>CABEGB010001169.1:0-648253 GCA_901521435.1 Crematogaster levior | reverse complement strand
AGTATTTCTTTCTTTCCTTTTTAAACTTCTTACTATTTTTGGAAAATAAGCTTAAAATGTTACTGAAATGAAATTGTTACATGTGTGCAAAAAGAAAACTGATATGTCAATTTATTATCTTAATATTTCAATACTATTTTACTTTATATTTGTGTAGCCAATGAAATTTTATTCATGTAATTATGTATATATATACCCTCACATATATATATATATATAATTAATGATAATATTCTTTTTCGAAAAGAGATCAGCTGCATTTCCTTCTCGATGCAGTTATTAAAAACTACTTCTTTGGAAAATTAGCATTTTCGGTATATGCGATATCTCTCTTTATTACATAATTGCGTGTCGGAAATTCGATCCAGGCACATCACTACAGCTGTTATTTGCAGCATCAATGAAGCTGGACCAGCAATTGATAATATATCAATAATTCATGCGCAATAATTGATAAATATGTATGCTTTTCAATACTTCGAAAAATACATCATAAATAATCGCATTTTAAAAATAAGTTAGAAAGAACCTCGTTAGCAAGTATCATTGTAGAGAAACGTGGAGGTGAGAAATTGCATGAAACATATTCTATTGGCTCTATTTTACCCTCTTTAAATAAATTCGAAAGAATGGAAAGACTAAAGCTTGACCGTCAGTACGGATCCAATGGAAAGATGACGAGGGGAAATGACGCAGCTTTACTTGGGAAGGTCTCACTTGATATATAAGGGCGAGAACGTGGAGACGGCAATCTACAGTTCGGTCCACTTTGGCTGTAACACCAGTCTGGAATCGGAGGGCTTGTAATAAGGTTGCATTCGCCCTCTTGAACTCAATTTATAAGGACATTGCAGGCGACTCTTGTGTCTTCAACCAACACTTATACTATCTTTTCTCCTTTTTCCTCTTTCTCTTCGATAACCTTTCCGTACTATTATTTTCTTGGACTCACGTAAGGAAAAGTTTGAAGATTCCCTAGGCCACTTTGGTTACATTTCCGTTATCGCCATTTCCTTACATCAAAGCGTGTCTTCGGAATTTCAATCTGCGTGCGAAACTAAAGTCTCTACTCTTCTTTCATTCGCCCGGAATTATTCTTTCTTTGGAAGAATACCGATTCAATTTGTCAAAAGTAGATTGAACAGAATCGTTTTATTTTACGAAAGTCTTATCCTGCGAGGTTCCGTGTTTCCGAAAGTTGCGAGAAGTAAAATAAACTGACTGCACACTGATGAGAAATATTTGTAGTTGCATAACTTTTCAGATAAATTATTTGTTTTTCTTGTGATGTGCCCATGGAAAATCACACTATATTTATTATTTACAAGTAAACGATGCATGAAATAAATATAATGTTACATATAAATAACCTCTGGTCACCTGCCAGAATATATTAACTTCATATATCAAATAACGCTGAAAACAGGTTACGAAAGCTGAAAATGTCTCCAAACAATTGATGCCGATATATAATATTAAATATATTACTGGTATACATTACTAAATTTTTGTCTCTGCTCTAGTTTACTGTATGTGAGAAATATTTAGAAAAATTTCAATCATTTACTTCATTTAAAAATATAAAATCATTAGATAGATCATTCGTTGAAAAACCAGGAGATATATCAAACATAAATCATCGCATTAATGAAACGGCAATTAAAATAACAAACGTTTTAATATAATACTCCTTCTCTCAACACCTCGACATTACTGATAATGCGTACATCACATTATTCATTATAAGGAATCATGTATATCATACACATCCAGTTGTCATATTTTTAATGAAGTAAAATAAGAGTGGATGCATAATGTTACACCCTTTACGCACTAGACACATATCATGAAATAAATCCTCATAATGCATGCGACCTGTTTTATTACGTGGAGCACCGATCGCTAATGAGATAATGGAGAAATTCATGAATTTAGTTTCACGAGACCTTCACGCTGAAAAAGGGACTGAGTTAATTCAGCAAATTTCGGCGAAAAATAACTATCATTTTCACTGACGAAGAGACAAATTCACAACAACTAGGTCAAGATAAAACAGTATCATTTGTTGAACAAAGACAAGACTTAAAAATCTTGAAGAGAGCCCAAGAACCATCACTAAAACCAATGCCCCTTCGGTTTTGGTGAAATGCTAGCAATCGAGGAGAAGAGTACGTATTTCTCTCACGTAGTGATCGGAATGGAGGAATCTCGTTCTTGATCAAACTATTGTCATGACGACGATGCGAGAATTACCTGCCCATCAGACGAAAAGCTCGAACTGATTCGATCGCTGAGAATACATCAATATAACGGCTACAACAAAAACTGCATTAAGAAATAATGAAATGACATTCACATTTTGCAAGAGGAAGAGGTGCAGGTAACGACGAATGATTCTTCCGATGTCGGTCTTATCTTACGCTATGACAGTCTTTTACGTTTTCATTAAAAGCCCGCCCGTTCTCTCCTCGTTCTCGTTCCCGTCCCTTCGTAAAAGGTGTGCCATCCCTCGAAAAACAAAAGTCACAACAAATGTCAGCTAAGACTCGATTCCCTTGGCATTTTTCCGTGACTTTCTTGCCACAGCGGCGCGATCGTCACGCGATCGGCGCGATCGTCACGCGAATTTCATTAAAATTTTATTACACGGCAAGAGGAACGTGAACGTGACAAGCGTTATCACTATGTATTATACTTAACATTTGACATTTAACTAACTAGTAGCTAATGCTACATGTTAATCAGAATTATATTTGTATTTTTATACATTATTTACATTCATGGATATTAATCAAAATATTAAATTAAATCATTTCCAACCAGTCACTTTCGTTCACGACAATCTTTTGCTTAATTTATTTTGTATCTTTTCATATATTATTAAATTAATGTTTACAAACATTACAGTCTACAGTAATAAACTGTAAACTTTGATACAGATCTTCATACAGTGTCTAAAAATCTTATTTCGTTTTGAAAAAGAAAGTCCCTTGTCAAATTTATTTAATTATAATAAAAAGTCATCAAATATTCTACGTTAAATTTGCCTTTGAGAAAATATCTTTATAAATATAGAATATATCAGGAAAATGCATCTATTATTGATACACACAAAGAGTTCATACACGGTTTACTCAAACGTTGGGAGAAAAGAACTCATATAGCTCTGCTGTTCTACAATGCCTGCCAGACTATCAAGTACTGCAAGAGAGCATGAGAGGAAGGGCAGATGTGGAACAACAGAGGGAAAAGGGTAATCCCCTATTGCTCCTGTCCCACTTAAGTCACTGCGTTCTTCCTGTGCCTCCTCCAGGCTTCGTTCGCTTCAAACTATACCACCTGGGAGCCATCCCGCTCCCCACATACACTCTACCTTCTCAAGCTTGTAACTTATTACTTCGTGGCAAATCTCCTAACCAGTAGCGCATGACACGTACGCGCGGTTCTCGTGGCAAAGATACAAAGATCTTATTCACTGACTGGGTACCGTTGGTCGTTTGAAATCAATCTCACCCCCGCTATCCCTTGCCGAACAAATTTCTTCTCTTTGATCGACTTGTAACATATTATTGCCTTATAAGTATAGTTCCAAGACTAATTTTTATTTAGATGACGTATTAGTATTGTATCTCTAAATCTTCAATCTATTTATTATTTTAAAAAGAATTAATTTTTGCATTATCTGGCAATATCTGATAATAATTTATGATAATATTGTTGATTAACTCATATAATAACTTCCTGTACGTAATATTAATTTTTACATATAGTTAATAATTATTTTACAGATTAATTAATCGCATCATCACATAAATAATGCTCATATTCTCTCTAGTTTATCAGATTATTAAATTATTTTTGGGAAATTTTGTTGCTTTGAAACTTTATTTAATTTGCGATGAAGATAAACAATAATTCGTAAAATGATTATACCCCTAGAAAAATACAATGTTAAAGTATTTAGCTCTCTATTCTCTGCGGTCTATAAGATATTTATCATTGGTGAAATGATTTGATAAAAAGTATTTGTTCATTCTTGTACCTCTACAATATTCTCTTTTTCCATTTCGTCTCACGAAATAAAGTTTCTTCGAAATATCTTTTTACTCTGTCTTAATCAGTAGATATTTTCCATAATGTGTTTATGATTTCGAGGCTTCGACAGAATGCTTTGCACCCTAAACACGCCAAAGGGTTTACTATACAGTTATATCAAATGTGAGTTACTTCGATCATTGTCCATTAAGCTGCTTAATTTATGACAGCGGCCTTCAATAAATAAGATGTTTACTAAAGATACACGTTTACTCCTTATCCAAGCAAATATAATTTTTGATTTAATCGTAAAACTAGAAACTAAGAAGCAACTTATATTTTTAATTGTGTGCTTTTTATTAATCAACCAACTTTCAAAAGTTTTAACAAACGAATATTAACAAACAGCATACATAATAATAACAGCATATATATACATATGATAAAATATGGTATGAAATGGGAAATTAAATTAGAGAATTAAATAAAATTAAATAAAATTAATAAAATAAATTTAAAATGTAATTCGCTCCAAATAAAACTATCTAATCTATTTTACTAATTTAATTAAATTGCTTGTTTTTATACCTTTCAATCTTTCTCTAACCAAACATGTGTTTCAAGATCAGAGAAGATGCTATGCTGATGTTCGACAAAGAAGCAAACTAACAGGCATGAGGTAGTACATTTTATTTCTCGTTTCTTTTTAATGCGCCCGTTCAGGAAAAATTATTTACAAATTTTGTATACCAAATGTGTCAGAAATATGTCAGCTATTTTGACTTTAACCATGCATTCCATGTGTCGCCATTCCGCCGGCGAGATAATTAACAGGTTGAAGCTATAATTAGTAATCTTGGTAAATCACTTGAGCCCCCGTGGTAAATACGAGGAAGATGTCACATAAATTTGGGACAGCACTGCCTATACAAATCATTCGACATTTGCAGACATTAATTTTTACGGATCAATAATCTTATGGAAAAACTTATGCAAGCGCTGAAGAAGTATTATACTCGTCGAGACAAGAATAAAAATATCTTGAAAAAGAGTAGAAATCTTTTTGCGTTTACTCAAGAGATTCAAACATTACACTATTTTTACCTAGTATTTTATGATTCTATAAAATTTCTCATATCTAATGATTGATTGATTTCCAACAATCTTGCATTTAATATTTAATTGTTAATGTAACTCTATGTTTTTATATAGAGACAAAATCTGTTTAACCCGTAACGGTCCCCACCCCATCCAAATAATAACTTAACGGTCACACAGGGTCCAAGCGGACCCCACCTCTGAATTTACTTGTATTCTATTTGATACATTGACTTAAATCTTGCATAAACTTTAATTTAACCTCTAAATGATTTAATCAGTTTTTATGATTTTAAAATAGTCAAAATCGATAAGAAAAACTCACAATTTAACTTTTTACAAAAATTCATAAAAGTTTAATTTTTGCAATATCGAAAAATCCAACGACGTTTTTACTCTAGGAAATGTATTTTTGAAAAATAGAATTTAAAAACTTTGAAAAAGTATATTTATTTTAAAGTCTGAAGTTACAAATTTCGGGTCAATCTCATTGAAATAGAAATGGTACATTTATACATGCTATAAGTCTAAATTTCGAAAAACCCTTCCTGAACTCAAAATAGCCACAAAGTTTGCCTGGGGTTCCACTGGACCCGATGTGATATTACGGGTTAATTTAACATTATTAATAATTTATAATAAAATAATTATTTTTTAGTTGTAGTTATTGTTATAGTTATTATGCAGAACGCGCGCGCGTATGTAAAATGAGGACTAAATTATTGGAAAACAAAAATCGTCCCTCAGGAAAATTAATTTTAAATAATCACAATCGGCTAAATTTCACGATTTAAATCTGCTAATGTCAACTCAATAAACTAGAGTCATTTTCATATATATGATGTATTACATCATATACATATTATATATACATATATATGCACATACAAATATATGTATACATTGATATATTATTAAAAATGCATATTCCATTAATTAAGTATATTTTTAATGACACAAATTTTAATTGCAGTAACAAATTTATTCAACAATCAATTCATTCTTCAAAGAACCAAAAGACCATTGAGATTAAGTGCTTTCAATTTCAAATAGATGTATGCGTCTAAGAAATTTTTACGCGGCACTTTGCTAACGCGGTAGGGGTGAAAAAGGAACGTTATTGAGATCGCGCGAGGAGCGCATACTTAATAGAAAACTGGGCAAAGGAAGACGAATTGGAGATCGAGAGGTCGCGATGAATGAAATATCCTCGCGGCGGCCGCGATAATATAAAGGGCAGCTCGATTCTCAGCCGTTTCTCCGCTGCAGTGAGCATAAGGGGGTTTCCACAGTCTGAATCCATTCGTCGCTGCTTCAATAGGGGTCGATAATGCCAACAATCGCGGTACCCCCCACCTCGATAATCGGCGGGGGAGGATCTCTCTCTCTTTCTCTATCTGTCTTTTTATCGATATCTACCACCTTTATAGCTGTCGGTTCTAGAGTGGAGGCAAGCGTCTGCTCGATGATAGATTCTAATATCGCTTATGAAAAATAGGGGCAAATGGGATATGAGAGCTGGCTCTCTTCAGTACCACAGGGATTCTTCCTATTCCAACTAAGTTGCCGAGAAGGTCGGAGGGGCGAACGCTGAAGGTGCGTCGCGCATCGCGCGAACGGCGACGTAGGAGTAGCTGAAATAGCGACGCGCGGGTCGACGCTGGTGGATGAAGGGCGGAGGAAGAAGGGTGAATAGAAGTGGAAGTGAGATAGGGGGCTCTTTCAGAGCCGCACGTAATCTCTCTCGTGATGACATCCAATACCGTCCTCGTACGACGAGAGTGTGCGAACCTCAAACCTCGAGCTCGGCGGCTTCTGCTTCTACTGCTGCTGCTGTTGTTGCTGCTCGCTGATAGATTTCGCGATATGGCACTTCCGCACCCGGTCTCTGACCCTTAAGGGGATCATTTCCAGATTCTCCGGTAGACATACCGTGAGAAAATTCAGACGAAATACGCACAAGAGCGGCGAGGATATTTATCACACACTTGATATTTCTTGATCGACCCAGCCATGCGCTTGTGAGCGAGAACTCACATACATGTACACACGTATCTCCTATCATGTTTATCAAAATAAAGGTGCTTTACTTATACTTAGGCCATCATTCGATGTCGAACCATAAATTTCATTAATCAAATCAGCAATATAATTACGTAACTTTATAAACGATTATACGAAACTATAATTGTGTACTACATATTTTAGATAGTTCCTAAAATGAAGACTAATAAATATTATGCTTGTTAATCACTTGTATATCGAGATTGATGTTCATGAATTAGTTCATTCTTAAAGGGTAGATAGATATAATCTATCAATGCTTTTTTATACATATATAATAAACATGTATATAATATAATAATGTATAATACATCTTTATAATATAGTGTATAATATCCAAATTCATCTCTTTCAGGATCTGATTTTAACTTATTAATCACAATATATGATTATTGATGATGATCACTCATATATAAACCATTTTATCGATTGAAATAACATTTGTTGAGAGTTTTTTTATTGTGCTTCTTTAAAAAGCTTAATTATTAATCTAATTATATAATGCATTTTGAATAATATCTGTGATTATTTTTCCGCGATATATTTATCCAATTTTCAACTCGTTCCTTAGTGATTAATACTTTCTTCAAATACACTCGATTTCGAACTGCGTTCGATCGATGGCGGCGCGTCTTCTCCAACGTTGCCATCGAATTACAAGGAGATCTTCAGACAATCTTCCGGGAGGTCTCTTTACGTTCAAATCCCCGAAGAGGCAGTCGACTAGCGGCCGTCTTACCCCTCTACCACTTGCCCCCTTACCACGTTGTGGAGGGAGAAAAGAGAACTCCACCGAGAACAGCCCGGCAAGCGTTTCCGGACAATTTCGAGTCCCGATAGCTCCCGCAGCGAGCTATGATTTCCACGTGGATGGGCACGCTGCGATTGCAGCAAAGCTCTCTCTCTCTCTTTCTCTCTCTCTCATACCTTGATAGGGAGGCACATCTATAGCTCGGAGCGCGATTATCCAAGCTTCGCTGGCCAAAGGATTTTCCCTCCGCGGGACTCTTCCTCCTCCTCCCTCCTTTCCCTACGAAGTCTACGTTTGCGAGAGGCGGTAAGGAGGAACAGGTGCATGTGTTCGTGCACGTGGCGTACACGTGTGAACTTATACGTACATCTTTCATGGTAGTGAACATACGCCGATTCACACGGGATGCTCATAAGTTGCTATCATTGCCCGGCGATAGCGTGTCCATATAGTGGCAAATGTGTATGTGTGTGCATATGTGTACACTGACTGACCTGTATGTTCTTACTTGTCCGACGACAAGTCGGTCCTTCCGTCAGCCAACGACGATCCCCCAAAAGGAGGACTTGCTTAACCATGTATGAACACACGTCAAAGGGATGCTCTACTGTCGATCGTTTATTGGATCGTGTGCTCGCGTGCGCTTTGACGGTGGATTACCCGCGTTTGGCCTGTCATCGTTTAAACGTCTCCACCGGACGTCGCTTATGGAAATCGGAATGTCTTTCACGAACTAGAAGCAAAGAGAAGACTCCCCAGAATATATTTGAGAAAGACTGCTGTTTCGTGAACCGAGAAACGATCGCGCGATTCCCATCTATTTGTCGTGTAACTCTTAATTAAACTGACTTTAACTCGTGAAAGAAAATTTAAACTATTCTAAGCTCTACCCAAAGAACTTCTTTTGGGTAGACAAAATGATCTTAACGGTTCTTTAAACACGCTTTCAAAATTATAAACTATATGATGCGATATTTTTATCAATTCTTTAGAAGAACAAATGATGCAAGTTAAAATTTTTCAATTTACTTTTGCTAAGCCGATTTTTCTGATGAACGATAAAGAAACAACATTCCTCAATGATCGCCTTTGATAGTTGTCCGTAATCAGACCGCTCGTATGTTCAACGAGGCAATCTTGATGTCGTATCGAATTAGCATAAGAATCACAGCTACCCCTGATTACACGCCAGCGTGGTCTTCGGCGAAGGTGGAAGGGAGAGACGGAGAAGAGATGAGAGAGATAAACAGCGAACGAGTCTCGCGTCATCGTGGTCCGAAGTTGGTTCAAGTCCGCAATCTGCCGTCGTTTCTGACGGCGTGCTCGAATGGATGCAATTACCCTAGCCGCGTTTCCTCTCCAGCGAGCGAGGAGAATTTCCGGGTGAAGTCTCAAGAGCGGCAAGTTCGCCAGTCAGCTAGCTGAGGCGGATGTGTGTTATGCCAGTTTGATGTAATCCAACATCGGTCCGGAACTCAACCAGCTCTCTCTCTCTCTCTCATATCTCCTCTCTATTTCTTTCTCTTTCTCTCACATCCCTCTCGCGCGCGTCTCTCGAGAGGATGGAGCAACTTGCGTGGCACGCGCGACGAATCTGACCAACTTTGATGCGTATGAATCCGTTTCGACTATGCTTCGAATAGTTGCTGTACCTCCGTGGAAAGTTCCAGAGCGGTCCGAGATAGTTTCCCTCTGTCGTTTCTAGCACTCTGTTGTGGAGGGAAAAGTAAGACTATGCGCAAGATCGTGCTGCACCATTCACGAACCAAGCCTTCAAGAGCGACCGTTCGTGCGGAAAAGCTGGATTGATCTCAACGGAAGTTCTGTCGCTTCTTGATTAGAGAACGGAATGCGCGTAATAACACGCGTGCTTAACCTTGCATGTGTTGAATTACGCTTTTAGAGCGACGGACATTTGTTGCAAAGCGAGTTAAATTTCGTATTATGCTTAATGTTTAATTGTACTTTATATATTGCATATTATAAGTAAATTATATTGTATTATAGTAATTATTAATCTGAAGAATGCTATACTCATACAAATATGCTACATTTTCAACTTTTGTTTAATGTAAGCGGTATTAAATTTTTTCAGATTTGATATGAATAACTCTTTTTACCAATACTTTGTTAAATTACTAAGTAGTAAATAAAATATATATACAATTTTTTTTACGGCTATGAATCTAAATACGTTAAAAAAATGCATGGTTGAAGTATCACATTCTAAAAATGTAGATTACTTTTAATATTGACAATTATCATAATTTTTTAAATATCGATTGATTATTCGTACACAGCTGATTATTGTGTACACATAATGTCTACTAAAGTGTAAATTAATATGTAGAATATAATTCCGCTCGATATAAATAAATAAATAATTGAAAGAAATTAACAAGGCCAAATAGGAGCAAGATCGAAACAACAAACAAAAATTATCTTCAAATATTAGGAATAGCACATACTAGAATTTATTCAAATTTGTTTTAATGTACGTTTCGACTGCACTGAGTCTTCTTCAGCATTACAAAATTAACATTACGCACTCATTATACATCGGATGTTCGAATCAGGATGACAAACATAAAATAATGATAATAAAAATAAAGATAAAAATAAAAATAAATATAACAATAAATAAGTAAAAGCGCAAACATCACACAAATAAACTCCGAACGTTAACAGTTTAAAATAAAATTGGAGGTCAAAGGTATAAAACGTCAAAAGATTTTTATTTTTATATTTATTTTTATTTTTATCTTTATTTTTATTATTATTATTTTATGTTTGTCATCCTGATTCGAACATCCGATGTATAATGAGTGCGTAATGTTAATTTTGTAATGCTGAAGAAGACTCAGTGCAGTCGAAACGTACATTAAAACAAATTTGAATAAATTCTAGTATGTGCTATTCCTAATATTTGAAGATAATTTTTGTTTGTTGTCTCGATCTTGCTCCTATTTGGCCTTGTTAATTTCTTTCAATTATTTATTTGTAAATTAATATATATATAGTTTTTGATAATTCCCTTTTTAATTGTCAAGATATCCGAAGTTAATATTTCAGTTTCGGAAAGATATCTTTTTTTTTTAAATATCGCAACGAGAATTTTCTTTCTCTCGAGCGGGTTTCAGTCGAGCGAACAAACTCCGGCGATGGTGTCTTTTGGGAACAACCAGCCGTGGTGTCGGTCATCTTCGCTTGCCGATGGAATATCTGAGTAAGGTTTCGCGCGTCGCTACAAGTTTGAAAAAGTTCTTGGTGGAGAACTCGTCCGGCCGCGGCCTGGAAACTTCTGAACGATGGATGGTTCCAGGTCGAGGAAGTTACGTAAAGGATCACAAACGTGCAGCAGAGCGTCGAGTATGTCTGAATGTGCCATCGGTCTTGGCCAAGCTGGTCTTATCAGAGCTCTCTCATCCTGGGATTATCGGAAACGGTCGATTTGTCACGAATTCAGCAATCTTTCTTGCCATCGACTACTAAATTTGATCAGCGAATATAAGGTGTATCACGTGTCTGACCTATTTCGCCCTATTTCTACTGCTTCTATCAGTATGTTCTACTTTTATTTATTTATTTAAATTTAAATTATTATTAACATTTTTTCTCCTTTTATATTGCTATTGTTATCTTTAACACCCATTATTTATATCCATATTATAATAAAAAAAGAACAAAGTATTTAAAAATAAGAAATAAATTTAAAAAAACGCCGATTTAAATAAAGTATTTAAAATAGTAAATTTTTTAAACTGATTTTTTACCTGCAAGTGTGTAATATCATTTCCATGATAATCAATTACCTAACCATCGATTGTTCAATCGCTCGCAGACCACAGCGAACACGCTCGGTGGCTCTGGTGACTGCAACATCGTCACACGTAGCGGAAGGGTTAAAGAACACGGTTGCTGATCTTTATCGAGGAGATGGCGAGCGATTTTCCGGTACGATTCCGCTACGACGCGTAAAGTTTCCTCCCCCGTGCAAATCTCGGTATAAAAGTAAACCGGAAGTTGGGAGATAGGGAAAGATGTTCTATCCATTCCATTATAGGAATCTCGGGGCGCGGCAAGCATCGACACGCTCCAATTGTCACCTGCATTACTATCTACACTCCAAGTGGAGAATCCTCAGTGACGGTGGCGGCGACGGTAGCGGAGACTAAAATATTGAAACGCGCACGTCGTTCTCGGTACTTTGCTTCCGCCCTCAACCGTGCTTCATCTTCGACCCTGCTCTTCCGCTACGCGCTCGTCTACCCTTCACCTTTCATTCAGACCTCGTCGCGTCGATTTAAACAACTACACCTTGGCCGAGCTGGCAGACGCGAAGAAATTTCCGTCGATTTCGATATCTTCGCCGTTTTTATTCTTGAATGCATTCTAGAACTTTCCTTCGCGCTGTGAATAGGATTTTACGCAAGTCTCATGTAAAGTGATATAGGAATATTTGTAATAATAAATTTGTATATTTCAAATAATGTTATAAAAAATATATTTAGTATTAAAAGAAAGAAAAAAGATTTTAATTTTAAAATTATTGTTGTTGTACTTTGCTGTTATCGAAAAAAGTATTTAATCATTTTCCGATTATTATGCTTAAAACATTGATGTATGAAAATATACAATTTGATTAATAATACCAGAATAAAAATAAAAAGTAAAATAGAGAAGAAATTATAAATAATCCCTTATTTAAAAAATTATAATATTAAATGTTGTTAATTTAAACAATTGTAATTTTTTTCGATACATTGAAATTTTCTAATAAATCTGTTGATCTGTTTCCATCAATTTTCACAATATTTGCACACAAACGCATATCCAGTTTAATAACATTTTCAAAAATTATTAAAATGTCTTGTTATGAATTTCTTTTATACTTTTAATCCTTATTTTTATATTAAACTTTCACATTAACAAGTAAGTAGAATTAATGTTGCATTCGATTGAAGGTATCGATTTGGCGCTCAGCGGTTTTCATTTCATTTCCTCCCTTATACTTTCTTCCTATATACCACACGAGTCGATTTCCAACGCGATACACAATGGTTTCATACAAGCGTACATACTTATTATCGAATCTACTTCGTTTCGTGGATAATCCCGGATTCTATGGACGAGGAAGGACTTTCCGTCCCGCTCGTTTGTCGCCATTCTGTTGGCATTTTTCTTCTGCTTTCTCTGGTACGATATGTGCAGTTCCTGCGCAATTGAATTGGACTTTGCGATTTTGTGAATCTTGAATCGAGAACCGACCACCGTTGACACATTTTCACAGGAACTGAAAGGAAGAATTCAAAGTAGGATTGCAAGAGCGGAGAAAGAGAAATAAAGTATCTTTAGAAACACCGTAAAAAAATCATTACCCTTTTTCTTTCGAGGATTTTTCAATTTTTAACATTGAACTCTGCTTGATAACTAAACCTTTAATTAGGACTCTGTTGAAATAAAGTATATTTGAAAATAAATAAGATTTTGTTGTCTGTACCTCTGAAGTTGAGTTCAAGGATTCCACTAAATTCTCCTTGACATTTGTCAAAGAACAACACTACGAAGTTTGAGATAATTTCAACGAAAGATTCTGTATATATATATATCTATATATATATATATATATATAGACCGTTTGTCAAGATAAGACTGCATATCGCGCAAGACTTCGTAAAGATAAGAGTGCGAAATGATAATCGCACGTTAAGAGGAAGGCAAGTTCGTCGCTTGCGAGACAGAAGATTGCGATACCTACAGGAAAAGGACGAGTGGACCGGTTCGTCCAAGCGTGAAGCACGCCAAGTGTCTCTCGCCCTTCCATCCATCCACTCTTCACCCTTTTCCTCGTTCTTCGCTTTTTCGCATTTTTCCATCCTGTCTGTATACGCTGGTCTTCAAAATGCTGATCTCATCAGAGACAACTTGACCCCTTCGACTCGTTCGTGCTTCGACGAGCTTAATCTCTGTCGCTTAGGTGTTCCAACCCCTTGCATACTCCTCCGTTCTCTTTTCTCTAAACTCCGTCATCGGAGAATCTTTCGTCCGTAGGGGAGAATTTAAAATTCAAACGTAAGTGGCTCTCTCGAGTCGTCGTCGTCGTCGTTGCTGTCGTCACCGTCGTCGTTGATGTCGACGTCGACGCCATCGTTCCGCATCACGCGCATCTCTCTTTTCTCTCTCTCTATCTCTCTTTCTCTACAACCTTGCGCACCCTCGAGGCAACGGTCGTTCCAGATGCATGCATTTCGAGTTGCAACTCCCTGGCGTAGCTTGCTCGAAGCGAGCGCTCGAACGGAAGGAGGATGATCGACGGGTAAAACGCGGCTGTACATTATCAAAGTGGATAGAAACGCGCTTGCAATGGGAGGAAACCGCCAGGTTACGCTCCGTGACTTCAAAGTAACACGCTCTTACACATGCTCTTTTGTATATTAATCTCAAACGTTGGACTGTTACATAGATTGTTTTTTGCAATTCACTTTTTAGAATAATAAAACAAAACAATGTATTCATATTTTCTACTCATCTGTCATATACAATATACAAAATATGACGTTTTAATCATGAATACAAAGTAAGATATACGTACAGACATACGTTTTTATATTAATTTTTGAAAGCTATATTGCAATAGATGATCTAAAAATTATTATTTTAAACAGTATTTTCTATAAAATAAAAATAGTTTCTTTAGATAGATTTTTATTGAAGAATTTTTGTCTGAACGATCTTTCTAGCTTTGAAACAGGTACATAATAAATATTTATTTTTACGTAATAAACAAGCATAAATACATATTTTTAAATAAAAATTGAATTGTATCGTAGTAATATTGCATGAAAAATCTTTCGACTTGAATAATTTTTAATTATTCGTGAAAACGAGGAAAGAGATAACGGGATATATATATATATATATATATATATAGAAAGAGGGAGGGAGAGAGAGAGTGGGCGAAATGTCGTACACCGTTGCATTCTAGATCCACGTCGTCGCTGGATGCGTCTCTCGTCAAGTTTGAGTTACGAAACAATGAATATTCATTAATCTCCGGGACACCGCGGTTGCGAGAGCGCGAGTGCGCTTCCGGCGCACCTACGCCGGGATTTCCGCGCGTCGACGGAGGCATCGTTATCGGGAATGTCGTTCGTGTTCGCATCCTCCTTCCTCTTCTCTTCCCTAACGTTTCTCCAATAGCTAATTTAAGAGCAGTAACTAATACTCAGCGCCCGGAATAAATCCCGCAATGATCCTCAATGTCTGAACTATCGATAAAAGGAGAAAATATTTTTGAACATGTGATGGAAAATTATTTTGAATTAATTAACCGTACATTAATTGTATATTGAATTTTTGATATTTAGAATAAAGAGATTTATGCTTTAAAAAAGTTTAAAACTACCTAACTGACTGATTCTTTATCTTTTTATTTAAAATGAAAATGTTAAAATGAAAAATGTTTGTTTACTGAAGAAAACTTTTGTACAAACGGTAAATAGTCATACGGAAAGTGCATAGAGTTTTCCATATTATATCTGATTAAAAAAAGATGTGTGTGTGTGTATTGCGCGTACTGAAAAGAGTTTTTTATCTTTTAATCTACGGTACTTTTACTCTGATTTAACTTTTTGACACCTTAATTTGAGTGATAATACATAATCTGGCTAAAAAAAAAAACAACTTTCGTAATATTATAGTAAAAAGATATCTGGAGATAAAATCATTAAGCCTTATGTGCAATTAGAAAATTGTTGAATTGCAAAAAAAGAGGAATGCGGCGTTTGATGTACAATAATTTCTCTGTCTTAAGCTCTGAAGAACATCATATTATTCTACAATATTCCATTGTATGCAGTGACGCAAATGGTTTATCTGCCGTATACTAAACACGTTCCATACATTTAAATAACATCGTCTCGTGCACTCGACAAAGTGCGATTTATTCTTGTTTGAAAAAAGACAAAACATCGAAGATAACGATCAGTTACCGTCGGAGACAATTGAATCGCTAAAACTGGAAACGAGTCTTTCCGATAAATAAGCTCCAATAAATACTGTTATTCAATATAACTGCTTACGCAAGAGTTATATATGGATAACATACAAAATTGACTAAAGTAAACTTTATATATTGATACATATTTGCAAACGCAATTCCCGTAATAATTTTCACAACTTTTTCTGAAATTAATTTTATAATCTTTTAATCTTTTATAATTAGCACGTACAAAATAGAGTTATTTATTCAAACAGAAAGACTAAAAAAGAATTTAAAAAAAAAGTTTAAAATATATTAGTGATAGAGAAAGGAGGAGAAAAAGAAATTAAAATTCTAATTTTTTACTCTCTTTCTCTCTCTTTCTCTACTTCTATATCTATATATTTATCTTTATCTTTTTCATTATCATTGCTGATAATGCTTCGATGGCAAGCAAATTGTGAACTCTTTCGCACATTCTAGTGTTCCGATGATTGGCATACTTGACCGATTGCATTTCACATTTAAACGCTTCGCACTGTCAAACGTGTGAATCACCCTACAGCTTCATCCCTGCTGGCTGTTTCGAGGGTAGATTGCACGCGACCACGCCAAATGCAACCCATTTAATACCGCTGAGTAGTCAGAATGTACGTTGATGGTGATTACGCAGGATGGTCCTCTAGAAACCGCACGTTTTCCATTACGCAAGATTCCTTAGAGAAATCGATTTATTTCAAGAGAATATATGTCCTAATTCTTTACGGCACTGACACAAAATTCTAGTTATTTGTTTGTAAAGAATGATATTAATAAAAACTATAAAAATTATGTTTTGGAAAAATTTTTAAATATTATGAAACTTTTAAATAAATTTTTATCTTGTTATATTCTGTAAATTTTCAAGTTTTTACAACTTTTCAATAAAACTCTAAACTGTAATTTACAGATATTCTCTTGTGACAATAATGTTGGAAAAGTATTTTAATGTGCTGGCAGAGTGCAATCCCATTATTACTAATTCCTCTTTGTAATGCTCCTCCTGTCTCATAAATCTCGTGCACAAAAGAATTAAAATCAAGCTCAGCTGAAATTAATTGAGATCCCTTGGCTCTGTTTGCTTCTCCGAAGCTTTATTCAATCCTTTAATTTCCAATAGCCGATAAAATGCCGTTAAAGAGTTACACGATAATAATCGTCATTATTCTTAGCTTAGTTTCCAGCAGCCGTGATTCGATATATATATATATATATATATATATATATATATATATATATATTTGGGTCGTGAGCTCGAGTGCCTTCGCATAATATGTAACACGAGTCGAGACAATACTCGCTAAGGTGTATTCCGAATAAGAGAGCAAAGGCGAGCACCTGTAGCAACCGCCGCGGCAACCGATGACTCTATTATGCACGGGTGCTCGGTAGCACCGGCCATTATTCATTCTCTCTCGGAGTCATACGCGAGTCGAGTATTCGAAATACAGGGAAGATGAATGGTGGGAGCCGCCGCCGGCGCGACGCGCTAAGGGCGGGAGCAGCAATAACCAGAGGATTAAAAGAGAATTAAAAGTGTCGGCCGTGCATCTGTGTCAAGCGCAGAAAGGGCGGAATCATCCGTCGCCGAGATATCGAGGCGACCGCGATAGCGAATGAAAATGGGTAGGGACGAGTAAACAAGCGGAACTTTCTGTCTACCTCGCTGTCTCCACGTGTGTATCTTTCTTACTATTACGCATTGAGTCCTTTAGCTTTCGACCCCGCATGATTTATCTCGT
Organism: Crematogaster levior; assembly: GCA_901521435.1. Lineage (NCBI taxonomy): Eukaryota > Metazoa > Arthropoda > Insecta > Hymenoptera > Formicidae > Crematogaster > Crematogaster levior. The sequence goes on along the minus strand of CABEGB010001169.1, from coordinate 630,543 downwards.
TTTTCGTTTTGATTGGGTCTTCCGCTGAAATAATTACCAACACTTTTCGGTATGTAGTTATTCCGACATAATTCGTTTACTCCACGATTCTAGCAAAATCTCTATATGCTGTGTATTACAACCGATGGAGGATTTATTTGTTTCAAGCAGATTTATTACTAGATTGGAAGTCGAAATCATAACATCTTTGTACCTTTTACAAGAAATAACAATCACGTTTTTCACAGAGGGATTAAATAGAAGTATTCAAGATTTTATTCGTACAATACCGAAATACTTCGATCAATTAATATTTGACAGTATAAATAAAATAGTATTTTCAGTTAATCTTAAGTGAATTTTATATAAACAGAGATATTATTTATATATCTTGTTAAGATATTTAAATTTAAAAAATAATTAAATTAAAAAAATTAAAAATTAAAAACGTTATTTAAAATAATGTAAATTTTTACTGAGAAAATATCGATCTCAAGCTTGAGAGATTTATGTCACTAAGAAAAAAATATACCACCTAATCTTATCTTTGCTCCTACATTCTGCATTCTATCATATCTTTCCTTCATCATTTTACCACATATCATCGTTTCATTACGATGAGTTTCGCGAGTAGTTCCGAGCGATGCCTAACTGTCTGCGACGCGTTTTCGCTCCGAATGAAAGCAATATACGACGGCAGTTCAATCATTTCCAGCTTATAGAACTCCATCCCTGCGGGATTGGATTTTCCCGATACTTGATATTTTGCAATAGGACATAGCCGCGTTGTGGCCCCGCAGCTACGCATGCTATTTCCATTTATTATCGAATTGCCATACGCCACGTACAGTTAAGCCGGATTCGCAAGTGATTTATTATTCGCGTTTGTTCTCCGTTGCCGTATCGATTCTTGTGCATAATTAACGTGGCTTTTAGAAGTCGTCACGTGATCATGTCGGATGACTTTCGTCGAGTAGAGTGTAAATTATCATCGTGACGGAATAACTGCACACAGATGCACAGCGTGATCCTATGTGAGGCAAATCATATTCCCGCATGTGTAATACGTCGAGTCAGCATTTTTTTCTGATATAACTCTTCTCTCACTCATACTCTTTCTCTCTCTCGCTCTCTCGCTCGCTCTCCATCAGAAAACAGCCAGGCCAGAAGTTGCGCAAACTCGTAGAGGGTCGTATTTGCTGGAAGGCCGGGTATTGCGAGTGACAGCTGGCTGTTCATTATTCCTGGATTACCAGACTGGCGCACGAGGGTGAAAGCGAGATGGAGAGAAAAGCGAGGATTGTAGAATGTAAGAGAGATGGAGAAAGGAGAAAGAAAGAAGGCGAGCGTTGAATGGGACGAGTGAGAAGAAGAAAGATGAGAAGAGCCTTCAGCTCAAAATATTGAAACTCTCTACGCTAGTCTACTCGATAGAAGAAAGAGAACGTGGTATGTTGTATCGTTAGGTAACTCGCAGTTTTGAAGATTTCTCCCTCCTACGTTTCGTCTTTCCTTCACCAGCCCGACCAGGCATAAATAGAAGTTGTTGAAAATGATCGAAGTCTCAGAAGTTTATTTAACAAAGAGCGTATTGTTATTGCAGTCGAGGTTTACGCTTCGTTTCTGAAGTTTCGCAAAACGCGGGGAATTCGTTAAAAAGATTTATCATTACTAAGTTTATTTCTACGCGTAACTAACATACTCCATAACGATACTCGTCGACCACCCGTTATATCGGAATCTCTGTTTTTTTATATACATATCGCGTTTCTATCCAGACCGATCGTTATTTCCAACGTTTGTTTAATAACTACTGGTTTAAACTACTGAAGTTCAACGTTTCATTTAACATTTCGTGAGGTACGAAATTTTTTTCGAATATAAACTTTTTTCATGTTTGCAAATATCACGCACAAGTATGAAAAATTATTGTTACAAGCGGACGGATGTTTATTACTTCATTAACCAATATAATTTAGAGTATATTAATATTTTGAAATATATTAATACAGAATATATTAAATAAAAGTTAAAATGAATATATGTAAACGGAAATCACTTATATTATACAGATGAACAGTAATGGAGCAATTAAAATAGCAACCACCTCGAGAAAGAAAAAATACCTGATGAATGAGGTTGAGCTTTTTGAGAAATTTAAAATTAAAAATTTTAAAGTCGAATAGCGAATTTTTGAAGAAAACAAAATCTAATAAGATTTAATGATAAAGTTGATGTTAATAATACTGATGTTAATAATGATGTTTATAAAAAAATTAATGTGATGAAATAACAATAATGGAATTTTTTATAAGATTATGTACAAACAAACGAAGTATATTATATCATAACATTTGTTTTACAAGCTATAACTCAGATATTTTGTTTTACGGACATTTAAAAGACCACCAAATGTATATTAATTCGTGTTCTCGATTTCTCCTATCGTTTCTCTCTACTTGTATTGGTCTTCCGTTTGCAGTCGAATCGAAGAATGTTTACCGATAGAACAAGTTTTACGAGAGTCCATAAAGCATCACACTGCTTCGACTAAACACTTAATACTCGTCGCGGGACTGACGGGAACGCAGTCGCAAGCCCAACGAGGGGAACGTTGCGTTTTAATTACGTCGGATACCACTTTATGATCTTACAACGGCGATGAGTGAACCGACGCTAGGATTACGAGTCTCCGTGGATGATCGTAACATTCACGAAAATATATCTCTCACCAACAGTTGTATTTGTTTGTTGCTTTCTTGCAGTAACGTAAAAAGACTACGGCAACTCTAAAACTTACTTTAAGAAAACTAGATAGTTAAAGTAGTATAAGCGTGCCATCAATCCTCGCAAGAAATTGAAAATATAAAGAAGTTAATTCAATAACACATCAGATAATTTTTTTTATTATGCTGTACTAATACAAATACCGAATATTATTTTTGTTATGCTGATTAGATGAGAAGAGCGAGGGGAGTATTAAAATGCACGTGCACAAATATTTTCCTGAAAAATTTTGCTGTTTCGTTGAAATTATTTCTTATATTATTATCATATATTCTCTTTTTTTTTAATAATGTACATGAGATTTAATGAAATGGTACTATAAAATATATATATATGTATATATATATATATATATATATATACATATATTCAAACGAGATACTTATGTCTATCTATAAAAAAGTAATAAAATAAATAATCTTACTTTCTTTGTTTTTAGATAGCATCTTTATCGTTAACAAAATGTTCCCTATGCATTTTCTTATTTATTTAAAAATGTGTTTTCTTTCGAAATTCTAGTTTTTAGATGACATCTAACTGCACCCATTCAAGCAGGAAAGCATTGCTTTTTGCATTAAACATTCTTTGAAGTATAATGTTCCTAGAGTCTTAAAAGGGTTAAATTTAGTTGCAACCCCAGCCCTTTTCGTCTCCCTCCACTCTTCACGCCCCTACGGTTTTAATAAGGCTTGATTACGAGTTTTACGAGCAGTCGGCTCGCGTTGTGCATCCCGGTTGATGGCCTCCCTCAAGTGCTGCTTGGCTCTCGCGAGTAATTAAGTTTACAAGTGCAGCCTGTCTTCGTCGTGGCGGCGCAAGTGCGGACCTTCTTCTTCGTGTTCGGGTTAAGTGAACAGCGCTTTCCGCGATGCAACGACCAATAACGAGTAATTGCAGGCGGAGAGCATTTCCTGACGTAGTTGCGACGAGGGGATGTGATTATAATGACGGCAATAATAGCGGCCGCGACGAGGTACAATCACGTTTCCACAATGGTCGCGATTAGGATTAACATAGTTAGCGTCCCGTTTCTTTTCCGCGTTGCTGACAAGTCTGACGTAATTCGTCGCATTATATTCTGTTAACAACGATAATGATACCTACCACATGGTGGAAATTTGCGTTGTTGTCTCATTAACAATGATAATAGTGGTAGCCTCAATGAGAAATATGATTTTATTATCATAGTAATTGCGACTCATAATTTCTCGGCAACATTTGTGCCGCAGAAATTTATGTTGTCATCTCATTAACAGTAATGATAATAATAACAGCAGTGAAATATAATTTTGTTCCCATACCATCTGTCATGAAGATGAGAATAATTGTTTCCTAGTGAATTAATAGTTTATGTAAACGATCTCTGCGTAAGTTCGCATTATCGTCTCATTAATTGTCTCGTTGTGGTTTTCCATCGTATAGTCGGCGGCAAATCGTGTCCGGAACAAGTGACGACAAGCGTCAACTTTTAACCACGCACGCCAGTGTATTTCACCAGTGTATATCAAGATCATTTAACGGACAGAAGAGGGTCTTTGTCACGCACGTGTCTAATTATTCTCCGGTGTACTGTACAAACGTCCCTTACGTATGAACTCAATTAACCGTATAATAGAAATTACGATAGCAATTAGAGCATTTGAAGATTTATGAGATATTCTGCTTATCGTATAATATATAACATAAAAGCTGTTCTGAATTTCTTCTTAATATTTTAATACGTTACGTTTCATTAAATAGGTTTTTATTGCATGTCGTGAGTTAATCCTTTTATAAACGTTTAGAATATCATGTTTTATGTTTGCATGGAATATCGTATTAGAGTTTGCCGTATAATGATTTCTATCTGTTCGGGCAATTTTAGGTAATTTGGAGAATTTGGAGGTAAAACGGCATATAAGATATGTTTTATCTTTCCTCCATATTTACATGTTATTTAAGTTTAATGTTCTGCTCTACGAATGAGAAGTGGAATTATTGCTGCATAAATGACTAACGTTCTACAGTGTAGATAAGGGTAGGTTGCCATAATTTCCAGGGACATGGAATAATCCCATTTACCTGATGCTCGCCTCGAATCGTCGAATATAAATGATGCCGTGCGTAATTTCGGTAAAAGTCAGCACGCTTATTGCATGCGTGATTCGGCTCGTCGCCTGCATGCTCCAAAACCACTTTGTGACAAATACAGATCCTATATACAAATCCTCGTAGATTGAGTTTCTCTGACTCTAACTCTTTTACGAATGAGAATAAATCAACCGAGTCGTGTGGAGAGATTATTCTTATATTTAGGACAAAGAGAAATTTAGCATGTTACAAACGAGAGAAATGCGTCGAATGTTTATATAAAAACAATAATCCATATGTAATTCAACAATCCAAACAAAGAGTCGAATTTTAATGATTATTAATATTTAATATAATATTTTGTTAAACTATTTATTGATTAGAGAAAAAATTATCTTTTTCACGCAAAAATAATTTCTACATGATTGTTTTCTCATTGCTTCATGTCATATGTTTCAAATATGTCTTCTTTAACCTGAAAAATAGTGCTTTACACTTCAACTAAAATAAATCTCCATAAATTGTTATTATGTACGTTCTATACGTTTGAGCGTCAAAATCAATTTTTCTCGAAACGTTTCTAAATGGTTCTTGATCGTTATTGCCGTGTACCCACCATTTGTCATGGCCAATGGAAATCACGCGCATAAATCATGCGATCCTGTCACACGCCGATCGCGCTCGATCCGAGTTCGATAGAAGGAAAATATATTGGAAAAGATTCATTGAATAAAGTTCCTAAATTTCCATCGTCGAGCTGGCGAATAGATTTTCGCGATGTTCGCATGAGAGAACGTATATCGCAAATAAGTGTTTCGAGTAGAAAGAATTTATCGCCCGGCTTCCACGCTCTCGACACGTGTATATCTCCCGCGAAATCGATATGCGATTTCGATGCTCGCCGTACATTTCCACCACCGCCGGATGTTCGCGGAATACCGTCGCGTTCAACGAGCGATGATATGTTTTATTCATTTTTCGCACTCTAAATTCATAACATTTCGCAAAACAGACAGCTTTATTCCACGTGTGTTGAAACTTTTTTCGGCCACCGTGCTCGACATAAACGATTACGGAAAAATCGCGATTGATTCCAGAACGAATTTCGCGACTATCGCAGCTCACTCGGTTCTCGATCATCTTTCCGGTGAACGAACGAAAGATAAAATGTTGCATTTGTGGCGACTCAGAGTTAAACTTTACTACTGCTGGAAGAATGCTCGTCCGGGTTACTTAGGAGTCGTAAACTCGAAGTGCATAATTCAACGTAGCTCAACGAGCGTCACGCATTTCGGGTTTACGATCCCTAACGAACGTTATGCGATTTCGCGTGCTATCAAATAAAATCCATTTACTGCGGACAAAATCACCAACTTTCAAGCCACGCGACTTGAGTTCACTGGCCGCCATTCTCGACTAAATTTTATCGCCTATCATCGATATTGAGTTGAGGCCATAACAAACTTTGTTGTGAGAACAATAAATTTCTCGCTAGAAACGAATACAGGATGTCTGTAATAAATTGACTGATTTTAGCAGGTATACAATAAGTTGATTAGAATATTTTATATTGTAATTTTTTTAAATTCATTATATTTTGAACGAAATTTCAATTCATAACATTTCACAAAACAAACAGCTTTATTCCACGTGTGTTGAACTGGCTTTTTTCGGCCACCGTGTTCGCGTATGAACTTTGAGCATAAACGATTACGAAAAAATCGCGACTGATTCCAGAACGAATTTTGCGACTATCGGCTCGCTCAGTTCTCCATCCTTCTGGTGAACAATAGATAAAATGTTGCATTTGCGGCGACTCAAAATTAAACTGTACTACTGTTAGAAGAATGCCCGTTCGCCAATTATCATTTATAGATTTTTCGAAAGATTCACAATCAAATTTATTAAACGTGCAACTAAAAGAAATAAACATTAAATGCATTCGAAGTTGCGCGCGTGTGTATAGATTTACATAATATCGATACAGATGGGATATCTGCAAGGATATAATCCTCAGGTCGGCCAGCTTTGAAATATCACACGCCACATTCCACATAGCATAATCCGTTTCTTTAATTTGCATATTAAATACATGTTCGAGTCCCTATACTCTCTCCCTTTCTCTTGTTTCTTTCTTTCTCCTTGCTACCCCTTTAAATCCCTCGACACATATTTATATAATACCTAACCGCGGATTCATCTCGGATTCTACGAGGTCGCTTTCGCGTATAGTATTTGGGTGGACGTACAGAAGAATGGGAAGAACGAAAAAATACAACTCTCCGGAGAATTCGTTAAACAAGAAATTGTTCATTACATGGGATTATCCCCGGCTTTACGCTCGGGCGATGCTTTGTGCGATTTCGTTGCAATTATACGCTTTTTATTACTTGCTTTCCTTAATAATCTCAGTAACGGTATTCTTTTAATTTAGTCTTTAACAAATGTGACAGATACTTGAAATGATTAGTATTTAGATGTGCACTATTACTCATGATGAAACTAAACTGTCATGGAAAAACTTAAATCGAAATATCCTTGAGAGATATTATATATGTCAATTTTTTCTTTTTCTCTTTACCAAAGTAAGATGTAATGGTTTTTATACTTCATATTTTTTTCACATATATGTGAAATTGATAAAGTTTTTGTTGATTTATCTTCTTCACATTAAATAATATGATAATAAAAGTTGAAAAGACGAAGTTTACATTAAAAGTATATTATCATTCATCTAAATTTATTTCCTCAATCCAATCAAGAATGATACTGAATTTTTAACGCATGAGTTATTAAAAAATAACTACATATGTATATAAGTACATTTATATATGTACATACACACTATCTTTCATGCTGAATAAAATATATATTCAGCAATTTTGTTATAATTATATGTTTCTTAATAAATAATATAATATAATGTGATAAAGAGAATTTTCTTTGTTATAATCACAGTTAGATAAATTTAAAGTAAATAATATAGAAACATATAATTTTATTAATTAATATTGAATGTTGTTTGCTAAAAATTCGTTAGAATATTACAAGAATAAAGAAAGAATAAACTTTTACGACATGTCACTAAACATCGGAAGATTTTATAAAGGAATGTATCGTAGAATATTAATCAATAATCAACTTTGGATGTGAAATCAATTGTATGCGACTGAAAAGGTTTCATTTTTAACGCGCACAATTCTTTACCGTCTCTTCTCGTTCTCCTTCCACTCCTTGCTCTCGACTGCTTCCAGAATGCGGAACGCGAGTAGAAGATATAGAGAGCTAGTAAAAATCAAAGGAGACAATATAAGGGAGGAGGAAACGAGACTGTCGTGTCAGAAAGAAATGAAGACAGAGCTATCAGTTACAGAACGCCGTCTGCACGGAAGCAATTCATTCCGCTTCAACTGTTCAACTCTTATCCGTCCAAGGTTTTCCTTCCACTTTTCTGATCCTGTCCCCTCTCCCGCCGAAATCTTTTGATCTCGCTTGCTGCGCTCACCTGCGCCATATGTAGCATATGGAACTTTGAGCAAAAGCGATAGCTTTAAAAAAAAAAAAAGAAATGGAAAGAAATGTAACTCTAGAAAAAAATCATATCTGTGACAGGCACGAGTACCACACCAATCTTTGAAAGCCTGAAAGAATCAAAAGAATTTCTTGTTATATCTCGAAATAAAAATATTTGTTCCAAAGTCAATTGTATAAACGAAAAATTTTTCAAAATTTTATCCAAAAAGAATATAAAAAGCTTTGTTGACGTGCTTAATGATAAAATAGCAATGTGTGCAAAAAATGTATCTATATATAGCCAATTTAATTAAGTTTAAAGTACTATTATGCTTTCGTATTATGCGATTGTATTGTATTATAATTGTATTATGAACCTAATCTATGTATAGAATTAAATGTATTTCTGTATAGGATCAAACGTATATTAACTTTAACGAAAGAATACTGATGTAAAGAGACGAACACAAATCGTTATAACTATTTCAATATTTCATAATTGTTTTGACGTCATAATCTCTGAAAAAAAATCATATTCTTTGTTATTTATGTATAGTCGGAGTAATGAAAACGAAGACACGGCTTGAATTCACGTATACAATGTACAGTATACAATCGCCGTAAGCGATATTGTTAATCCTGTGTCACACGCTCATTTTGACATACAGACTTTATTCCTCGTGACTTCAAGAGAGAAGTAAAGCATTATAGGATTATAATTCTCTACATTTTAATTACATTCAAGCATCAACACCCACACGCTCCGATTCTGTTGACCATAATTATTATATAAAATGTCCCAAATCTCTTCAAATTCATATAATTTTCAACATTATAACATTGCAATTAAAGTATATTGTTTTTAAATAAAGTGCATTCGCTGTTCAATAAGCGTTTCAATTTTTATTTTTAATGCGTTTAAATCTTATTTGATTCTATTGAATTATACGGAAAAATACTTTTTCAGATATACAAAATAAAATATTATTACAAAACGAAATATTATTATTCTATATTTTTTATGAAGATTGTATTTCCAAAATAATGAATTTTGCTTTGTATCAGTCGGTTATATGTTGACCGCGAATATCTGCCAACATTGCAAGTGACAATGAAAAATTCTGATGGCGTACGACTGGGAGTTAAAGCGCAGCGCGCATCACCAATGGAATTACGAGAGCTTGATCGGTCTTAATCCCGCCGGCTCGTAACTCATAATGCCGCTTTACGAACGTCTACACAACTCGGTATGTTTGTATTAAAAATCAAATTCGCACTAAGAAGAGTACATTAACCGTAAAAAGCAATTCTTAGTATCGCAATAACATTTCTTTTTGTCCTTGTGTTGAGAACGAAGAAATTCCGAAAATAAAAGAATTATGTTTTCCTTATGCTTTAACAAATTTTACTATTCGTTTGATCGTTTGAGTATGCTATCTCTTCGTCTTCAACTGTTAATAAATAAGAAATATTGCTTATCAAACAAAGAATTAAATTAGAAATAAAATTGACTCACACTGAAAGTTATAAAGAAAGATATTGATATTTTTTTTGCATTTATATAAATTAGTTAATTTTTGGAAAATATCATTAAAGTCAGTTTCATTAAATTTTCGAAATACATCTATACTTAATACGCATATTTATATATGCTCAAATTCTATTTTTCTTAAGCCTTTAATTATCTTTAAAAAATTCAAAAATTCTGAAACTATTTCGAGATCAAGAATTTGATGATGAGTTTGCTGAAAAAAATCTTCGATAAAAGTATGAATGTGATAATTATTTCTTTTTAACTAAAATGCATAAAAAGAACTTTTTGTGTTCAAGGAACTTCTGAAATTTACGAAATCAACTGATCGAGTCGATTTCTAGATTTTTCTTATGCATACACACACATACACAACACACACACACACACACACACACAAAGCGCGCGCGCATGCAAACATCGTGGCTTTAATTATGCGGACTAATTACCTGAATTAATGTGAATTAACCCCGTGGTCCGTTTGACCCGCCGCTCTCAGCCGATCCTAAACCCGCTGATAATCCGAACGCGGTGCGCACTGATTATCAAAGATCACTGAAACCTTCCTGCACTTACCGCAAACTACAAGTCGAAATGTCAAGTTTTAAAAGCATGTCGCGTTAATTTTCCCATTTATTACTGGTCTAGGGGTAATAAACTTACATCGGGGATTATAAGTAAGAAATTGATCATCGGCGCGACATTGTTTTGATCGTGCAGCCCTCCTGTCTTTTTCCTTTCATGTTTATTTATATTAAACAAAACTTTTTGTGAGAGATTAATAAATAATAATATATTTATAAAAATAGTATAAACATATGTATATGTATATACTAACAAATAGAAATAATGTAATAAAAGAAAAAGTTTAATAATATAATAAATAAGCAAGATGCGAGAGAGAAAACATAATAAAGGAATAATAATAAAAAGATATATATACATATATATATATATATATATATATATATATATATATATATATATATATATATATGCAAATAGCATTACTAGGTTTATGTACCGATAAATAATTAATAAAAAGAGAAATTATTAATTTCGAGAGAAATCAGGAAAGTTGTTACTTGGTTTACTAAAATAATATTAATTTCATGCTGGTTGATCGCAACGTAATGTCACAAAGGAATGATTTGCCGCTTTCTTGTCGAGGTGATGCGCAGCTCGTCTTTCCGGCCAGCCGACGTTCCGATATCGTTCGTTATTAAAATTAAATTGCATTATTAACGCTTCGCGAACGATTTCCGACGGTTTGTACGGCAATTTGCGGCCGAGAGAGCGTCCGTGGAAATTCGAAAAGGGATTAACCAGCCGACCCCTGTCCCCACCTCTCTACTTCAACTCGCCTCTTGCCTTCCCTCCCTCTTCTCTCTTCACCCTCTTTACAAAGCCTCTCCCTACCATGCCTTGCAGGCCGAGGGATTTATACAATTAATTCTCTAATTTGTCGCGCTCACGTCGGATTTCGTCGGTAATAGATTTTCATCGATCGTCACATAACCCGTTCCTGCCATAGCTTTGTACTACTTCTTTAGTACTATCTTTCTTCCCCTCTCCTGTCTCATTCTCTCTTCACTCCGTTTTGCTGCATATATTTTGTTCGATTCTCATGCGTCATAATAATTATTTTTGCTATATTGGAAACCGCAGCAAACGGTTGTAGCTCGGCATTGTCGATTGACCATGTATGGTGCAAAAGCTTTGTCGTTAGTGTGATTTCATGAATTTTATTAAAAAATGAATATGCAATATATATAATAAAATAATTTATATTATGATAATTCGTCTTATATTAAAAATTCTTATTATTTTCTTTATTACAGTTTAATATCTAATCAATATTTAATTTGAAAATACAGTGATGGTGATTTACTCATATAACAAAATGCCACGTCTGTATATATGTGTGTGTAACTTGACTATTCTATAACTACGTGATATAAAAGAGATGAACAATACACACATACGCATACATACGTACATATATACGTACACACGTGTGCGCACGCACGCGCACACAAATTATTATCTTTTATATTTTACAAATGTAATTGTACAGGAAGCTTTTCCTCTTCAATTAATACGTAACGCGTATCTGTTAGTTAAAAAAATTGAAATGTGAATGAAATTGGAAATTTGAGAATATACTGACATGTTTAATTTATATTTTTTTCATCAAGTACATATCATTGTATGAAGCAATATTTTACACAAATATAATTTGTTTTGCTCAAACATAATCTTTCTCTTCCCTGAAAAATGAAAATTTTGATATGTGACTCCTGAAATGCAATACTCTTTTTTTACCGCCATACCACGGTTATTTTCGTAAAACAATTTATTTTGTAGGTTGCAAGTGAAAATTAAATTTTTATCGTTGGCGCACCACACGTGTTAAGGCACAACAAAGTGCGTAAAATTTTACGGTACAAAATTAACATCAACGATAATGTTGCAAATAATATAATGGCCTAACATAAACAATTGTTATTACATTTAATATTGACATTGAGCCAATAAATTTTAAATTCCGTGACAGTTTGACAAATTTACATGCTGAAATGTCATTCATATCGCTTGTATCTGTCGAAAATATGCGCTAGTATATTCAGTTATAGTTATTTATTGAATTAACTTTTCATGAATACGATGGGCATTATATGGACACAATATGATTTATGCATTATTCTTGTTGCATATTTTTTACAAGCTAAAGGTGATGTACAAAAGAAACGCGCTAAAGATTTGTCGCAATATTTGGAATGAGTCTGTAGGTCAAAAAGTGTTATGCGAAAGAGAGTGACATTGCTCGGGGATTTTCCGGATCTCCACGAGTGGCACTCACGCGGATACTCGAAGGGATAATAAGATCGTCGCGTCGATCTGCAAGAAGTCCGACCTCTCCTCCAGGCGACCTTTTGCAAACCTTCGAGAATCGTCAGTAATATAACAGCGATAAAGAGAATGAGAAAAGGAATAAAGGGAACAGATTTTGTTCCGCATTCAATTAACAATTTGCCTTTGCTCGAAGATGAATGTAAGATGCTGAGTACCGGTGCTTACAATAACCCAGTTTTCTCGAGCATCGTCATCGTTTTACCAGAACTTGTCTCGAATAAAAACAAAGAACAAGCTGTAGAGAAAGAGAAAGGGATAAAAAAGAACAGAGAACAATAATATTAAAGGAAAAGAAGGAGACAGAGAGACAGAGAGAGAGAGAGAGAGAGAGAGAGAGAGAAAAAAAAATATAGCAAAGTAAAAGATTAAGAGTTTACTATAATATATAACAAAAACAATTATTAGAAACAAAATTATGCAATATATGAGAAAACCATTTGAAAAATATATACATGTCTACTAAAATGAAAGTTACTTTAATTTAATGTGCTAACTACACAGAGATATTATAATATAAAATTTTTGAAACTTGACATATGTTCTATTAAAAGTTCATATAAAGTTTCAGTATTATTACATATTTATATTTATAATTATAACAATTAAATTATACAAAAGTACATTATATTATAAAAAGCAATCGACAATGTCGAGTAAAAGGGAAAGAAAAAAGGAAGGATGCATTTATCTCTCCCTAACTTGTCCCCCGTTATTGCTTCGACCTCGACTAACGTCACAACAGTCGGTGGGAACTGCTAAAATAGTGGAATAATAATATTCTGCGCGATTCCGTCCAGCATTAGCGATTCTTTGAGCGAGTAATGAAGGAATTTGAATATTTCCCTCGCGCGCCGTTCCCCTGGCGCACGAGCTTCCAAGTCAATTACCGGATTCAACCACCGTCCTACGTTCTGCGGCCGCTTTATTAAAACAATTCGCCCGATCCCACCCTACCACGGCACCCTCTCAACCCTCCCCAACGGCACCGCGCCGCGAGAGCATGGACTGCCGCGACTTCGTTTTTCCCTTGCCTCTTGCCAACCCCCTTCGCTCCCATCATCGACTTCCTCACGGCGCCTCGGATTATTATCGCGATAGAACTAGAGACTCAAGGAGAACGAAACTGTTGCTCGCAACAATGGCCATCGTAAAGGTATTACGGTCTCAGAGTAAACGACTTGTAGGCAGAAACTCCTGTCAACGTCATAGTATCATTTTTGTGAAGTTCAAAAAGTAATGCTATATACTATATTTTTCACATTTAACTTATTGTTAGATGATCCTCACTGAGTTATTTATTTAAATTCAAATTAACATTTTATCCTTATTTAAAGTAAGATGAAATTTTGATGTCTTTAAATGATCAATGTCAGAGGCAACTTGTTTATCCATAAAAATTTTAAGACGGTCATGATTTGATATTGTAGAAAATAAATAATTTAAATATTGAAGTGAGATATATTACGCAATAATATTATTTCTATTAATATTAAGAATGGAGTAATAAATAAGAATTGAACATTTCATATTTATCTCTCTTCCACATAATTTGAACAATAATTTTATCACTGTTTATTAAAATAGTAACGCTATTTTTATTGATGTTAGTTATGTATTCAGTTTGTTATGATAATCTTATCAAATATTCAACCCATATATTATCATATAATCGACTTCTTTTAAAAAATAATTCATGGAAATAAATTCTATTTTATCAGATTGCGTTCGCTTTGCTAATCAATTATTCGTTTCCTTTAGCGTTTCCTTTTTGAATCATCTGCAGCAAATCGATGCCTCTATCAGCTGTGACGGCAAAATCCGACGCGAATCACGTTTTAATGCGAATCGATTGCTACACAAGAACTATGTCTGTAATTCGCCGTAGCAATCACGCGATGGATATAGCAATGGACGTTGGTTATCGTGTTGCAATTAATATTTCAGTAGGAAATAGTCCGGCAATGCCTAAATCTACCGAATGCAGGCGGTCCTGTCGACGATCGTCCTTTCCTAAAGCTACCAACGCGAAACTGCGTGTACTGCGTGTACGTTAATTGTCTGATTGAATATGAAACACGTATCGATTCGCCGAGATGCGAATTGAAATTTGATATTATTCTGTCTCTCAGATACGGAACTGGTCGTTATAGCAGAACAACTATGAAGAACACGGAACATTGGCACTAATTAGCACAACTGATAAAGATTACCGGATCTGTTACGGATCTGTTACTGGATCTGGTAACGAGTCCGCTGTAGTGCCTAATTATGCCAGATTTCGATATGCTAACAAACATAGTCAACAATAATGATTCTATTCACATGTGAAATGAAATACGTTATTTAATGAGAAAAGATTATTAAGTGTATATTTATATCGATACTATTATAACAAAATTCTCGTACACTTTAATAAATAGTAAGATAAATGATTGATGTTATCTGTAACAATCGAAAATCTACAGGTTATAATTTTAATTTTTTATATAAATAAAAATATATATATATAAATTACATAACAATTAAATATATACCGTTTTTTTTTAACAAAAATCATTTCTGTAATGAGATAACATGAAACAATAGTAAATAGGCGACAATTTTTAGGAAAAAATGCAATATTACAAAAATAGTTGATAGATCTTAAGAAAGATGATTTTGAAAGTCTTTTACAAGTAAATCACGGAAACCAGTTATTTTCTTTGCGTTTAGCCGATTTCATGTTACGGGGGGATTTTAGCGGAATCAGCAGCCGACCGAAATAATTCTTTTTCTATTACCGCCTTCTCTCTCTTTGTCCTCCCGAGGATCATTAGAGACGAAAGGGACGCGCGGGAAAACTTCTTCCCTCGGACACAATTAATGCGATCGCTTAGTTTTCTTCTTGTTACCTATTACGCTGTCCTCAACCTATTTGTAACACAAATTGTCCTCGACGTGCCTTCCCTTCCCTTTACATCCATTTGCCGTTGCGAGTTAGGGCGATTAAAAATTGCGCGGTTGGCGAAACTCACAAAGAAAGGTGCAGAGACAAAATGAGAGACAGAGAGAGAAGCTTTTAATCAAAGATCAAAGGCATTAAATGAATCCAAAGGCGAAACTAATCCGTCGTCACTTTGCACACACATACAATTTTCCTGACAATAAAAATTTTAAATCTATGTACATCAATTTCTCGCGCACAAGAAATATTATTACATCAACTATTATGGCAGCTGAAATATACGTATATATAGTTCTGTTATTTGTTATTTATAAAAAGTTACTTTTGTGTTTACAAATACACAAAATAAGTTTGTATCGTCTTTCTTTAAACTTTAGATTAATCAGTCAATTTTAGTTTTCTAATCGTCCATAAGTATTCAATATCTAATCAAATTTAATCATCTCGAATAAATGGAGTCACAGAATTCTTTTGTCAAAGGAATTATTGAACTAGGAACATTTTCCTTGAAAAATTAATCACGGATATAAATGAATCCATCGAGGACGATTAACGCACTAAACAATTCAAAATTCCAAACAATTTAGGATCGAATTATTAATCGGTGCTCTCAATACGTAATGACGCAAATTCATTTCGCATATACCGTGTGAGGAGGGCGAGATTTGTCAAAGAGAAACGTTGATAAAATAATTAGCAGCCGCTGGGTGCGTGCCGCGTGTGCGTGTGGCTGATCGCGACCGTGTACGAGTCACGCTCGCACGTGATGCGCGCATCACGATCTCGCGAACACCCTCACGTCGCACGCACGTCTGCGAGCAACGAATGCCAAGCTAAATATGCGTGTTCACGCGCATCTACCCCGATAACGGATGTTCTATCTCTCTTTCTTCCCCTCCCTCTTTCTCGTCTCGTATATCGCAAGGTAGACGCGGCTCAAAGAGGATTAGATAGTGGAGAAGCTGTATGTACAGCATGATGTATACAGCACAATCTATTGAAAGCGGCTGATATTTAAACGTACGCACACTCCGAATTAAACTTTGAAATAAAAAACGAATGGAAGATTCTAAAGTAGAATCTTATCGATTTTTATTAAGTTAAAAAAATTCATATTTTTAAAAAGAGAGAGAGAGAGAGGAAGTTTATAAATATAATTTGTAGAAAATAGAAAAATAGAAAAAAAAGTATACGTGTGTCGCAAGCACAATTTAGACTTCGTGTTCCAAAAATACATTTCAACGGCAAAAAATTAAGAAAACTTTGTTTTTTTCTGGTTTATCCAGCAATTCTAATTCGTAACAGGATATGTGGTCAAAAGACAATATCTATGTGACGTATAATTAATCGCTATTCGGACAGTTCGAGCAACCGGACGCCGAGGAGCTTCTCTTTTATTAAAAAAGTTGCGAAGCTGTCTAACACCGAGTAAAGCTCGACGACCGAGTTTATTTATATGTTAATGCCGACCCAACAATGGGGTCGTGACTTCCGGCTGTTTCTCATCCCCCTGCTGTCGTCACACCGGCATTTGGTGAAAGTTCATCCAAAACCACTGCCCCCTCTGTCTCGCGGTAGATATCGCTGATTTAATTACCATTTATCCTGTCTACAATTCGTCGTATTTGGCGTAACAGTAACTATTGCACACGACAGAAACGACACAGGACAAAAATCCAACGGGATTGTAACGGAAAAAAAAGAAAAAAGAGGAAAATGCCCGTTTTACACATTCTCGTGTAATACGATTGTAACGCAAAAGGGCGCGATCATAATCGAATTTCGGTGTTGCCGAGCGCAAACGTTCAATCCGTCGAAAGCGGAATCGGTTTAACCGGTCCGAAGGGCGGTTAAACGCTATTGATCGTTTCCTATTGCTTGGAAATGTGGTATTAAGCCTATGTACGCACCTGGCGTCCCTCCCTCCCTCCCTCTCTGCCTCTCTCTCTCTCTCTTTCCCTCTCTGTCTCGCAGAATATCGTGCTTAATCGTACGCGGTGCGATCCGATCGGTGAACAATACCTTTACCATTGATTCATCGATACCGATCGCATCGATCTCTTGCTAGTTGACTTTGTTTACTATATCTCGCGCAATCCAACAATTTAAAGCTGTTAATAGCATTGATAGTACCAATCTCTCTGACACAGATATAGACATTCTAAAATTTGTATTTCTACGAGAATTTCTACAAAAATATAATGATACACGCTGATTGTTGATAATAATGATAACAATGGCTCCGTGACGATGACTGATTCAGTCAGATACGAAACTACAAATCGAGTTCATCTATTTGAAGAAATATACTCTTTCTTCGGACGATTTAACACACAGCTCAGATCGATATATAACGGTAGTATTTACAGGGAGCGATCGAACGAGGATGAGAAAGCGAAAGTTATGGGAATCGCTTTGCGGTGTCAAGTTGTTCACGTTGGAGGGTGGAGTTAACAGCACTAGCGGTTGCTGCTTCAGCTGTTTACAGGAGTCCACCCTGTGGCCTTTGCCACCGGTTTGACCTCGTCTACCGTACTGAAGGTATCACACCTATGCATTCTCCATCCACACACACACACCACACACACACACGAAACACAACACACACACACACACACACACACACATACACACACTGTCGCGATTCACGTGTACATGATGTTAACGAAACACGAATCTAAAATCACGCGTCAAGATAGCCGAACTCAATAAAATGCTGTGTCTTTCTTGCTGGGCGAGCTAATTGGATGAAGGTGGAGGAGTCTTTGATAATCACCGTACTTCCCGCGATCCTTTCAAGCTTCCTCGTCGCTGCATTTTCTAGAAAATATACTTCGTAGTCCGCGGACACGAAATGGCATCGAGTAATGTGTTAAATAATTAATGAACGCCTGAGAGAAAGATGGAGAGGTGCGCTTCTTGCGCAGAAGAGCTTAATCCTTCAAATACCTAAGCGAATTTTTAAGGAGAGGGAGAAGGAGGAGAGAAAGAGAGAGATTTAAAGTTTTACTTACTGAAATAAAAATCCTTTGCGCAACCTCAAAATATTCATTAAATCTCGACGGGAATAAAATATTCGTGCTACCAACACATTCAAAACTATTTTCTAAAAAAAAATATAAATTAGATTGAATATCGATATTTAAAAAAAAATAACGTTAATAAATATGTTAAATATATCTTAACTACACAAATACACACACAAAAAGTCAATAAACAGTTACATAATTACCTTTCTTGATAAAATTTGTTAATAATTCTTAACATTATATAAAATAGTTAAAATTGTAATATAAAAAAGTCTAGTAATCGCATATCTAACTTAAAAAAATTTTAATATCGGATCTGTACATATGTACATTCATCTTTTTATTGGAAGTACACTTTGATTTATTATCGACGAATTGTATTATATTTTATCAAATAATTTATTATTAAATAATATTTATAATTTAATAATATATTTAATATTAATAATTTGATAATTTAATATCGAGTACAACGACATAACCATCTTTTCTAACTGATCACATCAAAGGGGCGTTAATCCTCACATGTGTCTACCGTCGTTATCAGTCGCTATACACTCGCCATCTCCGCTTCTCGTTCTGGTGCTACCAACGCGGATGTGTGACAACCGGGGTCGGGAATCATTAACGTATCGCTAACTCGTTCGATATCTGGATACTGGTTTAAGCTCGCTTCTCTAAGTACTGCCGTCATTACTACGAGCGTGGCCCCTCCAACCCTCCAAGCATTACCTTCCTCTACAATCTACCATGCAATGCCTGGCTGCACCAACACGTCCGCGGCACTCCCGCCGCGTCGCCATGTCGCGTCGTGGTGAATCGGGCGATTGCATACCAACGAGAGAGGAGGTGTGTTTGCTCGTTAGTGCTCGAACCCCCACGACCGCGACACGAAAACGGCCGTTTTTCCGACGGTAGAGATGAATCTCGAACAACGCGAATCACCATCGGGTTGTAAACGGGGCGTTAAATCATATTCTCAGACGTTAGCTCACTATGCCATTCTTTTTCCGTTCTTTCGAACAAATTGTCTCTTGGTGAATACTTGTCGTGTGCAAGCGGATTGTGCTATATTTAACTTTTGTTAGAGTTGTACTTTAACCCTAAAGTATATTGTTGGTGGAATTTTCTAACATGCATTATTCGCAATATTATTTAACAAATAGCTGAAACCGCTAAACTTTGTACTTAATTTATGATATTTGCAACTAATGGAATTATAATTTCTCGTCTACTTGAGAATGATGACATGAATATTCGAAAACTATTGGATTTGTCTTGAAACGCAATTGAGAAGTAAAAGATTAAACAATTTAATCGTATATAAAATGATACTTTCTGACAATGTCGCAAGAAAAAACATAAATTAAAGCGATTGTTCGATAACCACGAACGTAACATCCTTGTTCTCACACGCGGCCATCAAAAAGGCCAAGGGTGTGGAATCGACTTTGTTGAATAGCAGCTCGAGGAACTCGTCGGAGGATTTTCCTATCGCGTCCTCGAGTACCAATTCGTTGCGGTGGGATTTCGAGGGTGCGCCCGAAGGGAAGTTTCAGTGAAAGGCTTTTCGTTAACCAATGACGTAGTAGGGCGGCTCCTTTCCCACATTGGTGAGAGCGCTTCCTAAAACCTAACCCAGTTTCCACTGCGGTCGGGGCCAGTATGCTAATCCGCTACAACGTTCGGGCATCTATTGAAACCACAGCCTCCTCGTGCTGCTTCTAGCCGGAGTTCCTCTAACCACGGCAGCTCGCGCAACAATGATCTATGTAGCACGACGAGGCGATGGACGTGTTTGGTGCGCTGCACAGAGCTGCTAGATCAGGACCGGACGTTAATTACTGCCACCAATCAGCAACGTTGCACCGGCTCGCCTGTTAGTCGAGGGTGCTAAGGGCAGTTCGCTGCCAACCAAATTCGCCAACCGTCTCTTCGTCTCTCCTACACCTGTTCCGGCCGCAGTGACGAATTCGACCCGTCTTCCGGAGGCCGAATCGATTAATTCCGGGGTTTTATCCGGTCACGTGTACGAATTGCGTGATCGTCAGAGCGTAATCATACACCCGATAGCAACTGCACCAAACCTGTCGATCGTTTCCTAGCCTGCTAATGCGGCGCCTTGATCAAAGAATCACAACCGTACGTAATTGGAGCGGTGGAGCGATAAGATGTCCGATGCCTGGATTTAAAGAGTATGTAATAGTATCGAGCGATCTTTTACGGTAGACCAAGTTCCGCGCCCATCATATTTCGTCGCTGCGGCTCGAGCATTAGCCAATGACTTTCGTAGTTCCGGCTTCGCTCTAGATTGGATCTACGGAGCTGAGTAATTGGCGATTAATAACACGCCCCGCCGAATATTGGTATAACGTAAGACGTGGGCCATCGGTATTGTAATTAAGGCCGGGGTTACACGGCGCGTCTGGAACCCGCGTGAACCTTCCGGAACGCTATCGCATCCATCACGTGCCACCTGGCGATTAATACAGGGACGTTCGGACGCTTATCTGGGTTATCTTCGCCATCGATAATACATCAACTCCATTCGAGGTATCGCGTGCGTTTCCTCCGCCAAAGTTTCTCCGCCTCCGCGCGCGTCTTTGTCTCTGTCAAGTTTAATCGCGCGTAAGGACGAATACGGTGTCATAATTCTCGCGCGATAGCGTGTCGCGATTAATCGTCCAGTCGGTGTCGCAACTTCAATGAACGCCGACCGATAATTAAATAAACCTCGCTTCGTGTTTCTTGCTCGTAATTCTCCCAAATTCCTTCAACAACATTTTTCTAACGCTATATAAGAAGCGTTTTTTATTCTTAAATATATTAAATGTTTCTATCACATGTTGTTGTAAATAATTTCTTATATGTATGTTTTGCCGGGGAAATATAAATAATAATGTGTATTAACGATTATATGTACATATTGAGATCTAAATGATATTATTACAATACCTATTTTTAATTCAGATTTTCTGAAATACAACTATTGATACAGCATAAAAATATTTGTAAATTATTTCTTTTTATTAATTTCCATCCTCATATTAAATCATCCATTAGATGTTTCGTTAGATTTAAATCTTATTTATTGACATCGCTAAGACATTTTTTTATATTTTCAAGTTTCGTAGCTCTTTCCTTTCTGTAATCAATCTTAGGTCTTTTATTTTCTACTAATTACTAAAATAAATACGAATTATTATTTTGATCCCATTAAATTAACCAAGTGTCTAAAGGAATGATATAATTTCGCGAATAGAAACCCGGAACAAGTATCGCGGCTTAAACGAACTTGTTCTACAAACTCGAGTGAAGAAAATCTCAGCAACTTGTGGTACCAAGTGGAAGGGTTTCTAAGTCATTAAACCATCAAGCAGTGAGTCGGGTAACCGATTCGGTGCGAGCAAGTATGGCCGAGGATAGAGCCACCTTGGTCGTTTATACCGGGTTTCGAGGGAAATTTACCGAGCCACTGTGCCCCGTTCAGCTTCGGGGCCCATTATTGCTGATATACTGAGAGATTAAGAGCACGTGTTACATACATTGTACCACGGTATAACGTGCCATAGTAAAACATTTTGGCGTTGTACCGCGACGCTAACAGTATGTAGGTCAATCTCTCGGAACACCATACGTAATATAAATATACGTAAATACGTTGTTCTGATATTTTCGTCGATAATGCCATACACTCGTCACTTTGCCATTACGCGGACACCGATAACACATTTGTTACCCGACGATCTGTGCGAATCCTATCTGCATGAGAAATGAAAGTCGTAAAATAATTTCAAACGTGCGCAATGAACAGCTCGCGCGACCATTTCCAATTGCGCGATTTTACAACAGTCGCGATTATTAAAATTAAAATCGACGATTAAAATGAAATTCAATACCCCGCCCTCCCCCCAGCGTATGAAAAGACCATTGTGCGATCGTGCCACAACCCGCTTTAATCCTTATTAAGCCGTGATTAAATCCGAATATCATCTAACCGTGACTTGCAAAGCATCGAATGTGTTTCTGGATTTCATCCTCGATTAGTCGACGGTGAAATCCTTTCAAGTAATACGACGCGCTGGTTTACATGGCTGGCTAGATTTGTTTGCATTCCGAGATATCTCGGATTAGCCAAATTTCGTACCATTGAAAAATCGAATTACGAGTTCGAGGAGTGAATTCTCTGCTATGCCGCGGGGATGAGTCGGATCGGAGAATTAGCAATGTTGCTATTTCCGTGGAACGCCTGGATTCTGGTGAATGCTTCAGAATCCTCCCGTCGGAAGATTACGAACTAGACGGTGCGATAAGTAACTTCAGTGTTTTTTCTTTGTAAAATTAGTTTAGCTGACAATAATAAAAATGTATTATGTTCAATGTGATCTAGATAAATTATTATTAAATCAAATTTTGAAACTCTAACTCTTTTTCTTATTCATTTCTAAGTTAAATTAGTTTCACTAATTCATCTGACAATAAAATTTTAATTTATATATATTCACGAGATAATGTGATAAATAGTGATAAATCAATATGAATTTATATACGTTGAATTTTAATAAAACTATTACTTACGACAATGTATTCTGTTTAGATATATCATTATTTCTACAATACATACGAGCATTAATTTTATAATAAAAAATTTAAATTAGTGAATTTAATGTATCTGCTAAAACCTATTTTCGCACATCGTATTTGTTTTCACGTGGAATTGTTATTAAAAAATTTTAATTATGTGTGAAATATAATTATTTGCTTTTGCATTAAATTACACAACGGACAAATTATTTTCAAGCCAAATTAATTACGCAAATTCATTTAGAAACACAAGTTTAATTTGTTTTTCCATTTTCATTGGATGTCAGTATTACGGTTCAACGGTGTATGCATTGCGCTTTATAATAATAATTTACAATAATTGCGTATTCAAAGAAACACATCAATCCTTTTAATATACTGAGATCAGCCAACCAATCCCATTTTGTAACAATTCGACGCTTTTCTTCTCTTGTACGATAAGCGGAAACAGTGAACGAACTGTGTGAAAATGAAAAAATTTTAATAGAGGCAACTGATGTTATTATATGCTTGAATTAATTTCACTTGTTAAGAAATTAATTCAAGCATAAAAAAGAGATTCGACAAAATCAAACAATGTCATGATAGGACAGGTTGGACGCGATCAGCCACTCAACACCTTCCTCTGTAGAGGCCATAGGCTAATTACGAAATTCTGTGGCCTCTGATGATCTCCCATAGTCGTTGTTCGACGTGAGAGATCGTCAGAATAGCAGTTGATCCAAACACAATTACCTCAGCGACATCCTTCATGCACAGATGACGTTAATTAACGAGAGTAACGAGACTAATGAAGAGCATACTATAAAGATCATTTCAATTGCGAATATTACCTCGTCCACGTGTATAAAATGAATTCATGGCCACAATTTTTCATTAAAAAAATATGATTCAAGCGTCTTTTGAAAGCTTGAAAAAAATTTATGTCGCGGCGCAATTAACCATGTTAATTACATTCGCATTTGCTCTGAAAAAAATAATAACGTGCAAAACAACATTAAATCTTTCATTTAAAAAGATGAGATTACTATGCAATTGATGTTCTTAATTATATGAATTGTAATCTAAAAATAATTAATATTAAGACACGATGTTAAACTTCTGTTTAAAATTAAAGCATGATTTGATGAGAAATAAAATCATATACAGAATTTCAATTAACTTTCTCGGTAATAAAATTAATTAATTGATGATATGTATACAAAACGCACAAAAATGCGTTGAACTCGCAGAGTTGTTTTGCACTCGAACAACTTATCTCGTTTTATCGATTTTACAATCTTCCCACCGATTCGTATATTTACTTTATTTAAGCGAGTCGATAATCAAGACAACAAAGTTTTATCCATTATCTTTGTTTTAACACGGTTAGAGTATCGTTTGACGCTAATCGATGCGCGTTGATAACGTTTTCCGCGTCACAATCCTGAAAGCACAAATGAGTAGAACAACCTCTGTTCCTGCTTCACCTCGTGTTTTACAATGTAACTTTGTTAACTGTTCAGAAGCTGACAGAATTAAAGCCACATTTTTTAGTTTAGCGTTATCATGTTTTAAAGTCGTCTTAACGAAATTTTTTGAGACTGTACTATTCATCAAAACATGCTTTGATGTGTGTCCGTTTTATATTTATATTTTTTTATATCATAGATTTAATAAAAACATAAGAAAAAATAAAATAAAATAGATAAATAGATAATAAAAAGATAAGGCTTCTTTTTTCAGAGAATTATTTCGCTTATTTTATTCACATTTTATAATATTTTATAATATTTATAAGTTCATACCAATTATCTGCAAACATTAATACGCTCACTAGTAAATGTCAATAATGTTGGGAAAGAGAAAGAGATAAAGTCAATTGTTAAGAAAAATTGTTTAAAAAATTGTTATTTTTCAAGAATTTAGAACTTAGAAGATTTCAGAATATTTAATGACAGGTGTATTAACAAATGAAATAATTCGATGAGCAAGAGAATTTATAGTGAATCGACTTAATGTTTTTATTTCTAACATTACCAATGAAAAAATTTATAAAATTAATATTTAACATATTTTTACCAATAATTTTTACATAATTTTGACATAACAAAATATACACTAATACGTATTGTTTTATAGTGTATCTTTTGTATATATAATATAATGTATTTAATATATTTTATATATATTTAATTATATAACGTATAATATATACAATATACATAATTAGCCTATTATTGTCAATAGTAGTTTGTATTGTCCTCGAAGAAAAAATTGAGATTGAATGAACTCGTTTAGCTAATTATCTGTATTATCTATTGTTAGGATATCTGAAAGTACTCTAGAGCAAAAGTTATACAATGAAAGTAGTTCCTAAAGCAAACGTAAATGTTATAAAGTGTACAATTTCACAGGCTACTACAATGAAATATTGATATAATTATATAGAAGAATTATATAGATGGTAAAGGTTATACTTATATAATAAGATTTTTAACGAAATTAGGCTCCTTCGAAAGGAGAAAGAAAAAAAAGCATTCAGGACGACGAATCATTCCGGTATCTCTTTCCTCTTGGCAGAGAGAAAAATTTATACAAGTACAAAGCTTAAATCTCTTCGCGGTGGTGTAAAAATAAATCACGAAGTATAAAGACGCGTGGGACAAAAGATACTGCAAGACTGATAGCGAGGAGATTCGGAATAAAAATGATAAGATAACAATATGGCGAACGCATGAACGCAGTAAGAGATTGATTCGATTCAAATCGTACAGATTTTTGTACGATTCATTTTGTGTGCGCATGCGTGCGTGTCTTCCGAATGGATCGATGGTAGAATTTTGTAAGGCTGGACGAAGGACTCGTGGCGTGTAGGACTAGTATCAAACCTGAATCGAACGAGGGGGCTCCGGTTTCGCGCTTTAATAGTAACACCAGCAATCGGTGGAACTCATCCGTCTTCATTTCCTGCCGAATACCATTACTCACGTGATAGAAAGTCGCGTGTACGCAACCAGACGCATGACACAGCCGCCAGTAAATCGTAACAGCCATGGGAGAAGGACGATGAGGAGACCATCAATTTTTAATTGAATCTTGATTGGCAGAGATTACTCGAGGGCACTAGGTTCTATCCCCGGGGTTCGATTGATTATTCAATTATCAGAATCGATTCGGAAATGGCGATAACTTTAGCCGACCTGGTCCCCTCGTGTGTTTGCTGTTGCTTCGAAATTTCGCGATTATTGCACGATCCACATTTTTCGCACTTTCTAATTTTTCAATAAACACTATACATAAAAACTATAAAAAACTATAAACTATAAAAAAAATTACATGTGAAGAGCAATTGTTGTAATTAGTACAGGAAATATAATTTCCTAAGTTAGTCTTTAAAATGATGAAGATATAGAAAATTAACTGTATACTATTATATATTTTTTCTGTGGCAAATTTTATTTTCATGTCTTCTTTTTTGTTATTACGTGTAACTCATCATTATATCATATTTCTTCTTGAAACAAAATATTTTCAATAAACGATAAACACGTAAATTGATGACCATGTATTTTTATTATCGTAAAGATTATTAAATGGATAGTCAAAATTTATTTATGATTTTGCAGTAATCATAAATTCTATCGTTAGGTAGATAAAATGATTTATACTTCCCAGAACAACCACCTTAAATGACCTTACGTCGCTTACAAATATTGTAAATCGGTTTTCCATAAAGATAAATCAGATTTTTTTTCCAGTACATATGTGGAACAAATGCGATAGAAGGAGAGGGGAATTCGTATTTTTATTGCTATGCGTTGCATAGGCGTTTATACGTTTTTATTATATCTGGAAACGGTGCCCTTTTATCGATCTAATATCTTCCATTATTGTGGACATGACGTGTTATCTAAGCGACGTTGTATCACGAACGCAAAAAAAGAACGAGCGAAGGCGCGACAGAGAAAAATTGCAGCGGTATACCGGGTCCACTGAGTTATTACACGCTTTTTCCGGGACATCTTGGACGGGTCTTCTTGCGATACGCGGTTAATACATAGCTCATCGTCGAATTCTAAGATGTAATATCGCATGTGGAACATTTTACTCTCGCTGCAAGATAAACAGTTTTCACCAAGTCTTCGCTTGGCTATATATTATAATCGCATAGATGTTAAATAAGACGTAACTTCTCGTTGACATAACATTCGAAATAACAATGTAGTTACGTCGAAATTCCAAAATATTAAAATTTTAACCGAGTTTCTCGAATAAAATCGTTTAACACTTTTGCGAAATATTAAGCATTGAAACATGATATTATTGCGATCGAACTACGCGTGATTTTTACGTTTTAAGCAACGTTTTATTTCTTTTTTCTCCTTTCTTCTTCATTGCTTATTAGTAAAATAAGATTATTAATAAAATCAGAAATATCTGCGGAATACAATTAACGGAAAGAAATCTTTATAACACTTTCCATTGTAACTGTTTCAAAATGTCAGCAGTGTCCAATTAAAGTAAATTGGAATGTGTCGCACGTTGGAAGGACAAGAAAAAAAAGTGATGTTATTTCTCCCTTCGCGCGTTCTAACGACTTAATTAAGAATGCCACAAGCTCGTCGTGAAAAACAATAACGCTGCAATCTTAATCAAAGTTTTCGCTATAATCTGTATTTGTGAAGCTTATTCTCTCTGATGCCACGAATCTCATTCCTTTCTTTTTTCTCTTTCTCTGTCCCTCAAGACGAACTCGACAAGGGGTTGGTCCGGATAAATCCGCGCTGGTAAAAAGTAGTATAACGCGTCTCGCTGATAGGAAACGGCTTCTATCGGAGAGTCTAGATAAAACCATGCGTCTTAAAAGGAAACGAGAGAAGACAAGACCGCCGTCATCCCCTAAGCGGCTCAGAAGAATTTTTTGTGCTTAAAAACGACCGCCTGTCGAGTTTCATCTTCAAGTTGAGAAGAACCGTGAAATTTTGGATTATAGTCATTTGATTGTGTTTCTCTTTCTTCCTCGAAAATTCACGTTCAACTCTTACAATCAATTAATATACTTGCAGTTTAAAAAAAAAACAGTTTTACAAGTAAATAATTAATAAATATGTCCGTATACATATATAACATTGATTTTGATGTGTGCTCAAATTTTGAAATAAAGAGATTTATTTTAGATAATCTACAAATGATTATGATTTGCCAAAGAGAAAAGGCATCTTTTTAGATATATGAATACCAACTACGTATTAAAAAAGTGTATTAGATATATTGAAAAGGTGCAAATTAAATGTCACGTCTCACAGATAAACAAAATTAATCGTAGGTTTTTGTAGAGATGGCATTAAAGAATGTATACACATATATACACATATTTAACGTCTCACCATGAAAGCAAATTAATTTTTCATTTTTGTATCTTATGATATTTACCTTATGTCCGTACGATATGTGGTATTTATAAAGTGTGATTTTTCTTTCATACTGTCGCTCGTATATTTTAAAATCTTGATTGAAGTTGGAACTGTCGAAACAGTAAAACAAACTGGTTGAATCGTGGTCGCTATCTACGAGTTTTTTAGTTTCTTTAAAAAAAAATCTGTGACCATTTTTTCAAGTTCGTCAAAAGCGAGCGTGATGATAGCAAGTCACGGAGGAGGGTTAGGTTAGGAGGGTTTTAGGGTTCGTCCAATTTCCGAAAACAGTCGGGTGGTAGTTCCCCCGAAAAACGAGTTCCTCCCCGGGAGGAACACACATCGTTCGAACGCACCCTCGTTACCCTCGTCACTTTCGGCCGACGGAGAAGAAAAAAACTGCCGTGTAGTTGCGTCAACGCTTTCACTGAAGAGAATTCTCACTTCAGCAGTTTCATTCTCTCTCTTCTTTTCTACCATCGCTTTTGCAATACGCAATTCTGAAACGTTCATCAAAGCTCCTTATTTCCGACATGACATACCGTTCTTTCACTTTCTTCGCCTCCATGATTTTCTTAGAGAACATCCTGGATTTAATGAAACTCTTCTCACATATAATAGGATTTAGAAATCCTCTCATTACTCTATTCAAAACGATTCCAATGGTAGAAAAAATCGGACTGAATTACTCGGATAATATTTTGTAACGTTTTTTTAATTTTTAATTATATTTTAAAATTTATTAACATTACTTCCGTGCGCAAAACTTTGTAAAATTATATTGTGATAATTCGAACAAAATTTATAATCAGTACCAATTTACTTGTTTGGATATTAATAGAAATGTTTTCAGAGTACGTAAAAAGAGTGTTATGATGACTATTTTTCTCAACGATTGCTTTCATGAAAGTGTCGAAAATCGAGCGCGCCGAATCACAAAAAGAGTCGCAATCAATCTTTATCGCTTATCAAGGAAGATCGTACTCGTGGGTGTCGTTTGTTCTACCACGAATTGCATATATTCTACCCTTTGTACAATAATGCGAGGGATGACATAACAGTTGACTGCTCGCGTTATCCCCTCGCTATAATTCTCATGCATACCATTACCGATGTCATTGTCACATTTGTATTTGTCACTTCATGGTCACAAACGTACGATAAATAATATTAAATGAAATCTGTAATATTAAAATTATTTCTTCTTTCTTTTAATTTTTCTCTCTTTCTCTGTGTTTTTCTCTTTCGTCTTTCCTCTCCTTACTCTTTTCTATTCTTTTTTTTTCTTCTTTATAAATAATAATACAACTTTATAAATAATAATACAAAAACACAAATTAATTAGTATTATATTTATTACGGTGATAATTATGATAATATAAAACTCAATGAATAGCAGAATACTTTAACCATCGTTAAGTATTTAAGAAAGAAATCATATTTCGGAAATTATATATCTAAATATTTATGTACTAAACGTTCAATGTTACATGTTACATTTTTATTCAAATTATTTCAACTTCTTTGAGATAAAATAGAATTCTATCAAAGTTATTTTTAAAATTAAATTTTTATTTGTTTTAAGTATTTAAAGAAAATACATTTCTTATTTTCCGGCCAGAAAAAAAAATTCATTATGATAATTGAGATTTTTCCAATTAAATTACTAATTAAATTCTTAAAGATAAAAAGTTTTATCTTTATCTAAATAATTAAAATTTAAATCTCACAAACGGTGTGTTCTGTGTTAAATATTATTTTGCATAAAACTTTTTTGCATAGACACTGAGAATATTCTAAATCGATAAATTTGCATTTATAAATAAATGATTAATATCCAAATTATGTCTTGATAATAAATTTTTTACATTATATATTATAGTATTTCGTGAACTTATATATAAACTGAAATAACTTTTTCTCTCGTTTATAAGTAGAATTATTTTTTTACAAACATGGATTTTAATATTTTAAATTGGGACAATAAAACCGCTTTTATGACCAATCTTCTATTTAGTCATTTTTTTATGATTTTCATGAAAAAAATGCTACGTGTGTGAAAGCAAGTTAAAAATATAATCTGCGGCAACATCAAAAAGTGTCAGAATAATGAATAAAAAAAGCAATGACAAAGTTAGCCGTTTGGATTGGCTGCGTTAATTAGAATTGATTAATTTCCCTAGTCTGACCCTCCCGTTCGCTTTCAGTCGGTCTGAATATAAATTATCTGATGTCAGAGACAGATCCAAAATGATTCGTTTAATACTCCGTAAAGCGTTGACGTTTCAATAGTAACCCAGTATAGTACAAATCGGAATAGTACACCACACACAAACACAAATATAGATACAGAATCTTTTTTCTTTTTCAAAGTATGCAAAAATAAGAGTTGTGTTCAAAACTAACTTTAGCACTAATTAGGGAATTTTTATTATTCTACTTTTGCAAATGTTTCAAAAGTATTTTTTTTTTTTTTTTTGACCATTGCAATCTACATGCGCGTTGAAATTTTGGATCACATTTCTTCGTACGAAATATTCTTCTATATGTAGGAAAATGTTTAAATATTCAAGATTGAATCAATTTCGCACATGCACAGAACATCGAATCCATTCCTAGTTATTCGACCGTTTTGAATGTTTAAACGGCTGCAAAGAGCTGCTGAGCAAGTCGATTATTAATGCCATCATCAAAGATGATTCCCGCAGCAATGAGTGTCAAACTGACGCTAAATTCGCGCGACATTCAATCTTCGGGAGTTCCCCAGAACCTCCATGCCTGGAGAACGCGCGCAGACTTGACAGAGACGAACGAGCGTGAATCCCCGACTCTGACGCTCGTATGCATCTCGCCGAGTTCAGCAATTTGCATGAAGCGAAACGGCGACGTCGTGCAACGTGACTGACTCACACACAAAGCGGTTGAAACAAGCCCCCTCGATGCTGGAATTCGAGTAACGAACCGGCATGAGAAGAAGTCCGAAAATGCTTCAGTGAAAAAGCAAAAAGCGAGGATTACTATTTGTCTTGTTCCGATGATGCAACGGATTAATGGTTTGTCTTGTGAATACATAAATTCCATGATTATAATAATATAATCAACATATTTTTTTTCAATTGTCGCGTTGCATTTAAGAAAAGAAAAAGAAAAATATTTAAGATTTGTCTTACGACTAATAGCAATTTTTTAATTAATTTGTTCTTAATGAAAATATGAATTAGGTGTTAAATATTCCTATTAAAGTGTCGCATAAAACAATTTTTCGTGAGATTATTTTCCATGATCGGAATATTCTCTTATACCTCTAACATAAGATATTCTTGTATAACAAAGATTGAAAAGAGGTTGAAATCGCTACCCTAGAAATTTTACGGAAATACAGATCTTTCAATCACGCTTCGGCGGATATGTTAGTGTCAAACCCTCCTCTCTCCAGGATATCGAAACGACATTTTGTAAGTCTACACGCGTTTCCAAATGCTTTCCACGTGAAATTCACTTATTTCGTCGTGCGTATCGCCGCCTTTGTTCATCCCAGTGTCACGAAACCGTAACAAGATGTCTCTTCACACCGCATCAAAGTCGAATATCCCTAACTCAGTTTCCATTCCATTTTCGCAGTGGATACATCAAAAATTCTAAAGTATCTCGTTTTCAAAAATTATGCTCGAAACTGTGATTTCTAGAGAAATGTAGACAGTTTATGATCGCAAGTTGAAAATTACATGATAAAGTAAAAAAAAAACATACTTTGAATTATTCGGAATGCCACTTATCCCAATAAAAATAATCTTCAGATTATTAACAGGTATCTAAAATAATTTCTAAAATTAAAATTTTCTATAAAAAATAGAAAACGCAATTTCAGAGTTTGTTCTCATAAAAATTAATGTGAAATACGATACATAATTATGTTTGAAAAGTGTTTGAATAAATCAAACACTTTTCTGCACTGTGTAATAAAAAAAAAAAAATTGTTTCAAGCCCACACAGCTAAAGAAAAATTTTAGAAATGTTTTATACGATGCGAGTTTGAAATATCCTATACATCAATCTCATCAAACTCATGCGTTTACATTTTTAACTTATCTGAGAATGGCCGATGGAGATTAAATAAGTAGGTAACCAGAATTTTTAGCAGTACTTAGTGTAAGCTACTGAGACAACGATCCGTACATTCAATAGGAGTCCTTTCCACAGTCCTGAATCCCAGAGATTTTCGGGAACAGGCACGATATCGTGATCCTGGGATTTAGTGTCGTGCAACGTCCGCCGAAGTGTTCTCCGTGTCCGTTCTACGTATGCCATCGGACGTATAGTAACGTCTCATGTCAGCTCGGCATAATCCCGGGATCTGGAAGGCGCCATGGTCAGGAAACACGATCGGACCAAGCAATTCCTTCATCCTACCGTCCGAGGGGTAACGCGGTTCCCGTGAACACGGAGAGAAATGTTCTTTGCTTAGTCTCTATACCAAACATTTCTTCGATTTAAACACAGATCCCTGGCCTTTCAGATCTTACGATACCCGTTTAACTTTGCTTACTTTTTGGTAACAACGAGATGTTACCTCATGCAATATAGCGGTTGATTTAGGATCACTATTACATGTTTTCGCTGAATATAAATGTGTTCGAGCATTTGGTCACGCACCGACGAAATGTTGGATATTATGGAAAATGTTGGATATTATACAAATAATCTGAGTAAACTAGAGCAATGAGATGGTAAGCCAGGCAAAAAGTTTTACAGATGGATAAGTGAAAAGTATCATGAACAAAGAGAAAGATAGAAAGAGAGTTTAATATTCTTTTCTACAACTTCTAAGCTTATTTCACGTACTTATAAGAAATTCAATTTGATTTAAATTATAAATAAGAAATTAAACGAATAAATATATAATAGAAAAAACTTCTCTTTCAACGTTACTTTAAATCCATAATAAATAAGGTAAAGATTATATGTAATTATATGTATATACTTGGTGATGTTTCCTTTTACTTTTACTAACTGTTTTATTAAACTGTGTTTACTTGAAGTAAATAATTAAAAAATACGTGAAATATAAGCATGAAAAATGTGGAAGAGTTAGAGGACTTAAAAACTTAAAGTCTAAAATGTGTGTTAGCAAAACTTTTAAACTAAATATTTCATTGTTATATTTAAATCCCCCGTTAGCGTCTATAATATATTTTAGACCTTCCTACTTATAATCTGAAATACCCCCCCCCCCCTACATTGCTTGAATCGCGCTTCACTTTATATAATCCAGGAAAATTACGTTACATTTTCGGCAATATAATTTAACTCGTTGAGCACGCCCTAATAATATAATTGCTCCAAACATTTAATTGAAACAAATCCACGATAACCAACGAGTTTAACGTGTGGTTCGCTTTTCTAACTTTTTAATGCAATTAAAACAATTTAACTTTCGCGCTGTTTAATGGGTCGACATTATTATCGGATGCGTGGGCAGGTTTGGTTTCAATATGAAACGAAGTAAATTATACATTAAAGTGCATTTCGCGTTTTCATATAAACGTTGGTCATCTTCGACGTAAACAATTTCTTGCGCAAATTCCATAATTACATTGGGGATGTAATGAAGTGAATATTTCACAACTCGAAACATAAATTTCACAATTGTCCGTAAAACAAAGTGATAAATAATAAGCATCAATGGAAAACCGGCTTATTAATTTCCATCGTCACTGGAAAACGAGTAAGAAAACATCTTTCGAAAGTCAATATTTATTTCTCGTTTTCTCTCTTTTTTCTGTATGCTTCTCTTTCTATTAATGTAAAAATGTTACCACTGTTCAGGTTTACCTCACTCGCTCGTGTAATATTTTTGAAATTGACTGTAGGAAAAAATGAGGTTTTGATATGAGGAAATACGTGTAAATAATTTTAATGTAAAAATAAAAGCAAAAAAGACAAATTAGTACGTAGAGAGAAATTAATACGTAAAATGTAATTTAATTTTACAAGTAGTATGCAAGTCGTGCTCGCAAACAGAATATAATTGATTATCGATGTATAATATTGGTGGATAACATTTGTAAAGAATGTTCATGTATTTGTAATCCTTTGAATTATTAATTTCTAAAGTACAACATATTCTAAAATACTAAGATTTCTACAAGGTTCTAAGATTAATTTATATATCTTAATAATTTATATATTATCTAATTTATATACATTAGAATTATATTGTTACGCCCGCGTCTGATCAGAATTCGCTTGTATTTCCTGTTCTTTAATAAATCGTTCGCTACGAATTCCCTCGAGTTGTCTTTCCCGCGTGAGTTCCGCGAAACCAAGAGCGCGAGTAAAGATATTAAATATGTTAATAATTAAATTTACCTTAATCCTTTACCTTAACACCACACTATGTCAACCATCCCGATTCTACCACACATGGGTTAACTCAAAATTTTTTTGCTTGTATTTCCGGATTTGATACATCAAATTTGAATTTTTTTTACTCGATACGCCTGACAATAAGAAAAAAGAATATATAGATAAAAATATAATCTATCTTTTGATTCAAAATATTTTTGAAAAAGAAAAGAAATTTCTATAAATGTGTCATGCTTTTCGAACGAGTTCGAACGAGTTAGTGTAACCTAATATGGTGTTTGAGGATGAATGTTCAACAATTTATAATTTAAAAGTTTAAGTACTTGTTTTGATCATTTAAATTAAATTTTTCTGATTGATTTTTTCTTTTCATAAAATAGATTAAAAGAAGTTTACTTACAAAAGAAGTAACTAGTTTTACATAAAGTTTTCTCTCTATATTGAATCTTTAAGCATATAAAACACACATACACACACACACACATACACACACACACACATCTGGAAAAGATAATTACAATACCGCTAAAAATTATGTATCTGTATAACTCTTACAATGCAAGTTCTTAAATATTAATTTTAATAGATTGGTTTCAACAATAGTAAGGATTTGTAAAGTATATAAATTATGATATGTAAGAGCAACATTGCAATTTTAGTTTGAAATAATAACTAATATTGCACAAATCTATTTGTGTACTGATTATGTACTGATTGATTAAAATATCAGTATTTTTTGATAGGAAATTTTTCATATGTTTGAGTTTTTGACAGGAAAATATAACAGAGTTACTATAGCGTTTCGAGGGTATATAAAGCATGTTAGAAATGGAGTTCTCTATAAAGCCGTACAAACTTAACGAGTTCCACGCGACGAAGCAATCCCTTTTCAAGATTTAAAAGCGTCTTCTTCCGGCCGAGATACTTTCCTTGCCGGATCCAGGTCAGACATTCTTCGTGCACGGAAAGGTCACCTTTGAGAATGTGGGATGTGTTGGTATCTAGAGATTTCACTTAGGTACCGAAATACACCCACAGGCAAAATGTGATTCAAGTGCACGATATTTAGTCATTGATATTTCTGTACGTGTCAAATGAACGTTATAATGCATGTAGAAATACATAAAGGATTCATATTTCAACCACAGAGCATTCTAGAGCAATCACTTCATTTATGAATTCTTTAACCCATTCATCATCGAGCTGTTCTTAATAAAGATGCGATTAATCATGATTTTTTTTCAAAAATTATTTTAAAATTTTTTTTTATTTTTAAGATTAATATTCTAGATTTTGAATGAAAATTCTTTAGGCTTTAAAACTGTAACTAAAAATTTATCATTTACTATCTAGTTTGTTTTTAGAAATTTATTACGTATTCTATCGGTTGTGTCAATAAAGATGACCGATGCTATTTGTATAAATTAATTAAAAAATTTTGAGAAAAGTAATTTTAAGGTATCTTCTTACGTATCACAATGCACCTATATGTGCTCTAGATTCAAGACCGAATTTCAATTTGGCTAAGCATTTCAGTCACGTGTATCTTCGTCTACTTTGAGACTGTTTCCTCGCAAAGAGAACATGAATAATTCCTGTGGCTTGGGACAAGACAGAACTCACACAAACGCAGCACAATTCCTTTTATATAAAACACGACGTAATTGCCAGATCTATATATCGACTGTGAATGAAAGTTGACGACTTTCTTAGTTCATTCTTGTCCGCGGTGGCCATTATAATTAATCAACTCTCTTCGCAAGAAGTGTGCTTAAAAGAGTAATTCAGAATATATCTCCAATGATCTCCCAATTACATAACATTTAAATAAGCGTGGCGAACTTTACAGGATGTAACCACAATATTTGGAATAAACAAAGTTACCAATTCACAAATATGTTTGAGCAAATAAAAGAGATAAACAATTATTTATACAATAGTAAAGAAGCAATAACGTTTTCCTAAAAGAATACTATTTGTTGCTCGAATATACGTGGAAATTTTTCACGATTTATTCACGATTTATTCTTTTCTACAACGTAATTTTTAGATTTTATTTCATTTAATTTTTTTTTTAATTATTTTCCAGAATAGCGTTTACACGATGGCGCAGAACTTTTTTATGCATAAAAAACGACATCAGTTTCATTTTATCGCGATAGATGCGCGTGTATAGCAAGTGAAACGGTTTGACTAACCACGAATGATTCGTTCGACTTTAAATTTCGAGAAGCCGAAATCTCACTCACATGGATCTTCTTTACAATAGGAGTTAGTTGCACGTTGTTGCGCGTTCCCAAAGCCGATCAGCGGTGGGCTCATTTGTCAAGATGTGGCAAGAAATGGGTGGAATTTCGGTCCGTTCGTCACTGGTCGGCCGTACGATTAATTGAATGCGCTCGCGGTGCGCCAGCCTTCGCTTCGCAAGCTACGTCGATCGATCTCGACATGTTAGTAGACCAAAGAGGATTAAATGGAATAAATGGTAGAAGCTGGCGTACGTAGTATCAACTGCTGATATTTAATGTTGCGAAATGTAACGGTAGCCAACGATAAATTATAGTGCATTATGCTCGAACTGTATTAATTACGCGTTCAGATTATCCTGCCACTGATCGCGTAATAAAAAGCAAAGCTGTAAACGAGATAAACTTGCATTTATTTTTATTTCTCGTACGATCGAAAATGTAATTTATCGCTGATGAGAAAAATTGAACACAATTTACAGTAGCATTTATGAACGATATAATATGTTATTTAATTTCATGATGTCGTTGAATAATAGTAATTATATGTTAAAATTATCGTAATTTTAATCAACACAATTTAATTAACATTAATCACATAAAAACTTCAAATCTTTTCTTCGCCAGTGAATAAGAATAAACAGATTTCAATTTTCTTCGACCTGTCTGGCCAATTTTATTGATTGTTAACACAACGTTCCGACCTCTGATTTGGGTCCTTATCAATTGTATAGAGTTTTACATGTGACTCTAGATGAAAAACGCACGTTGATATTTTCTTAGTGCTATTATCATATAGTCTTTACACTATTTTTAATTTTCGTGACCCCCGTGTTGTTCTTACTGTTATTTATTTTGACATATTTGGGGTATGATCTTACCGTTTGACACTTGACATGTATATACTTTTACCGTTATTTAGTTGATTTCCTGACATTGGTTTCTATTATTGCGCATTTGTAACAGTCACCTAAGAAATGTTATAATGTGATGTGTCCCACACGACGTAATGTCACCGGTTTCCCTTATTAACTCTGATGGAGTCATGTCTACGACGCACAAGATAATAAAATAACAAGATAATAAGGAAAAAATAACAATTCAAAAATTATATATCCGATCTTTTCTTTCTCCTAATTTTTGAACATACACTATTTAACATATAATGATACTTTTAACTTTTTCATGTTTATAAAAATTTGTATAAATAAGTAGAAGTTATTTTCCAAAGAATTTTCATGGAAAGTTTTTTTCTATTAGATGTATATGGTTAATAATATGTTGGCAATTTTTTAGTAGTGTGCAAATCATGTTTCGAGTTTTTTGATATAGTGAATTGTTTTTCCTCAATTGTTTATGGATGTTTGTATTTCTATCGATTGGAACTATTACGTTTTTCGTCAATATAAAATTGTATCATGTATGTTTGTACTTGCAGAACCGGGTGACAAACCAGAAACGATAAAGAGCGCAATAACTCTAGATGGAGGTCGCGTCTTTACTGACATTTTCATTCATTTTCTCCGGTTTACGAGCGATAAAACCGCGGAACCCATAACGCCGCGACGACACAAAAAACTTCTTACCTACTAAATTTAAACTGCAAGGAATAGTCGTCTCTTTTTCTCTTTTTTTCCTATCAAGCATGCTCTTCGTTGTTTTCGTTTAAATGACGCTCTTGTAATTATGTATAAAAAAACAGCGGAGAGTAACATTTGTAAAATTCCATTTTCTGTGAGTGATTTATTGTACAAATATGATTCGACTGTTCGAAAAATGTACTTCATACGATCGTACAAACTTTATTATCTCGTTTCATGGTAGCTACTCGATAATTTCCCTTAGGTACGCCGGAAGCTCATCGTTGGGTATTATCGTGTTTAAAGGATCATATCACCCAAAGGAGTTGTTACCACCTTCGTGCCATCAAACTTCTCTCTCGGGCATTGCGAGAAGGACGTTAACGACCGACTCTAACATCGTCTTAAACCGTCTTTTTAATCAACGATCGCTTTCATCCTTAATACCGTCGTATTATATTTTGCTTATATGTACGAGTGTGTTAAGCACCTTGCTCCTGTTCCTTAAGTTAAATCAGGGAAATTAATCATTCTAAAAAAGTGAAAGAAAGAGATTGAGAGAGAGATAGAGAGAGAAAGAGAGAATACAAATTTTTAATAAAAATTATTATTGCGAATTATAATTTTGACTCATATTATTTGATATTTTTAGGTTTTTTTGCAGATTTTAATTCAATTATGTATCATCAATCTCTGAAACTTGTAATGAAAAATTATAATATGAAATAAAATGAAATCCATAAGTTATATCCCCTTATATTGTGGTACATATAATGTAATTTGATGACGTGTACCTTTAGAACAGACAACTTTTTGCAAAAATCATTTAATTATCAATTCTTATTAATTCTTCTTCCTTCTTCATTTTTTAATCATAACAATTCTTAATCGATACTACCTTATGTAATAAATATTGATTCGAAGGAGGGGGAGAAGAGACCTTTGGCAGGATCGAATGTACAACGGATGGCATTGATTCGGCCGGCAATTAAGCTCGGATTACACTGGATAGGCCGTACTGTATGCTCGGAGCTAAATGGATACACATAGCTGAGATTACTGCGGCCACTATGGCCTAATGTAATGCCGTTCTACGGACCGTTACAACGACGTAGTCAGGAAGATGCTTACAAGTGAGATCAAGGGAGAAAGCGAAGACAATGGTGAGGGGGTTCGAATAGACGCAAAGGGTGAAACGCCCGGTGGACGATCGCGGAATTATCCGCCCTATCCTTGCAATTCTATTTCCTCCATCCCCTATTTCTCCCCTGTTCCGAATTGGGATATAATATTTTCGAAAACGAGAAATTCCGATAAGAACGGAAATTATACGAGCAGTTTATTTCAGGCACCCTCGTTCCTGCACCTCTTTCCCTCCACCTCGTTCTGATCGCCGGCCATTTTAATCGTTTTTGAGGGGAGGAAAAACACCGGCTGCGGGGGAGAAACACCCTGATTTATAGATGCACCACGATCCACCCGCGGCCCGATTATAACGAAGGTAATTAATAATTTGCGGTGCTTAAGCGGCGTTTGGGAATACACTTCATTCGATATTCCTATAGTAATTCGTTATTATCTACGCTCACCTCATCGAACGAGGGAGCAATTAACTATTGTAACGCCGCGGTCGATAATGATTATTGTCGGTGATCAAGCACAAGCAGATGCAGCGTGTTGCGCGCGCGTTAATAAATAAAGCGAATTAACTTTTATTACGCGATAGTCCAATTCGCGGACGCTTCAGTTTAAAGAAGTATTATGAAACGTTCCACCTGTGCGTGTTAATTGAAAATTCTATTAAGAAGTATTAGCCCTGGTTAAGTAAATATTCAGAGATGTCTCTCACGATAGAAAAATATCAAATAAATTTTCAATATTAACTTGAAAGAAAGAGAAAGTTAAATACATTTATCAATTTTTATAAGTATGGTTATTTAACTTTTTTTAAACTTTCTAAAGAAATCGATTATACAATTCAATAAGTTAAAATAAATGAATGTGGTGACAAAATTGTATATATTATTCTTAATATATCTTGTATAAAGCAGGATTACATTTTAGAAAGGACAATTTGCAACATTAATTAATTCGAGTCTATTAACTAATTCATATTTCGGGATTAAAAATTATCTCTTCATAATAATACAGGAAAATGACAATAGACATTTCACAATAATAGAAAATGACAATAGACGGCCAGACAAGGGCGAAACGGAGAAACGGAAAGAAACGGAAGCAATAGCTCGCGGCAGCCGTCAATTCTGGAAGGAGTCAGCAACGCCGGGCATAAACCGCTATCACGGACTATAACCATCCGCGCCATAAACCTCAGCTTCAGCCCCGTAACGAGAATAATGCGTGCCGCTAGAGTATCCGCCTCTATTACGTTTGAAATCCCCTATGGACTCTCGGCTTTACTCCCCACTCAGCCTGTCGTGCCCACGCAAGTTACATTTTTTTACGTTCTCGTGTCGACCCTTCCGTGCGCGTCACACTCAGTCGGCGTATGTAGAAATTATCCAATTACTCATAGATTTTATAAATAACCTAGAATAAATTTTTCTTTATTCGAAATTTGATGGAAGCTATTCAGTGCTCGCTATTTGTCTGCAATCCAACATGATGTATTTATGCATACGCTGCATTGAATTCTGCATGGCTCTTAATTACAGTTAATAATTACCATTATAAATAGCCGTGGTAAAAAAATATATCTTCCCGCAACAATATCCACGGGCAATTATCATTGAAGTGTGAAATAGCACAAGAAGAATTTCTTGCGAAAATTACTAACGATATTTCAGTCTTTAATCTTTGTCGGTTATTTCATTTAGCTGTTCGCCGTATAACATAAAGATTCTTTCGTAATAAAATTGGTAGGGACGTTACAGAGTAATTAATTCCTACTTTGGTTAACCATCCATTCTAGACCACGGAGATCTTTTTGCATTAAGATTGGTAAGGTCGTTATGGAGTAATTAATTTCTTCGCGTACTTTGTTTAGCTCATTTTGGATCGTAATAATCCTAGCTACAAAATATTACACATTATAAAGAAATATTAATCACGTTGCGACGTTGTGAAATATTATTTTCAAAGAAGTAGAGAGAAACATATTTATATATATATTGTATATTTTTCTCGTGGAATTGCAAGAAAGACACATAAATAAGAAGAATAAAACAACCACTACGTACCGATAATTGAACTAGGTACTCTTCTTCTTGTTCTTCTTCACTCTGCTATATACCTCCGCCCCTTCTTTCCCCTCACATTTCTTTCTCCGTCTTCTAATCGAGTTATATGGGGTTTCGACTCACTATTCGCTTGGTGAAAACTGGAAAGTTTTTCAAGACACCGCTAAGCCGTAATGCCCTGACGATAAAGCCTTGTTCGAAAGAAACGAAGAAGAAACAGGATTCGACACAATGAAAGATAAAGAAAGAGGGAGAAGAAAATAGTGTAACTTTGCGATGCCGCGAGAATTCGCGCATATTGTAAGAACTTCCGCAAATCGAACGAAAATTCGATCAGTAAATTCGAAGAGTAAAAGAATCGTTCTTCACGAGCAAAGAAAAAAAATATTTTTAAGTCACAATATTTTGCTGTATTCGATTTGCGTTTTTTTTACATACAAAGCAGATATAAATGTGACGCCATTTACTCATTAAGTTAAACTATCTAAATTAATATTAATATTAATATTAATTTTTTCAAACCGGAAAAACGCTAAATTATTAAAAGAACTTGAACTGCGTGTGTTACCAAAGTTAAGAATAAACGTTTGCCAAACGTTTGTTTTCTCTGGAGTCATT
Source organism: Crematogaster levior (assembly GCA_901521435.1). Classification (NCBI taxonomy): domain Eukaryota; kingdom Metazoa; phylum Arthropoda; class Insecta; order Hymenoptera; family Formicidae; genus Crematogaster; species Crematogaster levior. The sequence goes on along the minus strand of CABEGB010001169.1, from coordinate 587,784 downwards.
TGCGGTCTAGATTTTAATTGGGAAAAAGCGTCGATCTATATTCCTGAGATAATCTCAGTTTTGAGAAGTTATTGTATTTTCGTAGTCCATTATTAAAAGTGAAAGGAGAGAATTAATTTGGTCACTCTGCAATCACGGAGGCTGGAAATCCTAATTTTCCGTATTTCGCCAAATGATATTCCACATTTATGCCATCACATTGAGACGTCTTTGAAGAAGCATCTTGCGCAGCTTGCGATTCTTTATTGCCGTACAAAACGAGTGTTCGAATTTCAAATTTAGCGACTATAGACCTGACTCTCTATTGCAAAGGTTTCGAGAAGCAAAATACAGCTCTATACACCTTCGACATCGCGTTGTGCTACTGTCTCCCTTCCGGACCATTCTCTTCCCTACCATCATTTCTCTCTTCCTCTTTCATCCTTTTCCACTCGCGTCGACTTACGACGTCAGGAAATGGCTCGAACTTTCTAATGTAAAATGCAAGGCGCAATATTACCGGGTAAGACCACAGCTATTCACATCTCTTCCTCCTCTCTTACCCTTTCTTTCTTCCTTACTTTCTTTCTTTTTCGCGTTTTGCTTCAACCCAACACGATAAAACTTGGACTGTAAATCAAAGCCCTCAGGTTCTGATATTCTCAGATATTTTATTATTTCATAATAAAACTTTGCGTAGTTTCGATATGGAGGAAAATGAAAAGGGTAGAATATAACAACGTGACGGAAGCTTTACGATCTTACAAATCTGACGGAGAGATACTTCGTCGATTTTTGTCCCTATTCAGTTCCTTTATAGGCACCGTTTTTCACATCAGAAAAGCAAGAAAGTTCGATAAAACGTTTCTCCTTAGAGTTTCATATGGCGGACTAGATCGAGTCGAGATACTATCACAACTTCAAAACATTTTGCTCTAAAATAATTCTTTTGCTTATAGAAATAAAATTACTAATATGAGAAAAAGTTAAATAAAAACATGCAATGAAAGAGATAGTAAAAGTTGACTATAAAATACATTATTTATCATGCTGTTATCGTAAAAATAAAAAATATTCGCTTTTTATATTAAGAAAATGTGAAATTAAATATGCGTGTACCGATCATTTTAGTTTCCTGATTTATTAAAATCATAAGATTTTATTCTCTCACAAGTAAACATTACAAAAATTTGGGGGAAAAAAGAAAGATAAGATGATTTCTATTTTCCATTTGAAGTATACTTTATCCTTTTCTCCTCATATTTATTAGCTTTAATATATCTTTTTAAGCGAGAAATAATTAATCAATTTTCAAATTTTTGTTGATACAAAAATTAAATAATTTACATATATTAATCAAAATTTGCTACTAATAAGCAACTTATTGCTATCAACTGATTGTTACAGAGCATAATATTCCATATGCACATTTTATATAAAATTACGTACATAATATTACACATACATATACGTCTATATATATTCACCGACGACACGCCTACAAATTCGCATGCGGATCAGTGCGAGTGGTGGTAATTGCAGCGTAAACATTTTCCTAGGCGCTGATTGCGAGACTCATTATTTCAGCGAGGCTACGAATTGAGAATCGCGCTCGACATTCGACAATCCGAAGATGTCGTCGACGACCCGTTCCACCGGCGTTGATTAAGGCGAGGGGATGCTCTCATTATTGCTCATAATCAAGACGCTACAATAAGGAGAGGCCACCGAGCTGGAGGATGTTCTCGTTCTGCCACGACAGCATCCGCATCCCTATTTCTCATCTGTCAGACTCGATCCTTTTATGGCAACTATATTCGTTTCCACGCAGATCTTGCCGACTAAGAGATGAATACGAAAAGCGGGACGTTCTATGATTAAGGATTCGGCGGTTTCATTCGTAAAACTAGCTCCTTCATCTCCATCGATTGTATTGAACTCGAAAGTGCTAGATATTTGTGGAAACATCGTCAGAATTCTGCACAAAAATTTTGTTTATTTTGTTTATTTCATATTCAAAATATCTGTATTCAGTATCTGTATTCGCATACATGCTGATTCATTTATCCGTACTGTTGTAATGAAATTTCCATTCTATTTCTAGCTTAGCTCGATGTTGCCATATCAAATTTTTAGAAAGAATAACGAAATTATATTATTGAAAAAATTAGCAAATATTTGTTATATTTTTTCTTTAACCGTATCGGAGTATATCATGAAATATCTTCGACGCATTGTAGAATTTACATATTATTTGCATCTTTAACGATGTCATTCGATTCTCTTGCAATAAAAATGAAAAAATATAAATTATAACAAATTAATGCTAAAGTTATGAAAATTTCACTTTCGTTAAATACTTCTAAACTTGCCAAAATTTATACTCTTATCAATTTATTTCGTACAAATGAGGAATAATTTAACTGTTATTTTACTTTTTCAGTAAAAAAGTTAAAAGTAAATAAACGAGTATTCTTTAGCATTTGTTTCATTCTTTTAGGTTCAATCTGTAAACCAAAGTGTTTTTAAAATTTGTCGTCAGAAAATTAATACAACAATATCATAAATAAAAAGATAAAAATAAAAGATAATTTTTTATTTCATATTTGACACTTTTCCATAATGATGACGGCTATATTTTAAAATTGTTTTATGAAAGTTTACATGGTGAGCGGCAAACGTAGCATCCTCGAAAGATTGCCAAAGGCAGTAAGGGAGATGCTATTACGCAACAAGCAAGAGGGTGCGTTTCGCGTCGCTAACATTTCTTAGCGAGGGAAGGTGATAATAAATCGCCACAATTTTCGCGGGAAGGAACCCGCGGTGTGGCTTACATACGAAATGGCGCTCCACTTTCCTTTCTAGGCACCTGACAAATACGATATGTAGGTGGAGCTTTTCGGGTGCGACCCGGATACTCGAGAGAAAGTACAGGAAAAGGTACGAAAAGCAGAACGGTGAAAGGGCGAAGTGGCTCTCCCTCCTTCCGTTCTTCGCTCCCTCCTGCCAAATGAAGGCCGAGAACAGCAAGCTCTGTCAGATGATGGGTGTTCCTAATAGAGAAGGATTCCGTTCAATTATGTCTTATGGAGCCATTCTGACCGCAATTCGCCACGATTTTCAATGGTCAATAAGATTCGTTCCAGAAAGAGCGAAAGGTAGAAGTAAAACGAAGATAAAAGTAGAAATGAGCTGGATGAAATAAATTTGTATATAGGCCATTTAACCGATCCGGGGGTGCTAAATTTCAAACGGAAATTGCGGAATAGATTATGGAGTTAGTCCTGCAGATACAAATCATGTGGTTCCAACGATGTTACCAACGAACCAAAAGATGATATACTATCGAAATTATTATCGCTACTATACGAACTGCTTACTTTGAAACTTGATTTATTTCTTGCTTAAGTCGCATTAGCAAGCATGCAAATATTTGTAGCATTATAGCAAGTTTTTCATATTAATACAGTTTTCATATTACAGTTTTCATATTAATCTCTGTTGTAAAATTATGGTAATTATCTTGACAATAATCTCAGCTTTAAATTTGACATAGGCTTACAGGATTATTCATGTTCGTGAAACTCTACATAGAATTTTTATTAACGATAGTATTTAAATTTGAAAATTATGCACAGAAAGAATTTTTAATTTTACGGAAATCTGCGAATTCTTTCAATCACTTGGTGATTATCGATGAGAATATATCGGAGTGTTATGGTCGAAAGAACGTATAAGACTTGAAGGAAGTACAGTTTGATTTAATCTTCCTGCATCTCGCTTCACTCCCTTAGTTTCTGTGCCTGTCTGCGCGCTCTCTCTCTCTCTCTCTTTCTCTCGCATTCTCAATCCCTCATCCTCTTTGCCTCTGCTTCTTGACGACTTAAGCACCTCAATTTGGTACGTTCGCTTAATCCCCTTCCCGGAGGATTCGAAGGGGGTAACAAAGTAAGGGAAGATGGCGGGAAGATAGAACGAGCCCGACGTCTGACGCCAGCACAGCTGCGTGCTAAGCAAAATGCGAGATGTGGTAAAGTGCAGTTTGCAGTTCCGTTCGTCCCCGATGAAGCCTGTCAACCGACACGGTGGCAAAAAGCGGTTGACTCGCATATAAGAAACTTACATCTAATTAACAGTGATTAATTAACGTGCCACGCGTTTCCGCTATCGCTCTGTTCAGCAATGTTCTTTTTCTGCATGTCAGATATTATTGTACTTCATGTCCCTTCTGTAATCACTGCATCATGATATCGCAAAATTTTTATCCAACCGTGATTAGATCGAAACAGACTAAAAGCAAAAATCATATGAAAAGCATGAGATATTTCTCAATACTTTTAATTCTAGCCTACAAAAAATTTATTAATTATGTAATATTATCACATTCATCGCCATACGATGACCACTAATGATCGACACTGAGCTTTCCTTTAACGCCTTGTCATCGGTGACTGTATAGGATTACAGTCAAATATGTATTTTTGTGTAATTAAATACTATGAATTAAATATTTCATTGTTCTTTTTAATATTAAATAATTCATTGACATGAAAAAAGTCACCTGAAATATGTTTGGTGGTGAATATATTATTTATTTACATCTCGTGATGTATTCTGAATATTGAATCACAGTCAGTTGCAATAAAGTGGAAATAACTTTTCATGCTATGCGACAAAATACATGTACATAGTCGAAATTACTACATCAGCATGTAAATGCAGACGAGGCATCTCTTCTGTGTCTTTTTACTCCGACAACCTACGGTTATATAGGCACTCATTCGCGACATCTCCGAAAATTTATAGCGGCATAACTCCACGAGGGACGACCGCACAAACGCGAAACAAAAACGGATTTCGAGTGTTTTGTTTGGCGTGCAGGTTTGTAATCTACGCCCAGTTGTCTGTCATCATTCACACTTGCGTACATTTATGTATTGACTCTGGCAGATTCTTAACAGCATCATTGTCACATTTAATGACAATATAAATTATAAATACACTTCATGAAATGTGTATACTTGTATATAAAGAATTAACTTTGTTACTGAATTAAGAATTTGAAAACTTCACAATATCTTCAAGAACAAGATATATTTCGATGAGTTTTATGAAGTTGACGCATATTGTGTAAAAATTTAAATCAAACCGTCTTGTCTCTTTTTCTTTTTCTTTCTGACTTTTTCTCTTATATGTTTTATCTTATATTTATTACAAAAAGATTTTTAAAAGTTTAGCAAATTGCACTTTAGATATGTAAATTAATATTAAAATCTTATTCTTCAATTAATTTTAAATGGTTTACTCAAAGAAAACAAAAATTATACTTAATTACGAATGTAACGTCGTAATAAAAACAATTTCATATATTTGTAAAAATCAGATAAATTATAAATTTGTGTAATAAAATTTTTAGCTTAGAGGAAGTATTATATGAGCACATTTTATATGTAGGCTTTCTTAATGCTATGTATTTAGAACATCTCACAAAATATGTACTTCTAATACATGCTCGTATTCCCCTAATATAGGTTGTCGTATGAAATGTGTGATAATACTTGTCTGTGAATAATTCAGAGATTAGTAACGACGAATACCCAGGTGGCTCGAACATAGCAGGACTGTAGCGCTGATCGATGTCAAGGAATAACGGATCGGTGTAGCTATATACGAGTTTTAGGGCAGCTATTAGAAAGTGATGGCTTGCCAAGAGAGTTCGGACGCCTCAGAACCACAGCTTCGTGGTTGGCACGGTAAATCAACAAGTTGATATCCGTTACTCAGCCAACAGAGACCGCAATAGAGAGTGAGAAAAGCAGAGAGATAGGAAGAAGAACAGATATATATATATATATATATATATATATATGTGTGTGTGTGTGTGTGTGTGTGTGTGCGTGTGCGTGTGTGTGTGTGTGTGTGTGTGTGTAGAGAGAGAGAGAGAGAAGGAGAAATAGAGTCCAAAATATAAATAAATAATGATTACCAAATGACAAAATCTTTAAAGTGCATAATCTAGTATATAAATCCACTCAATATTCCCAACACGTTAACTCTCAAGACGCGCTCGTGGCATAAGACGCGATTTCCCACAGTGGATCGAGAGTGGATCTCCGAAATATAAATATATAACTTAGAACCGTACAGCGTCGAAAAAGCGTTATCCGTTGGGAGCAAACTTACTCTAGCAAATTTCAGAAACAGTTTGGAATTGTTAATAAACTTGGAGACATTGATACCTCGTGGGGTTTTCATGACGTGGTGAGGTATTTTAAATTATATAGACTCACGATGAGAGAGAGAGAGAAAGGAGGAGAGGGAGAGAGAAAACGAGAGAGGGAAGAGAGGGGGGAATTTAATGTTCACTTTTCTAAATTGTGTACATTGTAATTATCAAAACGTTGTCAAAATCTTTGCAAAAAATGTATAGTAAGTTAGATGAAAGACAGAAACCAATATACATACGTTAAGTTTGTACTAAGCAGAAATGATTAACAACGTAATTGCACAAATTTTAAGTATAATTAATAATTTAATAATAAATGTACATATAGTGAGTTATTTTATTAATCTTGAATTTTTTGATCACACATTACTTACGTGCCATGAGAAATTTTTATTTATTAATATTATATATTTGCACGCGTGCGCATTTTAGCTTCATGGTTATGAGATAGCAACTGTTCCTCAAAATCTGTTTCATTATTTCCGATCCTGCACTTTGAAAAAAAAATAAAAGACAATTTTGCAATTTGCATTTTCTCAAATCAGCTATTTGCAATACGCGACTTTTGAAATAGCGATCAATCGTTCGGAGTTATATCAGCTTTATGTCCCTCATCCGATAGTTATTACGAATTAAAACACTGTGAGAAACGAACGAATGGCAGATATTTAGAACTTGTCATAGAAACTTTAGGAACGATTACCGATATCTCGGTCGATGAGAGAGTCTATAGACCGTGTACAGTTCGTACGCAATAACATATTAATCGCTTATAGGCGGGTACATCCATGGAGACTGTAACGAAAGCTCAGTAACTCGAGTGTACGACCAACAGTAACGTGCTGCGGACCTTTATTGGCCACTAACTTCCTGTCCGGCACAGGTCCGGATCGACTAGCAATAATCGTTACTACTAGCTTTTCCCCCTCTCCTTCAGGGAACGATTTAAAAGTCTATCGTACTCGGCGATGGTCAAAGGCGATGATCGCTCATTACTCTGGTTATCGTTTTACAATATCAACTATTGAACCGAATTAACTGAATTAGGAATTGAGAGCACGGGATTATAACAGTTGCAAGTAGAATAAACAAGTTATTTACACACTGTTTGTGATGCACGCGAAATTGTATGAAAAATATGATACTTCGATTTATGTCTTGAGTGTAGTTTGATGGCAATTTACTGTATTACATAGCACAATTCTCTTTTTTAGAATTATTTGATAATAATCGTAACAATATTTGGAATTGTCGCAAACGGATTATTATATAATGAATTCTATTATATAATATACATAAAATATATATTATATAAACATATAATTTTTGTCATTTTAGCATTCTGCATGGTTCTGCATTCTGAGAATGGCGGAGAAAGATAAATCCGCGAACGATTACCGTAAGAAACCGGAAGGGTACTGATATCCCGCATTAAAGGAAAAGCAATCGACGATAAGGCAATCCGTGGCAATCGCGACGTGCAATCGCGACTGGACGACGAATCACATGAGAAATCACGCTCCGAGAACCGGGGCGTTTATCTGGCCGTGTCGATCGCTGTTTCGGAAACTTAGATTATGGTCGTCTTGATAGAAGACGATTAGGTTCACGATACGTTTGGAGCGCAAATTGGTTCTCGGGTGGTTTGCTTGATTTATTGCTATTTCAATCGACAGCCGGATCGCCACGTAATACACGCCTAATTACACAGTAAGACGCTAGTTGATCGTCGGGCGTCTTTGTTGCGAGCTTAGCATCGGCATCGATGTCGAGAAGATAAAGCACACGATACAATATTGCTGATGTTACGGAGATGCTTGAACGATTGATTACGCGCGTAAATCCTATATTCGGCAAACTTTCATGACAGAATTATTGAATGATACGAAGGAATACCTATAATCGTCTTTATTACTTCGAAACTTAGGCTATTATCACCTCAAAGAGAGGAATGATTAAGGTCATAACAAGACGAAACGTTCGAAATTAATTCCAGCACCTGTATTCCGCCTTGATTTATTGACATCCTAACTGGTGATTGTGTTATACATTGAAATGTCTAATCAATAATAATCGAGTATAATGATATATGTATATTCAATAACGATAGTCTCCGATGGAATTAAAAATCCACGTGGCTAATTAGCGATTCAGAATAAAACATAAGTAAATGAGAGATTTGATATGTATTTAATAGCTAACATTAAATATAATTACTGTAAATATTATATGACGTTAAAAAACTATAACTGTCAGTTTAATGATTTTTACTGAATTATTGATAAATAATTTGAGTGCATTCTCTACTAGATGAATTTACTTGACAATGTGACAATTACATCGGTGAACATTAGTTTAAATGAAAGAAAATTAATAACGAAGTTTTATTGCTGAACCTCAACACAAAATGACCTCCCTTTTACAATGTTAGAACTACGTTAAAACAGCCATTATCGGTACCGTCAATGTCTCTCGTAAAATAAATCATCAAAGTTCGATGACATTAAAAATAGAATGACCGTAATATTATTAATTATAAAAGTATTAGCGAGTATTTGCGAAAAATACTATTATAATCAGCAATAATATTTATTTGATTCTGACGTGAAAAATAATTTGACATTGAGTTTACATACTTTTTTTATCAAAAATCGACTTAGGCAATTTCTTATCTCAACAATATTAAAAATGAAATGTAGCAGTAATATTAATTATTTAGTTCATTACTGAGAAGAATAAAGTCGGCCAGAAAAATTAATCGCAACATTAACACTACAGCGGTATGTTAAATCTCAACATGAAGCGATCCATGCAAGTGAAATAACCGTTAGCGTTATCGTCGGCACTCCTCGTAAAACGAGTCATCAAAGTTCAACGTAAAACGAGTCATCAAAGTTCAACGACATTAAAAATAAAATAGTCACTACGTTGCCTGCTAGCTCTTTCGGTATCGATCACTGAGATTCCGCGTCGTAAATACATCGCGGGAAACAAACAAAAGTTCGCAGAAGTTTTATGTGCAGACGGGGGCGAAGGTGGAAAGGGTATGGCCAAGGGAAGATGGAAAGAGCATGGAGGTCTAACTCCTCGTATCCATTTACAAGTTTTAAATCGTTCCACCGGCGTGCCTTTTGAAAGAAACCTTTTACCTTTATTCTCAATGCACGATAAAATTCTGAAACGCGTTCGCCGGCTACCGCGCGGCTTTTAAACGTTAACACGCGCTCGCTCGGCACAATGGCGAGGTCGCATTATACTCGAGAATCGGAGGGAGAACAAGCGGTATAGGAAGAAACAAGGGGACGACAAGCGGCGGCGAAGGGATAAAGAGGAGTGCCACCAAGTAGAAGGAAGATTGTGGTGAGAATAGGGAACTGTTGTTCTCTCCTTCGTCATGCGTTCAATTTCTTTGCGCAAGACAGAATAGAGTTGTACCAACAAGAATAAAAATCTGTTGCACTACTTTGTATTGGTGTCTTCGTTTTAACTCATTTGATTATACGTATCTATTCCGTATAAAAAATTAATATCTTTGTGTTATGTAAGCTTTTCAAATGTTAGTGTAGTCTCAATTCGTTAAATTGATCTTTTTTATTGTAATAAATATGATTAATTTTATTGATGACGTGCTGATTCCTACAGTACATTTCATATAATATATATAATGTACACTTCTTTTTACGAAATTTAAATAATGGTATATATTTTATATTACCTATCAATATAATATTATTATATTGATATATATTGTGAATATTATTAATTGTCGTAAATCAAATGACAATTTGATGCCATAGTAACAGACACACACATGTATGTAGTACAATAATGAGACTCATGAGTTTTCACTTTATCGATTCGACATAATATTTGAGTGATTGCGGGATCGTAAATATTTTTTTTCGTCATAACTTCACAATTTTTATGAATCCGCAAGATATCCCGATTTGCATCCTCGTAAAAAGGGTATGCCATAACCTTACAATAAAGAGACTGCGACGGTAATTTCAAACCGTGAAGGGTTTATAGATCATTTAAGAAGGTCTCAGAGGCCAAAAAGATGGACCAAGAACAGGATGAAGAATATCTCGAGGTGCTTTTTTTATTGAAATGAGCACATCTGGTAGCCAACGGCTGGTCAGCTGAGCACGCATTTTTTTCCTCGTCTTATTCAACCCGCGAGGCCGATCGAAGAAAACGGTTACGTTCTTTTGCACATTGGCTGCGGTGCGAAAATGGAGCTTTGTGAGATGGCTATGGTCGCTCAGCCACGACAGATAAATTTCCTTATGAAAATTCTCGATCGAGAGAGGATCATCTCACTACTCACAATTTATTGGATCTTAAGGATTTGAGGATCGCTGACCTAGCACATTCATCCTGTTCTTTATCGTTCTCGAAGTCTTAAAGAAAATAAATGTTAAAGATGAGAAGCGTTTAAAACAATTAAGAAGTATTTTATCTTATTAGAAATATTTTGAGAGTTTGTGTTTATCGGAATATAATATCGAAAATAATAAATATCATTTTCTACAGAATAAATTTTATATATATATATATATATATATATATATATATATATATAACCTTTTACTTTCTTCTAAAGGGAGATTATTTAATACTTTGTGTTTGAAAAGACAAGCACTATCGAGGAATGTCAACGATAGTTCATGGCGCTGCGCTCCACTCGCGGGGGAGAGAATCGTCAAAGTAATGGGAGGAGGGGGACGAGGTAGGGTAGTTAAATGTTACCGGTGTCAGGACATGGCCTTTGTGTTAGGGGAGTGCTTGGGCTTCGTGGAGTTAGCTAGACTGGCAGAGTACTATAAATTACATAAATGAAGTAAGCCCCTTCCGCGCTCAAACGGACGTCTTGCCAAGTTTATAACTTAATCACTCGTGCTATACCCATAGCAAGAGGAGAAGCTTAGATGGATAAGAGGATGCGAGACGGAACGAAACGATCGAGATGAGAGTGAGTATACTGTAAACGGATAGCGTAGAAGATGCAAGAGAGAAAGAATCCGTTAGAGAACAGGCTGAACGATTAATGATGTCAGCGTTGAATAATTGAATGTGTCACGCACATATTGTCTCAACATTAGCAAGTTTTCTTTTCGAAGTAATAACTCCGGCTTGACTGTTTTATTTGGCAATTAAGCGAACGATATGTATCGCACACTACATTATTTCTTCTGACTCTCACTCGATCAATCGCACAATCCTAATTTAATTCCTAACCAAAATACATTTCTAAGTTTTCTGAATATATATCTTAATCATTTTGTTTAAAAAATATATAGAATGTTTCTTCTCCTCCTCCCGCTCCTGTGTCTCCTAAATTTACTACTTTTTTAGATTTATTATTTTTTGGACATTTAAATCATAATAACTGAAAGTTCCATTAAATGTTTAAATCTTTAATTCATCAGGAAATCAATTTCGACGATTTCGGCAATATTAACGGAGATAAGTTACATAGAAATTAATAATCTCTGCAGCCTTTACTTTACGCTTCCTCATAGAACCTAGACTAGAATCGCGGATTGCTAGCTTACATTCCTGCCGGATGACCACCGGATGCATTTAATTACGGGTCACCTAACGCAGCTTCGGCAACTGCTTCGGTACGGAAGTACTAAATCCTGGTTATCTTAAGCAACATCGCGCGCTGGATTCGTATAACTCGCACTTGCCGGATCCGAGGCTGAATTACTAGCTAGGAGAGAAGCGCCGGCGCGTGGAAAGGGCGAGATTAAAATCGCCCGGAGAGCAATGCAAAGTTTTTAATAACCCTTGATGCTTGATTAAGTTACGGCTCTCTTCTCGGCTCACTGTCTCTCCTTCCCCGCTGTTCGTCTTCAGCTGAAATAAATTTCGCGGAGATTTCGCTTACAGACCGCGTTTTCGTGCGGTATGAGGGAAGAAGCGAGACTCGTTTACTCCGTCAGCTAAATTAATGGAAATCCGGGATGGTTTCTTATCCCTGCGAATATGCAGCAAAATCGGAGAGCTTTCGCACCCCTGCCACTACCAGTTACTCTAATTCAAAATTATGTAGACGCATTTATTAATATGAATTAATTCGATTGAACTAGATATCATACTTAATAAATAACTTATGATTCTCCGATTTTATCACTTCATCATCTAATGTGACACGACGTATATTATTTATATGGCATAAATGACGAACACAGTCAAGGACTGTTGAATCATTAAAGCTGCAAGATTGAAAAATGTGAGAAATTATAAAATTAAATTCAGAAGAAAATTAATATCATTTCTTTGTATGATAATCATTTGCTATTTTAATTTATAATATTAAATATAAAAATTATTAATATTAATTATTAATATTAAATATAAAAATATAATAAAAATTTAATGAGAATGTTTTTGTATGTTTCAGGCTTTGGATTTGTCACGTTTCAAAGCGAGGATGTCGTCGACAAAGTCTGCGAGATCCATTTCCACGAAATCAACAACAAAATGGTGAGTAGTCAGTCCGTAAAGTCTAGCCGTAGAACGAACTCTCTGCCCTCCTAAAGAGGTCTTCTCCCTTTATTTTATAAAACCTCAGAGGTTGCGTCAAAAGGTATTTGCCTTCTGTTCCCTGCCTGCAGTGTTGAGCAGAATTAATTTTCCGTACAATCGAGAAGGTCTATCTCCGTTATTTATATTTGGCACGCATGTATACATGCAGGAGAAATCATAGGCGGAGAAGGAAGAACTGGCTACAGTTCTTCCAGCAAGAGAAATCTTGTTTGCTTTCCACTACAACGAAAAGCTCTTTTATGACAGTCAAGTATTTTCTTGATGCCACCTCGTATCTCAATAATCCAAAAGTAAGCTCGCCGCACGCGCGATAACTCAGTATCAATATCGTCTTCAACCTCTACTGGTAGATTTTTTTACGAGGTTTAGTAAAAGAACAAAAATTTTAGTATTTTTTTAGCTACCTGATTGACGGAAAGAGTAAGCAACAAATAATAATAGTGTTTCTCGTCAAAAATGATTCTCAATAATAATCCACACTTCAACAATTCGACTAGCAATACAAAATGTCCGATACCTGTCCCAATCATCAGCTTCCTCTCGTTCAAATCGGTCTTTCTTACGCGTCCTTCTCTCTTTACCTACTCTATCTAAAATTTCAAGGTCGAATGCAAGAAGGCACAGCCAAAGGAAGTGATGCTCCCAGCGAATTTGGCGAAGACGCGAGCGGCCAGCAGAGGCGCATACGGTGAGTTGGTGATGGTCGCGACACCCACCCCCACCACCTATCGCTACGCGCCGTATCCCCTGCCGACGGCGGCCGCTGCCGCTGCACATGCAGCCGCGGCAGCCACCGCCGGGCCTCCTCACCATCACTTGCTGGCTCCGATAGTCGCTACCGCCGCTCCGAGTGCGGCCGCTACCTACCAATACGCGGCCGGTGCAGCTACGCCGACAGCCGCCGCGGCCGCTACCACCGCGGCGGCAGTTTACGACGTGAAACGTGCAATCGCAGCAGCGGCCGCGGCCGCGGCCGCGGCATCTTACCGGCCGCATCCGGTCGCGGCCGCGTCTCGCGCCGCCGCTCTCAGCTACTCCATGAGCGATCTGCTCGGTGTTCAGGGCCTCGACATGGGCGCCGTTTACCATCCAATACCTACGATCGGTCTATGACCAACAATACTCACACCCCTTTCACGGCCGCAATAATTGCAGCTCCGGGGGTGTCATATTTACGTCCGATTGTCGTTTCGTTTAATTTACATCGATCAGTCGTTCTTCCTTCCTACGTTGTTTATCCCGTATACAATTTTTAAAGGTCTCCTTGTAGTGTGTCATCATGAGTTTTACAACTCGTATGTATCCGAAGGATGACATAATAATATAGAGTTTTAAATACGATACTCTTCCTTAGTCTTGTTCAGAGAAAACATTTTGATATGTGCCAAAACTTGTTGTTCCGAATAGAGTGATTTAGATGCGATTTAAATTATAAAGTTTTGAAACTCAATAGTTTGGGTACACACATTTATATAAAAGAAATATATATTTTATCGAATCTATTTACAAAAGACTTGATTGGCCAAAGAAATCAACGTATTCTCTATGATTTCTATTTATAATCAATTGTAAGATTCTAGATGGAATCCCTTTGAGAAAAAAGTCAGCCTCTCGTAATAAATTAGTTATTTTCTAATAAAATATTACATTAAATAGCATTCTATACATTCCTAGATTGAGACTGTTCTTCGTTTTAAAAGTGAGTAATCAACGAAAGAAATCGAAAGTATTAATTATTATATGTCGCTCAGTGATCAAACCGGGTGTGATATCAATTTGAATATCAATTTCCAAAAGTGCAATATCGTAGATTTAGAAAACCTTATTTACCTGTTCGAAATACATATCGAGAACGCGATATTTCCGCGGAGTTGTTCGCGATTGGCAATGTTCGGTAAAACTGTGATCGTAGAAGCAGAAGAGAACGCATAGCGAGTCGCAGAATTAATCGGCGTAGTAGTTACCTATGGGGCCTCATTTTCTCGTAGTGAAAAAAGTAGACAAACGTAGCAACGTGACAAGCGTATCATCAAAGACTGGTAGTTATTTCGTAGATAATTAGTAACGCAGGTAGTAGGACAATAAACAAAGTGTTCAAATGTAGAAAGAAAACGGGACCGAGAAACGATAACGTTGCTCAACAAGTCACCGTTGCGTCGAACATATCTCCTTATAGGATTGCCTTTCGATTTATAAATTTACAATGTTCAGTGAAGTATAACGTAAAAAAATCTTGAAAAAATTCTTTCTTTTCAATAAAACTAAATTACTAAGTTACTAAATTATGGATCTAAGTTACTAAATTATGGATATATTTAAAAATTATGGATCTTTTAAAAGAAATGTAATAGTTTATTCTAATGTTTTTTCTTAAAATACATTTTTTTACGAGTTACACATTTTTATAATATTTTTACATTAAAAAATCAAAAACATGTTGAAAATAGAAATGAAGAAAGTTCTATGAGCCGAAATGTGTTTAACGGTTATGTATTCTTAAACATTTGTATATGTATATGTTATCTAATGATGTTCGTTTATTTGTTTATTTATATGTTTGAACAACGAGCTTTCCTACTTATTTATTTGAAAATAGAAATGTTAATAATAATTCAAGTTATAGTGTATTGTTTAGTAAAATTATTAAAGTACGCAAATATATTTTTTGAAAATAAATATAATTATATAAAAAACATCTTCTTTCACATATTAATAAAGATAGGCAGGATGAACTAACGGTAACTATACAAGTCACGTCTAACTAAATCTCAATCATCTATTGACGTTGAATAATTAAGTTTTCGATGTTCATCACACTTGCCGTTAAAAGCACTTCAATTAAAACGCCGTAGAAATTAACGACATCGAGTCTTCAATGAAGGAGGAATGAGAAAACAGGAAATCGAAAGACAAGGTGAGCAGCAATTTTCAGGTCACCCCGATGGGGAAACAAAACGACAAGTCCTCGGAGATCGTATGTTCGTCGTTCGGTGGCTGTCAATTCGTTAGTAGAACCTAGTTGAAATTTTAGCGTTGCGAACAAAACTCTAACGTAGAAATTGTCGTCTGCGAGGTTACGCGACAAGACCGGGTGATATAATTAAGAGCCGCGAGGGAGGATATAGGAAAACGGTCGCGTTTCGTGGCGTATCTTCGAACGTCTTCAAAAAGTAGGTTATTTTTTCGAGGCGAAACAATCGTTCGTTCAAACAGCGAGCGCGCTCTTCGTCGAGACCATTGATTACGAGTACTTTAACGGAAAATTGAAATAATATAAAGAAGAAAAATATTCCCCCTCCTTTCTCCCTTCCTGTAGGTAGTGGTTCGCCGCGCGTACGCGAGGCAATAATTGAAGGAAATCAATTAGCGGGACATGTCGACGCAAATTGTCGGCGATGCGGCAAGAGGGCGGTTAGCACGACGGGAGCCTGCAGGAAATGGTTGGCGACACGTGCACTTCTCATTTGTCGCGTCTTCCGGAATATTTTTCGCAAGTGACTTCATGAAATTTCATAATGTCGAAGCAAGAAAGAACTCAATGTTGTAGACGATAAAATACTCAAAAGGAAAAACACGAGCTCGACACTCTCTATATGTATATAAATGCATATATAAATCTATATACATATACGTATATACATAATAATATATTTATATTCTATATATTTGTATGGAGTGTCCAAAAACTAGCAATATCTCATTGACATTAAAAATCAAATTAGAGAGATAAAAATTGAGTAATTTTGAGGGAGAAGAGATTCTAGATTATAAATTAACGACAAAGCCTGAATTTCAAGTAGGTTATTATTGCAGATTTAATTATTATTTCACATTGGAATATTTAAAAACGCTACAACAAATAACAATTCTCAATGTTATTGTAAAAACAACATAGATCAAATAACTACGTACCAGTTTTCGGACACTCTGTATTGATAAGTACCTAATGATCCATTATAGGTTACGCCAGACGATATATACGTTATATTGTTTTGTATCTTACCTATTTGGTAACGCCATAGCATTTGATATTAATATCGATATATTTTGTGAGATTACACCTTATAGTTTTTTGTAATAGACTAAACAGATATACATATCGGAACCTATATATCTATCTATTTCTACATAGGTAATTAGGTAAATATTTGTGTTGTTACCAGATCTTAGACATTATTGAGACTCTAGGCGCTCTAGGTTCGATTAGTTAGAGCGAATCAGTTTTGAGCGAATTATACTATGTACACGTTCCTACCGTTGAGACTACTAGTGGACTATAGCTTTTGGGAAGTCACTATGATATCGTTTAGCTTAGATTATACTTTAGGCACTCGTCTTCGCGGAAGATCGTACACTCGCTTCCGATCGTCGAAGAATTGCTCACAGAGAAGGCAAAATTTGACCTCCTTCGTAACATTCCCACTCACTGCTTTCGCAAAATTTCTCGCGAGAAAGGCGAGATAAAGCGCGATACTCGACGTCTTCCGCGAAGAATACGCATTACCAGCGGCTTCAAAGAGACCTATTATATTGTACCTATTACTTAACAAGCTACGTTACATAGTTACATTTATATTACGTTACACGTAATATTATACCTCTCTATATAGGATTACATACTAAATATATATTGTACGTATACCTGTCTATACCTAATGCCTCAGCTCCCGTATATCCTACTCATATACTACTTGTTATATAGTACTTAACTCTTCTTAAGCCGCATAGCACCGTTTACCTTGGTAATAATGCGTGAGACGTGTGTCTTAGAAAGTATGTATTTAGCCAAAGAGGCGCAACACTGTCAGTTTCGTAAGTAGACTAGACCTTGAAGGTGTGGTTTCATTGTTGGCCTTTGTGACACTTGGCTGGGCCGGATTTTGGGTTTCACGGGAATATAGAGTATCCAATGATGTCTTACATAATTTGTAACGGGGGTGCAGAACGATTCGACGAAATGCATCCCCGATACATGGCCTCGCGAATATTCCCCTCCTCTGAGACGGGACACACATACAGAAGGGAAAAACATAAAATTGTAGTGAAAGTAGTCAATGAATTCCACGTTGCTGAAGCCATCGATGTGACGTGAACGTTAATCGATTGCCAACTCGATCGTAAACTCGAGCTGAGACAGGCTTTATGCGCTCCTCAGAAGTGTGAGAGACTATTAATGTTAATACGTCGTAACGTCTGCTCTACATGAGATCAATATGTTGCATCTGAGAAAGTACAGTGGCTGTATATGTAGATGCCATAGAAAGCACGCGCGTAATTCGCGCAAGAATATTTACATAGTATCGTCGAGATCTATTCACGTGTTTCGATGAAGTGACAAAGGTATATCTATATAATGCTGCAAACGATTTTATTGAGATAAATGCGAGATAGTGCTCGACATATATGCAAATTTTATTGTAGCTCAGAAGAGTTTTAGAAAGCCATTAAGACAAAGAAAAAGAGTGCAAAATGATAGTAAGATACCATTGAGCGCTTGACGTAATCAAAACCAGCCCGGTAGAGAGATTTTAGGTACGGAATTACTAATACTATTAATATGTATCAGTGTATTTTAATGGCTAGAATAAACGCTCTTATATACTTTTTTCCATCTGCGTAATATTGTGAGAGCAACGATATGGAGTACTAGTATAGTGAGTCTAGTAGTGTAGTATTATTGTGGTCGGTGTTTTTTTCAATATTGTATCGTCAATATAAATGTGGTAGTGGTGTCGGTATTATGCCACGCACACATGAGAAATAGAAAAATAAAAATAGAGCACGCTATTTGTATGTATTATCCAATCGTTCCGCAAATCTGTCAAAATTTGCGGAAAACATCCGGGTGGTGGCATATTACCGATCCTTAGTCGATATCTAATAAGCTATATAGACAGCCTAGCAAATATTACTTAACGGTAAATAATTAACCAATACCTTTGGAGGCTATAATAATCATAGTTCATAGGAGGGTTTATTTTGTCGTAGAATTGGAAACACCTCGGCCGCGCGTAGTTACTTAGTACCTTGTCACACAGTTTAGAAAATGCGCTATATAGTCAATGCGATATACATATATACATAGTGAGAATCTTAGTTGTGTGGTCTTTTGGATTAGTATCGAATTATGAAATTTCATGGATGCTTTGATCTTTCTATCATTCTGTTTTTTTCATTTTCTTTCTTTTCCCTTCTATTTTTCTCTCTCTCTCTTTCATTTTCTCACACTCTCTAATTAACCTAGAAAGCTTCTAATCCTGTTTCTTATCTTTTTTCTCTTTTTATGTTCTATTTTATCGTTTGGACCTAGTCATCCGTTACACTTAAATCCCGATGAATTTCTGCAACGCTTCGCTTCATACTTAACTTATCTCCGTGTACATATTCTTAAATGTTTACGCCTACCTTCGCCTGCTCGAAGAAAAATATTGGTCTTGCGATATATAAAACTTCACGAAAATAATTGACATGTGGAAACTTTACTTCTGACACGTAGTTTATTTCGTAAGTTTTCGAGCGATCAATATCTTTCTTCGTATGTAGTTGCAGAAATTTTGATGGAGACTTGAAGTCGTGCACTAACGAACGATGCAATATAAATAAAGGAAAAAACGAAAAGAAAAATAAATTGTTAAAAAAAAAAAGGATTCGCGATATATCGGTCTATTTCGAAACTATTTTAATCGAGTTTGTTTCTTCTTATAGATTTTATGTGGTCTCTGGGAGCATTACCTGATGGTGAGTATGTGAAATATACTAGTAAAAAACTCGATATATACTGACGACTCTCTATTGTAGACATAACTAAAGCAATAATGAGAGATCCTATAATATGACTCGACAGTCTTGATACGTAATTGCTTATTTCACCTATTTGTTTTAACATACATTCTACCTATAGCATATCTTTCAGTTGATTGATGCGAATCGTATGTAAATTTTAGAATTTATCGGATCAGTTATTAACCTCTCATTAGCTTTTGTATTAATGGAAATTTAATCTAATTAGCAGAATAAATATGGCTACAACTGACGAATATGACTTAATACAATAGGTTTAACTTAGCAATTAACAGAGTATAAATAAGTTCGTCATTTTCTGTATTTTCAACGAATTATTATCGATTTATTGAAATAATTTATGAAATATATTAAGGAAGTTTTTCAGTAGTTACAATTCTTTAATACCTATAAATTATAGATTTTCCGATAAAAAGATAAGGGGTCTTTTGAATCTTTTACTGCAAAATTGAATTGAATACTATAATAGATATTCTTGCATGTTTTTTCATTACTAATTTCCATTTTTTAGCAAAAAAATAGATTTAAATCTTTTTAAAAAAATATATCTTTATAAAAATATCTTTATTTCTTTATATTTCCTTAAATATATCTCAAAATATAAATCCAACAAATAATACGTTAAATATAATATTAAAGAGATAAAAAATGACCCATGTATACAAAACCTCTGTATACAAAACGATACTGAAAGCAAAATACACATATTTCTATACTGAAAATTTCGAAAAATGTTTAGTTACACAAAATAATGCAATAAAAATTCCAGAAAAGCTGATATTTTTTATGCTTATTCGCGTTACGGCGAATGATTACACTGTCTCAAGAGGACTAGTACATGGAAGTAACGAGGAGTGTAACGGAAATTTTCATTGTGTTCACAGGTTTCCCAGCGGCAGCGTACGCGGCATACGCGGCGGGCCGCGGCTATTCTGGGTACCCTAGTTTCGGATTACCCTACCCGACAGGTAACCACCTTAGCCTTAACCACCTTAACCACCACAATGCGGCCCACATCGCGCCCCTGAACTTGAACTTGAACCTCATACAGGCGCAACCCGCGCCCCATCACAATCCGCCCACCCCGACACCGCTCTTTTACCATCCCAATCTGGACCTCTACAACGCCATGCCTCTGTGAACTAACTTACTAATTAATGATATCGATAACGAGCTGTGCGCGCATTCTAACACATCGCTATACGCTAACTGACTGTGCTGTCGCTTGGTCCCATTTAATCCCATCGCGGCGAGAATGCGTGTTGAGACGCGATAATCATGAGGTGAGAGATAGTCCCATGTTCTCGAGGGTGATTCGGGCGGGTCGAGAAAGCACAGCGAAGACACGCGTGCAATATGCACGCAGCGATTCTCGAGGATCCTCGAGGATCCTATGCAGAGATGTACATTAAAATTTCGCGAGGGACAAAGCGACTCTCCGTTCCGGTACGGTGAATTCTCGAATTGGACGCCCGGAACGCAAGCAGGTTCCGCCGAACGCGCGTTACTATTTGTGTGAGGAATAATGGGAACGGACGACGAGAGATTCTTTAAAGCATGGATGATTCCTCTTTAAAGCAGAGAGAGAGCTCAGATTTCACAAATTTTTTCGCTGCTTTCGATAGTGTGCAAGGGGATAGGATATAGGAAACGCCGTGAAAAGCTTCGCCTAAAGACAGAGTTACAGGACATTTGGGGATAAATTAATTATTAATATCCAGCAGTCTAGCCGACGCGATGGCTTGCTCACTGCGATATCGATTTACTTCTTTATAAAAAACGTTTATATCGTATTCCATATTTGTCGCATTGCGTTGGTTTCGTATATTTTTTTATGAAAACACCGTCGGACAGCAATCAACAATAAAAACTCAACTAGGTTATTACTATCTTATCCTATCATTTTAAGGACACCAAGAAAAGAATTTGTTAGCCTTGATACATATATTAAATAATAGGTATTAATACATATTAAGTAATAATCTTATTCTATTCTATATTCATCTACATATTAATTAGCAAGACAGATTACTTCTCTCATTAAACGTTATTATATTCACGACGATTACTTCATTATACATTATTTTTCTACTATATTTTGAAATGATATTTTTTAAAGGAACAATGGATTCCAAAGGATATAAATAATCTATTCTCTTTCTCGTTCTGCGGTAGACTATAAATCACTGAGTGTTTGTGAAAAAGTGTGTTGCGCCACCCTGGATTCAGAATTTATTGAGCTGTTATAGCTACGGTGCACTATTGATTCTTCCCCCCTTGTCGTGGTGATCATTTTTAAAGAATACAAAATCTCAAAATATCGCTATACATGAAAATATATGTATAGAGAAAAAAAATATAGATTACGCCGAGTGCAAAATGCCTCGTGGAAGTATTCGAACGATTTTATTCGATTTAATATAGGCGTATTAGCGTTTGAATACTTTGGTAAGCCACTACATGTAAAATCAATTATTCCTTTCAATAACGAATATATCCCAATAGCAATCTCAATAAAAGTAAATATCCAATCAATGTCCGAATTCATCAGTAAATACCACTAAATATTGAAATAGCCGATAAAAGTTATCAGAGAATACTTTTACTTTCAAAGCGTTTATTAGCCAAAACTGCGTAGGGAAAGCGCGCAGTAAAAAACCAATATTATATATTTTGTGAATACACATCGATATTTTGAAAATCGATGATATCACCACACACAAAATTGAGTTCAAGCTATTCAAAACTGTTTGGCTCGGCCAACGGATTGTGAAATCGATCGCAATATAAAATGTGTGTAGATAGAGCGAGGTAAAATGTCATTGATATCTGGTAAGGGTAACAAGTACGTATCGATTGACAATGATACGCGAGGGACCGCACCGCGGTCCACTTTGGCGCATAAAACACACACACACACACACATATACAACACATACAAAACATACACACATTCTATTATTGGCATACACATATACATGACTGTAGCGATTAATAGGGTACCTATGGAAAATGAACACGTCTATCTTTTGAAATCGATCTGTTAAAATCGGAGTGGATGATAGCTTGCAGACCTTTCGAAATCGAGCCTTCTTCATGGCATATTCGTGCAATGAAAATCACAGATTGTATTCGAATATGTTCAAGGGAAATGCATCTCTTTTTTATCGTAATTCGATATCGTGATTGCATCGTAACGCGATGAACAAAATTGAAGGACAGTAAAATCGTTAATTTGCCCCAGCGAATTATGAAACTTATCCATTTGTTTCGATTTGTTTTCGAAAACTTTCTTTTCAACAATATCAAATTGTTATCTGTATTTTTACTGATATTTACTTGTTATTACTTCATAAATTTTGTTATTTGATTTTGTTATAAAATTTGAAACAAGGCAACGGGGCACAAATATATTGAATGTAACAAACATGTGTTTAATAATACTGGAACTTCACTGCACAGCCAAACTGGAGAGTTAAAATGAAAACAACAGATAAAACCATATAAAAAACCATGATGCTTTTACAAAAAATAACTAAAAAATATTATACTTTCTATTTTTTATAAGTTTACGATAAAAAATGTTAAAAAAGAATTGCTCTTAAAAACCGTTTTATTAACAATTGTATCTTAAGCTAATTTTCATTAGAAAACTAAAAAGTTTTCTAAGCTTTCTCAATAGCTTTTGAATAGTTTCTTTTATTATGCGATTTACCTTGGCTCTTTTTGTAGAAATTGTTTTGTAAGACTTATATAACTATATAATGTTTTTTTAAATATTTTCTCATCTTTCTCTTCTATCAGAGCATCACACACTTTATCACTCTCCTGTATTACGGTTGCTTGCTTTTGTCACTTTTTACCTGGTAAATGTACGCACGTTTTGTTCCACGTGTTCCGTGAAAAGCGATTGCGATCGAAACACCCTTCCATCCTACGTAATTTTAACCCTCGCACGCGGCTGCTCCACCATGTCAAGCATGTAAAGCAGTAATAACGCGTCACGTCGTTAGCATCGGACAAACTGCGACCGGTGCCTCGTCGCGATCGAGATTAATTAGTGCTGGAGATAATGTCGCGCACCGATATCACTTCGGATTCGCTTCAGAGAATGCTTTAAAAAAGAGCGAAATGCGATCTCTATTATCTCGAGAAATTGAAATCTACATTCCTATGTATATCGATTCTTCTAGAACAATACGTGGGTGGGAACAAAGCTCATAAATAATGTATAATGTTTTTCGGACGTTGACCCATCCCTCAAAAAGCCTGTCTTCCTCCGTTCTTCTCTTACCATCTCCTTTGTCGATCCGATCTTCTTTCCTCCAGGGATATGTTCGAATCGTTTCCAATTTTCCTCGACACCCGCTACTTAACGCATTTGAATAACCTTTCGATTTCACCCCCGCGGCTACCTTTCTACCTTCTTCATCCGTTCCCGATCTCCCAGCCTGGGTTGTGTATTTTATTGCGTACAGTTCACGAGGCATGGTGGTAGAAGGAAAAGTGGATATCATCCGCGATGATTGATCACCATAAAGAAAAACTCTTCACCACCTCTCCTAGTCCGCCTCCTTCAATGTATTCCCAATGTCCGAAAAACATTCGTCGGTTAAGCCACCCTCTTCGCAAACATGGGAAGGGGGCGACCTTCCACACAGGAATCCAATGTAGGGTAGGAACGATATTTCTGGGGTGGCGATATATTCTGGATATATTCGCTTCGTGAAGAACTTCTTCAGGGAAAGTCTTCTGCTCGAACGTTGCCGAACTGCAAATATTCTGCTGCTTCGAGAGAAGTCAAACGGCAGCCGTGATTTAACGATCGTCGCTAGACATTCACCTTCGCGTCACGAAACGAAAGCGCCGAATGAAATCGTTTCACAATGCGAACTGAATTTGAATCATCTCGTGTATATTTATATATTGGTAAATAAAAACAAATCAACTCATGAACGAAGGGGCAGATGCACGAAAGATGCGTTTTTACGCAAGTCCAATCATTTTCACAAATAAATCAATATTATTTCCTATTATGTTATATTATACAAAATGTTAGATCTCACGAGATCTTAATAAAAAATAATTTTTTCCTTATTTACAAACTTAAGAATTTCTTTTTCTTAAAAACTCCCTTTAAATTAAGAGATAAAATTTGTTTTTATTTTAGGTGTTTTGGCATTTTAGACTTTCTCATTACAATTCATGTTATAGGAAATATATGTAGGAAATATATATGTTTCAAATAGGTTGTGTGTATGTATGCTTCAGAGAGATACATTGCATGAATGAATAGTGTATCAACGTTTAATGATGCTTATAGATACACGATATTGTGAACATTGTTGTAATCATTAACTAAATTCCGAATGTGGTTACACCAAAATTACGAGCAAATTGTCGCAAATTTGATCCTCTCATTTGCCCCTTCGAATCATGTTTTTCGATTCAAGATAGATGAGACGTTTAGTGCGTCAGCATAACATTATGCAGCAAATTCGCTCTAGTTACGCTGCAAGTTTCCGTAGAACGACGTAGTCTATTTGTTAGACATTGACGTGAAATCAGTGAGTTTCAATTATGTTTAAAGCAATGAAAATTCATTCGCGAGTCAATCGATTAAAAAAATTTACATGAAACATTATCAAAATCAATTGATGATTATTATTCAAATTTTTCAGTATTGTGAATACGTAAAATAAAACAAACCCTTCAAATTTTACAGCTAAAAATTTTTTCTTTTCACCATTTTCTTTTCATCAATAGTTCTATCAATGTTTATACATATATTTATAGTCACATATACTACTAAAATGTTTTCAATAGGCTGAATATAATAATTTTGATAAACGTAAAATATATTTTTCTATCTCTCAATGCAGCGAAGAATTTGTGTGAACGCACTACTCTCGCAGTTTGTCCGATATATTAGACATAATAAAGTTTGAATTAATTTATTACCTTAGCATGATACTTTATCTAACATTAATGTGTTAAATCGATGAAAATGAGTGACCAAGATAACGATGAGTAATAGAAGAACAGTAACTTAAAGAAGATCAGTGAGAAAAGAAATTTAGTGACTTAAGGGACGGTTATATTTCAGGTATTTTTAGAACTACCGATGTATTCGGATGTAGAGTAATTCCCTAACAAAAAGAGAGTTAATAATGTCATATGATTCCACAGAGTGGTGACGATCAAGTGATATTATAAGAAAGGAAAGCGCTTAATCCTCAAATGAGTCATCGGGAAAAAAATAAAACAAAGGAAGAAATATAAAGAGAGGGAGAAAAGAAAACGAGGGGCAGGTGTACCGACTTGTCGCCCTTGTGATACGCGCTAATAATCCGGTCGGCTAGATTTCCTCGGTCTGGTCGCGGAGTAGTAAAAGACCGAATCCTTTTAACCCGTGTGACCGCCTTTCTTACAAGAAAATAACAAGCTGCAACGTCTCCATATTTTTCTCGAGATAACACCGCTTGAATAGACAACATAACGACGACGACGACAAGGACGCCTACGATTTCCTCTTAGAATGCAAACGCAATAACGAGCTTCTTCTCTTCCTTGCCTGCAGAAAGAGGGGCGGATAGTCCCTGACGCCTCATTGGACATCAGTCGGTTTTTCAGAGGAACTCGAGAAAGGGACACTTCTCTTTTTCTTTTCGACAGCTTACTACTTGTCAGCGTGCACGGACTTCGCAATATATCGGACTTTCTTCCTTCTCGTCTTTTTTTCTCGGCGTATCGATTCGTGCGAGGATCTATTCTGTATAAAAAGTGATTCAGTTGTTAATACGAATCTGGTCAATAAATCAGTTAGATTATTCAAATAGTGAAATATCGGGGAGAAGAAAGAGAATATGAAACTGACTCGTACATTGTTAACAAAAATATCTTGTTATCCACTTTTGCTATCCACTTTCTGACGTCAATATGTACCTAATACAATTTTTCAAATTCATTGTTATTTCGTTCATTCAGATTTTTTTAACTCTTTCTTAACAACAGATTGTGCAAGCAATGACTTAAATGTGAACGAAATAGAATAAAGAATAGGGAAAGAACTTAATTAGGAACTTAATTTTTTGCCATGTTAAAACAATAAAAATAAAACAATAAATTTTTTTGTTTTAATGCATTGTTTCAAGCAATATAAAATATTTGAAATTTTGTTTTAAAAAATTTCAATATATAATACTAACTTACCATTTTAACCATACTATATGTTGAATAAAGTATACTACCATTGCTAATCAACATTATTGTTTAATAAAATTAGATATCATTAAAATATTTGTTTTGGAAGAAATATAATGGATATTTTTATTTAAAATACATATGACATTCCAGCTAAAATTATTTTAGGAGATTCTAATTGAAAAAAAAACATTATGAAATGTGAATAATGGAAATATTAATTCAGTTTATTAAAATTATTAGTTTATATCATATTAGTTTATATCATTATTATATTATATATTGTTTGAAACATAATTTTGTTTTGAAAGTGTTCTTTTAATCTCAGTATACTCCTATTCATATTCGTATTCGATTAAGGAACGAAAGGGAAAGAAAGAGAAAAGAGGCGAGAGTTTTACACGCTCGCGATTCGCGTACATACACGCGTACATACACGCGAATCGAAACTCAGTCCTTTCATCGGACAGCTGGGTGAGGGTGGGCGGGCAGCTGCGGTGAAGCGGAAGGGTTGTACGTGAAACGGGAGAGGGTAGCAGAGGCGCACCGTCGTATTTCACAGTCATTACCGTAACGTGTTACCGTGCGCGCTCGTTGCGCCACGCAATAAATCGTCGGTTACCGTTACTATGGCGGTAAGGGGATAGAAGGGGTTGCAAGAGGGAGATGAACACGAGGAGGGAGGGGGTTATTGTGGAACCTCAACCCGCCATCGTACCAGTGCATTTCTGCTAACTGTTCGCAGCGGCACGATCGCGACCTCCTTTCCGATTCTTTGCGCTTGAATCTTCCTTGCTTTTTGCATCCTTTTTATCGCAGAACTGTTAAACATGCTAGATAATTATATGTCGAGCACTGAAACATTTCTATTTGATAAATACCCTAGATTTTATTTTTACTTACACTTTGCCGTCTAATTTCTAAATAATTGCCAAGAATAATTCAAAAGTTGTTATTTGTATCTTTACCTAAAATATTTTTTATCTCTCTGTAATCAATAATCTTATAATTATTTTAATAAAAAAGACATGATGATTCGTTGGAAATTAAACATTGATTTATGAGTATTCTCGTCACGTTTATAATTAACATTTTTCTTTTATGCAATAATTATTTTAATCGCGTACATTTAATTATTAAGAGACATGTTATTTTATTATTTTATTCATTTTTACTTTTCTTTATTCTTATTTCTAAATCCTTTAAAATTTATATATTTCAAAAGCATTTGTTATCAAATGCATCGCTTTTACAACGCGAATAACGGTACATAGTATTTCTTTGTCAGGTTTCTCTGCGATACATTCACAGCTGTATCTTTCATTTTCTCTACCAGCAATGTCTAGAAACATCGCGGTGTAGAGTTCAAAACGCAAACAACAGCGCGATTGCTCCAATACCCGCGAATTAATACCGCAACAAGCTCGATTCGCACCACTTTCGAGAACACGTCATTACGTTCTGTCGCGCGTTGCGGTATATGGCGGATTTTTCCTTTTTTCCCCTTTTATTTCCGTTTTTGCGCTCCTGGCCTTTGTTTCCCATTGACGACAATGCACGTAACTCCCCCGCTTTCCGCTTTCTCTCTTCCGTTTGTTTCTGCATTCGGTCTTTGTTTGACGCGAACGGACGATTCGTTTCCATTCGCGAGTTCAAGTCGCGAGTAGAAGCCGTCGGAAATAAAACAAGGCAAACGGGAGAGGGTCAAAGAGAGAAATGATTTGAATTTCGATTATTCTTGCTGTAGTTTTCTCGTGGATATGCAAGAATCGATTACAGTTTGTAATTCTTAAATCTTACCGCTATGCGAGAAAGTCATGAATCCGGTGCAACAGCATAGAAATGCAACTACGGAAAGCAGTAAAAAAAAATAGATATACAATGTTATCTACTTTTATCATTATATTTAAATATGAATTTATGGTGTACGTTAACTGTGAATATTTTACCACAAACAATTACGGTTCTCCAATATACTATCCATATACTATAACAAAGATCATCATGTCTCATACTTTCCTTTCTAATACTTCTTAGTACCATGTTATACATATCATGCAAATCTGACACAAACACTAATTATAGAAACATCTAATTGAATAAAGAAATATAATATTGAGTATAATAAATGATATTGGAGTGTGAATGGTATTTTAATTTACTTATTAATTGGATGTTGATACTTTAACGTAGTTGAAATGTATAAGTTCTAAATATTGCAAATGCAAGAATTTTTTGTAATTAAGTATCTGCATTGCCGTTATGTAATCGAAACGATTCAATGAATCGCAGAGTTAATGCTTGATCTTTCGACTGTGCGACATCGGGTGTGAAAAGCTCTCTCCTTCTACGTTTGCCGACAAGAGATATATTTTCTATGGGTTGCACTATATCGTCGTCTATGTATATCTCGCTATAACATATATATACACACACCCACCCTTCCCCACACACACACACACACACACACACATACACGTTATAAACCGTACATATCGTTTGTAGCGCGAACAGCGAGGCTAAGGTAATACGTTATAGCTTAAGGAAAACCTCGACTCCACGCTAAGAATTCCAAATATCTGAAGCTTATATATAACGCGTGCCGTTTCCGGAGATTTACGATATTGCCGTCATGCGAGAGACACATATAGTATACACGGCGGCACCTGCTCGCGTTCAGAACACAAATGCAAACTCGTTCTCGCAACGAGTTGCGTACAAACACGTGCGCGCGTCTCTGAGAGCGCTCGAGACTTCACCCCGGAAATACACTGGGTCACGAAAGTCTCTACTTATGCCCGAAGAAGCTTCAAGAAAATGTCAGAACTGACATAAAGTCTTAAATTTTTGAAGTATCCATGATTCAGTAGTAACGAAAGCCTTCCGGAAAAACACATTCAGCTCAGAATTATATGAAATTAAAATATAGCGATATATATCGTACATTACATTTTCACCAACTTTTTGCCAATAACTCTATTATTATCTTTCTATTATCTACATACATGCGTGTAATTATTTTATATGTAAATGTATATTTCTTGTATATGTAAAAGTACTTGTGTATGTTTTATAAGAGAAATATTTATAGTTTGTTATTTTATTCACATAGATATATGTCACATTCAATAGGCGGAAAAATATTTAATTGAGCGGAAGAAACTGAATTTGATTATATTTTCAGAAGATCTGCATATTTTTGGAAAAAGACTTTCTCTATACAGATTTGTAGAATTCTCTATGTATATTTATCGATATTTCCACTTTAACTTCTTATTTCCAATCCAGTGTTTTCTTTAAACAATACATATTATAGTGTTTCGTATGTAAATTGGCTTCATATATCTCGACATTTTTTCGAGAAATGTCTTGTAAATACGCAATTGTACAGTCATTTATTCACATCATACATATTTTATTTATACATACAGTATAAATAAAAGAGTAAACGAAATATAAATAAATATAAATATATATGTATACAAAGCGGAAAATATATACAGAGCAAGTGATGTAAATTAATGTTGCTCATATTTGTTAAAACATGAGTCCTGTGAATTATTAATGAAATATCATTAATTTCTATAATAGTGATCAGTCGCTGGTGGATGAATATGGAATCGCTATGATTAACATGACATGCGGCACTATTCGCCGAACTGGTCTTCATTGTTCATCGGGATAATCTCGCAAGAGATACATTTGCAATAGGAATGCCGCACTATATTAATACTGATCCAATAGATTATGTAGCTCATCAAACATATAGACAAAAAATTTTAATTAGAAGATGAATATATACAGATAATCTTCAATTTTAATCTTCAATTAAATTTTTCATCGATATCGTTCTTTTATCGATTTGATGCGTGAATGTAGCAATATTATAATCCGAAATAATGAGCTGATATTTTCGCACGAAAATATGCTCCGATTTTTCAACCATTTGATAAAACATTATTCTGATTATATTATGGCTTATGCTATTTATATAAAATTGAAAAATTGCTGTGCAGAATAATATTTGCGTGGACTAATATAATTTTTATTTTGAAAAGCCCATTAGGAATTAATATCCAATTTCATTTAGTTCAATTTTGAATATTTACCTATTGGAAAGCATCGAGCTGTAATAAATGGCTCTTCTATAATTTGGTCGCTCGGAATAATCCTTCGCTGTTAGCATAAACTGCACAAATTTTGTCAACTTGTATACATCGCGTTAAAGTGAGGCCACCATTTCTGTTATCATTGAAAGGATTAATCCGAGAACCGTATATCTTCTCAAAATCATGCAAGGAATATTTTTGTTACCGGTAACCATCGAAAATCGAATTTGAATTTTCTAAAATGGCTTGTTCTCACGTGAATCGCTTGACCGGAAATTAAAAAATGTTCACAGACGCATGGCTGGCAAACTCTGTGGTCCTTCGTCAAGCAAAGCGTCGTCTGCCTCTACCCCCATTCCATTAGGTACTGCCAAACACAAGATTCTAAAAAATAACGACAAATACTACACGTATTGATACACATTGCGCGCGTCACACACGCACGTATTTGGTACGCGCGTATTGCGTACCAACACACATGAATATCTTCGGCAGAAGTATCTCGCGCGAAAAAATGCTCGCCTTCCTGCAAAAGCATTCACTCTCAAGCAAACAGGAACGAAGGAACGGCAAGGAAAGAAATGAGTAAACGCGTAAATATCGAAATAAGAGAAAGAGAGAGAAAATATAGGTAAAAAAACGAACAGATATGGAAATTGAGCGACGAGATTAATTTAATGGAAATCTTCGATGGAAGTCCACCACTACTCATCTTCTCTCTCTTTCTGTTCTTCCACCTTATCGTCTCATTCGCATAGAGATAGACAAATTTATGTATTCCTCTATCGTTACTTTAAAAAGCGCCTAAAAGTGGAGCTGAGTATACATCCGAATCTGATACTTAATGGCAAGGCTATTGTCATGAAAGTAAACGAATTACAATATCACCGAGACATTATTATTACTTTCTGTAAAATGCTAAATCATTCACTCTCTTAGACAAATAGAAACGCAAGAGTGACAAGGAACAAAAAAAAAAACACATAAATATCGAAAAAGAAAGAAAATAAGATTTAAAGATATTTAAAGATATTAATATTCCTACAGAAATAGATGTATTATCAAAACGAGGAAACATTTTAATAATTACAAATAAAAATATAAAAGTAATAATAGGTTATTTTTCATTATATGTAGGAGGTAACACATAGTGAGAAAAAACAACAATTTATGTATTGACGATTGATGCAAGGAAATAATACATTTCCTGATTGATTATATGATTAATTATTGTGTTGTATATAAATGCACATTTTTATTAAATTATTTCAAAACCCATTAAAAAAATAAGTTTAGTATAATAATAGCCACACAAATGCCAAAATATCGAAATCTCGCGGTAAACGAGAGAGCCTTGCCACTAACTATCAGCAATTGTTGTCTACCATGGAAATGTAGATAATTAACAAAGATTATGCCGAGATAATTCTTACCCCTTCATAATGTGTGTATGGGGGAGGGGATGTAGCAGCTATAATGAATTCACACACAAACACGCGTTAATAATAGGTCAATGATATAATCCGAGATAAACGTCTTATGCGGAGTTACAATGAATCATAATGAGAACGCAAGTTAGATATAATGATTATACGTAAACAATTAACGATTATTAAAGACCACGGTCAGTTTTCCCTCATGCTTTCCTAGGACGCCCCTCCTCCACTCCTTCCTCCTAACTTTCGCCAGTTTATCAATCTTTTCCATTCACTTTAAACTTTAACGCGTTTCTCTCACGTAGATATTGACCTCACGTAGCAATTCAAGATGTAGCCAAGTTCTATGTAATCTCTAAGCTAAACACTTTAATCGAAAACACTTAGTGTAGGACATATATATGTAGATATAACAATATAGACATTTCCGAGTGCCTCGATTATGGCGCCTTGTTGAAGCGACGCGCGTCAAAGTTAGAGGATATCAATCTTTTACAATATCCTTGAAATTTATTGCTAGCGAATTGAAGATACGTACATTTTGAGATAATTCGTAATAACGCGTTTATAAGTTAGAAAAATCAGATTGTACGTAATACGAAGTAAAGGATAAATTATAAGTTTTTATATAATATAGTTCTCTGTCTTTCTCTCTTTCTAAATACTGCTTTCAGGATTCAATATGTGAAGAATTTTGCCTAATATAATAATAAATATAATATTTTAATCACAGATTCGCTTATACTAACTTTATAAACGATTTTTCTTCAATGAAAGAGTAACGTCGCCGAAAGAGAAATATCTTTCAAACTTAAATATCTTATATTTATAAAGCACCAGAACATTAAATTTTTACCAGAATACCTTATCAAAGTAAATTTCTGGTAAGGTAATGATAGGAAAGAGAATCAGTTGATACAAACTGAAAATAGGAAAAGAACTTAAAGTAAATTATTTGCACGTTTTGTTAATACCATAGTCACAACATATAAATTTGTTGGCTACAAAATTATTATAAGAAAATTAAAATGCATCGCACAACAGCATCGCGAACAAAATGCCGTGGTCGAGGCACGTGACTATTTCTTAAAGAAAAAAGTTACATATTGTACTAAACGTAGAGTAAGGCATATGTCGAGTTAGGCGAAAGTGAAACGTAAGAAAAAGAGTACCGACCCTCGTAGGAGAGATTAGCATCGAGATAAGCCGCTCAAGGACTGTTGGCCATTTTGCGCTTCTTTGTTATTATTACGCCGTTAAACTCATTCCCGGTCTTTCTGAAGTCCCGCACTTCCGTCCCGCGATAGAGCGTCAGAAAACTCCAGGAAGCAAGGACGATGCGAATACCAATTAAATAGATTTAATATGGGTGATGATAATCGGGGATTTGTAAAAATCCTCATATATTAATTGTACTCTCATACACACATTAGAGATCTTCATTTAATTAAAGTAATTTTCTAAACTGCTCGCGCGCACGGGGAGACTAACTCAAAAGAAATAAAATACAGTTAAGATTAATTAAGAATATTAAAGATATTTTCAAAAAAGAGAAAGGTAGATTATGCATAATGCACGCGTAAATCGCGGTGACGCGGTACTTTCGCGTTCCACGTTGCACGTATACATTTACCTTCATATGTAACGAAGATTAAGAGTAATTAATTACGGCGCGGATTTATTAACGGTAAATAGGAGGAGACGCGCGCGAGCGGTGTCGTCGCACTAATTCCTTCGCCTTGCTTTCTCGGTTTCATCCTTCCTACCCCTCGCTGGCCCGCATCCCTCTGGCATTATTCCACCCATACCGCAACGTATTATACGTTCGCGAAAGCTGTGATCGAGTTTGGATTTCGTTGTGTATTCTCGAGTTGTCGTTAATGAAGGTCCTACGAATCATTCGTGTGGATTGCAGGATGAGAAAACGAATAAAAAAGAAGTGTGTACGAAATATAAGTTACGATAAGTCTCGCGCGCATAAAAAGAGAGACAGAAGGGTGACGAGCGAATTGTCCGTCCTCGTCCCTAAGACGTTATGGAGAACGTAGATTCACGAAGAGAGCAGCCAGATTTACGCTCGTTTTCGCGAATTGTCTTGCTGAGATCTTTTGTGAGTTAAACATAAATGTTAAAGGCTTGCATTCGCATTCGATTTAGCGCTGCATTTAACCGTAAATGCAATCATCTAATTTTTAATTGTGTTCTATAAATAAATTAATATAATTCGCATTCAATACTATGAATTTAACGCTAAATATGTCGAAAATACTTTATGATTTATAAAATTTATATCCAATGTTGTTTTAACTTGAAGATCAGCTTTTTAAAGTTGCTTAATTTTGAACTTTGTGTTTTCCTAAATATAACTATCTGAATTATCTTATTATTGTTGTTTACCAAGCATTGTTTACAAACAATTGCTAAACGCGTGATGCGAATGTAGATCTGAGAATTTACAAGCGAGACAATTAAAGAGTAAACTAAACCCAAAAGGAGATACTTATGTCCTGAGCTTATACATTTGTTAACGACACAATGCTTAAATAATATTATTGATACTTTTATGCGCGGCTATAGTTCGCTCGCGTTAACATCACCGTCCTGTCTGAAAAACAAAAATTCGCATGATACAAAATTGTATTCTTTTGTATATTTCATAAATTTCATCATAGATATACATTTCCGCGTATAAACGTCGAAATTTTCTTTAGATTTTCCCAGAACGGCGCGGTTAACGTTATCGAGCTATGGTCCGATTGTTGCTATTCGTAAGATTGTTGTTAAATCATTATGATCGCGCGTGGATAAAAATAATACTTTGCCCGATCCCGAGAATGACTCTCATGATGCCACATGCACTCACAGAGCAGGCAATCTAATAATGCTAAAGCCACGCAAGACTACTTGAAGAACGTCGCTGAAATACGCGAAATTAAAAAGCAATTGGAGAATGTTCGAATATATACCGTCCAAGATAATATAATGTTTGTGAGAGCAGTATGGCATAATTCCGAAGCCGATTGATTCACGAGTTATGCTTGGGATTGAATTGAAACGTCAATTAGGGGTTAGGAAATGAGAGAAATTCAATAAATCTATCTATTTTGTTTTTAAACAAGATATTTCTAATATATTCATTAACCCTTAAGTATCAGAGTGAAAATTATAATATTTTTGTTATAATATGTACATTTGCGACATGTGCAACCATTACCTAATACATCATTATATATATATATATATATATATATATATATATATATATATATATATAATTTCTGTAATATTTTTCTTTCTATTAAAACATTTTTTTAGATTCTTTAATAAAGTAAGTAAGAAACATATATTTCAATCTCTAAAATAATTAAACTTAAGTCATGTAAAATTTCACTATGGTACTTACGGATTAAAGAGAACTGTATTCAATGAGCTCATTTTCATATTCTAATCGCACATTTAATATATCTGTAAAATATCTCTTAAAATTATCTTAAAACATATCTTTTAAAATTCATACAAATATTTTTTTAAGTTAATGTCACCGTGTAAGTGAGATTTTTTTTACGACTCAAAAAAAATCTCTTCAAGTTTTCTTGCACGCGAAATCGTCTCATTCGACAATCGCCAATTTTTCTTAATGCATAAGATTTTGAACGGTATAGAATAAATCATGCTTCCGACGATGCTTCTTTCCTCGGCTTGCGCTATACGCGCCTTAAGAGAATAACACACTCGTGAAAGTAATTAATTTAACAGGCGATCGATGAGGGCTCGGACGATTAATCAGATTACCAACGATAAGATGAGTAAGAAGGTGACGAAGAGAGATCTTGTAGCCGCGAAAGTTTTATAAATGTCTCGTGGGTACTCAATAACACTTGATGCCCGTCTGAGATCGCTCTGGAACTGAATGACAGAGTGAGTTCACTTACGCACGCGCGTATACATATTAACACCATCATGTAACGATTCTCTCTGGAGCTCTATTATTATAATGATTAAGAATTATGAATAGTAAATGTCTGTAAAACAAATAAAAAGTACCACGCAATGAACGAAAAAGCGTAAGAAGATAGAATTTCTCGACTATGTGTGCTAGAAGAAGGGGAACGCAAGAATGCATTTCTTTTGTTATTAAGGATGTCCTTTCTTGTAGCACAACATAACATATAACATGCTTTAGTTTATCTATACTATGAGCTAGGTATCTGTCACCTCACACAGATCAGTACAATTTGACCTACAATTTCAGAGAATTTCAAAGAACAATTGATGTAGAAAGCATACCTTTTATTGCCAGCATTTAAAATGTTTTTTCAAATTTCAAAAATTTATCATTTATCATTTATACGGTATATTCGACTCGATTGCGAAATAATATACTCTAATATTATACAAATACAGTTTGAAGTCAAAATGATTCAAATTAATGATACACGTGTAAAAAGAATTTGTTATAGAGAGATCTAATATTTCTCTCTCTTTTTCTCTCTCTCTCCCTCTTTCTCTCTCTATTGAAACCGTATGCTTTACAGATAATGGAAAATTATAGAAATTGCAATGTCATAAATACGTGAAGTAGTAAACGATTCTTTATTTAGAGTCATAATATGGAATATATGGTGCTGAATTAAGTATGTTGTAATAATTTCAATTCTGTTTATAACTATATTATAAAAATTAAAAACATAGAAAAAAGACACAAATCATAAATACAAGAGCAGAAAATGTTTCTGTGTACAGAGAATCTTATATGATAATGTAAAGAACACAAATTCGTTTTCTCCTGCTATATTTACTAATCGTTGAAAGTTTTATAAATGTCTCGTGGGTACTCAATAACGTAACACTTGATACCCGTCTGAGATCGCTCTGGAATCGAATGACGGAGTGAGTTCACTTACGCACGCGCGTATTTATTTTACATATTATTTATTTAGCAATTTATACAGCAATTACAGATATTTATATAGCAGTGATTTTAATATACATATAGTAAATATGTATGTTTGTACTTTTCATTTGGTTATACAATACAGGCACATATATACACAATTATAAATTTTCTTATTTATAGTTAATAACTTACATATTGTAATTTGTACATATATACGTATTCGTATTTGATACATCTTTATATTTGTAATTAATTTTAAAAAATATTTAAAGTATAATTTTCTTCGAGAGTAAAAAAATTAATATAAAAAGATTTGTGGCATTTAAGCATCTACATATTTATCAACTTTATCATATAAAAAATATCTATTTTTCCACACATAATAAAGTAAAGAAACTGAATTGAATTAAATTTGTTTATAAATTTTTTCAATCGCGCGAAGCGGTTCTTAATCCAGTACCAAGTTGTCCAATAGATAATAAAATTATCTTAGCGTGATCGACATTTCTATATCATGTAAGATCGGTGATGTCTCTTGTTGGGTAGGAGCGGTCGTGTACCGCGCAGTGGGGCCAAGGGTAGGCCGAGTGTCCGTGAGCCCCAGCGGGGGTTGCACCGGTAAGCTTCAACCCCAAAGTGCCAAGTTGTTCCACCAAGTTCTCGTGTTCTCGCTCGTGTTGACGGTAACCGTAATCCGTAGTACGTAGTACATACCCAGATTCCACATACACATTCACGTATTGCACAAACATACTCGTACTCAATCTACTAACAGCAATCGAGATCGCTATACGTGTATTAAAACTTTTTTCATACAAAATCGCGAATAAACTTGAATTCAATAAGATATCTAAATTTTTTTTAAATTTCTGTTGTTATCCCAGGACAAATTTTAAAAATTATTTATGAGAAAAGTTTGACAAATTATAATTGACATACTTTGAATTTGAAATCAATTTTAAAATATTATCGAAAGGTACTTTTTTCTCTTCTAAAACATACCTCTAATATTTTTATTATTATGTCCTTAATTGTATTTATAGGATTCGGATTTTTCAGTCTGCTTTCTAATAACACTAAATAGTGATTTCTTAAATTGTGTCTTTAAAGTTGAATTTTTAAATTCTTATTTTTGCTGCAAAATTGTTACAAAAATTTACTACTTTTTGACAAATTTTATTACATGATAGTTTCTATCTATCACCATTAAAGAAGATCAATAAAATTCAAAACAAACTAACATTTTCTCCGGATCCAAACCAAGCATGCAACAGTGAACAAATACGAATGAACAACTTTTTTTAAGGAATGCAAACAGTGTCAGCAGTTTATTGAAACAAGCTGTTCGTTCATATTTAATTGTACTCGCTTGTTTGATCTAGGTCCGGTTTTACATCACCCTATCATTCTCGTACATTACTTAATTCTGATTGAATACGAGACATCTGCCATTGTTGCTATTTAGTTACTTTAGGTACCTATAGTTCGAGTATTGTCACCAATAGTGTTATTATTGGTTGAATTCTTTTCGTATATAAATATACATATGTATTCTATATCTATTTTTATGGAATGCTTAGGAAACAGAAAACTTATGTTAGTTGTGCATCCGTTGTTCGTTGTATCGTCCACGCGATCTGTATTTGTTTCGTCCGTTTTTCTGTTCACCACGTGCGACTTTAAAACCGATCGATTTATATACGAAATATAC
Source organism: Crematogaster levior (assembly GCA_901521435.1). Classification (NCBI taxonomy): domain Eukaryota; kingdom Metazoa; phylum Arthropoda; class Insecta; order Hymenoptera; family Formicidae; genus Crematogaster; species Crematogaster levior. The sequence continues at coordinate 548,864 of CABEGB010001169.1, read as the reverse complement.
TGTTTTTCTTTCTTTCTCGTATTTGCGGTAAAAATAGAATACGTATTATTAAAATATCATATTCCTTTATGTCTCAATTTAACAGTTTATCCATAAATTCAAAAATTGTTTCAAAATTTCTCTCTAGCTCTATTTACATTTGTATATGCGACTCAAAGAACTTTATCAGTCCGTAATTGGTATAAAATCTACGGCAATTAGTAATTTATTACTTCCATCATTATAAATGTGTTCTATCGCGTATTAAAATAAATCTACGTATAGAGGTCGCGTAATGTGATATACGTGTGTATCGTTACGTTAATATTACGTTAATATTACATTATACTTTTCACTAAATTGGGAATCAGATGATCGGCACTTTCAACGAATAGGCGATTAAAATGAATTAATATGATCGCCCGATAACCAGTTTCATCGTCATAAAAAATGACCGCGCTATACCGGCATGAGATATTTTATCGCGTTTTTAATTAAAGAAATAATTAGTCTTTTAATTGAGTAATACAATTGGCAAAAGGTATCGAAGAAGCGATGTAAGTCGCAGCCTTGTACGATTTCACTGCAACAGTAAAAGTTTGAATTAGTTTCTTGCATCTATATTGAGTTTGGTATATTCTCTTTATATTTGTTACACTACGTTACTTACATTTGTTACTCTGCGTTTTCAAATCTGCTTTAAAGCTACTCTTAATTGCTACCATCTGAGAAAGTTGATCTTGGCAATCTAATTTGCTTCTTCGATAATTCTACCGCAAAATAATTTTGATGACGGTAGAAAACATAGAGAAATATTTAACTATGAGAAATATTTAACTTTTTAATGAAGCGCATCTCGGGATAAATCTCCTTTTTTCAGATCGTTATTAGATCATGGAAGATTATTGTATCAAAAATAATTTGCTTTCTTTAGTAATCAGCTGATTACATATGATTTTACATATCTTCGAAAAAACTTTATCCTTCGAGTCCGAGTCATAAATATGTATTGTTTATATGTAGAAATAAATGTGTCAAGTTAGTCAATGAAATATTGATAGAGTTATTCGATAGATATAATACCGTGCTGTATGGCATATGTTTCTCGGGATATCTTGTATATATAATCTGTTGTATAAACGAATGGCGAATTGCTATTCTATGTTCCAAAATACAGTCGGTACATATATTGTTCAACTATTAGATACGCCTGAATACTCATGTGGCAAATACGAAAAAATTGGTAACGCATCACAAAATTTTCGTATTTATCTCATGAATACGTGTAATCTCTGATCGGTCAGGAGTTTTTCTGTATATATAAATATACCATATGTTATTTCATTCCATAGTATTTAGAATAGCCTACAAGTAATCGTAACGAAAGTCATTTGGTTTCTACGTATACATATATACGTTTAAATCCTGTACTGGTGTTGGATGGCTGCCTAGCTCATAGTATATAGTTATATCCAGATCTTCCATCTATTATCCATATGAGTCGAGCCTAACATTAGTTTTCACTAGAACTTAGCCTGATGTTTGTTTGAAAAAGTATTACGGGAAATTTGTGTGTATAACGCGTCGCATGATAAGAGAACTGTTAGATCTTTTCCTAACCTTGATGTTCCGCGGAAAGGGTTCTCTTTGAAGTAAAATCGAAGCCGCGGTAGGTCACAAAACGGAAAATCTCAACTTACAGAGCTTGCTTTAAAGCTGTCGATACTCGATACTTGGGCTCGTATTCTCGTTAAACGAGGTCATCAGATTCTCTCCCACATTAAAGGTGATCATATTAGATAAACATGAATTCAGGATTAGACTGTTATAGTTAAGAGAATACAAGCCTTTACTAATCAAAGGAAATAAATATATTTTCATATCTTTTTAAGCATTTCTACTTATGAATTCACTCTTTAACTGTTGACCGCTACTTTGCGCACCGGTTGAAGCAACGCTTGCATGTATCTAAACTGGGTGTATGTAGTTCTAGTGAAAACTGAAATCAGCCTCGTAAAAATACTTTTAATCTTTCCGCGCGACCCATAGTCCGTCGAGAGTGTTACAAGAAAATGTTAAAGGCACCAAAAGGTTACTTTAGCTCACAAGCATTTTCCAAAATCTACGTTTGTATCCGTTTATACATATAAAAAAACACACACACTTCTCTTCTTTCTTATGAAGTTTGAAATATTTTTATTATTTTCACGCTGTCTTTTTATTTTTGTAATATCGTGCCGCACGATTTTGTCCATTACGTTGCGTGGCTATGGGTCAGTTTTCCGTGAAATGAACAAATTCGAGTTAAATATCGCAAAAAATGGAGGAAAGGCGTCCGGGGTGGAACCATTGCCGAGATGACGAAGACTTCATTGAAGATGCAGTCACCTAGGGGCGAGTAATCTACCATCTAGCTACACCTACTATCTTTTAGAAACATCGCCGTATATATAAAGTGATATTAATTATTATATATTGTCTATAGTAAAAACCTAGTTTAACCACAATGGGTCGATTGGTCATTTTATAGATTGTAAAAACATGAAGCTTAAATCAATAACAAACAGTAGTTTAATAAAAAAACAATGTTATCGAAAGAGATTCTGATCTTCCCGCGGTGGTGCAAAAATGTAGTCAATTTAGATAAATCGAGTTAAACGATTATATCTAGTTTCTGGTTAGAAGCAGTCTGTAGTATAAAACAGATCGTTGTCGACTAATTTTTGTATAATAGATACTTTTGTAATAGATATTTAATACGAGGGTGCTATCAAGATGTGCGAGAAAAATGTTTTCTATATTAAGTTATATACATATATATAAATCAATCGGTTTTTTATTTCCAAAAATATAGTTAGCAACCTCGATTAATGTTTAGGTCATAGTTACATATTCGAATTAATAGTTTGTTTCGAGTGATCGTAACGAGTATCTTCGTGTATAACAAAAATTTTTTAAGTATTGTAAGTTTTTTTTAAGTGTTGTTCTAAATTTATGATAAATTACATCTATATAGATAAAGTAGTTTCTTCGAAAAGATGTTTGCAAAGCGGTAAGGCGATTCGCTTTAACATTTCGCCTACGCTTCTATGTAGAATTCATAGAACAGTAGATTAGATACGTAGATAGAATGAGAGTGATGACTTCTTTGTGTGTCGTGTGTCCATCTGTAAACTTGATTGTTCATATCTCCTTGTGTTCCTTACACAATTGTATAAATTCCTGCTATATTTGCGACTAGTATCTCTGAACTAGAAACGATCGTAAAACTTATCGCCCGAACATCGTTATTTCTTGTCGTTATTTAACCGCTAGCATTAGAATACTAATTAGAGTTAGCAGCGTGACATATTGACGAGTTCGTAGTTTAGAAACTTTGACCTGTCACGGTGATATCTACATATGTTTATATTTTGTACAATATGTACAAGTTACAATTATTACCGGCATATAGCCATACTATTATAACACGTATGTGTAGTTTAGGATGTGTCAACGATTCAACCCACCCAGAAAATATCTAATTTGTTTAACATATTTTTAACAATTGCTGAGCATGGATGTGTTAATTAACTCGTTAATTCGTTATGAAAATCGTCTTCAATTATGACACTAATTGATAACATGATTCGACCGATGTGTTGCTTCGTCAAATATGTTATGCACTTCGCTCTCTAACTGGAAGAATATGGCTTCTTATCAACGGTGATCATGCCCCTTTCAGTATACGACTTTAATATATGGTTATGATGCAAATTAATATTATACTCATGCACAGGACTCAGCATTTGAACCTCTTCCACATTTGTGTTCAATGATGAATCATTGAATCTAAGACGCTTTCAAGGGTTTTGATACTCTAAGATCTTCCTTCGTAATTTATTGAAGAGCACTAACCGCCTTCTTGCATATGCAATCATTATGTCATGTACAATACATATTTGCATTATGAAGTAACATCTATTTAACATATATACTCTTTAAACAGATGCACTTTATCTATCTATAGTAAAGAATACAAAAAAAAAAAAAATTAAGGAAACAGACTGAACGGCATTGCTTTTATGTTAATCAATTATTAAGTTAATCAATTATGATCCTTCATTATTCCTCATTAAAAGGATTTTTAGATATTCTAAAACGGTGACGCAACATAAAATAGGTAATCTTTGTTACACTTGCAATGACTTTTTTATATTGTTTGACTACCTATTGTCCCTTAATCTGTGTTAGAAAGAAAGAGAAAAGGAAGGAAATTTTTAAGTTTTTTGTCTCCAAAATTTTTTGTCTCCATAAATAAGTATACATAGTTATACAGTTAGTTTTCAAAACATGTATAAGTTACTTCAAAAATCAGATTTTGATTTCTATTAACAGTGCAGAACTAATTTTTAGGTCGAAATTATCTTGTGACAGACGTATTGATACATCCTTTTAAATCGTTCTTTGTTAGGTGATAACCTATCGGCTGATCCCTTATTCTCCACCCAACGAACGATTCTATGCTAGAATTTGGGACTCAAAGCTCACCGGTTTCGCACTATTCGGAGTCCCTTGGGTAGATTTCGCGGTGCGAAGTCCTTATCTAAAGTCTCGATCGCGTTTACGTCAGCTGGAGATACACTCGAAATAGATGAACTCTTGGCCTAGATCCCTATGCGTCGGTCGTTTCGATGGACGGCCAAACCCAGGCAATAAGGATTTCCACGGACAGACTTAGTATATACTTAGTTATATACATATATACGCACCCTCTCTATTTATATAGAATGCTCCAGAGGTCGTACGCTTTTATCTGGTTAAAGAATTTTTAAAGAATTTAGATATGTTTATTCCACATCTTGCAGAAGATTATATTCACGAGTTATTTTCCGATATTGTGTCTCTCGGTAAACGCATCAAGTCATAAAATGTTCCATTTATTATCTATCTGCAAAATAAGATTTTACTTTTGTTTGCGATTTAAATTGCTATATCGTTTAATATTAAATTGCTATAATCGTCCAATTACTTGTAAGCGTACATAATATCTCATGTGACATAAAATAATTCTTTTTCTAATATATATATTGACGATTCTGAATATAATTCTTATATCTTTTGTGTCTATCTAATCGTTCGTTATGTCTATCCTGTCGTTCAGAGAAAGCAAATGACCTTCGAATATTAGCATTCTGTGTATATGTATATGTCGACCACCTGTGTATATGGATATACATGTGTCCTTATGTCTATCGCTATTTTTGATCAAATCGAGATACGACCCTAAAAGCTATCGGTGCAGCCGTCGGTCGCGAAATCCGGAAGCCGCACCCGTTTCGAGGGCTGGACATGGACGGTGCGGTCCCTTTCTTTTTATGAAACTTCCGATAAACGCCTGCTGGCAAGGATTTCCGTTTCATTCGTCAACCTGTCCAACCGGAGATCGCGTGTGACACATATACATACTCTCTTTCTTTTCCTCTCTTTCTCACATTCGAATATTTATTATTATATTTTTCCCTTCTCGTTACATTACTTGTATTGTTATGTTATTTACACGTTTTCTCTTAAAAATATGTTATATAATATCAAAGAAAATTATATTTCAGTGAATCAAAGACAAATTATTATTAACGTAAACTGAAATAGTGTATCATCGAGAATATACATATTTCAACTGTATAAATAATTTTCGTTCAAAATTTAAGGCGAATTCTAATTTATAGAATAAATAACTTCTGTTTCAGATTTCCTATGTAATTTTCTCCGAATTATTTCGAATTTAAAGTTCTTTTTCTTAATTTCCACATTCTCGCCGCGATTCATTTATGTTGTCAAATATCAAAAAGATATGAACGCACGTAAATCGTCATGTTACAGTAGACAGATCTACAGAGTGTTTCCCTCTAACTATGGGCAGCTCGGAACTTCCGGTCAAAGCACGTCGATAGAGACAAGCCACACCATTAAGCGCCGTGATACCCCATACAAATCACGTCGATCCACGATTTATGGTCCATTCACCCTCTATCGCAATCGCGTTATCAGCGCTGATAGTTGCACGTCCAAAACGAGGCTTCTCCATGAAAACACATCGCTACGAGTGTAGAATCATTTCTTTCCCTCATATTAGCAATGTATCATAAAAATATGATTTCGATTTTTAATAATATTCCCGATTCACTGTTAGATTATATACATTGCAAATATGATTAACACAATTGCTTATGCACAATATAATTTATACGCTAAAAATTATGCCCGTTTTTGTTTTGCTTTAAATATGATTTAACACTGGAAACATCAAAGTTTCATTGTTTATATCGAGTAATATTAGAGAATATCAATAAGAAACACAAACGTATTTCTTTCTTTCACAATTTTTTATTTTATTTTATAATATTAAATCAAAAGTATCAAAAGTATATAATTGATGTAATGTTATGTATCGATATTCATTAAGTATACAATTTTCTTGAAATAGAAATTTGCTGGCATTTTTTATTGCTATTTGGTGTTTTGTTAGACATATAATTCTGCGACTTTTTAAGTTGTTTGCGCAAAATAGTCATGATATAATTTATTGTAATTTTGTGGGGCTTATTCTCTCTCAAGAACCTGACTAAATATTTTGGGAGAGCTTAGACAGTATCAAAATTTAAATAAAACATTAAACAATATGCATAATGTTTGCAAATATTTTCATAAAAATTTTTTTTGTTAAAAATTAGCATGTAAAATATTCTTAATTTAGTACTAAATTTAGTATTGACAATCGTTAATATCAATCAACAATATTAAATATGATTTATTTTAAAAATCACATTTTTTGCGTCACAATTCTTTCATATTACTTTTTTATAAATTTAATTTCTAATATTAAATATATTGCTAAAAATACAGCTTAATATTAATTTAATTAAAATCAAATCTTTTTAAATAAACTGAGAACTACTAATTTTGTTAGTAATTCTGTTGCGTTCTTAAAAATTAGCTTATTAAAATTATTTCAAAACAAGGGAGATGAGGGCTAATAAAAATGATTCCAATTTGAAAATACTTTTAAAATTCCAATAATGTTACATAACTGCATTGTTCTTAATTTGGGATTTAATATATTTAGATAAAATTACGATGTTCAAAATATATGTTTTGTTGTTGATTGTGAATAATATTATTACTGAAAAATCTTTAGCATTTTATGCTATAAGCACCCACACAGATAAGAGAAGGAACAAAAAATAATATATTATAAGCTTAACCTGCTTTTATTCCTAGCTATTTCTATTGCATCTCTTATTTGCATTCCAGTTTCTCTCGCGTGTATGGCATACTGCAAAATAATATCTACGAAACTGATTATAAGACGGTATTTTTACTAACACGTTGATTTTAAACACTTTCTTTAATCCTTTAGTCTAATTTCTCTTTTTAATTTTTATCGATATGTTTATGTAATGCGTGACAATTTGTTTTGCAGGTTTAATTCAGCTAAGCTACTAACAATATAAACATTTTAGTAAATATGTAATACAATACAATTCATTAATAAGATGCAATTAATCGAATTAAAACAGATAAAATTTAATTATTGTTTTCTAATTTATATTAATTAAAACGTATGTGTGAAGAAAAAGAATTAAAATAAAAGATAACGTAAAACGTAAAAAAAATGTGTAATTAATTTAATGTGAAAATAGTGTTATGTTAGAGAAAATAAAATAGAAAATATAAGAAATATAAAAAAGAATTTTACATAAATTTTTCATAATTTTATATTTAATATTTTATGAAAAAAATTTTCTTTATATTTCAACAATTTAAATGCAATTTAAACGCAACAGTTTTAATTATTAAATATAATTTATGTTACAATATTTAGTTGTCTTGTCAAAGTTAAATTATAATATAGGAATATAACACAATGTGTTATTTAATTCACGCAATACGTTAACATAAATCCTTGTCTCTTCTTAGCCACGATAACAATTCGCATTACAGATCGTACTCCCTGTTCCCGTTTTTGTTTCTCATCATTCTTAGCTTTCTTCTTGTTCTTTATTAATGTCAGGAGTGCCGGCGGTGTACTACCACGGAACAGGAAGTGAGAATGCAGGCCGCGCGTATACAGAGGCGTCGATGCAACACGTCCAACGCAATGCACTCCGGAAGAAATGTATGAAGTCGACATTCACTTTGCTCGAAATACACACCTCGAAACACTTCCTTCTCTTTCTTCGTCTGTCTATCTATCTTTCACATTCGCACTCACACATATACTCGCGTACCTTTTTTCGCCATCATCGGCCTCTTTCTCTCTATATATCTTTTTCATTCTCTTCCTATCTCTTTATCTGATACAGAAATACCCTATGCGCGATCTTTCGAAGTACAACCATTTCTCGAGAATTCTTCTTGAATCGTCCCGCCTCGTTTATCGCGTTTCGTACATTTCTGCCTTCGTCTATTCCGTACGGAAAATGCATATTAATACTGAAGTGCATTTCGATGCATCGAGTGCCACTCCAGGGAATCTCTCGCACATCCGTAGTTTCGACGCCGATCGATACCCCTAGGTTCCATTATTGCCACAGCCAGTTCGATGTATCCGAATCGAAACCGTAGTCGTAGCTGTAAACGCCAACGCGGTTTCGAACATCCTCACCCGATGGAGAAAGCTGATACCAACGATACGAGCAAAAGCTTTCTAAGTGCCTAGAGAAAACACCTGTCACACTTTTCGGGGATATATAGCGCTTCCGTTATTTCCAACGTGTTTCCTTACACGCGCGAACTCATCTGTCGAATGTAATTTTCCGCGATAGAAGAACCACTCCGATATGTGAACGTTTAAGAGCCACTTTTCACACTTGAGTGTCGAAGACGAGGCAGAAGGCACGCATACTCGAGGATTGTTGACATCCTCGGACGAAACTCGAAAACAAGAGAGACGATTGACAAAGCAACACATTTGGAAAAATCACTTTTTTGCGTTTGTTCTTTTTTCAATCGTCCATCTAGCGCGTTATCATTTCTCTGTTTGTTTTCTATCCTTTTCTTTTTTTCTTTTATATATATATATATTAGCTTTCAGACTATTGCTGAGTGATAGTCGACGAAAAATGAATAGCAAAAGCACATACGCGTATTGCAAGTTACGGCGCAGTTGTGACCGAAGTTTTATGTTTCAGTGGATCTAACCAATGGACAACTCACCCCAAACAACAATACGCCCTTACTTACACAAGCACTTTCTGGTACGTTTTAAAAGTCTCTTCTTCTCGGCTGCAAATGTAATGCGCTTTCTCGACTCGCTTCGTCGCGCTACGATCGATTCGCCCGGAAATGCAAGCAATTTCGGCTATGATGGCTTTTTCGTTAACTAGTCACGCGAGATTGCAAGCAACAAAGATTGTGCGCAATATCTTTGAAAGAATACTCGCGATCGCCTGAACGGAATATTGCGAAATAAAACGTTAAACGCAATATTACGTTCGAATCAATCATTGCTTTTGTCATCTCATTTTATTACCGTTTAGTATTTTGCACAGCGATATTTTCTCAAACCGAATTCTGTCTCCAAGTATGGATTATCCTTAAAAATTTCCAATGTTACTGTTTTACACGTGTTAATAATTAGTTCTAAAAAATCAATTTCCATCTAGTGAAATAATAACAGGAGAAAGAGATTTCGATCAGTTAATGTCTGAAGTGTTAGAAGACGATTACAATTTGTGTATATGAGCAACGAAAAGCATGACTATTTTAACAAGCATGATTACTGTGCATGATTATTATATGTAGAAATATTTCGTATAAGGTTATATATAAATCTCGAACAATGGAAACTGTGGGAAGCCAATCACTCGTGATATTAGTCTCAAGATATTAATAAAGTAAGTGAGATCGTATCTTATCCTGTCAGATAATAAACGCAGAGAATAATGAATAAATAATTTTTAGCAGAAATTTCCTGTTTCTTGACCTTCTCGCTAATGTCTTTTCCTAAAGAAAAACGTCATTCAATTATAATGGATATCATCTCGTTACTTTTTTTCCATCACTCTCTTATTACGCGATTATTTTCTACCGAATCGCCGAGACGTGGAAGAGCAAAAGGAAGGGGAGTGAGAGGCAGGCGCATCCCCGAAGAAAAGTGCATGTCACACATGCGAGGGCGCCGAGATGCCGGCAGCGAAATACGCCTCTGTTCTTCTGTCCTTTTTTTTGTCGTACTCCCCATCTAAAATCTGTCCCCGCGCACGATCTGCCCGCGTCGTCGCGCCATCCGCAATCTCCTCTCAAATAAATCAAACTTTTGAATCGCGTCTCTCCTCCAACTCCCATACGATCCCTCTCTCACCACGGTACCGACACAAAACTTTGTAACCGGCCGCCATTGTCAAGAGTTTAAAAGCTGAATAGGTTTTTAGATTGTACGCCGAGGCGCTTTCGGTTTCCCGTGGCTCCGTCACCATCGGCCTCTCTTTTCCTCGCTCCCGTCGAGAGAGTTTCAAATTCTTCGCGTACCGCCCGCTTACGATCTCTCTCCTTTTCGCACACCCACTCTTCTCCGCCCGCTCTTTTCTTTCTCTTCTTCTTCCTTCTAGTTTCCATCGTCTTTTTCCTCTTCTGCTTTCGTGACCGCCGTTAATCCGAAAGTACGTACCGTATGACATTTACGCGAGCTCTTGCACGCGAACAACGTGAGCGCAATATACGGAATCGCTCGAGTTAGATGCATTAATCTCCGCCGCTTCTTATTGGCTATCTGTCAGAGTTTTTACAAGTGCTAAAGTTTCAGAATGTGGACAACACGCCGAAATACTGTTTCCCCGTGTGTACAGCTTCGAAAGAATAGTTTCGCTATGATTTCATTCCTTGTTACTTTTATATGTATGGGAACAAAAGACAGTTGTTGGCAAGATTTCGAATGAGAGTTTCGAACATTTTATAAACATGGTATAAACATAGTATTAGTACTTAACTTCTATTACTGTTGTGTATTATATATATATATATGTATCGGATATCATATGTTAGCGTACTGCAAAAAAGCTCGAAAGAGAAACATATATTTCTTGTAACGTTTTCTACTGAAAACACGAAATGTTCTAGTTCTTGCAAATACTTACGTATAGTATAGTATAGTATAGTATAGTATATGGACGTAAAGTATAATAAAATTTAAAAATATCAAAATAAAAAATAAGAAAATCAAAAAATTTACATTACTAAAAAAGAACATTTGATTCGTTTTCAACTATTTCAAAAGAATAATTAGCTTTTAGGATTAATATTATATTAGATAATTAGTATTATTTTCTTACCAGCAATTAGATTTAGTGAAAAAAGGAAGATTATTTTACTAAATTCTTTGCAGAAGAGATGAAAAACTAGTTTTGAATTTCCTTGTTTTTGCTTAATCAACACGAGGAGTAGAATAACTTATTACATAGATAATTCTCAGATTTCTAATAAATTTATTCAATATTAATAATGCAAGAAAACATGCATTTCTCTTTTATTGACACTTTACTTTTTTTTTTAGTTATCTCCCGTTGCAAATTTTGTAATTATCCACATCATTGTTTCCCTCTATATTTTATTTTTTTTCTCATTTATATTCTCACGCGAGATCTTTACTCCGAGAGCTGAACACGAAATGGGGTAAGTTTAGTTTTGTCGTCGCTTGACCTTTCTAATCTAACCAACTTTGTCAATTTTTGCTCTGTTTTGATGTTTCTTGAGAGTACGGAGAAAAATCAGCCATCGTTCAAACGTTAGAATAGTAATCGTAGTCGAAAGCCTGTTGTATCTCATAACTTTTTAAATCGATCGCTATCACTGCCTCGTGCCATTGCGTTGCTTGTCCCAGTGACGTGTTGTACAATGTTGTACATATATATATGTATATGTATATATATATATATATATATATATATATATATATATAAAAAAATATGTGCAAGGCGCTTTTTTATCATCTCTATGATCATATGTAAAGAATGCAAATCTGCCTTGTAATGCGCTTCATAAGTGTCTTCTTTTATTCCATCCTTTTTTTCTAATAAAATTACGAAAAGGTATCCGTTAAATGAACTCTATCCTTTTCCTTGTATTCAATGTGTGTGAACGTACATCATTAGTATAACGACATTTACGCGAGGAATTAAATATGTAGTCATTTAACATGCACAGTTCTCGAAGTAAAATGTAGACCAGAGATCATCATCGTTCATTTGTGCACGAACATGCGTGAGCTCGTTACAACAAATATCACACTATATAGTATATGTATATGAATTAAAGAACCTTATCTCTAATGAGATTTAACCCGCTAGAGCGTATCGTTATACAACTGAAATGAGTTTGATATTAATAAGCGGAAAGAGGCGAAAAAGCTAAAAACTAGGGGCAAACGCTAACGGAGCAACGTGCCTCAAGGTACTTGCATGGAAGATTCCTAAAAAGGATAAGGCATGCAACGCTCGTATCGCTATCGTGGGCAGAATGAAACAATCAGAATATTCACGTCCCATAATTGTCACTCAGATGTTTAATTGTTGTAAAATAGCATACGCTACAATTACAAGATTGAAAATTAAATACAGCTCAATAGTCATTTAACGGTCATTTAACGGTTAGATGAAAGAGATGACATCTTTTTAAATCCTCAATTACTTTGGTACTGTCAAAGCTGAATCTTTATGAATTAACTTTGTAAAAAGAATTATTTCTCTTTATGATGAAGAACTAATATTGTATAATAAAACAATATTATTATTATACAGTCTAATCAAATTATAAAATGATTATATTTATCCATAAACTAGGTCGTGCTTTTGAGGATGTTAAAAATTATTCTTGACATTTCTTAACAGTCTAAATTCAGAACCAAATTTGTGAATGCCTTCACGTTTCGCGCATTCTTTGGCAAGGATGAACTTCGAACCTTGAAGTTTTATCCTTGTCTCGTCAACGACATCCGTTCGATCAGGATAAGAGGGTGAACATTATCGCGGGTTCGTTACAGTGATGAACAACTACCAAGCGGCCGCAGCGCAGGCCGGGTTCCCGCCGGCGTCGCCTCACGCGGCCGGCGGCCACGGTGGGCCGCAGGGCCGGTCTTTTCCGGCGGCCAATTCACCGGGCCCAATTGACATGTACAGCTCGAGCGCCGCCGCCGCAGCAGCAGCCGCAGCCGCGGATTCCGCAGTCGCAAGCTACGTCCAGGCCGCAGCTAGCCCGCAGCCCCCCACGACCGCGTTCCCCGCGATCGCCGTATCCCGTGCCCCGCTCAACTACAGTCCCGTAAGTCCACTTAATGCTGCTCCTTTTTTTTACTGGATCGGGATCCCTCCCAGCATAAAAATGTAACATAAAGATAAAGAGCATAGTCGAAGTTGCTTCTGCGTTTCATATCCAGCAATTTCTCAGTCAGTTAATTTATCCCGTCACTAACGTCATAAGCTATACGATCTTTTATTTTTATTCGAAAACAGATGAGTTATACTCGACTTAAGTCTCGTCAATAAAACTTTGTCCAAATAAAATTCCATAGTTGACAATATGCGAGATAAAACGAAAAATATCAGAAAAAGTACGCTTGGAAAAACAATTACGAAAAAAACACAATCAAAGAAAGTTTTTATGCTATTGTATTTTAATTAATAATAAATAAATAATAATTAATACAGAAGAGTCTGCTAAAATTTTCTCACTGAATGTATAAGCAATTAATGTCTCTATATTAAAATACGTGTTTATGGATAAAATAAATTATCCAAATAAATAAAGTCAATGAAAAAATATATATTTATATTTTTGTGTTTAAAAAATTTATATAACGCAAGAATTTGAAATAAATTTTCCTATGATATAATGAAATATTGCAAAATTAAAAAATTATTCGACCAAGCTCTTTATCATTTCATTCCATATTGCAATTTCATCTTTTTCAGCTTTATGCATTTATAACAAGCAAATGTGGATACAATCTTCTTACGATCATATATTATATTTATATAACCGGTTATCAATCTCACAAAAACAGATTGCTTCTATGTACATATTGTATACGCTTTATACATTTTATATTCTGATTCTATATTTTATGAATACATCTCTGGTCCGTCAGGTATAGTATGACAATTATTACATTCGCTTGTATCGAAGATAAATATTGTTTATAGGAGAATAATCTAATCATTCTCTGCAAAATCAATATATAACCCAAAACTTCTCATGTAATATCACTTCGCGTATTATCCTTCGCATTTTTGTTACTTATTGTTATCTTTATATTGTGAAATTTCGAAAAATATAGCAAAAAGAAAAGAGATGCCTCAACTTCAAAGGCCAAGTACCGCAATTGCACGCTGTAATTTTAGATATGCAGGCAAAAGTATGGGTTTATCTTCGTGTTCACACACTATTGTGTAATAATCATTACATTTATGAGAAGGTTGATGAGATCGATATATTGTATTGTTCCAGGGTCCTCTAATACCAGCGGCGTTCACTAATGGCTACCATTGAGCCTTGTTAAGACCTAATAACAGGTATGTATGTTATCGTGAATATTGTGTTTACGCATTTTATATTAAGATTTATTAAAAACAATCGTCAATATTATGCACAACACATTAAATAGTTCGATTTTTTCTTCCATATCTTTTTTATACATTATCTTGACAAAAAATAACTCTGTATGAAATAGTAACAGAATCAATAACAGTAATGATAAAACAAATCTTATTTTCTTTAACAATTTATATTAAAAGAAAAATACAAATAATTTTTAACTTTTATATTTAAAACATACCCACAAGATTGAAACATATTTTTTAAAAAACATTTTTAGGTCCATCTTTATTTTATATCAACTACATTTGCAATTGATTAAAACTGGCTATTTTTGGAAGACAAATATTCAACAAATGTTGAATTCTTAATTTTTTTTTCGCCAGGATGGACGAGATGGCAGAACGCAGCACGGTCACCTGATATAATAAGTAACATGGATTTAAGGCAGCTAAACACAGTGGATGATCTCTGGACGAAAAAATAATACATACATGCCTACTGTATAGATACAAAGATATAAATAACGATCAAAAGTTGCAATACATTAAAAAAGTGGAGTCGAACAGAAGGCAACTATTAAGTAAGATCCAATCGATGCAACTTCAAAATCCGGATTGTAAATAACCGGATGTAATATTACGCGAATGTGTAATAACACATTAAGAAAGAATTTAGAGTATTAGTCGAATCCAGTTGGATGCAATTATAGATAGAGAGAAGAAAATTAATTCTGTTGATGAGTAAGAGAAAGAAACTGACGCAACGGAGAAGACGTCCAGAGAAGGTCAGAGGAAAAAGACGAGAAAAGCTACAGGAAGACCGACCGTCAGGGAGGAAACAGGAAGAGGTAACAACGCGCGTTGCAAACAGGCTAGTTATGGCCGAAACTGCGTATTGACGCCAGCCCGTTCTCCGACATTAATAAAAGAAATAATAATATAATAATAAATTAAATTAATATTATTAATTGCTAAATATTTAAGCGGTTAAGTCTAGAATATATATAGATAGTATATATATATATATATAAAGATATAAATATATATATACACAAACATATATATATATATATAAATATATAAATAATTGATAATTATTATAGACGATAACGTATGACCTCTAGTATTTAAGGCAGTTAAAGAGACGGAAGAGATACCAGCTCTCACGAATATTATAATTATTAATTATATAATTACTGGCGATTGCAATTATTAACGAGCGTCGTGCACCGCGCGTGCCCGCGTATATTGTATAATGATAGGCACATACGCGCGTTCACACCTGGGAAAGATTTTGTTTCTGAGCTTTCAAGTTTTAATCGTATACCGGGAAGAGTTGAAGAAAGAAAAAAGAGAGAGAGAGAGGGTTAATGAGAGAGGGTTTAATAGTGACTGAGAGAAGAACGATGACGGAGAAGAGAGAAAAGGAGAAGAGGGATAAGGCTGATGAAAAAGTAGAACGGATAAATCAAGCGATCCTTTTTGCTACCTTTTCTCTATGTCTGCACATGCAGATTTAAGCTCCTTCTTCTCTCCCAACGTGCCTTTTCGCTGGTTAAATGGCGGAACGGTGCTTCTCTCCTGTCCTGTCGCAGTTCTGTTTTCCCGGGTGCGCAACGAAATAATGCAGAAAGATGTAGCGGCGGACGAGCGAGGGAGTTACATAGGCGTGTTACATACTTAATACGCTGTTAGCATTATTTGTGGGAAGACATGCACGCGCAAAAGAGCTGCCGTTGAATTTCGGGCCGATGAGACAAGTTCGAAACGATAAGATGCGCAATATCGGAAGACTTTCAGAAAAAAGGAACAGTAATGGATAATATTATTAGAATCACAGAATAGCGGAAGTTTTTTAGTTGCACTTCGCACAAATCCGTCATTTATATTCCAATCAACATGACTTAAGACACGCATTTATAAAATTAAAATAAACACTGAATTTATAATTATGAATTTTAAAAAATATTTTATGACAATACGATGTTTTTTGCAGTAATTGAAAACTATTTTGAAAAAATTATAATATTAAAATTATATTTATCATATTATATTAGATTTGAACTATAAACTATATCGTACACGAAATCATTTAACGATGGCAATGTTCTTACTTTTGCAATAAAAAGAAAATCAGGATATAAATGGTGACTTATGCTATTCTGTAATTCTGATTGACACCGAATGCTCGTTTCAAGGTTCTACTTGGAGCTTCCGGAGGCGCCGAACAATAACTTGATGATTCTAATCGGCCGCTATATAGCTTTAAAACCGATTACATGCAGTAACTCTTGTTACACACACATACATACACACGCGCGCGCGCGTATATTACGTGTATCATACACAAATTATTCTATAATTAATTTAAAATAATGCCGTATATGCATGACCCTATAGACGAGCCAATGCGATCAAAAAAAAGGAAATACGAGTTTTTTTCAGCGGCAACTACCGCGATACACTTCATACACATGCACACATGTGTACACATGAAGCTCTGATACATCCTTTGCATCACCGGCGTCTAATCGTCTAAGTCTGAGTTACACCGATAGTCTGGCTTAACTAGCTCTGATTGGCGCGTGAGTCTAGCTCATGGTTCTTCACTAGCTTATAATCCCACTTACAAAACACACAAACAAGCAAAGAAAATTTAGTAAATCAGCGTCAGTGATAAACGTATAGATGCAAACTTAAGATTCATTTACAGCGGGAGATCAAACGATCGGAAAAAGATCAAGTTGAGAGAAGAAGGTAGTATATAAAATATATACATAGAAATGTCGCGTAATCTTCGTCCGCAATATACGGAGCATCGGTTGACGATGTCGAACGGCGAACTAACTAGCTTAACGGGAAGATGTCGAAGAAGAAAGGGAAAAAAAGAGAAACAAAAATCTAAAGTTATACGAGAGAAAGACCGAGCGTGAAAGGGATAGGGAGAAAGACGATAAGAGCGTGCGTGAGAGTGCGAAAGAGTTACCCTTTAGGATTAAAATGCGCGGCTGCTAGTAGCAGTCGCAGTTAGATCTAGGGACTAAAATGGGCTAGCGAGGAAAGACATAAACGTGAGAGTGAATATTATATTATAATCTATATATCGCAAATATGGCTGGACATCGGATGTTGCGTCCCATCGCGCTTCCAACAATGTTTCGGATTTAGGAGAGGCCCAAGGTCCACTCGACGTAAAAGAGAGGTAGGCCCCTTTTGAGATCCAAACCTCAATTGGACTACGTTATACAATGCAGAAAACAAATAAATGACGCTTCGGTTTAAATGTCATATTCTAAAGTCGCTTTCCCGTGTTCACAGCCTCTTGTGCTCCTCTTTCTTTCAAATATCACTTAACTATATTGTATAACGCGATCCAATTGACGAGTGAATGAGCGAAGATTGGATGGATTTCAATAGACTATTGGTGATTGGAGTTTAAGTTAACTTTGTCGTGACCTTATGATATTGCGCGGAAAGACGAGAGGAATTTGAATTAGCGTGAGAATAGAAATGATTATTCAAGGCATGAGCTTCCCGGATGATTTTCAGAGCGATCGACATTTACTGTTATTTTCTTTAAATAACCTAACCAGATGGGACGGTTTATTTCAGTGAATAGAATATCACTATCGAGTTAATTACCAACTAAGCTAAGTTAGTTAACATTCTCACTCAACTAATTCTCAATTATTGGTTTAATATATTACCGTCTAAATTAAAAGTCTAGCCATATAAGCCAGGAAAGCAAATTTCATATTAATTTTCATTAATGAACATTATTGATACAACTTCAGGTAGCAGAATGATGTTGAAAGACAACATAGTATAAACATCTATTTTGATCTATCAGACATCACTAAACGTCACTTTCTCTTGCTACCTGGAACAAGTTTTTATTGCGTGCACTTTTGTAATATATTGTAGTGAACAAAATGTCACTAAATTTTAAGAATGAACTACGTAATGAATAAGATGGAAAATAAATCCTTTTGCAAGCATATTGTAATATTTTAATTTTTAGAATAAAAATTGCACGCATAAAAGAAGTTTCGAGCAATCGTTATTTTAGTACAATGGTAGCACAGTTATATTACACAATGCACGAATTCGAGAAATCCAATTGTATTGACAGAGGATTTACGAAAGGTTCCTCCCTTCTTTCTGTCGATAAGGACCGCATCGACCTTAATAAATTATGCGCGTAACTTATGACTGGGACATTCGTATTTCGTTGATATCGCATAATAAATGGTTCCTTATCACATATTATCATTACTATAATTGAATTTACAAGAAAGAGCGTCGATTGATGAATTATAATTATGTAAACGACAAATATACACGCAATTATTATATGCGTGCTGTTATTATTATTGCATTAAACAACAGGGTAAACAAAAAAGAGAGAAGAAAAGAGAAATAATTTTAAATTGGATATGTGCATCACGTGGAACGGTATTTTATTTCTTTCGGTGAACGCGTGCACATAATGGAGGAAAGAGAGGAATATAATAATGCGTGCAAAATGAGTCAATTCTTAAAGAACGTTAGCAATACTTTTTCATGACCACAAAGAGACGTACAGTGACAAGATGGCGGTAATTAAAGTATATTGACAAGAAGTCACAGTATTCTTAAGTTCCTAAATTATGCGCGCGACATAAAACTCGGTTTGTTTGAAGACATAAAGAAACGGTACATTGAGACTGGGAAAAGAAAGACGAGTGGGCAAACTGCGATTGCGCGTGTGTCACCAACGTTTTGTATACCGCCCATCCTCTTGTAAGCAAAACAGAATGATAGCTGTTCCGTTATAGCTTAGAGAATGATGAAACGTGAAAAGGAGCGTGATGTGTGTGTTTTCAAACAAATATTCATAAACGTATTGCATAAGAAGATATAAGAAAGCGATCACTCTTATCCGGGCAATCGCTTTTTTTAATGCAAATAAAAATTTTTTAATATAAATAAAATTTTCTTTGTTGGAATAATTATTATTTAATAAAAGCCATTTTTTATAAGCACGAAAATTAACGTGTATTTTAGATTTTCGAAGTAATGGACAAAATATTAAAGTAGATCCAAAATGTGTCATTTACTTACAAGATAGAAGAATCTTGATTGAATAAAAGAAAAAAAATATCGACTATTACCATATAAGAAACAGAAGGTTACTATACTGTAAAATTGTGATTTTATCACTATTATTATTTTTCCACTGACTGATTTAAAACAGTAAAACCTGAAGAAGAAATAAGCCATAAATCCATATTTTAAATTGAATGTAATACACATTCGTTACATAAATGAAATGTGTTCACAAGTGGAATTTAAAAAATGGAATTTAAATAGTTTTTTTAACGGCTATTACAATGATATATATTATCTAAGTTAACATATACAAATAAATTGTATCATACAAAAATTATGTTATATATTTGTTAATAGTCAAATATATTTTCTCTATTAATATATATTTTGGTTTCATGTTCAATTATGATTAGTATTTATTGATCACTACATAGCCACGTCTATTTAATTGCCGTTAAAAATTATTTACTAATTATTAAACGATTAATTTATGTATATACGATTAATTATATGTACGTAAAATTTGGATTCATATTTATTTTTTTAGAAAAGTTTATTTTTTAGGAAACTCGCGTAATCACAAAGTGTTCCCTTTAGAGCTAAGAAGACGCATACATTCGCGTGTTGTCATTTTCCCGTTCTCTAAATTTTAATTTGCGATTTCTTTTTACTGCACTATGAAATCTTAAATGTTATAAGATAAAAATTGAACTTGAAACTTTTTCATAGCTTGATGTTTATCACGCGTTTTAACGTACGTTTTATTTTTATTTGATTTTTAATTTGATTAGGGGGCAACGATGGAGATACGGCGCAGCGATATCTTATGTGAACAATAAAAAATAAGTGAACAGGATTACACGGGTGAGCTTCATAAGGGAGGTGTAAAGATTAATACAAGTACATGTACACATATACACATACATATAACATACAAGGATATAACACCAGCTCAACAAAACGTAGAGCGTAAACGTGAGGTTCGTCATACGTAGGCTTAAGAGAAGACGCGCGAGATCGCAGTAAAGAAGACACAAATTAAATATATTTAAAAGATGGGGGGAGAGAAACAAAAGCAAAATAGAGGAAATGGATCACAGTCAAGCGTATAAATTGTAACTTTTCATGATTAGGAAGAGAAAGTAAGCCGAGAGAATTCTGCCCGTTTGTCGAATGTTTAACTGACGATCACAATTTAATGTTCAGAACGGGTTTCGAAAAAAAAAGTTTATCGATTGATATTTTATTCTCGATCCAACGATTAGAATTATATTATTAGAAGTTTTGTACTTGAACTCACTAAAATCTCGCAAAAAATTGTAAATTCTACTGTTTTCTTTTTAAATTTTATAGTTTCTTCTTTTCGCAAAAATTAATACAATTCGCCAATATAATGTAAATTGAGGTAAATCGAGATCAAGAGAAATTAATTATTTAATTATTTAATTCGGTCTAGTTCAAGAAGTCAACATATAATTTGAAAATTTTTTGTAAAATTTAGAACAGTTTAAAGCTTTCAAATTCTCTCGAGCCGCTTAGAAAAATTTAATTATGAACCTTTTATAATTTATTATAATTTTGAAAAATCACTTAATATTAAATATTTTAATCAAGTCTATAATTATCCTGATATAATATAATTTAAAACATTAAAATCTGTTTTATTAATTTCTTCAAAGTACTTTAATTCTCTTAAACATTTTAATTTTCCTTTCATTCATTTCGACTTTCTTGCTTTACATCGGTTTACATATCCGAAACGTAATTTCCACATATAATTTCATAATATTAATACAAACTGCAAACACTCACCCATAAAATGATAGTGGCTTTAAGACGATTGGAATTCTACCGGCAATTTCTTTCCTAGAGAAGAGAAAGAATATATATATATATATATATATATATATACATATATATATATGATGTGTATGTGTGTGTATGTGCGTGCGTGTATACATATACATATTTGTGTGTGTGTGTATACATATTCGAAGAAATCTACGATCAATTATTAATTAGAAAGAGGCGATCGTAATATATAATACAAATAAAATGAAGAAAAGAGTGAAAGAAAATGAGAGAAACAGACGGAGAGAAAGAGGGAGAAAGAGTGATTGAATGATTGATTCAGTGAGTGAGTGAGTGAGATGGGAGTAAGAGAAAGGGGGAGAGGGGAGGGAGAGAGAGAGAGAGAAAGATGTATACGCTTGTTTGTGAAAAAAGAAAACAAAAAAGTGAAGAGAAAAGAAGATGTAAGAATAACACATAAAAAGAATGTGAAATAGTAGAAGAGTGAAAAAAAATGAACATGTAGAAAAGAAAGAACGAGACAAAAAATAGAGAAAAGCAGGAGGAGAAAGGAAGATGAGGGAGGGAAGGAAGGGAGAGAGAGATGAAGAAAGGAAGAGAAATAAAAAAGAGAGTTTGTAAGAAATAAAAACAAGCAAAATGTATGTGAGTATAGTCCATGCGTTTATATTTATAAATACAAAATATATTAATATTGAAATATTACACAAACACAAATACACACACACACATCTAGTATATAAAAATATAAATATATAAATATGAATATAAATATACATACATATTTAAAAAATAATTAAGAAAAGCAAAATATATATTATAATTATATATAAACGAGATATATATGAGAGGCGAAAAAAGATATGAGGATTATGGGGATAAATAGATATATTAAAACATTGTTTTATGCATTTGTATATATAGTTATTGCTGTTTTAAAGGTAATATACTATTGTACTGAAAATTTGAATCACCACTTTGAATTGCGGTATAATTGGAGGTAATGGGGTGGCTAAGAAGATGGCTTAGATGCACGAGGTGCGGCTAGAGTAGGTTAAATTCTATGAGTCTATTCGCGATTCTTAAGAGCTTTTTTTATAAGATCTATTCATCAAAATAATTTAATTATATGTGAATTGAGACATGAATATGAGATGATGTGAAATAATACAATACCTATCGCTCATCATATAGCCGTTCCTCGTGCAACCACACATAATATACATATATAAATATAAATGTAAACATGCATACACAAACATTCATACATATAAATAATAAGATAACAGTTACGATGATTGATATATATATATACATGATGAAGAAGATATATATATATATATATATATATATATATATACATATATACATATATATATATATACATATATACATATATATATATATATATGTATGTGTGTATGTGTATGAGAGAAAGAAGGATAAAAGCATGCAGAGCAGGTATTAATTGATTAATTAAGCAATTTATTATTCCGTAAAAAATCTATTGCGGTGGTGATTAAACAAGAACACATGACCGGAGATTAAACGAGAGATGTTAATGTCACAAAATACATTCATTTGCAAAACACACGCATACGCACGCACGCACACACGTACGCACATACACAAAACGCGATGTACATAATCGCGATGGTCCAGTTTGCGTCGCGACGTTAATTCTCATTACGAATTGATACAAGAGTCCGCGTACAAACGAGAAAAGAAAAAAGAATGATATTCATTATTTAAGCATACACAACAATGATATCAGAACACCATCAAGGAATTTAATAAAAATTTAAATAAATTTAATTATGAAATATTGTAAGATACACACACACACACACACACACACACACACACACACGCACACACACACACACACGTGCGCACGAACACGCATACGCACACGCACATATACATAAGAAAATATTCTATAGATAAAATCAAAGTACTATGAACTTAACGATCAATTATCTACTCCTTCATGGTATTCGGGTGTCAGCAAGCAGCAATATAATTATAACAAAATGATACTGAAATTTTGACTCTTGTGGTTTGGACTTCAACCAAGTTAAACAGTCTCTTTTTTCCCCCTCGTTTCTTTGCATTGAGAATCGTGCTATTTAGGGGTTGCTAAGTGAAGAATAAAGAAACGAATTAATATCGTTCAGGCACACGTTACTTCATATGGAAAAAAGCAATATTGAGTAATAATTTAAACGGCGAAGCGCAGTAGCAGATCGCATGCGCGAATCCTTTGTGATTTATTGTTGTTATTGCATATATCGCGAGTGAAGTAAATAAATGAGGATTACAACGCACCACGCGGGCGCGTGTATAATCCATTATGAAGTTTACGCGAAACTTTTCCGCGTTTCTGCCTAATTG
The DNA here is from genome assembly GCA_901521435.1 of Crematogaster levior. Lineage (NCBI taxonomy): Eukaryota > Metazoa > Arthropoda > Insecta > Hymenoptera > Formicidae > Crematogaster > Crematogaster levior. The sequence goes on along the minus strand of CABEGB010001169.1, from coordinate 525,018 downwards.
CGCGGCAATAATTGCCCACGCACGGACATCACCGTTGAACTACGCGAATTACTACACACTCGTTCAAGCTCAAAACCTCCCAAACGCGTAAGGATACACACAGTTCTTCTCTACGCGAGCGAATTATTTAATATTATAATTAATATTAAAAAATTATACACTATTTATTACACAATCATGATTTCATCATCAGCATCTAAGATACCGATCCGATAGAATTCTCATTAGAGATTCTTAAGGCACAGTTTCGTAAAAAAAAGAAAGAAATCTGCGATCACAGAATATATTATATAAATCTACATGCATTTGTTACAATTGACATATATACATTATACGTATATATGATATATTAACACACGCGTGCATTTATGGCCAATACAGAAACACATTGACGCAAACGTAGCATCACACGGCGACATGTCAGTATTCTACTTTTCACGGAGTTGTCGATATCGGGCCCTTGATAATTTTTATACACTCTCTGTTTCTTCATTAAACTATTTCTCCACTAAAAAATACGTTTTTTTTTGCTAGAATGACTAGTGTAGTGTATCTTCACTGTGCGACACAAAGTTACGCATTTGATTTTGGTTTCCTCAAACGCGAGCGCCATTGACCGAGGAAAATTGCAAAAGAATGCGATTAGATCTCCCGTAGTTCTTTCCGCAATGTGAGTGACTCGTGAATATCGAAAACTGAATATCAGAAACTCTCTAAAGTTCGTAGATAAGAAATTATTTTGGATATAACAGTATGATCGGTTCTTGAAATTACGTAATTCGGAGCTTCATTGAAATTACATTATTTTCGGAGCTTATATATATAATATATATAAGCTGAAGGCTTGTGTGTCCATTTAAGAATTTTCTGTATTCGTAAATAACACGTCAAAATTCAAGTACGCACATTCCAGTTTTTTGTTGAAAAAAATCGCCCTTAAAATGTTATATGATATGTAGATCGGATAAATTAACAACTTAAGTAGATCGAGCGCAATTTTTAATTCTATTTTTATCAGAAAATTATTGTAGTAACCTTCAGGGAATAAAATTAACAGATTGATGTACATTTAAATTTACTCCTGATATATATACATATGTATATATATAGTAAAACAGAAAGTTTTACTATCAAAACTTGTTCTGGAAGAGCGATGAACAGGACGAAAAACCCCAAGTGGGCACTAAGTTTTATCGTTAAGGTTCACTCTCAGAGAGTAAAATTCTAAGATAAATAAACCGCCCTAAGAGCGAATTCGCTTACCATCTACAGGACACATGCAAAATAAAGCCACCCCGATATTTTTTATCGGCAGCTAGATATCCCTAAAGCAAATGAAAAAGAGTGCACGGTTTAATCGATTGAACCTCGAATAGACAGAATCTTAAGTAAACGACTGTTTGGCGATCGCGTGTATCTAGTCTTAAGCCTAAATCATTAAATAGAACAAAAATCCTTAAATTCTATTAAAGTTTAATAATTTTTCGCATGAAAAATTGGATTTGTTTATTTCTTTTCTGTTGAATTTTGTCACCGTTTAGTATCGCATACGTTATTCCTATCAATATTAATAACATTGCGTTCGCCACTCACGAACTTCATCATATCACGACGCTCCTTTTCGTTACAACTTAATAGCGCTTAAATACAAACTCATTCACTGCCGACTGTAGTGCACTGTTGTCTTCGCTCTCGCGAGTTCTGAATGGTCAGACAAGCGAGAGCTGTTCGTACAAATAAAAAAACGGCAGTGAATGCGTTAAGCTTCCTTACCAGGCTTTCGAAACACGTCCCGAGGGACAGTCGTCGTCCCTTAAATCAAGTTACTTGCGTTAAATAGAGGCTTGTTAAGCGATGATACGTTCGATATATTAGCGACATGACGGACGACGATGGTCCAACTGGACACACACACGAATATGATATAATATAACCCCGTATACAATATGTATATAAGCTATATATACACTCACAACGCATCATGCTATTCTAGATATATAACGATGTAATTACATTTGGCGTATGTTCATATGTGCCGTTACACATAACCGACAACTGTTAATATTCTTCCTGCGTGCAAAAGTGCGAACTTCAGTAAGGATTTGCTAACCGTCGAACTAATCAACGTCATACCTGGACTCCACCGAAATTATCATTACTATAGTTATCTGTACGTTACATAATTCTTATCAATTTCTATCGATACGGGCGCAGCAGTGGCAATCGCGTAGGAAAGGTTTGGCAGAAAGTGAATCTTTCGAAAATGTTTCTTCCGTTCAATTAGCACTGATGGCATTACAGTTATCGAATCGTAAACTGCTGATTCTTAAAAGGTTCATTACTTGCTAAACGCGGTTCTATAACTGCAAAATGTTATCAGTTCTTCAGTTAGTCCTTTGACCAGCCACAATATACGTCCGTATCTTTGATACAGTTTCCGTTTTATACAATGTCTATATATATATTTATCGCATAAGGGTATTGAATTATCTACCGCAAGACTGTAATTCAATTAATGCAATTTAGAACGATCGTCTAATAATTTGAAAACGCGCTCTCTCTCAGATCCAGGTTATATTGCATTACATAAATTAATATAACGCGATTTTAACTAAAGCAATCTTTCGTACTCTTTGTAATATCTTGACAGTCGTGCTATGTCAATGTCCGTTTAAACCAAAGAGATGTGAATGTCTTACGATCGCGTTTTGTTTATTTTCCTCGTTCATTGATGATTTGTTACGTCATCACTCAATACTGAAATGTGCAAATTATATAATTAATAATAATGCATTTATTTCAATTATAAAAACACAAGAAAAAGCAAGAAAAAGCAAGAAAAAACTAGACTTTTACATTCATTAAAATTCACATATCAAATAGATCTGTGACATGTGTAACATGTGCATTAGCAAATTTATTCGGAAAAATTTTTTGTCTTATTTTTCTGTATAACCAATGGGTTTATCATTTATAGAAAATTACAATAACCACGTTTACCCTGTTGTAAAATAATTTTTTCAAGTTTTTTATTTTTTTTAATTATATTTATATTGTGTGTTCAAAAAATTTGTAATCACAAATTACGATTACAAAAAACGTATCACTCGATGTGCAATAATATTTACTACGTTTTTTGGAAAACGTAGAAATATTTCTATAATAGCATGACTATATTTCTAAATAGCATTAGCAGCTTGTTCGCATTGCATTATTCTTAGCATCTGAATGATTTATAAGCACGTTGTGGTGTGTTGATCGATGTGAATTAAGAGATTTCTTATAACATTTCTTACGTTGTAGACTTTTCGAAAGATTAAATTCCGATTTATTTCAGCAGAAACAAAACTGATATATAATTCGACAAATATTTATATTGTATGTTAGGCTTGATGACGTCTTATTATCGATATTGGTAGCGAACGAGGAAAACCAAACTTTTAGGCATACTTTCTGTGATTCATGGCGAAAGGATCGCGATAAGTGGTAAAGAGGAGCAACGGTGAACCGTGAAAAAGCTCGACGGAATGGCATAGCTTGCAATGAGGAAACTTGCAATATAACAAGCAATAACTAAACCCCTCTTAATTCCATGTATATTAAACGATTATGTGGATGCTTAAACGAGGATTTATTGAATTATAAACGAGCAAGCCAAGGGATAAGGTGAAATACCAATTTTACATATTCTTACTAATCGTAAACGATTACAGTACATATAGCGACATACTAAATTATACAATTATGTATCGACTTAAAGGAAAAAGAAACAAAAAATGGTATATATACATAACGATAGGCCGCCCGTGAGCGAGCGGGCGAGCAGACGCTAATCTAATCTACGTACGTAAAAGTTTCAATTTTACACTACCGATAATAATGACATAACGATAAGACTATATAAGATATATTGATGATTTATAATAATAATAACGTTGTACAGAATATTTATGAGAGGTCCGCTACTGGGCGGAGAACCGAGTTCCCCATTGCGAGCGTTAAATCGCGATCGCGACTGTTGCGTTGAGAAATCGACAAACCCGTTCAATTGCTCGAATAAGATTCCGAAGTGTAAGTTAATCGAGGGGAATATCGAGTCTCTGTCCAACAGCGGCCAGACTATAATGGATGTTTTGTAAAATAAAAACAAAACGACCGCGGAGCGCCGAGGTTACGTTCGAAGAAGCGAATCGATCGACTGACCCGATTGATGGAAGAAACCACCGGGTCGGTCAACGATGCTTTCCTCAAACGGAGTAAGGGAGACACGAAATCGATCGATTGCGCTTGTGCACTCGAGCGATTATGAGAGAACGCTCGGTCCCGGGTTCATTCAGATGGGAAAAGCGAAATAGGAACAAAAAAGATAGAAAGTGAGAAATTATCCGCCACGAGGCGCGAGCGAGGGCCGATAATCTAATTAATTGTGTATGTATACAAACAAAAATAAATATAATATTACGATTATAAATATTAAACTAATAAAGAATAACAATATATATTATACCCCTCTGTACATATAAATATATATTATATAATACGATGATTATTGCGATATATGATTTATTATAAATATATATATATATATATACATAAATATATAAATATATAACTCACATGAATTCTCTCACATTATTATGTTTATTATTGTTTACTTATGATTATTGGAAAATTATTATCATTGCGACGATGACGAGGATAATGACGAGGATGATGAGAATGAGGATGAGGATGATGATGGTGGTGGTGATTATGATGATTATGATTAGGATGATGATGATAATGGCGTATGATGACGACGACGACGATGGTGATGATTATGATGATGATGATGATAACGACGTTATTACGTGGCGTATTATTATTATTATTATTATTATTATTGCTATTATTATTATGATAATATTATTAATATTTAAGAAAAGGTTCACAACGTGCCGTGTGTATGTGGGATTAAAATATATAATATAATGGACATTGTTCAATTCAATCTAACGTCTTTGTGGTTCATTACTCCCTACCTTTCTTCAACTTTATATACATATCGATTGCAAATCGTATTAATTGTGCACTCTTCTTTGTTTTACTCGATATAAAATTATAGTCTATACAGCACAAATCTCCAAGGGACGCTTTGGGAACGTCCTTAGAACATAAGATGTCCCTCTGGACGTCTGTGCATGATGGGGTTTTATCATCGCAAGAATTAATGAAAGAATCGTGTAAGCGAAAGAATCACGAATTAAACAATGTAACCCAGTGAGAAATGACTCGTCGATCGATGTCAAAATGATGTTGAATTGACGTAAAAAGCGTCAAATCGACGCCGATTCGACATCGATCGAGGAATCATTTCTCACTGGGAACTATCTAAAGGTGTATATAGCCAAAGTATGTACACGCACACACGTTTGAGAATCTAAAGATGGAAGAGCACGTAGTTTTTGAATGTGTAGTATTATGCTAAAAGGAAGTGATCATTCAGCGTTAACATGATCGAAGGACACAAATTGTTGCCTTGAATGTAATCATTATTAGACAGAAGCAAAACTGCGCGTACTGCGTTAATTTTCCTTTAAACTTTTCTTACCTTTCATTAGCCCGCAAAAGATCACGTGACGTCATCGTCTCGAAAGTACGTTGCTACTGAGCTGTCTCGCGCCGTTGTCTTAAACCACGCTTTTCACTGAAACCACCCGTAAATTCTCGCATCGCGGTTCACAAATTCATGTTTTTACACACTTCACGCACAAAATATCCGCGACACACGGGATTTTATCACGATTTTGAGACGACGCAACAATTGCCGCAACAGTCAAACGCCGCCGCCACCGCGCCGTTACCGCGCAAAGTGACGCGACTAAAGTCACTAGGATTGCGTTCCGATATTCACTGCCAATACTAAAAATCTATACTTTACGTCACGTATACTATAGATTTTCAGTACTGGCAGTGAATCGGAACGCAGCTAGATATACAAAGTACAGTACCGCAATCCATAAAGCCTCATGTCCACGATACTAGAAATCATGGAGGTAAGAATATATGGAGGGAGAGTAAATTTGCAGGAGCAGGGTTGGGTCGTTCGACCATTTTCTAAGGGTTTTTTACATATTTTAACTGTATTATACAGTATAATACAGTAATTTATACTGTATTATACTATATTATACTGTATTATACTGTATTATACCATGTATAATACATGTCTAATACCGCATGTATAATACTTGCCCAACCCTGCTAAGTGATGTATTATACTGTATTATACCATGTATAATACATGTTTAATACCGTATGTATAAGGCCTGTTCTACAATGAGTCGTTAATTGCAAGTCGTAAGTCGCGAATAAACCAATCATAGTTGAATTTAGAAAAGAATAATCGAATATGATTGGTTTATTCGCTTACGACTTATGACTAACGACTTATTGTAGAACAGGCCTAAGATTTGTTCTACAATGAGTCGTTAATCGCAAGTCGTAAGCGAATAAACCAATCATAGTTGAATTTAGAAAAGAATAATCGAATATGATTGGTCTATTCGCTTACGACTTGCGACTAACGACTTATTGTAGAACAGGCCTAAACACGACGTGCGTAGCGACGTTCGTTTCGAGAATCGCAAGCGTCGAGTTATCGAACGACCAACATGGCCGCCAACCGGTGCACGGCGAGGATCACAACGCTACGCTTGTGGCGACTGTCAAACGTGATACGCGAGTCAATCGCGAAATTCGACTCGCGCTTCGTGATATCGCGGGCAAGATGGGAATCTTCTTCTCGAAGAAAAAGCAACCGAGCCGCGTCACTGAGCAGGATAAAGCGATCCTGGTAAGCAGTCATCTTAACCCTTTCTTTGTAACTTGTGAATCTGTCAAATCATTCCCTTATCAGTGATCGTACTCGACTCAACCCACGAATTGTTAGTAATTATTTTATTTGCGATGTACTGCAAACAGAAAATCATGTTCGATACGTAGTATGCAAACGGTGGAAGTATGTATGTGTATTGTAACCTCAAAACGCTCTTTTTATATTTCCAGCAAGTGAAACAGACGAGAGATAAAATTAAACAATACCAGAGGAAAATCGAGCAAAGTTTGGAGAAGGAACGATTGCTTGCGAAAGAACTTTTGAAAAATGGAAAGAAAGAGTAAGTATCTCATTTTTAATCATGTAGAAAAAACATTGGTTTATTGTAAAAAATATTTATTTGTAAACTATTACATTATGTACTAGCTAGAATTTTTCAGCAATTATTAAAAACTTAAAAAGAATTCTATATTTGAATTCTATATTTCAAAAATTTTTAGTTTTTTTTATAGATTTTTGCTTAATTGTGTGTATAATAATGCATAACATTGTTTAAAATTATGTAATTTTTAATTCTTACAGTCGCGCATTACTTTTGTTACGCAAGAAGAAATATCAAGAACAAGTTCTGTCGCGTGCAGACGGCCAGCTAGAAAATCTTGAGCGTATGGTCCATGATTTGGAATTTGCTCAAGTTGAGGTGAAAGTTGTTGATGGCCTAAAAGTTGGCAATACTGCATTGAAGCAATTACACGCTTTGTTGTCTATCGATGAAATCGAAAAAGTTATGGACGAAACGAGAGAGGGTATTGAGAAGCAAAGAGAAATAGATGAAATATTGACGTCAACACTTGCTACAGAAGAAGAAATTGATGAAAGTGAGATTGAAGCAGAATTGGATGCACTAATGGAAGCGGATATCAATGAGCAAGTTCCTCTATCAAAAGATTTGGCGTCTTTACCAGATGTGCCAGAGGATTTGCCACAGGAAGAGGAGGAGAAGAAGCGAACGAAAGAAAAGATTCAAAAGCCGATTATAGTAATGGCATGAAATTTTCAGAAATTGATAAATTTTTATGAAATTAAGCCTTTGTGCAATAAACTGTGTATATATGTACAGTAAATAATTACTGATGTACAGTAAACATATGATAGGTATAGTTTATAAAATTTAGCTAAAAATCAAATTTTTACCCAAAGTGTAATTACTCTTTTGACATTTTGCTGTATATTATATAATAAAATCCATTATGCAATATACATGTATATATGCATTATCTGAATATAAAAATGTAGTTATGGAAGACATGTAAAACAAATAAACATAATTTTTCTATACATTACATTTAACATATGATCAAGAAGTAGTGGACAAATTTCTCCATATATAGGCAAATATTACTACAAATTCTATTTCAACAATTTCTTTATTTAAATATTATCTGTGAAACTTTACACAGTATAAATGGTTTGATTTAGTGGTATTTTAATTGTAATTTAATTGTAAGATATAACTTACATCGTAAAAAAAATAACATCGTAAAAAGATACATGAATATTATAATTCAAGTAATAATACATTGATGAGAATATTTTTCTTTTGTTTCCGGTTGTAATTATTTTATCTTGTTAATCACACATTATTTTATCTTGTTAATTTTTGTTTCCTGTTTTTGTTTCCTATTTTCTATTCGATAATTTATATATTGACTTTACATAGATATGTATTTCAAGATACTAAATTAAATAATTAAAATATTAATCTCTCGCTTTTCGTATTCTATTTAATATTTTAATTTAATATCTATTTTTTATCCTTAAACTAAAAGAAATTGTATACATTTTTTTGTTATAATAGTTATGTTGATTTGATAGAACAAATTAGAAATTAATGTATAACCGCATACGTAGTTTACAAGAGGAGTATAATCCAAATTAAGATAATCTGACAATTACCATCTTTGAACATTAGCATAATAGTCAACATTATAATCCTCTCAACATGATAGTGCAAGCTCTTATGCCTTGACCTTATATATTATTGGTAATTTGCATAATTATACTAACGTTTCTTTTCAACTAAAAATAAGAGCTGTGTAATATGTTAACGAGTGTTAAAAATGTATTTTGCATTCCAATTTTACGTAATATATTTTAACGAGCCATTAACGCATCGTAATATTTAGCAAATTATGAACGCGACAAAGAAAATTTTATCTAACTTTATTGAAGTGCTATTTTTATATGTGAATTTTAATACAGCGTGGATATATTTATCTTATATCAAGGTTTAATAAATTTATGATAAACACAAGATCTCTACATATCGTTTGTCAGGTAATCACGTATCAGCGCTCAGATATATATTTTTTCGTCAATAATATATCATGACTTTTTAACTGAACCATTTTAACTAGAAGATAAGGCATCGCTCGCTTACAAGGCCATTGTACTCCTTCCTGGCAGTGTGAGCATAAGATATCTTGACCAGACTTGCAAATATTTGTGATTGTTCAAATTTTTCCGCTGATTTGGTATGTCGAAAAATATGTGGAGAAATGATAAATAATGCGTGTTATGAAAAATCGCGAATTACTTGGCAATGTTCTATGGGTTTAATATTTCAAACATGACATTTACAATAAAAAACGAAGCGCTTTATTTTCATTCTTTAAACTGATCATTTTTTCCGTCTATATTTTATATGTTTACTCTAACAACTGATTTCCGCAAAATCTTTTATGCATCAAATTACAATGATAATATCGTTGTGATCGTAAATTTATGGATTTTATTCAGCGTAACATACATCTATCATATTTTTACTTATACTATCTTGAAACAAATATCTTGATAAATATTAAATTTATAGATATTTATAAAACTTTAAGTTAATAATATAATAATTTAATAATAATAATAATAATAAAATTTAATAAGAATAAAAAAAATAATAAAAATTTAAATTTACAATGCACAAATATATGTATATATCGTTGATTTCAATTTTATTCTGCTTCAAATGTGTTTATTGATATCGTATACACATGTGATTATACTCAAGAAGAATATCGATATATTGGTACTATAATGCTCCAACTTTATTAAAATGCACTGAACAGCGTTATCCTCCTAGGTGTGGAAACTCTGTTAAAGTAAATATTTTTCATATCTATACTGATTATCATCTACCTGAGAACGTTTTTTCTTAAAGAGAAGAGACGATAACGCATCCTAATTTGTTTTATAAATGCGCCGTGGCGCCTAGATGATCCAAAAACAAGCTTCTGTCGTTTGATGCTTCAGCATCAAATAATAAATTGATTTACAAGTCTAATAGGTCATCTATAAAAGAAACAGCCCGACTGTTTAATTTAATAATACAATGCACAAATACAGATTAACTCTGTTTACAATATAAGTCGAACATTATTTACAAAGAAATGATTAACTTTAATGTATTATAAGCTATCAGGAAGTACGGAAACCTGTAGGTATTTAAATGACGTCTATACCGATGAACGGTTCCGCATTTAAAACCCGGTGGCCTTGACGAACGAATGAGACCAAGGAAAAGGCGGGGAGAGGACTTGTGAAGAACGATGGTCATATATACATGCACAAGTATGCTTGGCAACGGTGTTCTTGCTTTTTCTCGATGCTTATTAATATTTTATAAGTAACCAATAACACATTAATTGAAAATATAAATATGTTCGATTCAATTAAATAATTACAAATTAATTATTATTGAACACCTAAGAGTCTTTGAAAGTTTACAAAAGTTTTTTAGTCACTATTTGAGTTATTTACGTTTAAGTAATGTAATTTCTTTGACGTTACAATTTTACACAATATCTTACAATAAATAATAATTAATGGGAATTTAATTTGTTTAGATTATAAAACAAGAGAGGTACTGATATAAGATTTCAAGTGCTTCTTGACTAAAAATACTTTCTCTTTATAATTTTTACTTTCTCTTTTTTCTTATTTTTCTTTATTTAACAATGTGTCAGACGGCTAATATATAAATGTAATTCGTACGTAAATAGAATGTTTCTTAATTTTCACGTATTAATCAGACCGTAATTTCCAGAATTGTATGTGATATCATTTGCCGAAAATATTCTCTCTCTCTTTCTCTCTGAAACCACTTAAGAAAAATACTTAAGAAAAATACTTAAATAATCAGTAATATCAATAGACAAGCAATTTTATATAGTTCAAAAAACAGATTATAAAATAAGGATTATAATATCAAGTATTTATTGACTGAAGTATTTTGTAATTTTTATCATTAAGATACTATCATTGATATAATTTAGGATAACTTTTTTTTCAATTGATTGATCTCTTCTCTATAAAAATTTTTACATTTTCTTCTTTAAATAGATTATTCTTTTAGCACTTAATTCATTCATTTCTACATTGTACTGATTTTTCAGTTCTTTTTTCATAAATTTAGTATAAATATGGAATAATAATGGAATAATAGAATAAATATGGAAAAATCATCAGTAAATTCTATATGTTTGTTATCAGTGTATTTTTTGTTTAAAATTGTTGACAAAATTATGTTATGCATAGTCTTTTGAAGATTATTCTTCTATAATCATTAACCTTTTTTTGAACTCAGAATTGACTAAATATATCTACGAGAAATGTTTTTGAAGTAAAATTAATTTAACAATTTCCTCAATTTGGCAGACGAAATATGGTGTACGTTATCTCTTATCTGGATGTTGAGTGGAATTACCTTTAGGCAAAAGTCTTGATTGTTCCATGAACCTCGAACCTATTATTCTCATTTTGTTTTCACCACGAGCGATAGAGACATCAGATAAAAATTTTTTGATATCTAAAATCGGATACTCGTAAATAGATTACAGATCTAAAATCGGATATTCGTAAATAGATTACAGCTAGTTTTTCGGACACTCACTTGTTGCACTTTAATCGTTATAAATCTTATAATGAAAAAATGCACTCGTCATAGAAAGTTAAAATAAACACACAACACACTTGTATTTCAAAATGATTTAATTTAAATATGTCTATAAATTCACCACGTAGATGGAATTTTTATTTCATTTTTTAGCTGTTAATAGATTAAACATTTTCATTGATTGTCAAAACACAATCTTATATTTACATAGCACACTATGTCGATAAATCAACACTGTTAGAACTACTATCATATAGTATTAAAGTACATATAGCACCGGATAGGGAAATATATATTACACAATATATAACTAGATAACTATCTTTCAAGAGAGGATCTCGACGTGAGTGCATTAATTATACCGTTGTTCCAAGTAAGATGTTCTAAATTGTGATGCGATCGAAGCAACTGATTGGTGGGAAATACTGTCAGTCTTTATTATAGAATTACTGCTATTAATCTTCCACTACCACGCTACATGTCACTATCGTGAATAGCTTGCAATTAATATTCTGAAAATTCCTTGGGTGGATTTTTCCATGAGTTTGGCGCAAATCAAATAATAAGTCAGAATCACGTTTTCTATTCTTGATAAATACACGATGACGTAAATAAAAGTGAGTAAGGAAAGTCATATCGATTGAATAATACGTGATTAACTTCTGTAGACAATAAAATCTTTTTTTTTAAATAATATATTGCATAAAAATTCCATCTATATTAGTGTATCACTTTGTATGTTACAATAAGTTTCATTAAGAAAGAGAGATTAAGAAAAGATAAGAAAAATATAAGAAGAGGGATAATTAAGAAAGAGATAAAAGAGAAACTTTGAAGGAAAATGTCGATTAATCTTTAACCTCAACTACATACATTAATTTATTTATCATAAAACAACTTTATTTATTACAAAATAACTTTATTTATTATAAAACATTTGCAGGTGTCTGTGATCCAGAGAGCTATGCCGACGGTTAGCTACTGATAGGGCTTCCCAAGCTGGACAGGTCAAAGGAGAGAGGACAGACGAAGAGAAACACTCTAATCCTCCAGGTTGGGGGTTGAGGCGATGGACTAGTCATCCATCACTCGGAAAAAAAAGAATTACACTAAAAAACTTAAACAAAGCCTCGGAACTACGGATGAATTGAAAGGGAAACGGCAACAAAAACTCAAAAAACGAAATACTTATGCACTGGAATGAAACAGAAAATCTAGTAATTAATGATAATAAAGAAATCAGTAGTTGCAGTGAATATAAATATTTAGGTACAACATTTAACCGGGAAGGAACGGACGACCAGGAAATAAATATTAGAATAATACGAGGGAGAAGGATTATAGCCTGTTTAAATGGTATTCTGGAATAAAAATATAACGAGGAAGAGAAAATTTAACATCTACGAAACAATGGTGAAAAGTGTGCTGCTATACGGTTGCGAAACGTGGAGACTCACAAAAGGGAATAAGAAGAAATTGGAGGCCACTGAGATAGATGCTATAAGACGATTTATGAAAGTTTCACGAAGAAATAGAATTAGGAATGAAGAAATCAAGCAACATATAGGAGTAGAAGGCACAATAACAGAAGATATAGAGAAAAAACAATTTATCTCTTTTTTTTCTTATGTAAAAAAAGAATTTATTTTGTGAATTCATAATGAAACATTTAAAAGATAAAAGATACTGCTTAATAAAGGGTTACTTGTGAGAAATTTGAGAAACACTGCTGGAAAACACGTCTGACATCAATGATAATATACCTGCGTTTGACTTCAGTAGTAGGCAGCGTGGGACGTGTGGGTTAGACAGACCCACGAGAACGGCTGCCGCGTCAGTCTGCGCTGAGTCTTCATCGTGGGAGTTGCGCTCTCTTGGTGCGTCATCAGGGCAGCTGTTAAGGCCCCGTTGCACAGAAGAGTAGCGAGATAAGACCACTAAAGAATCAGAGACTCAGTTAAATTAGTGAGTGTGGAAAATTTTCGAACCTTTCAACATCCAACGGTCTAAGATAGACAGCGAAAATTAGTTCAAGTAAGATATATTTCTCTCTCACTCATTAGTGACTCTAGAAGGAATTATAATTTCATAATTATTATGTATAAAGATTAGGATATATATATATACATTTCCCGAACGTTTATTAAAATCATAATTCCTTTCTGCTAAGTAATATAAAAGATCACAAAGAATTAGAAACTCATTGTTCTTTTTAATTTTCTTTTGTGTAATCGAAGTTTTGATACTTATGCCTATTAGAAAAATTGTATTATATATATATATATATATATATGCATATGTATAAAACGGAAGAAAAAATGAATATAATAGAAAATATTATAAAAAAATATATTATTAATATATTAGTAGTGTATTATAGTATACAGTACATTATAGCAGTGTAATTAAAGAATTTGTACGCTACCATTCTTATCATAATAAAAGTAGAAACAACTCGATATTTTAATCCATCCATGACATTGTCACATTATAACATTCGGAGATTATACATATATTGCTCAAAAAATGAAAAAGTATATAAATACATTTTTCATCCATCGAGTAAATAATAAAAAATTAAAACATCGAGTTTTTTACTTTGAGGAACTACATGGTATCATGATTGTGAAAATTATTTCAGATTTATATTTTGTATGGTTATCATTAATACGTCGTTATAAAAATTGACATATGTTTATTAATTATTAATGGAATATTCAAAATTGAAAAGTTATTTTTTCCTATTCTTTCTTTAATTTTTTTTACAAAAATAAAAATAATTTATTTAAGTATAAATAAATAAAATAAAGTAGATAATAAATATTTCATAAATATTTCACGCATACTTCAATTTTTTCATTTGTGTCTTTTTAATTTCATATACTTACATACATTAATTTCATACAGTTAAATGCTATAAAAATATTATTGCTAAAAAGAGTTGTTACATAATAATAGAATCTCTATAAAAAATTAAGTTGCTTTTAACGATTTGATTGGAACTATTTTTGTTTCTCTGATTCACCTTCTCACTTGTAAATGAACTCTTCAAATTGCAATTGAGTAACTATGCAAAAGTGTTTATTAATGTATATCTGGTTATTCTCAATTCGTTAGAAAACATTGTTAGGCAGATATTGTTATGACATAGTCACATAACAGATATGTCTTAAAATTTAAAAGACAGATTCGTTCACGAAGAACGTGTTTGTCATCTTCTTATCACGCTTCATAGGTGCAACAGCTTGAACGCATATATCACTTCAAGTGTGAGAAATATCTGCGTATATTTTAGATATCTGCGTATATTTTAGTTAGAAAACACTGCATTTACTCTTGCGTGGCACCGATGTGTTGCAATACGCAGATATCTGTATGTAAATATTTCTTTTTGCTGTACACAGATATTGTTTGCTTAATTATGGTAATACTTATGTAATAAAATTAAATACAATTTGCACGCATAATTCTTTAATCATCATATTTTCTCGTAAAACTGCAAATAAAAATTTAAAATAGGGCTAAATAGACTTGCGATTCTTTCGAGAACTGATATTTAAAAAATCTTCTTTCTTTATTTCTGCATTTTTGCATTGTTTTTCGTGATTCAGTCTGCAATCTTTCTTGAAAGGTACGAATAATTTCACAAGAGAATAATGGAAAAGATGCAATTATGACACAAATGTTTATGTTGAGTCTATGAAAGCGCGATAACGCGCGCTATATCAGTGACGCAGTATATCATGAATGTATTATTGCATCTCTTCGTCGAATTTTTGCAGTCATGATCAGTTTCGTGTGGTATTAAATACATGGCATGATAAAAACTCCTTACTACGTGATAATATGAGCGCTACTGAAGAATATTTTCGTCGCTATTCTACGGTACTATATGCTCAAGAAGGAAATTTTAAATTTTATTTGCAAAAACAACGTAAGTCTATATATAAGTAATTCAGTAATATTTAATTGGTCAAATTTAAAAATGTTTTATACATATGATAAATATTTAAAAAAATTATAAATATATAAAATGTAGTAATTAAAAACGAGTTATCAGGTATTCATTGTACTTAATATTTTATATTCAAATAATTTTGAAGAAATAATTTCATTTGTAATCTTTCTTTTTTCTATTTATAAATTTCTCCATAATTTCTACTATAATTTTCATAGCATATCTTATGACGAAAATAACAAACGGTTTTTCAAAATAAAAAAGACAAAAAAATGGGAACTACCGTATAACCATTTAACAGCTGGAAAAATTATGCGAATAAAGATTCAAAGACTAATAGAAAATAAAGTTGTTCTCGCGGATATTTTTCACCCGTCATGCAACAACCATATGCATAAAGTCGACTATTTACTTATCTACTGTTGCCGTGTGCGAGGTGCGAAACCGGGTTAAGGTCAAACCATGTAAGCGACGGGTAACCATGTAACTATCACACGTCAGGTCGTCGTGCAAGCTATTAAAGAGATCGTAACCTTTTTCTGGCCGTTTCACGGGAGCACGACAAATGCGAGAGCCCAACGCACGCACGTGTAAATATAGAAAAGATCCGTCACGCATGGCGTGCGGTCTGAGGAGACCGTTCGATAAAATGCAAAATGCACGAAAGAACAGACGGATCGATCCACCAACGGCCGGGAAGTACGTACAACTGTACATATAATATGTTCAGTTGATGTCTTAGGCACGGCAAAAAGTGAAAAGTGTATCAACGAATGTTTCTTTTAGATAGTCATCAGTGCACTCGTTTTTAAGTATGTAAAACAGCTCGCGTTGGCACTTGAATTTCACTGACAATCGTACATTGTTGATACAATAATAATTGATATTATATTATAGCAATATTGATTTTTTGATAATTACTAACAAATAATGTAATAATTTAATAATGTAAAATATTTAATATTAACGTAAAATTTTTTATCATACTATATAAACATTTTTTTACCATATAAACATTTTCTAGCTTTTGCTTATTTTACTATTCTGAATTTAATATCATTTTGACTGTTAGATTCAGTCTCGAAACTCCATATTATTCTCTACTTCTCTTATATTTACTATTTCGCCTTTTGTTTCCTCGTCATTTTACATTTAATGCATGACTATACGTAGGGTGAGAATGCTTGCATAAACAATCCGGAAGCCTTGAATATAAAATTCTTTATTACTATTATATGAAACGTAGAAGAAATTGGTTTTGTTATAAAAAAAATAATATCATGTGATGTGTGATTGCATGCTATAAATAATTAGATATGCACGCAATATGATACGATATTATGCATTATTGATTTATCACGTTGTTTTAAACATCGTGATTTGTTGATGTAAACATATGAGATATCATTTTTAGTAATGAATAAACATTTTTTTTTTAGTAAATTTAAGATATAGAAATATCTATGGAAGTAATCACATGAAAAACAAACAGCAATGAAAGAACGAGCTATTTGTGTCTAATCAACAGACGTGCAATGCTATCAATTTTTTGATGATATTATTTGTAATTAGATAACAGATAATGCAATACTGCACATTTGTTAACACACGAAAGAAAATTAGATTAGAAATTCGCATTTGCTTCAAATGTTATATATATTTTGCCATATACATGTCATCACTAACATTGCACATTAGTGTTTGTTGAATATTCACTTTTTTATATAAATGTTAATTGATAAATTTCTTCTAACAAATTTTACTAAGATAATATCAGCTTAAATAATGGATTATATTACAACAAACGAAAAATTATTTTAGTTTATTTATTAATCAGTTATAAAACTAAAAATAGCAAGTATTTTGTGCAAATAATGATTTTTTTTAAATTTTCATTGAACTAACGTGTAATTTTTCATGCTCAATTCTATTTGTTTTATTCGATGCATTGTAATATTTTTCAAACTCTTTTACTTTATCAAGATATCACGTATGTCAACGCAAATTTACAAACGTTTATTAGTAATTGCTACGATGATATTACTTATTATCTTCTTTTATTATCATCGGCCGCCACTTTTATGACCGGTGTGTCAAGAAAAGATCTTACAAAAGGATAAAGTATCAACTACATTGTCAGCGAACTTTTATCACGCTTTAGACTCTTTGAATAGATGATACTTCATAAAATCGAGAACAATAAGATCTTAATTTATATCAAGAATCTGTCTTAATTTATATCATGTATTTGATCAATGTCCCCGTAATGCATTTATTCGTTACATCAACAAATTTAGATATTACATAACTCTCGTGGAAGATAATCGATGAAAAACTGTTATAGAATTTATATTTAAATTTGATATTGGGGGAAATCTTTTTTTAAAATATATTTTGCAATAACGTAGATTTATTGCACAATCTTCCGATTAATTGTTTTTCTTGTTCTGAAAGAAAAAATTTTCTCAACTGGTTTACGATAAAAATAGCAATATGTAACTGAGATGACGTGTGACAAGATCTATCTCGTTGCGTGTCAATTTCTTCTTTGAAAAAATATTCTCTTATACCTACATCTATATATCTATATCAAGAAAAAGATGATTAAAAAATCACATATTAAATGTTCTAAGATAACACGAAAGAAATAAAAAATTGATTAATTAGTAAAACTCAACAACATGAAATGTACAAATGTTCTATATTAATTCAATAAAATAAATACGTGAACAGCCAGTAATATCATTTGTTCTTAGAAGCAATTTCTACGTTTACAGTGAATTTAATGATGATGAATATGTCATATTAATATCGCAATATGACGATCGAGTTATTAAACCGCATGATTCTGTTTTAACAATATCTTTCAAATAATTAGTTACTCCTAAATTTTTTAAACTTTTAATATTAAGTGCTAAAATAATTAGGCCTTAAACTAAAAGTATCTAAGAAACATACATAGTCCGTTAAAGTAGGAAATATATATAAGTTTACAATAATAATATTACTAGGCACAAAAGATCCAGCCTAACCTGTATTGACAGTTTTTTTCTTATTGATTGTTTATCAGAAACGGTCGTAACTTTCGAAATATTATCTACAAAATAATTTCATTATTTTTGTTTACATAATTTCTATCGTTCCTTAATTTTTTCAAAAGAGAAGAAAGTCTTATGTTTTGAATCTTTTGTTTCTTACAATTTAAGAATTATTAATATAATATTAATGCAGCAATATTCTTGGTTTTATTACTATCTCGTGTACATTATTGAATACTCCCCGATAGCCTTAAGATATTAGCGTATCCTAACTATATGATACGGTTAAAAATCGATACACTTGAAAGGAATAAAAATCGTCGACAAAATACATGATACACATGCAATTTTATCTTTACTTTTGTGACAAAAGGCCGAAAAGACAAGCTTGCTCAATCGTGAACTCCTTTTACTGCGACGCAACCTCTGATCTCCGTCCATAGCTTATGGCAGCTTAAACAAAATATGGCACATCTACATCAGAACAGCTTGTGTTTAACCAATATCCTGCACTTCATTGAACATAGCCTAGGCTCTTGAAGAGGTTCGTAGTACAAGTTACGTCCTTGGATGTCGCTTCTCGAATATATATGTAAATTGGAATTAATTTCGCGGCCGCGTCATTGCGTTGGTTTGTGCATGCATACAGTGTCTGTTCGACGCGTGTATATCTTCGTTAATATAATATATAAATGCGTGCAAAAAAAACCGCGTATTATCGTAAAGAGACAAATTTACGGCGTGTCCTCTCACGTGTTTAGGTGAACTTGGATGCTGATCGCACTGCGATAACGTTTTAAAAATAAAACTTTATCTTTACGATTTCGGTGACACGCTCGGAAACGGATCGTATAATCGTACGTCGCTCGGAATTGAACGATCTCTCTCTATTATATTCGCGTCGCCTTATATACTGCAGTCCGCGACGCGATATGTTAGTCGTCAGGAAAATTTGCTAGT
The DNA here is from genome assembly GCA_901521435.1 of Crematogaster levior. NCBI lineage: Eukaryota > Metazoa > Arthropoda > Insecta > Hymenoptera > Formicidae > Crematogaster > Crematogaster levior. The sequence goes on along the minus strand of CABEGB010001169.1, from coordinate 505,297 downwards.
TGAAGGACAACGTCTATATTATTGGCACACTACTCCGGATATTCAAACACCATGGATGAGTCCAGTGGTAAAATAATTACAGTATGTTATGTTAATTAAATTTGCGTAGTGCTTTTAAGACTGGCAGTTCTGAGGCGTGATAAAAGAAAAAAAACCGAACACTTTTTCTTCACTTCAAGGAGTGACATTGAATTGCATTATTTATTAAATAAGCCGTGATAGAAATAACGTTGCATCAATTATTACCAACGCAGCCGCAAAATTAATTCCAATTTGCGTTCAAGCTTGAAAATTATACTATCGCATCGGAATTCACTAGTTTCTAAAGTTTTTCCGATATTAATATTAATGTCATTAATGTGATTGATGTGGATTAGAATGTTATATTTATGGAATTAGTTGTGCTGTTAGTGAATATTTGTGATACTACATACTAATTATATTGTTTTTTAAAGCATGTCGTTTTAGAAATAGGCTTTCGCATTTTACTTTCGTGACATTAGAAGCGGAATGAGTTCTTTTAATAATTATATCAATAACGTTATTGGATTTATGATTATAACAATAACGAAGTTTAATACTGAAGTATAGATGTGACGAGTATTGATCGTCTTGTAATGTCGACGGTTTATCTACGTGTTATAATCATTTTCATGTAGCCTACTTTGTAGATAATCGAAGAATATTTATAGCTACTCAATCAATGAATTATGTAAAAACGGTAAGTTCAGTTGATGAATTAGTTTTTAAATAATTTATTAATTCGGCGATGAATTTGAATGCAAAAATATTACCAGTTGCTATTTATGCAATCGCTCTTGGATATACTACACTCATAGTTTTGATGGCATAGAAATTTCCAATAATAAAACAATCGAAATTAATCGAAATCGTGGAATTATGAAGATTATATCGTGCTGGAATGTTCTCCTGTTTTTAAATAAAATGCTCACACACACACTTTAATTTATTAATTTAATTTATCTCGCTAACAGTTATTTTATTTATAAGGAGAGAGTTTAACTTTTTCAACTTTCTTACGTTGAGCAACTCGGTTGCATTGAGTTTGACTTTTTCTATGTAAACTCAAGTTAATTAAATTTTAATTATGTCAAGTATTTCTATTTTGTTTTTTATTATACTGCGAATATCTTTATTACGTATGCGTGTTACATGTCAGTAATAAAACGGTAAATGTCTACAAGATGAAAATATATCAGGATGCGTCCGCTTGCTAATTATACTCGAGAACATTATTTATTGCCCACCTAATTTTTGACGTCTTGTCCTCTTTCCTGATTCACAAAAGGTGGATGAGTAATGGAGTTTGTAGGAATAATCTATTTTTTCGAAAACGACGTGTCTTTTGTCAAGATATTCTCGACAAACGCTTTCTGCTTTCGTCAATATTGCTAGCAAATACTATCTTAATGAAATCACAATTTGCGTCAATAGAACTCACTTATACAACCCATCTTTCGAGGAAGGAGAGCGTATGGAAATTTTTTGTATGGAAATTTTTTTCCTATTATTCTGCGAAATACACCTCACTGATTACCGTTATTACTAAACTCTCAACTATTCGGAAATTTTTAACAGTAACCTTTTTCTATATAACTTTGTATAACTTACTAAACAAAGAATATTAGAGAAAAGATATTAATATTATATACAATGAAATCGAGATAAATAACATTTTAGTTTTGCTTCACCATTAGAATCTTATTAGAGGAATTACTAATCGGATATATGTACACGTATTAACACTGTTTAACAATTGTACATATTTAGATTAAATTAAACTCAGAATTAGATTAAACTCTAATTCTGCACAGTTTAGCAATCGACATGTTCCATTAAGTAAGTTACCTACGCACTATTTTAAATTTTAATAGCAACAGTAGAATGTTGTCATATTTATGACAGCCGTTCTACTAACATCATTCATATTAAGCGGAACGATTTTAGACTTCATATTCACGAATGTCATTCTCTACAAATCAAGTGATTGATAGCGACATGAATTTGTCTCATGATCTATTTATAACACCACCAAATCAAGCGGAGTACTCTGTCTGATATCACAAGCCTTTTTATGTTACGGTTGACATACACATACACATGCATCTTTTCTTGTAAGAGACGCACGCAAAGTGTCATAGAAAAAATCTTTTTTATATAAATTTTTAACAATTTATTTTTATATGTTTTGATATACAAAGGTAATATTTTTTATTGTTCGATCTGTTAATATGCGTTGCTAAAGTTTTTTAGGAAAACATATTTCGTGTTTCAGCTATGTCTCTGGAGGAATCACGGAGATCACAACGTCCGTATCGATACGGGATGGTCCTGTTATGCGTCGGAGCTCTTATCAACTGGTTGGGTTTAGCGGAGAACTATGTTGAACCGGTGCGTTACGTCGGTGTCGCCTGCATAGTCGCCGGGGCTCTTCTTATTTGCGCTGCGATGTGCTGTTGGTTACACGCACCGCCAACTAGAACGAGCATGCACACGCAACACACGAGCCACCCAATCACAGCACAGGTAATTCACGAACTGTGAATTTATTTATTCAAGTCAAGCAAAAGTCTCATTTAGTTCGAAACAATACTTGGAAAAGTCACGTCAAGAAAGGAATTAGAACTATGTTTCATACAACGCAAATCTACATTTATCACTTTTTCGATATAATTAACTATGTCTTTTTTAAAAATCTGCCTTCATTAATCATCACTACCACTTGAAACGTGTTTTCATGCATGTGTTTTTGTAATGTGAGCAATAATTATTATTAGCTTCCTTATAATCTGCGAATGTCACGACGTAATTCCAAATTGAATAAATCGCCAAGTAATATTGTAAAGTTGTGAAGATTATATTGTTTTTTAGTTTACAATATCAGTTTGTTTTTATTAAATTTATAAAAATTATTTTAAAAATGTAACAGTAAATTACACTTCAAACTATTTCTATTTCTTGAACCTGTAAAAATAATAAATTAATTATTAAATTAATTATATCCAAATATTATCTTTATTTTTACATAACATATCTAATTAAAAAAAGAAAGAGAAGTTAAATTACATTCAAAATTTATTTTTAAAAACTCCAAAATTCTATGTTTCTTGCATATAAATGAATATTTATTCTTACTTTTGTTTGTTCTTTATCAGTCGGTTTTTCACTAATACCAATTTTATTCTTATATATTATATATATAATACAAATAATATCTCATTTCAATAAGAATACTCGCACATTTCGCATCACATTTAGACTAATTTCACTAAATGTTCCAATATCATCGATATTGAGAGTGAATATTTATCATACATGACCTCTTCAGGCTCTATCCAAAAGATGCCGGCGCGGTTGAAGGCCCCTGAGATTAAAACGTTTTTAGATCGATCCGGGTCAACCCCCTTATAGACAAGAAACGCGTATTATCTATAGATATACCCTAGTCTAGCAGTAAGCCGCAATTACCAGCGACAGACGGTGGACAGAATAAGAAGAAGTTTAATAATATACTCACGATCTATAGCTTATGCTTCTTTTTTTCCCTCATTCGGAGTCCAGAGAGAACGAGAGATATGAAAAAAAGGACAGAAAAAGATAAAGAGAATACATTTTCATGATAATACATCATGATGTTCATAAATCATTAAAATGTTTAGTAAATACGCGCTTGTCACACATTTTCTTGCTGGCAAATATATATACGCCTGATGTTTGCAAACATCATAAAAATTTCAAGCAGCAGAAGTCTTCTGATCGCGAGACTAATTGTAAGACTCGCATCATCCATAAAATGGTACAAAGTCATTGCGTTATGTTGCTATCATTTCCTCCTTTTGATTTTAAATGAAATATTACAAATGATTCCACGGATGCCTTCGTTTTTCCTCGAACTGGTAATATCCTCCTTGTAAGAGGTCAGCATTATTATATATGTGTTAGTAAATAATATTGTAAATGATTCACTGTCTCTTCCTTGCGATATCTATCATCGGTATCCAAAACATCGTCGCTATCGCATGTCTGATCAACATTATCGTTATTAGAAATTAATTTCGATATACCGTAAGAGAGAATTCGAAAGTTTTGTATTATTCAATTTATTATCATAAATTTTACATAATAATAATATTTAATATCTGTAACTGATTATTTAATGAGATTTAATTGGGACTATCATAATCATAATTCTTTACTTTTCTCTTTATTACGAAATATAAACTTCGTTTTTCTTCCTTCCCTATCTTATTAGCCAGTTATCTTTTTAGCCAGTACTATTTTAAGTCTGTAAGACATTTTTTTACGTGGAATTATCGATGAATATCCCGTATGTAAAATAAACGGCCTGTCCATTTTCAAATGTTTGCCTGTACGTTCTTTATACTTCGTTACGTTGTATGTGCAAAAAAGATATAATGTACATCGGCAAAGGAGGTCGTGGCAGTCTCTAATGTCGATGGCTGCTATAAGGATATTCACCCGGAAACATGTGTACCAATCTATATTTATCACCACTTATCCTTGGGCATATTTACTGTTACCTTGTAGATATGATAAAAATTCTTAAATCGACAATCTGAAATAAATTCGATATCGTAACGTAGTATTATGTACGAGAGATGTTTGCTATCGTTTTATCATCAATTATGTGACTTCAAATTAAGTCCCACATGTTTACTTTTCGCCGGCATTATTAATTAAAGAACGTACGACACGTCGAATTACATATATTGTCTTGGCTTTACCCACGATTATCACGTAATTTCCGATCTATTCTTATAAATCTGGGTGTTTCCCAAATTGAGAAATGCAAGTGCAATTACTTGATTTTCCAGAAATCCATTTAAATCAATGCGTAATTAATTTTTTCATTGAAACTTGATAACCTTTGACATGGCGACTTATCGCGACATTGCTTCTGAAGAGGGAAGTTAAAGCGTATGGCACTTGAAAAATTCTTTAAATAAATTTGACTTTTGAAAGACCTGTCACGCAATAAATGTGACATTGCAATTTTTTAATCTTTCAACAGTTCAGTGATGTCAAATGCACTTGAGAATTCTTCACATAAATTCGAAAATGATCAACTTGTATCGATTGCTTGACGCAGTGTAATTGAGAGTAATTGACTATTGGATAAATATTTACAACGAAAACTAATTTTGTTCATTAGTTTTTTGTTTCGTTCATTGTTCCTCTTACGTGACAGAGCAATGATTTCAATTACATCATCTGACATCGCATTTCTCTCGCGACCCATTATCACGACTCGACGGGTGTATACATCGAAGTGACATGTAGTATCAGCAAAGGACGTCATTTTCATGTCCGATCAAGTATAAACAGCATAAAATGTTGTTTCTTCGAGTTTTCGAGGTCACGCTCGCGCCTTACTCATCGGCGATAATCCAGCGTGTTTCAGCAGCAAAGAATTTCGTGCAGGCGCGAGAGAAGAGAGGACCTCGGGGTTACAGCCGTTCACCTCGCCGTTTCCACTTAGGCTCATTATGCAATTTCCCAACGAAGCTTTTTTTACCACCGCAAATAGCCACGGTTATTCTCGTCCATCACACGCTCGCGTCTCGTACGTCACCCTATATGTATCTCGCGTACGCCCTTTCGCGACTTACATTCAGCCGGCCACAATGCTTTCCGAAGAATACCGAGAAGCTAGGTACGCAGATATCTATAGACGACCTACGACGAATATAGCGCGATGTACAACTTCCGGGTGAATATCCTTATAACATGGCACGTAGAATATCGCGGGAACTACGAGGCTGGCACGTAGCGATCTGGATACTTTAAATAGATCTCGGCGACGATGTATTTCCATGATGATTGATGAACTATAAATGTATTTTTCCTCGCAAACGCACGTTTATTGGAGAATTTGAATCAAATATCAAAGTTACGTAGAGCTTTACAAAAAAACAAAATTAAATTAAATAATCCTAAGAAAACTCGTAAAATTACTTACTCCTTTTATGAATCTTCAAAGCCGTGAATTCCAAAATCATAATAACAATATTTATCTTTTGTACCTCGGTTACTTTATTTATTTCCGAAGTTAGACAAAGTATTATATAAATTATGTTGCGTGCGCTGAAGTCCTTAAATTAGGAAGCAATTTCATCGCTCTTTGAAATAGTGATTCTCAAAGAAATTTTAAAGGCTAGTTAATAAAATTGGAATTTTTAAAAAAATCAAACAACAAGCGATCAAGATTTAAAAAAAATAATTGACATAAATTCTTGAAATTAAATAAGAAACGAAGCAGTGAGGCTGTACAATCCTGCAAAGTTATGCAATTGAATTCTACGATACGCTGAAGCTAATTCAACCGATCGCTTTCTTTTAAAGATTGATGACCCGATCCATGTGATTTCCATCGAGGAACCGCCTGGCGTATCGAGGCAAAAGCCGCCGGATTACGAGGCAGTGACAGACGCGCCGCCGAGTTACGATGATGCTATTAAGCTAAATCCTAGTCAATTAATCAGATTGAGCAATGGCAGCACGCCGCCGTTATCCTCAGGACAAATTATTCCTACAACCATCAGTATCGTTTCTCCAACACTAACACCGCCACCGCCGTACGCGAGGTAAGAATATTCATACAAATCCCTGAACGATCATCCACGCCTTGAATAACTAATGCCATTTCGTAGAGAGACAGCTCTATTACCGCGTATCTTTATTTAAAATACATTTCTTCTTTCAAATCAATAAAATTGATTATCCTTATTTCAAGACATAAGAATCTCGTTTAGTTAATTTTTATTTTATGACAACGGTATTAATTGTACTCGATTTTAATTATAATAGTAAAATCGTGAATTGAATACGGCAGAGTGTTTTTGAGATGTTAAAAGAAGAGCCTTTCGAATGAGTTTTTCTTTGTTTCAGGTGAGATTATAGTGTTGAAAATAGAGACCAATGAATACGCAGGTCTGCGACGTGGATTGGAAAATCGACGTACCGTTATCAATTGCAAAGAGCGATCACGTCTGTGGACTGTGAATAATACGATCATATGACAATTCCGTTGTTTGTTCTCGTCGTTACGAGATGCGTGAACGTATACGTAGATGCGCAAGGTGTGAAGGAGAAGAAGTTGAAACCATCCAAAGATTGCTCAACGTTTCCACGAGCAAGAATTGAAAGAGGATCTCTTCGTGATGACTTAGATATCGACTGCTTAGATTGTTATCTATTAGACACTGCGAACCATTGGCACCAACATCGTTTAGTGCTTATTAAACGATTAACTCTTCCTTTATAACAATTACTCTTGCTATTCAAAAAAGAAGCGAAAAGTCACTAAATGACATTCGGCAACATTCGAGTTCGTTCAACGGACCTAAAGATTTGCGGTTACTCTCGAATTATATCACGATTTGCCTTTTCATCGGATGGATCTCTTATGGAATCGTGAATGCATCTGAGAAGATAGTAGTACAAATGATACGACAAACAATGCACATACAATTTCAAACGTACATTTCTATACATATTTTTTTCATTTTCAATACAATCCGATGAGTGTCTCAACGAGAATCCATCTGTGATGAATTATATCATAGCGACTGCGATTTCTATCAATTACGCTATTGCTTGACCGTTCTGTAACCGCAAGAATAACTTTTGACAGTCAGACGTTTCGTTTAGCTCTATTCATTTAATTTAACGATTCGAGTCGCGCCTAATTGATGCTGATTTGCAGGAACGGTGGTCTCTTAAAATTAATTGACGGAGCAAACATGTGTGTTTTAGAATATGCATTTTTAATTTCAGCTCATTATGGTCGGGCGTTATTTGGAAAGTAACGCAGAAAAAATTGAAGGAATCACGCTAATATACGTAAATCGTATCGATTTATCTCCGTATAATATAATATTTCAATTTACCGTGTTTCCAATATTTGGTCCACGTCACTTTCGAAATAAGCAGCTCAACTATTCACTATTAAGTCCACGTGATTTTTTTATATGCGATGGGAAATGCTCGCGATAAGTTTTCTCACTCTGGGACATTGTCGGGATCGTGACGCGCATTCGAAGAGGATCGCACGTTGATCTGAAGAGGAATCATAGTAATGGAGCATTTAGCGTATTGCGAGCTCAGCTACGTGTAATTCACTGAAGAATGATCTTCTGCCATATCACTTCAGTGTCTGTCTCTTTAAAATACGCACACACGCGCACTCATGCGAAAGCCATTCGCACGTCCATTTTATTGTGATATATATTTTACTGTTATACATATATACGTATAGATATTATGACCAACACTGTCGAATGCAATGGCGATACTTGTAAAATAAGACTTTTTTATATCGAAAGTGCAAATACAAAATACAAGATTTTTCTACGGCTAATTTCTCTTTCTATTGTTCTCTTGTGTCCTGCTCTTATCATTGTTTCCTTATCATATCATGTAGAAAATCGTGTATTATTTATCTACCTTACATACATTACCTTGCATTTAATATATTAATATCAATGGAATAAAAATATATATTTATAAAGTTTTGATAGAGCCATTGCCGTTTTAAAATTCGTTCTTCTTTCTTTTATCACGTAAGTCACATAACATTTTGCCTCTTAACAAATCAATATAAAAAGTAAAACATTAAAAGCATATTACGCGTGATATGGAAGGAGAAATGATTAGTATTCATCGATAAATACCCTTTATTCAATCGGAGTAACATTTATACTTACTTAAAGCATGTTATTGAACTTATATACCTGTAGATTTTTATTAACGGCAACAATTATAATCGCAATAATGACAAAAACGTAACGATAATAGTGATAATAAATTGATAGCAATAATAATAATAATAAAATAATGTTGATAATAATAGCAATAATAATAGTAATAATAGTAACAATAATAATGAAAACTATAGTAGATGATAACTGTGATACTAATAAATATTCCATAATATATTAATTATAACGCAACGGATTTGAAGATAAGTTTCATTGCAAAGTTAAAGTGTAATGACTGTTGATTGTTGGTTACTGTTTTCCGTTCATTCTTGTATCCTTTTTACATGCCAATTGTGCTAATTCGAAATTAAAAAATTGTTTGACGACAGTGATAATAGTAACCGTAATTATAATATTAATGATAGTGACAAGAATAATTATAACGTCAAGGTTATTCATAATTGTCGGTCGACTATCGCTATCTGTAATTTGTTATTACTCTCACTACACGGTGGTTGATTAAAGTATATTTACTTCTTCTGCACGCGGTTTCCCCCATCTTATCAGCACATCCCAGACAAATAATTAATTTTCCCATCTCTTTATATACATTATCTGATACACATAGCGAACATAGCATAATTTTAACATAATGTAGCTTTATATTGGTAAAATCACTGATTATCCGATCGACATGTCTGCTATTTTACGATGGCTCGTATCTTATGATTTTATAGTCTTGACGTTATCAGTACATGTGTAATAATAATTTGGAGAGAAAGAATAGATGTAAAAATGTGTTAAAATTAAATATTAAACCACCTGATTCATTTAAAACCATCTAAAATATATTATGATATATTGAGAGCATTTTTCTCGGCAGTATAATTGATTATAATAAATACGCATATATATAATAAAGTAATGATCTATAAGTGCTTCATTAACAAATTCTTCCTTTTAATGATATCTATATTTATTTAATTAATGAATCCATAATCAAGTTATAGATTTCCATTTTGTTTTTTTATATATTGTTTTTTAATATATTGTTAATAAAAGTCTCTTGCATCTATGTCGATCGACTGACTTACACATAGTAAAAAGTTAACCAGCGAAAACGGAAATTTCTGGCATGCTCTCTAGTAATAATAACATTCATACAATTCCAATGAGAAGCGACGACTCTTACGACTCAGAGCCGAAATTTCGATATTTACAAATTCCTGTGGCTTCCTCGCATTCCTCTTGTTCTAGCAACAAAACAACATATAACTTAAGTGGAAACGCAAATAGGTCAACGAAACAATAATAACCGCGTCGATACAAATGTACACGTGTCTCACGACGCGGTCGTAAGTGATCGTGAATATACAGGGGAGAGAATGCGACGCATTCTAAAATAATTGCACATATGAACGAATATTCTCCGAATTGATCGTGTCGTGTCATGAAGGAACGCGAGGCTCGATCCTTCCTTGTGTTCTTGATGAAACGATCGAGACTTGATCATTCGCCTCGAACAAGCATAAATTCGACAGAGCATCGGACTTATGATTGATAGCTGTTGATGAAGAGGTCACGCATGACCTCGTGAGCATTTCTCTCTTCTCCTTCTCTGTTTCTCCTTCTTTCTTCGTCCCACCGAAATCGCAGCTCATTATCGCCAGCGATTCTTGTCCTTATAATAATTATCTCTGTGACTATGTACAGCCTATGGACAACTCATCGCACTTTTTCTCCCTTATAGACTCGATAATATTATATAAATACGTTGGTATACTTCGTGACTATATTTTATCGACAGTAGTAAGAGTAATGGTAGCAATAATGACGATTGAATTAGTCGCTAAAAACGATCTGGCTGGTTGTAATAGTTACAGTAGTAGTAATAATAATAAATTGTAATAATAATAATAATTGTAATAATAATAATAGTAATTAGCTGGTAAATAGTTAGCCGATAAATTGATTTATACGTAGCCTTTGGATTTTTAGCAGAAAAGCGTCGTTGGTGGACGCGCCGGTTTTCGTAAATCGCACGCTGACTTTCGCTTAAACGGTAATAACAATTACACAACGTTAAATGTGGCAAGAATTCGAGATATACAGCTAAATTAATCATCATTTTTACACGATTTAGAGCGATTTAACCATCAACCTGTCGAATAATATATAAATGCAATTTCTCCCGTTGTGTATGTACATACGCGGCGATAGCGGCCGCTGTCGTGATACTTGACGTAGACATTATGTACAAAAGATATATCGCTATGAGGACAACGTCGCCCCGTAAATAATAGTCCGTTTAGCTCAGTTTGGATGCTCCGATGGAGTCGTCATATTGATTAGATGCCGTTATAGCGGGATTTTTTTTTTAAGCAGCCTACGGGCCAGTCACTCGACCGACCGCGACGACTTTCACCGACATCGTCACCCGACGATCGCACGTGATCGCAAGTTGACGTCGCCAAGTGACGTAGTCCGAAATTCACGCGAGCGATGTGTTGTAGGTACGTGTGACACACGGCCGGACTCGCCACAACATCCGGATGAGTCACACGCGTCACGAAGCCGGGTTTTCCCAAGTCGATAGGCCGATCCGCGGAGCTCGACGCAGTCACGATCGACGCAGTCCTCTCTCCTCTCGTGGGTGCTTGTGTTGATTTATACGTGTCTACGCTTATATGGGAACTGGGCACCGTTCTCTCGCACCGTTCCATTCACTCGTATTCGGCGGACAAGAGTGGAACGATCACGTTACGCCGGACCTCGCTTGGTCGGGCGAGTCCAGAGAGCGACGCTCAGTACCCGATCGTCGATCTTTAAGGATGGTCTCAGATGGGTGTCGGCAGGACCGTGAAGTCCTGCAGAGCGGTCTTCACCGTCTCGTAAATCGGCCGATTGGTGTCGTCGGCGCAGTAGCCGTCGGCGGTGCACAGAGTCTGCAACTTCGTCAGGTAACTGTCGAAGTTTTCGTGGCCTATCTTCTCCTGCGGTCCGCCCGGGGCGTTCGGTATTCGCACTTGCTCCAGCAGAGTGATCATGTTGTCACGTAGTGATTGATAGTACTCGGTCAGATTATTGTTGCGCTGCGATATCGTTACGGTTTCCTGCAAAAAGAAAGTGATAGGGTGTCATTGTTGATGCGGAAACGTTATTTTGACGGCAATCGTGCACACAATGAGAAATAATTGAACTACAACAAAAATGCTCACTTGGATATGCAATAAATTATTCTACTTAAATTTAAAATAAAATATTTTCGAAAAAAAAACATTCTTTTTAACGTTCGATTTTTATGTGCGAAACGGACTGTGATCAACCACCGGTTAGTTCACTTATATATCAGCATACGGTTAATACAAAACTATTTAATATAATGTGTTATTTTGTATTATTATATGTTATTATTATATATATATATCTTTCATAAAATGATACTATCGAGAAAAAGAATTAATAAACAACGATACAATTGTTTGAAGATAGCATTAAAATTTGAATTTAAATTTAGTTTTTACAATGAAATCCAATGGCATAATCGCGATAAGGCAAATGTAATCAGTTCACAAACAAAATCACCAAGATCTATCGTCTATCTATTTGAAAACGATAAAAATCTCTATTTCTCCGTGTACAATTGTTCGTTATTTATTTATTCGGCACACGGTATACTACCGACTGAGCAAATACTGACCTTTTCTCCCTGCTTGAGCTGATTCTCCATAGCGGTGATATCCGAGCGCAAGCGCAAGACCTGCGACTCGACCCGGGCGTTCTCTCTCTGGAGCTCGGTGATTTCAGCCTCCAGTGTGTAGAGATCCTCGCTCTGGACACCGGCGGTCCCGCTACCGCTCGAGTTACCCTGACCCGTGCCTACCGCACCCCCGTGAGCCGGACCACCGGCTTCCAACCCTGAAGACAGGACAGACACGGTCCAGTTTGATCGACTGCCCGTTAGATCTCGAAAGAGAGATTATATCGTATATTTCCCGATTTCCAGATAGTCGGTTTTCACCGGCAATTAAGCGTGCACGGCGCGATTCGTACGCCCTTTCGTCTCAATCCGAAAAAATGCGATCCTAATGTGTGACAAGTAGCAAAATTCTATGGGCAAACTACTAGAGACTGTCACGACTCGAGTTCCCACGTTCCGACGGAAGTTCGTACGAATTTTACATATTTATAAATATGAATATAAATATAAATTCAACAAGCAATTCTGGCATGTCTTACTTTTTTTTTCTTTTCTTTTTTCGATTCACGATCGATAAGCGTTAGATTGAAAAATGCCGAACAAGAGTTTACTGGACTTTCACGACAGGTGGAAATGTAGCGAGCATTTGAAATTTATGTCAAGGATTGGTTCAGCAGGCAGCGACTTAGGTCGAAGCGGTTTGTGAAACGTCGCAATCACATAGATCTGAATGAAATGTTGTTTCAATTCTCTCTGCGATGCTGCTGCACTATACTTTTTTTTTCTCTCACTTCGCTCGTCCCAAGTCACTGCATTACTTATAGCTTATCTCGAGATAATGGGACGGTACGGTTTCTTCTGCGTACGGTTCGTGCCAAAGTGATAAAACGTATCTCGGCAAAAAAGCGAGAGACACTTTGAGGCTCATTCGATCAAGCGTGTGCTCCGACTCCGGTAAGAGACGCACGAACCTGACAGGAGTGCCGTGGAAATGGTATGATCGGGACAATGTCAGGGTGTTTCGGGGGTAATTAGCGTGAGGTGCCATCATACCAGATAGAAGAAAAAAAAAAGACGGAGGACACCGAGTGCTGGCGTCGAGTTTCCGCGGCGCGAAACACTTCATTGCGCGTGAAATGAGCGAAAAGAAGCTTACGGTTGTTTACTGTGCCAAACGTACGATTCACAAATATTGCCAACACTCGAACGTCGTCACGTAAAAGTAAAAATACTGGTGTGTGGAGATTCTGTAATGTAACATCGAAAACACATAGGAAACAAGTGGCGAATACGTCAGTCCCTTACCTTCAAAAGTAACCGTGCTCCAAGCTCAACATGAAAGGAGCTGATCCCAGAATAAATCAGAATATATTATTTTCCATCATTAAGACATATGGTTAATTGTTTTTTTCGATTTTACATTTCTGTCTTGTACATAACGAAGGAAGAGGTTCCTGCGCGGGACCGAGTCGAAAGGGAGGGAAAAAAAATGAGATGTAAATTAACGCCGTCATATTCGATTCTGTTGCTTCTGTTTCTTCTTTTTTTTCTCTTTTATGAGTTATTTGTGGCATTCTTTCACCGTTTCGTATCTAATCAGTTGCGATATTTGTTCGCAAACCTGGAACATATATTACTGAGAAAACAAGGGGGGTTGAAACGGGAAAAAAATATTTTAAAAAAAGGAGAAATAAGAGAGAACGAATTTCTTTGATGGTCAAGAGAAGAACGGAAGGATAGAGGAAAGAGGCTATTCTTATTGGTATGACAGCACATCATTGCGTGAAGAGCAGAGTATGGCATAGCACGGGATCAAGTACAAGGTTTGATATGCACAAGTTTACAAAGGAAGATACATAATTCCGTATGTTTTAGCATCGTGTTTGTTCGGACGTCGAGCGATCAATGAAAAGCGGCGTGATGTCACGTAACCGCTTTTCTTACATGAATTCTGAAGTGAAAGAAATAAGTGTTGCGCATCGAAATTCCGAACGAACACGTTGCGGCAAGCATGGAAAAGAACAGAGAGCGAACTAAACTGTCTCATCTACTTTGTAACATTTTCTCTCTCTTTTTTTTTCTATCTATCTATCTATCTCTCTGCCACGCGTTTTGATAGAAAAATGCATCTCGCGGTTTTTCAATTTTGGTAGCTGCGCGCGAGCAGAATTTTTTGCGAATATTCTTTAGATAAAATTCGATCGTTATTCTTCTTCGTAACGATTGGTCTCACACGCACAGCGTGACAATATTATTCTCTGACAATGTTATTCTTCGATCGTTAAGTATTGACAGCCGGAGACGACATCAAGGGCAACTCGATCCTCACCGGTGATTCCTCTGCTGTACATGCTCATATTGTCCTCCGGTTTCGGTTTCTTTACAGCGTGGCTGGCTATCGGGCAACCCGACAAGGACCTATGGCTGTGGAAGGAGCCGTTTATATGACCAAGTCCATCGCATCCGGGCGTAGGGCAATTGACACCCTCGAACTTCATAGCTGTCGCGGCAGCCACGGCTGCCTTGTGCTGTTCGACCGTACCTCCGGACTCCAACACCCGCATTTTATTTCTATTTGCGATTGGGCACCCAGATGCACTGTAATAAGGAGAGAGGATATACACGTAAAAATTACAGACAAACAGGCAACCGGTTATCGATCTCGGACGATTACAGTCGCAACATCGTTAAAATCATATCATAATTAAATCCTCATTTAACAAACAAATAGTATAATGGCAGATTAAAAATAGCATTTTCTACTAGCTACGTAATTATTGAATTATTCAATTTATTATTGAACTGCAGAGATCGCAACTGCAAATAATATCAATTTTTTAAATAAGTTACTAGTACTCGGAACTTCAACGTATAAAAGCTAATGTAAGCAAAAGTAGCCACTTAATTGTCACAATTTAACATAGGATAATTATATACGTAGAAAAGAAAAAGAGAAAACAGCATACACGAGGCAAGATACACCTTGCGTGAAAGTTCCTACGAGCCTTACCTGCGGTGCGACAAGAATTTGCCAGTGGCATGGCCAGACCCGTCGCAACCCGGGATTGGACATCTGTAGTCCAAAATGCCAACACCACCGTCACCAACACCACATAATCCATCCGCGCAGGGCGAGCGTGAAACGAGCGGAAACCGCCAGTTATTAGTCAGCGTCTTCGCTTTTGCGCGGGGTGTAACTCTGGCAAAGGGAGTTAGGATGTGGTTACGGGGAGAACGGGATTTCCCCTTTCTCGGGGTCTCATCCGACAGCCTCGCGGTACGTGCAATGCGGTCGAGAAGATACCTGCGTTAGCTGCTACGTGCAACGTGCGAACGCGACGAAAACGCAAATTGAGATCGCGATTACCGCCGCACCCTCAAATTGCGGAACTTGCGAGATGTAATCGCGTCATGAAATCAAATCCTACCGAACTCGTGATAACCCCCCACTCTTTTAGGACCTTCTCCTTTCGTATTGTTAATTCATATTCGCGTTACTTTTTAATATTAAATGCAAATTTAATAATTAGGAAAAAAGAATTTTGCATAAATAATTTTTTTAAGAATTTGTTGAATCAAATGAGAGAGAGAGGGCACGCTGTATTTGTAGTAATGTTATATATGTTACCCTTAAACGCGAAATGCATCCTGCATAATTCCTAAATAATCTTCTGCAAAATTTAATCGATAAGATAGTGTTTTCGTTAGTATGGTACTGCCCATTAATTTAAATTAAATAAAATATAATTAACTGAGAAACGTCTTGTAGAATTAATGTTCTTGGAATGAATAAAGATTGGAAAAACGCTGCCAATCCGTGTTAAGAAAGTAAACAGAAAGTGCAGTCAGAATGAAAAGCGCATACTTAATAGTATTCACGCCGACTGACCTCAGGGGCTCGGAATCTTGACCATCTCGAGGTTTACTCTTTGGCTTGTTGGCTCGCGGACAGCCGGACAAACTTCTGTGCGATGAGTAATTTCCCGTGACGTGTCCAGAACCATCGCATCCTGGCGTAGGACATTTGAGCTCCTGGGAATGCGCCTGGATTTGCGAGCGGTCGGCTCGTGGGCATCCGGAGAGGCTGCAAAAGGAAAGAGACTTCCTCCTATTTTAACGCGTTGCGAAAACGCCATGAAGAACCGCGCGTTGCGTGCTCTGAGGAGACATAAGAAGTTATAAGAAATTTGAAAAATTTCCAAAGTAAAAAGTTTGTGCTACGACGTTGTTGTCTGACAAAATTGCGCAACGCGGTAATCTTCATGGTTTCCGTCACACGAACGCACACCTCAGAAACGTCCAACCATCGCTTCAGCAACACATCGCATGCAATTTACGCGACGTTGCCACGATGTCGTGAGTACTCACATGATCTAAGGCTATTCAACATGAAGGACGATCAACGTTTCGGAACATTGGATCTCGATGAGTATCCGAACATCTCGTTCGCTGAAACGATCGAAATCGCTACGTCTCGGGTAACATAACGCGTCACCAAGGTTTGCTATTAATTATTAATCGCCACGTTAAGATCTATATATATAAAATATATATATATGTATTCATCGAAGAGCGGCAAGAGACGTTGGCTCACCGAGATCAGTGCAGCATGTCGGCACTGGCTTCATCAGCCAAGTTCATTTTAGTTTCGGACGACTTGCCTTGCGTCCAGTTCGAACGAAGACATTGAGGGGAAGGAAGACCTAAGACTCGCATTTCTTGCTCGAGCACCGATCGTAGCCCGAGTCTTACGCTCCAGGGACACCCTCAAATGTCGTGCGGATTGTGATCGATGCGGGCGGACAACGGATCATGTTTGGTAGCATGCAAATGGCAACGCCGTGTTCCAGTTGGATCACTTATGAGGTGTCGCTCGCAAGATCAATCGCGCTTCATATTTGCGTTGATCGGAGGTCGGTCTTACTCTAAGAACATCGAAAGGGAGAGCAGGGAGCACACTCACACCTGACCCCAATGAAACTCGCCAATTGCCAATTTGACTTTGCACACGAGGTGCGTCGCGAAGCGATATCTTCACCGCTTCGTGGGTTTTCTCGATCGTTACGGTTCTGCTATGACATGGTCATCGACAACAGTTCGCTACGAAGCTGCCCACTCGAGGCTGGCGAAAGCGGCTTTCAACGGACGGGTAGTCAGTAAATTGATTACTACGTATACGTATGAAAGCGAATGAGTCTCGCGATCGAAAGCGGGTAAATCTTGTGCAATGCCGATTCCTCCGCAATGCCAAACTTTGATTTTGCCATCCCTTTTCGTAGGGGTCGGGTAAAAACAGCGAAGAAAAAGAAAAGAAAAAAAATTCATTCAATTACGAGGCTCATCTACACACTTTTGGTATCGCATAATGTAACGTAGATAGGTACATAGAAAATAGGTACATAAAAAAAAAAGAAAGGTAAGATAGTAAGAAAGAGAGAAAGAGAAAGGGGAGCAGAAAAAGAGCGAGAAGATCGTATAACAAAAAAATAAAGGCTATATATCGTATACTTATGCAAGGCTATAGTATAGTTTGGATATTCACACGTATGTCATATATAGATATATACGGCAACATAATATTGACCAAATGTATAACTCAATACCGCTCAACTAGGAGAAAATAAGATTTCTAAATGTATGTTTCGTATCGCAACACACTTAAGAAGCAACTACACCACGGACCATCAATATGCATCGATGCAAGAACCATCCATGTAATTCGCAATTTACATAATGTATGTTTGTTGTATGTATGTATGTATGTGTTTCAGGATATATTGTTTATCATCTACCGTTTTTTAATGAAAATATCGAGGCTTTATTGAAGGATCAAGGAGGACCAGTTTTAAGTATATGTATGTATATATGTATGTATATAGCGTGCTTGCGTGCGTGCTGCATCGCCATATCAATATATACATAATCGAGCGTTCACGTCAAAGGCTTAGTGTAAATGTCGATGCTGCCTTGCCTTCTGTGGGTAGCGTAGTTCCCTGAGACATGACCCATGCCATCACAGGACGACGTGGGACACTGTATCAGCTCCTTGCCATCGCGACCACGAGGGGCGGGCCGAGGTGCGAAATTCAACGAGTACCTCCGCACACTCATACTGCACCGAATAATATTAACCGTCAAATCGAGAGTCCCTAACTAAATTGATTATGGAATTATCAATTAGCTCTCTAATTGTCGCTTTCGAGTACGGGGGAAGGGGAGGATTCAAACGGTACTTCCGTTTAAATTATTTGCTTTTTTTTTCGATGCTGCCAGTTTAAAGTGCAGACTAGAATTATACGGCTTTGTTTGCAAAAAGCACTCGAGCAAATTGTCCAACATAATTTAATATACTACGTATAAGCGACAATCGTAAGTCGCCATCCCGAATGCGAGTGTATATAGTTTATAGCTACAGGGCGGCGCAAAGTTATATTGCGTTTCGTAACTTTTCTCTGAAGCGCGAGTGGAAGAGCAATGTGCAACGTGATAGCATGATATAAAAAAACGTCGGAAAGCGGAGAAAAAGGACTGATAGAAGGCGAAGGAGGAGACAGAGAAGCGAAGGAACATATGCGCCGGTCAGAGGCTCAGAGGGTGAGCGTCTCACTCTTGCTTCCGATCTCATCGTAGCTTTGTAGATAGGCAAGCCGTCGTCGGCAATGAGAAAGCCTCGGAAACCTCGATGGCCCTTGAGTGGCCGCGATATTGCCGAGGAACCGAGAGACGGATGTCTCGGCTTGAGTGCAATTCAAGACTGGTACACCATCTACAATATCTACCTTCGCGTTTTTACAATTTCTGTTGGTCCACTAACTCTGTCTTGGACGTTGGTAATAAAAAGTTCGTGACTTATGTAATTCATGTAATTTAGATTAAAAATGATACGATCTCTGGTAAGCGATACCATATCATATCGAGCAGTATATTGTACAAATGCAATAATAAGACCTTTCAAAAAATTTAGACGTTCTTTATTTTTGATGAATAGATTTTTGAGAATTTTCAAATTTGTATACAAGTTTAAAAAAAATTTTATTTTAGGAAAAAATTGAAACTTTTTTCTCACATCTGTGAGATATGTATTTGATATTTTCATAGATTTAGGTGATTGATACGAATTAAGACGTACCAATAAAAACGTTTCCAAGAGAAGACTAATAATATAGTTAGGACACGAGTTGTAGTAGCAAAGCAAGGTAGTTATATTGCCTGATGCTATTAATAAAGTTGAAGTTCGGATATAGATTGGTTTTACCGAGGTTTCGGCTGGTCGTACGTGTTCTATATTATGGCGATTCAATGCAACTAATGGGGAGAAAGAGAAAGATGGAAAGATTAATATCATGAGGAAATTACTGGACATAATGTTCATTTCAACTTCTCAAAGTTTGTGTAGCAAAAAGAATATAATTTACTAAATGCACTCATTATTATATCATTAATTAAGTATTTAATAAATATTACAAAGAGTTTAATATAATAAAATAGAATAAAAAATAAGATTACCATTACGAAATATTTTCAATCTTTAAGGAAAAAAATTTTTAATATGAAATATTATCCTATTGATAATTAACAGTTAATAATTTAATTTCTTTCCCTGATATATTCGAATTTTGTTATTTTAAACCTTTTTACGTAAGGTAAAACGAGATTTGTCGAAATATAATATTTATCTTCTTGCAACATTATATACAGTAACGTTACAGTAATATTAACAATTATATTTTTGTTGTACACAAAGTGTTGTATATTGCCAATATTGTTATCACGATAAACTTCTGAAGGAATGGGGATTCATAATTTTCGTCTACTGTGGAAGCATTTTTGAGATTTGTGGAACGCGACGCATCGAATTTTGGATAGTGATAAAATTACAAAAGGGACGAAAGAGGCAGCTTCGCCTCGAGGTAGCCGTGGAGGTGTGCTCCGGATTTCTAACTCACGGCAGGAGGGACGACGCCGGGTCTCGGCCCATAATCCAGTGCGGTGGCAACTGATTATACCCCACCTCCCCATTTTAACCTTATCCTGCTTCGCTACCCTCTCAACCCCTTTCCCCCAAGCCTTCCACTCGAGCCTCATCCTCATTCTCTTCTTATACGCCCAACCGCGCCTTCTCCATACCGCCGAGCTTCACGTCAATTAGAATAAGGTTGGCACTTTCGGTACGAAGAGTAATTACTTTAATTAACAAAATGGAGGTGGGTATGCGCGAGTTTTGCCCCCTTTTCCTCTCACCCTCCGTCGTTGATGTTAGCCGCCGCCGCCGCCGCTGCCGCCGCCGCCGTCTTCACGTCTTTTCAAGCTTCGGCCACGAATCTATCGCGCGAAGGATTCGTGCGATCCTTTCCGCAAGGCAAGTAAGTACCAAAGCGAGAACTAACGATGCTCGCCTACACGACGTGTGGACGTATTTCTCTAATAACGTTACCTCACGCTAAATAACGATTTGGATTTCTCATCGCGTATCTAGCATTGCAAATGACTCGTTTTCACGTTTCATTAAAATAATATATTGAATACATCCAGTGAAAGAATAAATTCCTAATTAGAGAGATGTGTGTGAGGTGCCAAATACGCAGTGAGAATATCGACCGATTTTATGATTTACAGATTTAATGCAATATTTTTTAATCGAGTGGTTTTTAAGTATCTTCAAATCCAATTTTATTCTCTCGAGCATTTAGTTTAAAATAACGATTCCTATTTCACCGACGAGCGTAGATTCATATTTATATGTAGTACAAAAATAAAAGTTTGCTGATGAGTCGGATTGTTGCTCATAATTGTCGCGATATTCAAAAGGGATATCCTACCTGTCATCCTTGCCGGATGGTTTATCGAGAGGTCCAACCGTGTGCTGCGGGGGTGGCATACTGTAGCATGGTGCTGGGGAGTAACCCGCTGGAATCTGATAACCGGAAGTCACTGGGCCACCCGGGTAGGTTCCACCACAATTGTAACCTGCAGTTGGGTAAGGGGTGTACGTGTTCCCAGGATATTCAGGTTGAACGCCGGTCATCCCGTATCCTGGATGAGGACTCATCGGTCCATAGCCTGACATACGAGAGAGTGTATAAGTAAAGCAAGTGACAATCATATCAACGATTTCCTAAAAATAAAAATATGTCGGTACAGCGCGAAACGGAAAGCATAAAATGCGTTGTTGTATTCAGTAAAAAATCTTATTAACGTATTTTTCAATTTCTTCGATATTGAATACTTTGATAATTAAATTTATGTAATAAAATATTAAAATCAAGAGAAAAGATTTTGTTATCTTCTTCTATTCTAACTTCTGTTCTCAACGTTTATTTTTTTGTTAGAAAATCCGTTAATTCTCTATAGATATAATTAACTCGCAAATCGATATATTGAAATGTCGATAACAAGCCAATTAGTGATAATCTTTAGTTCGATTTTTATGGCACAAAGAAAATGTACGATTTCTAGGACACTCTTCCTAAATACGTGCCATGTAATCGCGCTCGAACGGGAGACGCGGAAATAGCGTGAACACAGGCGCACTACAGGAGCAGTCCGCTGCTTGATTAACTGTTGTAAAATCTACACGTTTATTTACTGGCAAGAATTCATTTTGTCGAGAGAGCACGCAATGCAAATAGCCGACGGACGGAAGGCCGACTGTGCGCGCGCGCGCGACGTCGCGTGAACACGGCCGTGCCCTGTGTGTGTCGAGGCAGGGGAACACGGCGCTGTGTGTGCTCGAATGTTTCAATTTCAATAACTACTCCCCAGCGTCAGAGTCCGCACAATATCGGCCGCGCCGGACTTTTGCCGGCGCTACGTGTACGCGAAATATTGATAATTAACAATGGCCGTGTACCGTCACAGGGGGGTGGTTCGACGGGAAGGGGTGTGCACGGTGCACATTCAAGCCGAAGAACGAAGGGAGAGAGAAGGGGGAGGAGAGAGAGAGAGAAAAAGAAAGAGAGGGATCGAAACCGAGAAAACGAGGGGAACGATCAGAAAGAGAGAAAGAGAGAGAAAGAGGGATGAGAAGGGGGAGAATCGGCCGTGGGTTTGGAATGCCAAGGTACAGAGAGACCGAGGAAAATGAGAGTTCGGCCATAGGTGCCTATTATGGCAGTCATGTACTGTTCTGGTGAATTTTTATTCGACGGTTGTAACCGCGTATCGTCCTCCACCCTCATCTACATCCCTCGCCACCCTTGTCGACCCCCGGGGGCGTCGGGCTCTTTGTTCTCTTCCGAATCCCTCGTCCACGCACCTCCTCCGCGTCGCTCCCGCTATCACCTGACGTTACACGACGTCTGTATAAGGACACATTAACGCTTGACGTGTATCTCTTGACGATGCATATAAAATTTATAGTGTTAAAGATACCATGTCGCACCCTTCTCCACGTTTGTTTTTTTGTATCTATCTCATCTTCACCCGACATTATCCTACAAACGATTCTCCGTCACTAAATTTTCGCAGGGGATTACAATTCAACGTTATTGCATGAGCAAACATCGCATTATTTAAAAATTAGAGACTGCATAATTGTTACAAGTATTCTAACGAGCAGGTGATACTCCTTGATATCGAAACACTACGCAGTAAGAAGCTTTCACGTTAAATGTTATTACTTCGAAAGAAAAACGACGTTTAGCTATTTCAGCAAAAAATATTTTTTACGGATGAGTTTTACCGAGCTAACAAATTTTATAACTTAATAAACCATAACTTTATATAACCATATTATTGGATACGGCCACAGGGGGAGGATCGTAAAGCATCTTCGAGGAATACGGATTATGGATTGTCCGCGAAGTTACACGATAAACGATGATAACTCACCGGTGGGGTCTCGGTAGGCGTCCATGTAGTGGGAACCCCCGCTGTCGGGTGTACTCTCGCGACTATACGCCGTGACGTGCACTCCAGGCGGCGGAAACCCGGGTACAGGCCTGATTCCCGGACCCCCGCTGAAATTGACCGGCTCGTTTGCCGTTGAGAAATCAACGGGCTCAGTTTGCTCTTCGATCGGTCGCGGGGCTGGAAAACCCGGACCCACTGGAACTGCGACAGCTTCCCCGTGGCCGGTAGAATACTGTGGACTGGGTGCACCGCTGCAGTAGAAATAAATATGCATTTTTTCCGTCTATCTGTAATCGTCTAAGTATTATAATGACATTCCAAATGTTTATTATTTAAAAACATCCTGTCGATGTTTAAATTCTCTTCGTTAAAATAATCTTTCAATTTTGCGGCAAGTTTGAAAATATTTTTTTCTCTAAAGTGGAGGTTCCAAGGTCTTGTTCTCATCATAAATATGAAAATTAACTCCTACCTATGGAGTCTATTGACGCTAAGATCGAGAGTCTGGCCTTGAGGACTAGGAACTTGAGGGCTAGCCGTCAAGTGGGGACTCGCTGCAGCCTGTGGACTACTTCCCACCGTCTGTCCTCCTCCATATTGTGGACTAAGGCTGTTCGAACCGTAGGGTGGTGCCTGTAGATCATGTTATTAATAAACATGATGATCTGATAATAATTATTTCGTATTACTATTACATCGTATTATCTCTCTAACTAACCTGCGGGCTGGTGGACGTAACACTGGAGGTAGACAAATCCATCACTGATCCCCCGGGTGAGGTGGGCGGTCCACCGGGTTTCTGCATCTGCTGCATTTGCGCGACCGTAACGCATTTCACTGCAACATTCGAGTATAATGCTTAGCTTGCAAACGAGTCTTAGATACATGCAAAGACGATCTCGCATAAATTACCATCTTCAGTCTTTATCATCCCGGCTGCTGTAGCGGCGGCCATCGCCATCTGATGTTGTTGCGCAGCCGCCGCAGCTTCTTGATGATAAACTCGTTCCTGTTCCTCTGGCGTCATACCGGTTTGTCCTAGATAGTACATATTCGCCCTCGAGTGAAGCTGCTGCTGCTGTTGCTGCTGCTGTGACGGGATAGGCGCGCAAGATTGTGTATCATATCTTTCATACGTCGCAGTGGTACCAGGATCGTAGGGTCGATGATTGGCTGCGCTCACTACCGCGTTCTCGTAGCCTCTACCAGCCGCTATGTCATTGGAGTACGTTACTACTGGTCGTGCAATATTGCTAGCACCAGGATGCATGTACGCTCTTGCATGTTCGGCTGATCTATGATGATAGAGCTCTTCCGTAGTGGTTGCAGCGGCTGCCGCGGCTGCTGCCGCGGCCATCATTGCGGTGGGCTCGTAAGGAGACCTTTGGGACATTTGATGGCTCATTCTGGTGTCTTCTACCATCGGCATCGGATAGGCGACCGGTTGCATCGGTAGCACATGATGCGTCGGATGCTGGCCAGGGTGATGGATCGTCGCCCCTATGGATGGCCTCGAGCCCATCGTCTCTATGGATGACATGGATGAGGAGTTCGAATCTTGGCTCATGTAAGAGTCGTACGTTTGTCGTACCGCGGGAGGCGGCGGTGGCGGAGGCGAATTCACTCTGCAGGACGTGGCATCCTCCGTCTTGGGAACCAGCAAATCGCCCGTGTTTTGATTCCTCATGGACAGTGTGTTGCAGCAACTGCTGCTGAGAGTCATATTCTCCGTCTTGGGCACCTTCGCGGGACGCGATGTGCTGTTATCCTCCGGCGTTTTCGGAGGTTTCACATTAATCCCGGCGTTTTTCGTCGTCGAATAATAATCATAAGTCAGGCTGCTTAGTACGGGTTTCGTATCTTGTGTTGCGGAACCGTACTGCGAATAGCTCTTCGTGTCCATTGATGGGGGTAACAAATTCGTGCTGATGTACTCCGGTGGTATTCCCGGCACTATTACAGGACATTGCGTATTTATAATAGTAAATTTTGCAAAGATATAATGAGTCGCGTAAGATGAAGAATTTTCGTGACGTTAAAAATACAATTGTAACGAGAAATGTTTGTAAATTTTTTATTACTTTTTTGCTACTACAAAGCACTGTAATGCTCACTAGTGCCATTTCAAATAGCAGGTTATCAGTGCGGTTATCAGTTGCTATAAGATATTTACAATGGCCCAGTTTAAGGAGATAACAACTAAACAAATTTTCTGAATGATATATGTAGTATAATCTATATAATATAATATAATATATATAATATAATATACATAATAGTATAATAATTATAATCTTTACTACAAGCCATTGATTTTTTATCTACATACAATATTTGTAAAATGAGTGATAATTTGTAGAACAAGTAAAAATAATCAAGTTTATATTATAATAATAGAAATTATATAAAACATGAAACCTTTCCCAAAGCAAGAAATATTTCAAATCGTTACATCTTTATCTGGATCATTGATAGATACTGCATCAGAGTTATTCGAGTTAAATCAGAATCTACGTAGAAATTAAAATACAAATCTAAAATCCAAGGAAATGATAAATATATAATTATTTTAAAACTGTCAGCAACATTTTGCAATCAACTGCGTATGTGCAATAATTATAATAATTCTCTATTTTTGTCAGCAAAAAATGTGCTTAAAAAAGTCGAAAACTTGACCGCAGTAAGAACAATCAAGACACACACGCACGAGTGCAATTACAAAAGGAATTGCAAAAGAAACACGGGATACATATTTTACAGACAAGATTTACAAGCCTCTTAATTCCAGCATTTAAGCATTAGTGTCGTATGTGGAACAGGATTTTCGTGTCCGGTGTCGCGAACACACACGACGTCCTGCATACCGCCTTACCTTGAGCCTTTTGTCGTGCCTCGCGTGCGGCTTGCTTATTGGCCGCGGCGATGGGACATCCGGACAGGCTTCTATGTGTATTCCGATTGGAGCTGACATGACCGCGGCCGTTGCAACCAGGCGTCGGGCATTTCAATATGGTCTCATGCATCGCCAGAACTGCGAGAACCCAGAGACACGTGGCGTGGTTACAGACACACGTTCTTGACACGTACGTTCGTACACACGCGTGTTACACACAATTAGAGAGACACGGCGCACACGCACGCGACAGATGTAAAGTGTCGTTAGGCGAATTGTCTTTATGCATTGAGTATAATTATCCGCGTTGAACACGTTCCCGAGAAGGAACAAAAAAGGGAGAGACAGAATTCAGACCTGGATGCGATAGGTGTGTCGTTCTTCTACTCGCGAACGCGAACGAACCCAAATAGAAGAAAGAAGAAGAAATCCGCATGTTTGTTTACACATTTATAAGAGGGAGAGAACGAAATCGGTGAAACGATTGAAGAATGAACAAAAGACACAGCGTCACATCACGTGTGGAACGCAAATTAATGTGTAACAAGTACAATCAAGTATACCGAGCGGGTAGAGAGAGAAACACAAGTAAAGACAATCAATTAATCGATAGAAAATTATAACACAACAACTTGCAATCTGTGTGAGGCAGTGTGCTACGTCGGTTGCAAAAGAACGATGTTTGCTCGCCGTATGCGAGCGAGCGAGCGAGCGTAAGCGAAACGCTCGAGCTTGAGATATCTTGGAAGATCCTCGAGGAAGGGATCGAGGGAGCAAGTTTATCATAAATAGAAATAAATTATGGAATTTGCCTGCACATCTACATGTAGTCGACGTTCCGTGCACAGCGGCTCGATTTAAGGGAAAAGGGGAAGCGGAAATCTGTCGTTGCGGAAACTCGTATATCGACGGGAAGTTGGATCATCCGTATAATTCTTTGCGTAATTATACTCAATCGCACAAGTGTCCTCCGTGTGTGAAGTGTCCGGCGTGTGCGCATACGCCGGGCCCATCGCGCCGCCCGTGTCTCGAGTTCTCCAGAGGGTTCATAGGCACGACCAGTATCAACCAAGTTCGAGAGTGTGGTGATATAACTCTACTATAATGAACTACAGAACAGTAAACCAAAAACGGAAAGGAATGCAATAAATAAAGCTCTCTACCCCGCAAATGAAAAGCGCAAAGAATACAACAGACAGATATACACGCACACGCACACGCACACGCACACACGCATATACGCGACGCGTGCACCGCGCTCATCGCTGAAAAATATCCATTTTCTCTTTCTAATTTGACTTCGTGTATCGAAGATACATTTTTTGTTGCGTTTAATGAGGCGAGGGAGTCGTGGAGGGAACAATGGCCTTTTGATGATAAGGCCGATCGAAAATGGTTTTGCAGAAAAAGCGAATCAAATTAGAGGCAGAACCAATTACCTTCCAAAAGCAAACGTTATTTGAAAAATATGATATTTGGAAGATGTAGATATTTAAATATTAAAGCATAATTATATATGAAAATTTTCGAACAAGTGTAGAAATGATGTTGTTTAGTAACAAGGTTGTCTAATCGTAAACTTTCTATGTATAAGATAGTCCACAATTCACTTTCACTTCCTCGCCTCGTTAAG
The DNA here is from genome assembly GCA_901521435.1 of Crematogaster levior. Classification (NCBI taxonomy): domain Eukaryota; kingdom Metazoa; phylum Arthropoda; class Insecta; order Hymenoptera; family Formicidae; genus Crematogaster; species Crematogaster levior. The sequence continues at coordinate 477,479 of CABEGB010001169.1, read as the reverse complement.
AGAAAAAGACACTCTCGCAAAAAGAAGATGCACTATATAGCTACAATAAGAAGTTTAATAAAAGAGTACTTACTCTCTGGAGTTAACTTATCCTTCTGTGGACATCCAGAAAGACTGTAAACACAGAAACTGTTTAAGATTATGTTAAAGATTAACAAGATTTTAGGATTTTTAAGATTTTAGAGATTCGACTTTTCCCTTAAAAATTATATGGGCACACATTAAAATCGTAAAATTTTTTATTTTTTGTTTCTTTATTTTCTAGTGCTCAACACGCACACATTTGTCACTTCAGCAGTACACAGGATTCGATATGCAGATCGCGAATCGGCTTATTGATGTCTGTATGACGCCTCTCTCGATTCTCCACGTAAAACGCGTAGGTGTGTAATCGGCCGTAGCTGAGTGCGGAGCGCAGGTTAATTATCGATAATTGCTTACCTGCGGTGGTGAGAGTAGAGTCCGGTCACGTGACCCTGCCCCGTACAGCCTGGGGTCGGGCACTTGTTGCCCTCTGTAACAAATCAAACCGCCACACAGAGCCAGATGTTAGTCTATTAAGTGCCATTTCAGATATTCATGAGATACGACGTACATTAGTTTTTAGTCGCGAGCCTAGTGATTAAGCTTATACGATAACTTTACGTAAGACTCTAGGCTTAATTAAATTTTTAACACAATTATGCGAGATACGTCACTTAGATATCACTTAGATATCGCCCCCTTAAAAGAAATTAAAGTCGCAGGATTTATTATCTTATTATAGTTTATAAAATTAGATTATTTATATAGATTATAAAATTCTTATACAACAAATTCATATAAAAAGTAAAGGATAAAATTTTTTTTATTTGAGTGGTACTACATTTAATCGTTAATTAACGTGAATCGGTTGTTTTGCGATGAATCCTAACAATAAATTAAATACTAAGAAGCAGAGAACATGATAGGGAAAATATATTAGTTCATTCTAATGTTAATTATACACTACGATACACACTGAGCGCGTGACATTACTGTCTCTGCAACGCGTTATTTCTGCATTCGAAATTGATGATCTCGATACAAGCGGACTGTAATTCTGAATAAATTGGATATTTACACTGTCGACGAGTGCTGTTTCGCGGTAGAAACGTGTTGACCGGAATACGGCTTAAATTACGCATTAATGCGTTGTTATTACATTTGGTTTCATAATCTTGCACTTGTGGCCAATTAACGTGAAAATATCACATGCAATCCATCCGTCGCCCGAATGTACGAATCCAATACTTTAAACGGAGACATTATCAACACGAAGACTTTACGGAATCTAAATTTTGTTTTTCGCCAACACTGTATTTATGAAATGGTGTTTTGTACATACAAATATTGTAACATATAAAAAAAATGTATTTTACAAATTAAAATAATTTATAATACAATTAACAGCATGGATAACTAAAAAGGATATCAATTGACTATTCTATCTTAAAATTTGATAAAAAATTGTGCGAGCACATTGAAAAGTATATAAAAAATAATATGATATTTCGGTATGCTCGCATGCGGTACTGCCAGAGACATGAGCAGTTGAATGGAAATTAACAATTGAACGGCTGACAGCCGACGTGTCCGACATCGTCGCGTAGTTTCATTCTGCACATTCGACCAGAATATAGCTTACTCCCCGTTTGCCAATATATCATGTTATTCTTCACAGAGAACGTTGAACAGCCAAGGCGAAAGACTCCGCGAGCAAATATGGTGAGAAACATATGTCTATTTTATATTAAAACCTTATTTTTTTTTTTTTTTTTTAAGAATTTTGTCTCTCGTTCAAAATTATTTGTACTAAATGGATTGAGAGAAAGAGAGAGAGAAATAATATTGATACTTATTTTCATCATTTTGCGAAATAATTCTTACAATAAATAATTCGTATGTAAAAAAAATCTCCAAATTCGATATGTATAATATGAAAAAACTCATAATTATAAGTCTACAAATTCTAAAAAAAAACTTTTGCATTTTTACACTAATTCTTACACCAATATACTGTTTAAATTTTTTATGATTATAGATTATAAAATAACTAAACATAAGGAAAAAGGTAACTATATGTACTTTTGAATATATTGTTTATTCAAAATAAAAATGTTGAAAATGTATAAAATTTTTTATCTCGATTGATGAATGTAGTGTCCTCTTAATCTCTCTGTCTATAACTGTCTTTAGAGATATATTTCAAAAAGAGATTCCAAAAATTTTTATACGGCTTCGTCGGGCGTGCGTGCTATTTAGTAGCATTTTTCAGGATGAGTTTCCCCAATCCTGTGGCGAGAGGCCCCAAGTGAAAGTTGAAAGGACGGTCCAGAAGGGTGGAAACGGCCTCGCGTGTGGTCAGCCTGGATCTCGTCGCACGAGTTACGCATTTGTGAATAGCCTCTGGGATTTCTGTGTCCCGTGACTAAGCTTTCGGGATTAGCACGGGGTATGTGGCCGGCCTACAACTGTCCGCGAAACAAAGAACAGATAGATACCTCATTCCCGCATGACAGAACGAAACTTGCAGCGGGAAAAGTTCCGCCACGTGATATTTCGTTCCTCCTATCTATACATTATTTTTTATATCGTTATTCGTCATTCGTCAATATTATTCAGTTTAGAAAACTGCTTCACTCTTGATAATTGTTTGTAGATTTCGCAATTCGCGAATTGTGAATTTTTCCATTTGCGAGTAAGTTGTCGCACCATGCACGTCACGATGCCCTTCATCAGGACTTATTTAAAGATACACAATCCTTACCATTAGAGATCTACGTTAGCTGATAATTCGTCGGTAATTTCTAAATTTTTTCGAAACTTTTTTAAGTTCCTTTTTGTTCTTGCAACACGAGAGTGTGGCTGGTGCCAGACGAGCATGCCCAATTGTACCATCTGTCGTGCGCTAGTTCTAACTTAATGGTGGGTATAGTGCACGTCACGTATGATCGCGTTCGTATTCCCGGGGCGACCTCGCGTGACCAGACAATTACGGGTTTCTAGTGCACTGCAGGTAGCTGAGAAGTACCAATCGGTTAATATGAGACCCTTCAGCAAGGTTCTCTTTATTTCAATCGTGAACGACAAACGTAACTAAAGGTTCCTACCTAATCCTTAGACAGCATGATCGGTGAAAGCTATATTAGACACTGCTATGTTCACATGCTATAGCTCCAAGCTTCTATAAGAGACAATCATTATAATAACAATTTGCTCATAGTCATTAGGCGTATATCATTTTTACAAAGCTTTCATAAGACATTTTGTACCAAGTATTTCTAATTTTTTTATAAATGCTACATCAGACCGAAAGCTAATAATAATTAACATAATAATAATGACAATGCACACATAATACGCAAAAAGAAATACTCTTTCGCTAACAAATTTATGAAATTACTATAAATACTTTCTAAATTTTAACTAAAATTTTCCTATATCGATTTGTAAAGTCGTTTTACGTAAGATTATTTGTGTATCATCGCAGTGGTAGCGGAATATAGGTAAGTTTATCCGCGTATTAGAGGGTTTGGGAAGGGACTTTGGAGGAATCTTAAGGGGAGGCCAGCTTTAGGTTAGTTGACGGGAGTTCTTCTGAAGAGAGTGAGCGCACTTTTATAAACTTTGTCGTGTACTAATCCTCCACCCGGGCCTGATCCTTTAGCCAACTACGTCTTGGGGCTCGCCAATCGAGTGCCATGACGCCGAGAAACTTCATCAGGTCATCATTTCGCGTTTCAGGAGAGCGAGACCCGACGGGTAGGATGGTTAGAGAAAGAAAAGTCGATCCCTACTTAGGTGTTCGCCTTTTTCTTAAGACGAGCGGCATATCCGCCCACCTCCCCATAAATTGGATTACGATACGTGACGTCATTAGCAGCATGCTTTATTTGCGGACCATGATGCTCCCCGAGTTCCGAAGTTGAACGACGGCACATGCCGTCGGGATTGTTCGAAACCCTGCGTAATTCCTCGAGAAGAAACTCCGCGGATTAATTTTGTTTCAAAATCAAAGTTTGCCAGAGATTAAAATCAAAGAATGCTCAAAGATTGTCTTTCGAGTAAAAATGGATCCAGTTGTAAAACACACAAAAGTACAAAGGCGTATCAAACTAACGCGTCACGAATCTTATTAAATTCACGATAGAGGAAATCGATGTTATTTTTATTTCGAGAAAGGATCGCTGAAGCTTCCTGGTTTTTAATTAGTGCCGGGTAAAAAAAGGTCTACCGGATAACTGAGGGCGAGCAGTTGCCCTGGTAGGATTAATAAATTAGCCATAAGGTTTTAAAGCGGCCACGTCGGTGGCTAAACTCGGGGTTGAAAGGAAAAAAAGTGAGAAAGAGAACGAGAGAGAAAAAACGGGCGAAGGGGCAGATAATGGTTCCGGTCAACAAAATGAATACTGGCACGCGCTGTTCTTTCCGGATGTCTGAATAGACTTGTAACGAGTCGGTCAGACCTACGTTCCTACCTTCCTACCTACGTTCCCTCCTATCTTCTCTCTCACCATCTCCTCTCTTTTTGTCTCTTCCCCTTAGATCTTATCCTCTTCTTCCCTTTATGGGCACTCTCTCTTTTCGTTTCTTTTTCCCTGCAACGGTGCTGTAATGGAGCAACGAGAGTCGGAGGGAAGAGAGAAAAGAGTGGGATTACAAGGGGTGAGAACGAGGACGAGCGTCGGTCACCGAGGGTGAGCCCGTGGTCGTGTTGTAATTGTGTTATTTTGTAGCCATTTCACATGAGGGAGTCCGCGGAAGGGGTAGACGTGTATATAAACACCGGGATTGTTTTATTCGTCCAGCTTGTGCGACACGCGCCGAGACTTCCGTATAGCGCCGCGAAAAATCATCGTCGTCGTCAAGATAATCGGGGAGAATTGAGCGCCCGCCGGTCTCTAATTATTAATTCGCCGTCAAAAGTCGTTAATCAACGCAATTGAGTATTCATGTGTAATGGATGAATATTCACACGAACCAATTAACCCCAGAATGAGAGTGCACGTTGATAATAATGTCTACATTTTACTCTAAATTATAAATTGGATTTATTTACTTGAAATTTCCGTATTTTCAGTGCTTTCATCGATGATTAATTGTTCCTCCGCCAAAATAAAAAAAGTTACGAAGGAACGTAATTAATGTAATTAATATTTATTTTACAGTATGCACAATGTACGAACAGCTTTAACAGTATCCGTCTGTACTATGTATGTATAATTTCCAATACTTAAAAATAAAAATTTATCTTTTTGTTTATATATTTATAGTTAATTACATGATTTTATGTTTGCAAAGAACGAAAAGCGAATCGATGAGTCGCGTGTTATGTGAGATGTCCTTGAATTCGGTTATCTTTAGTGCACGCGATTGTACAATGCTGCCTCTTGTTTCTACAACAATATCTTAACATCACATTGAGTTCTTAACAGAATAGCGTAACGTGTTTAAAAATATACTTCGATTAATGTGGCAAGAGTAAATATTTATTTCACAGCGCACGATGCAAGCGTAGTAACGAGTTCGGTACAATATAAAAATCCAATCGTACGAGATTGTAAGTGGTTTTATATTTATACAGGAATCTCCAGTAGAACCGATATAAAACTGCACGATTGTGCGAGATATCCGATGCGTATAATAGTCCTCCGGCACTTCCCCGCGCTAAATCGCATGCCGGACATGCTGGATAAGGAAAAGATCGGAGGTTCTAAAAAAAGAGAACAGCGCGAGGAACAATCACAAAGTAGATATTTACACACGGAGGCGCGCGGCGCCCTTAAAGGGAGGGTAGAGCCCTCGCGCGCGAGTAAAGGTCCTTTTTATGCGTGCGGTCGCAAAGGCAGCGTAAAATTGAGTTACAGGGCAGTTTATTTTTTTATTAGCCGACTCGACCCCGTGGCGCGCGCGCGCGGCCGATCTTTCTCGACGCGGAAAGGGTGGTTTTTGCGGCCGACGGATTTCCCGATAGTGGTTTTATGGCGTGTCAACACGCCTTTATACGCGCCTGCATGTGAGCGTGCGACGAATAAAAAAAACAGCGCACGCGATCGTCACGCTAAATCGAAGAGATCAAGAGCAACTCTCAGCAGTGAGAGGGAAAGAGGGAAACGTAGAGTAAAGAAGAAAGAGAAAAAGAGAGAAAGGGAGATAGATTTTTGATTAAAACCCCCAACTTTTGACCGACTCCGACGGTTGTATCGTCGTCACGCTGATTTAATCAAGCCCATTTATCATGTCGTGTAGTTTTATCTGAGATTTCACAACGAGCAAACTATTTTAGTTACTTAATGCTCTATGTAAGCAATCGATTTCAAACATTATCTGCATTCTTCATCTTTAAAAATTATCACGATTATTTATAGAATTAATCCTTCGTACGTTTTCTCGATAGACGTGAAATCAAACACGAGAGATTGAATTCTTGAAAGCGATCATCTTCGCAGCCACCGGCCGGAGAAAACGTTAAGGGGATAATGAGGACAGGCAGCCAGGCGCAGGGTGGTAATAAGGTGGCTTGAAGCGGCTGGGATGCTAGTCACGTTTCCAGCCGCTGACAGCTGCGGCTTATACGTATGACGTGGTATCAACCCCAAATTTCCCCGACTAGACACGTCGTGTCTTCGCTGCCCTAAGACCCTGGAATGCACTCGAACCTCCACCTGTCACACCATGGCGAATCTACAACGTTGTAACGCGCAAGATCTGACTCTTTGAGTCTTCTTCTCTAAAAGAAAGATCGCGGTTTATCGTTCCTTTCGTGTATTATACATGTCGCGTCTAATCATTGGATCAAATCAATTTTATTGACCGTTTATTAATGATTGAAGACATTTAAGTGCGGATAAAATGCTGTTACTTTGCGAAGTATTTTCTAATACCATTTATTTAGAATATAATTTTTCAAAACGTTTTGAGTAATAAAAAACCGAGTAGAAGAGTATGGAATGTGTGGTTGTATCATAGGATACAGAGAGAATAATTTTGCTCGAAGAGACCTTGATTTCAGCATTTGAGTCATCACCCCTCGCTTCGTAATTATTGATTTTCCGTGCTGCCCTAACTCCCCTAACATCATAGAGAGCAAGACAGAGAAAGCGAGAGAGAAAGAGAGAGAAAGGGAGAGGAACAGCGAAACCAAGAGAGTTGAAAATGCCTTTTGTCCCCTCTCGTATAACACACGAGCAGTAACCCTACCTCGACTTATGGTTACTACCTCTATCTATAATTTAAAGAGTTTCAATTTTTATATGCACATAATTTATATTGTTGAAATTTAAAAAGTCCATTAATCTTTTCGAAGTGTAGTATATCTTAATCTTAGAAGCTGCATTATTTATATTTATATTTACTTCTCCCCGTGTACGTAATATCTATGATACATGTTTTCTTTACAAGATGTCTGAGTTAATAGAGCAAGAAAAAAATGTACTGTCGTAGCTAGATCTTTTAATAATTTAGTAAATTTCAATTATTCACATGATTAGAATTGCGAAATGAAGAAATATCTATTGTTTCGGAAAAATGATTTATAGTATTTTAGAAAGCTAAAAATTATGTCAGTAATTATGAACGATTACGTCAATACAAAGTACAATGTCATATTTTTCGACTAAAAACATCAGTAACAATATTAATTTGTATGGTACATTTCTTTTTCCTTTATATATATTTTACTTATTTTTATTTTATAATTTCAATATTTTTTTTTATTTTTCAGATTTATAATTCAGAAAAATGTCTGAAAAATAATTCCATTATGACGAATCAATCAGAATAGTATTATATTAGTATTATATTAATTTCATTAATATTAATTTAGGTATATACCGTTTCGCAAAGCGAGACAAGAAATTCTCACCTCTGCCGAGACTGGACGGAGACATAGACATTCCCGGCCTGCTACTATCAAAGGTGCCGGGTCTCTCTGGCATTTTCATGACATTGTCCTGCTGACCGTTCGCCGAAGACACATCAGCAGCAACTGTTGGACTAGACGTAGTAGTGGTCGTCGACACGCTCGTAATGCTTATACTGGTGATGCTGTTTGCATTAGGATTCCCGGCAGGATTCACAGTACTGCTGCTGTCATTAGCGCCGTTGTTCCCGTTGGTAGTTTTATTGCTGACCGCTCCGTTGCCATTCGCATTTGCGGTGTTGACGTTGCTCGCACTGCCGTTGTTCGCAGTGGTGCAACTGCTCACAGCGGCAACACTCACCACCCCTTCCCTCGCGATATCCTGAATCGCACTGGCCGCTCTCGAACCCACTCCCGCGGGCTGAAGGATCGTGTATTGTTTCGAGGAATCGGAACTCGTGACGGAAGGTGGGCCGCCAGTAGAACTTTTGTCGGGAGACACAGAATTAGTAGTTACATCATGGGTTGTCACATGATGACTCTCCTCCTTTGAAGACTTCAGCTGCAATAGTGACACCGTAGACGAATGCTTGTTCTCGGACGTAGGCGAGATGCCGGGCACAGGTTGTGGTGTTGGCATCGTTGGTCCGGGCGTCGGATATCCTACGAATGTTGCGGCAGCTGGATACGGACCAATCGGTGGAATTGCCGAAGAGGCTACTGGGACCGATGAAGAGCTGCGACACGATGCTTTCGAATGATCCGTATTAGGCGGTCTGAAGGCAGATGTTGACGAAAACGGAGAGCTCGCGGGTGGCGACGAAGACGACGAAGTCCCCGTAGACGAGACTTTCATATTGGTATCGTTATATTGTCTTTGATAGTTCGTGTAAAGTGGTTGGTGTTGCTGCTGCTTACTAATATTTTGGGGTGGTTGACCATTTTTGCATGTCCGATCCCGTTCCCGGTCATTCGATCTATCCCGGTCGCCCTCATCCTTGTCAGCGGCCGGATCCGACATGTCAATTTCTAGTTCGTTGGACGAGTCATCAACTAACTCATTGAAGTCCGGCGGATCGTATCTGGAATATTTGTCCGATTGCCTTCCCTGAGAGTCAATATGTGCACTCATCACGTTCCTCTCGTTCCTCTCTTTGCTTGGCAACGAACGAACAGAAATCGGTCTAATTTTCGGTGGTTCGTTTTGATTAACGTTGTTAACTTGAGACTGAATGTTCGCGCATTCGCTCTCTATCTTGAGCAAATTATCTAGATCTTTCTTAATTTTGATCGGGTGCTGTTGTTGTTTCGAATCTTGCTGTTTATTCTGTTGCATTTTACCTGATCGGTCCTGTTGTCCGCGAAGAGTTATTACATCCTTCAACGAACAACCGGTGTCATTACTCGCACTCGAAGATGTTGATATCGATGAGGGCGATAATTTAGGATTTTCTTTCTTTTCCTCGAAAAGATTCTCGAAGTTAGACTCATATCTATCCTCGTCCGAATTACCTCTTTGATACAAGGATCCTCTAGGTCCCGGCCAGCTGCCTGACAGACTCTTCAATGCAGCTTCCGTTTCTCTTATGAGAGTCTCGTCGTCTTCAGGTTCTTCGCTGTGTTTGCTCGACTTCCTGGCAGGACTACCCGAGTTACCCGATGTAAACGCGCGCTTCTTTTGAGGCAACGGTATATTTTTGTTAGGATCAACGACGTCGATCGTTTTCCGCACATCATCATCACGAATGCTTTTCCTCCTCCGCTTCGTGACAGCGTCAGTCATCTCCATCTCTTGTGGCGCGCTCGTCTGCAGGCCCTTCTTGCCGATCAACAATTGCTGCTGCGACTGTTGCAACGGTTGCTGCGTTTGTTTAAGATTCTGCGTAACCGACTCTGCTTCCAGCTTCCGCTTTTTGAGATGAGCCATCGCATTCTGTCCGCCCGGCACGCTGGTCAGTTCCACCCTGGAACACAAAAATTCCAGAGGATCAGCAAGTCTGCTCTGCCATGCGGGCGTAAGAGACGCAAGGGTGCGTTCGGTATACGAGTGCAAAATCGTCGATTTCAAGGCTGGCGCAATCTAACGAGAAAGGTAATCCATCTCGCTCAGAATCCGCACCGCTCATTTGTTAGAGAAGGATTCCCAGCGCCTGCCATAGGTCACTTTTCTTTTTCCCTTCGTCATCTAATTTAACAGCGCGTTCAAAGTCTAAAGGTCTCTCGAGAGAATTCACCTGATATCCGCCGAAGATTATCGAGTGCGTGGCCACGAATCCGAAGAATCATTCTAGTAGCTGAGATGCGTCTGTATTTCTCTCTCTCTTTTTCTCTCCCTGTTTATCCTGGTGAACGATCGCTTGGCTCTTTTCGTATTATTTATCTTTTTCTAGTGGGGCACACTCTATCTTGCTTCGTTCTTGCGGCGAATTCGAGATATTTGGACAAGCACTGCGTGACACGCACGCGCGCACGCACACAGTGAAGACACGCGCGCTCGACACCGCCGATGTATATATAACTATATATACATATGTATATATATGTATACATATATATGTATATATACATATATATAGACAACACAAGTCCGGCTCGTGTACGCGATGGGCCCTTTCAGACGGGGTGCTCGCGAGCTACTGTGCTATGTTTAAGTTCGTTCGGGGGTGGCGATCTTCCGTCGCTCGCGGAGGGGATGAAGACTTGCGCGGGCAGTCGACGGCTTCTGCTTCGTCGCGAAAGGTGGGGGCGGGTTCTGCGCACTGTCCACCCCCTTGAGCTCGGCTGGAGCATGATTCCCAGCCCTTCTGCACATCCCCCTCGCTCACCTCGACCCCTGTCTTGGTTATCGTATAGAAGGGGACACGGTTTCTAGGTGCACACCTAGGACTCTCTCTCTTTCCCAGTGTGTTGAGATACGTGCTTCGTACACCTCTCTCATTTATATCCACTCGTGTCTATATATATATATATATATATATATATATGTATATATATATATATATAAGTATATACATATATACTTGTTATATGTGTGGGAGGGGAGTGTGGGTGTGTGTGTGTGTGTGTGTATGTACACGTGTATATGTGAGTGTATGTATATGTATGTAAATGTATAGTATATATATACACACACATATATGTGTATGTGTGTGTGTGTGTGTGTGTGTGTGTGTGTGTGTGTATATAGATATATATGTACTACTACCCCTTTACTCTCTCGGACTGACTTGTATATGTACATGCTACCTGTTCTCTTTACCGCTTTAGGAATCCAAGCAACATTGGTCCCGGCCAGCGACCTCGCGAATCTATTCCCTTCACAACTCGCGAGTTCTTTGCGAATTTTCAAAGGAAAAGTGAAATCTCTATCGGTCTGAACAAAAATCTGAACAAAAATAACTTTGCTTATAGCCGATTTGTAATTTTCCTTTCATAAAATTTCTAAGCGATAATATATGATGGATACATGTACTTGGGCAGATCTCGAAAGTCGATGATTACAAATTCGATGTTATGATGAAAGTAGTGTACTTTAAAATATAAATAAATATATTATATGCGCGCATTAATAAATCTTTCGCCTAACAAATAAAACATTTATTATTTGCTTGACAACAAAAATTCTCAAATTATAAATTATATAACTAATAATGGATTTTTTAATATTTGTTCAGTATAGTAAGTCCAGCTTGAATTTGATATTTAAAAAAATATCTTAACAAATAATTACAAATTATTTCAAACTAGCAAATTACCCATCTTTTTGATGACTTGTAAGACTTTAGGCCCTTAACTGCACAACGTTCGCCCTTTGGTACGCTCGTAAGGTTTACAGCGATAGGAGGAACCTACAACTGGAATTAGATAAACCCGAGCTCCTGGAGGTAGCGGAGGCAGAAGAAGAGCAGGATCAACGTCAGCGCTTAGCGGAGCTCCCTAGGATCCCAAGGAATGAGAGAGCTTCCCTTAAACCTTAAACCCTCCTCAGACCACGTAGTCGGGAGTTTAGAGCGACGAACTCTTGCTTGGGTCGCGGTGGGAGGACGGCGGGAGTGCCCTCGTCCAAAATCGGAAGTTAAATCGCACCGGCGGCTTAAGACATTATCACTTTTCTTTGCGGACCAATGCTCTCTTGAAACTGGCCTTCGATAGTGGGACGGGTAAGGACGAGTCGGACAAGGAGGAAAGAAGGGAACGCGACGCAAGAAAGAGCTAAAATCTCTCCAGCTTGGGGATCGATGCATCCTGGTCCACCCAGCAATTATGTGTCATCCCTTACAGTTTGTGAGGAATAATTAGAAAGCAGGCACAGTTTTAGTAAGACCCAGCAAATGTAACTGACTTTAAGTTTCGCAAAAGAAAACATCGATACCATCAAAGCGCTTCTGTTGGAGATTGCAAGTGTCTTGTGAAGTAATAAATACACTCTAATTTTCGCTCTTTATAGTGGCTTGAACTTTATAGCTATCAAACAATATAAAATTTCCCTGCTTGGCAATATAAAAAATTTCTAACACGTCACCATGTTTTAATCCAGAAATTATCATAAAATACATTAAGCTATTGTACATTAAAGGCAAAGTTATAATAACGTAATTTTTTTTTAAACTTGATTTTATTTATATAAGTTAAACAAAAGACTTGAAAGAAAAAGTTTTAACAACAAATGCAATATAAATACACATTGATTCATACACTCATTGTTATTACGTAGTTGGATGTAGTTTTTAATATTGAATCTTTAAATAATTTGCACAATTATACACTATTGAACAAGATATATTGGAATTTTTTAAATGCAAGTGATTTAAAAAATATGTACTCGTTAATCAATTTTTGACCATAGTGCGGTCATAAGAAGATGATTAAACAAAACACGACGACGCGAGGTGGACGACGCTTCCTTTGCAAGGATTAAGGTATTAGGCGACATCACATCACTAAGTCTAAAGGAAGCTTCTTAGAACTGTGCTCGGAGAGATAGCCCAAACTTGCATTCTCTATCTTCCTGGCGGTTCTTCGGATTCTGTCTCTCGCCCCTTTCTCTCCCTCTCTCTCCCTTCCTCCTTCCCTCTGATTCTTCCCTTCCTTCTCTATTTCTCACTATCTTTTGCAGTTGTCTTATTCTCTAACCCTCCTCTATCTCGCTCATTCTATTCATATACATAGATATATGTATCTATACAAATCTCTTTTCCTTCTGTCTCCCTCCTTCTCTCTCCTTTTTTATCCACTTCTTCTTCTCTTTTTATTCTCTACCTTTAGTTTTCTCCGTCAATCTTTTGATGCTTCTTCTTAAATCCCAATTAGACAAATTATCGACAAATCATGATTCTTTAGTAGTGATGTTGGGCATAGCAAATCAAATCAGCTATACTCCCAAGATATCAGCGTTTGGTCAAAAAGTATATTGTAGCTCTTCAATATCAAGATTAATAGCTACTAGATTAATAGCATAATCAAAAGAATAAATTGTGAAAACAAATCGTGGACAATAAATAAAGCTTGACAAAAATGACAATTTAAACGTTCTTCTCGTAAATATATTGACACACAGCGAGTTCCTTTCGCAATTGCGAAAATCACGCGTTCACCCTGGAGTCTGCCGGGGGAGGGTGTTCTCGAGAAAAGGCAGTCATACGTCTTTTTCTCGCCAACACGCGAGGGTGGGCGAGATCGGCGCTAGGCGAGCGCCGGATAATTTAGGGGTCTCTCACGCGTGGATAATGGGGAACTTGGCTAATGCACCCCACTTGGCACCACGTGGATTCGCATGAATTTTGCGATTCGACCTTTGTGCCTCCCTCGTTCGTTGCCGCTAACGACTCGCGCATGAAAGCGGCAATAAGTTTAATTGTTATAACTGAACAAAGGTAAACTTATCGTGATTAAATCATTACATCCAAGGTGTTGGAATATTATAGACATAAACTATTTAAATTCATATAAAAATTAATATCGCTGTTCTACTTTGGCCCCGCGATACATCGAATAAGATGGTAATATTCAGAGCGCGCAACGTTTTACAACATGCTTTTTATTAACGACATAAGTAATGTCTCTTTTAAGTTACGTTATCTCCATAAATTTCGTCTTTGAAACTAACGACATCGGAATTGACTTTATTTCTGGACCGCTTCGAGATTATTATTCACTTTCTGTAGCATGACGAAAAAAGCGGGAGCGAGAGTGAGCGAGAAAGAAGATTTTAAAACAGATTCTGATCGTTGATACAATAAGAGAAGACTGCTGTGACCGGCACAGCTGAGCTATTTAGTTGGACATCATTTTGCCGTTCAGCTCGAGGGAATACACCGTCGTCTAGCTACTAACTGTCCGTCCATTCGTCGAGCTTTCTCCTCTTCCCTTCTTATTTTTTTCGTTCGTCCCATGAGCATACCCTCGCTTACTGGCTGACGTCTTAAACCAATCGAATTCTGATCAAATATTTAGCACTGACCGAGCCAACGCTTTAAGTGGCCTCTCCATCGCTGGACTTTCTTCCAATAAATCCTTCACGTTACATCGCCTAAAATTTCAGCGAATGAACAAATTTCAAGGACAACTTTCCTAGAAAAGTTTTCTACTCAATAAATAAATCTTTTGATAAAATATTCAAGACCGCTTTTAAAATTCTTAATCTGTAAATGCATGAGATCCAAAATTGTTTTTATGAAAGATGCAATGCTAGATAGATGTTATAGAAATTTATTGTGGCTCAGTTGGAGGTATATAAAAATTAAGAAAATGAGAATGCACAGCTAAAATTTTTCGATACTTCTTACTTGAACGCACGAAACATATTCTGGAGACATTAAGTATCGCCAATCAAGGCGTTGATTAACGACCGAGCTGCAGATCGGCGATTTTAGTTCGAAGTCGCTTTTTTGTCCCTTTCGCCACACGGCAATACGTCACGCGTCCCGGTTTTGGGGTGTAATTAAAGAGAGCGCAGAACAGCATGACGCCTCGGGCCTGTCTGGGGGTGTAAGAAGCGGGGCGAGGCGACCGGGGTCGAGGGATATAAGGGACGTGTTTTACCGAGGGATACTTACACACCATCCCCGCGCGGCACATATTTTCATATAACAAAACCATCTGCGTGCCGCGCATAACAAATTTCAACTGATTTATAGCGAGCCCGTTGGCGGTGGGAGGCCGCAAATTTTCGCAGTTACGAAAGCCGGCGACTGCGCCGTGCGACTTGCGAAACGACTGTCCTCTTTGTTTATAAAATTTCGTCTTTTCGAGTTTAGCCTTTTCAAAAGAAAATCGTAACTAACCCGTACATTTAGCCCGTGTGATGGACTCGAATCAATTTCAAATCAAACATACAAACGGATAATTTCTGCATCACGTAACTAGCATAAAAAATGCACGATCTTCCATTATATGCGAAAATGTGAAAGTATGATGGAGTTCACAAACTTCAGAGCCGTTCAAAGCTTCGCATTCTCGGTTATTCTCATCCTACGAGCGATGGAGAAATTGAAAAGGACATCACGTCTCCCAGGGGTTTAATGCTGATATCCGCTGGAAAGGCGACCTTAAAGGGTTGCAAAAGGGGCGGCAAAGACGGGTATATGGGGAAAGGGATGAAGGGAACGAGAGGGCTGGTAAGAAGCGACTGTGCTCGGACCAACCGACGTCCGACTATGCCATCGGATCGATAATGTCATAGTGACAAGTATGTGTATACGCTTCTTATACGTGGGACAACGTTATTCAAGTTACTTTGGAGATCCACATTGACGAATTTCACATAAATCTAATAATTTGCAAAATGTTATCTTTTCTATTTTCAACAAAACATATTTAAAAATGTTCTTTCCATAACTATAATCATAGTACAGTAACCATAGTTTTTTTTATTCTACAATAAATTGTATCAATTAATATATACAAAAATGTAATGAATAGTGAAGAAATATTTGTATCACTTCTTTTAATTTAATTTAATTTAAATTTAGTAGATAAAAGAGTATATATGTATACAGTATATGTATATGTATATACATATATATAGAGGAGAGGTAAATGGTTATTACATAAATCTGAGGTCTAAATAAAAAAATTAACAAAAAATGTATGTACATATATATTTAATAATAAAAAATATTCTAATTTCTAATTTGTGCAATTATTTTTATTTGCAATAAACAGAGAAAAAGAGAGAAAGAAAGGTAACGCAGTATATAGGGACATGTAATTAATATAATATTACCAAAAGGTTTAAATACAATATAACATCACTGCTTTATACTACCAAGGTATAAGTGTGTATCATAACTGAATATTTTTAAATTCTTCCGTAAAATGTTAACGAAAAGTTCATGCGAGCGATATCTCATGCAATTCGAGACAGCTCGATTTTAAAGCCGGCGAGTCGCGAGTTCTTACGGGGGGGCAGTAAATCTGGAAACGAACCTGGAATAAACTGTCCCGGACTATAGCCATAATAATATGCTTCCGACGCCGCCGCCAGATTGTTACCGGTAGCTGGAATTGCCTCCTCGAAAAGCGGTTCACCTCGCGCCGTTCTTGGATTACGATGCAATTTCTCGAGCCTCGCACTGATGACGGCCCTTAAAACTCGAGGACCCTCCCGCCGCAGATCGCTTCGCGACATTATATGTATGTATAGCAATGCACGCCAATGAATTTGAACATCGTTCTCCTCATGAATGCTTTCCATGAATGTATTGTTAAAATTAAATACTAAATAAGGTAGATTGCATTGCTGCGACATATCAAATTTGACAATTTCGAAGTAAAGTGTCAAGATAAAAGTACTGTAAAAGTATTATAATATCGTGCTGTATATTGCAAGTTTTATTTATTATAAATGTAACAAAGAATTGATAATAATTATTTTTAATAATTAACAATACATTAAAAATGCATTTATATAAACAGTAGCCAACGAAACGTTGCATGAAAGATACAAATATTAAATTCTAAATTCTCACATAAAAATATATTATAGACACACACATATATATAATAATTTGCGATTGTGTGTAGGAACATAGGAAAAATACTAATTTCGTTCTCTACGAAACGTTATCGAAGTATACGTGTATATTTGTGTATATTTGATGAAAAGAGATTCACGGCTGTTCGTTACGAGAGGCAGTTGTAACGGAAGGGCACGCGCGTATCGGGTAACATGATTACAAATATATCATAAACTCTGCTCCGATCGGTCTTGCCGTGCGGAGGGCACCCGAGAGAGGGTCCGTGCTTGGATAGAAGGAGCGTGTCCTTCGACACGCGATACACGTACGTCGCCTG
Source organism: Crematogaster levior (assembly GCA_901521435.1). NCBI lineage: Eukaryota > Metazoa > Arthropoda > Insecta > Hymenoptera > Formicidae > Crematogaster > Crematogaster levior. The sequence goes on along the minus strand of CABEGB010001169.1, from coordinate 460,303 downwards.
TCGATGCGGCTTTATCGTAGCAAATCACTGCCGCTCCGGCGAAATAAAGACAAAGAGAAAAGAAAGCGGAAATGGCCAAGGGACGGGGTGAGAATGAGTGAAAAGGGCACGTAGTAGTACATCCCTTGGCTAAATCGAATTGACGGGGCACGTTCCTTCCATACAGCACCGGTGAAAAACCTTAGGAGGATACGCAGCGCAACGAGCAAACATTACCTGACAAACTGTGTGATTTGTGTCGAATCTTGGTGAACTTTTCGGAATGAAAAAGAGTAGGAACACGAAGCATACTTCGAATCGATGGATCTCGATGTAACTTATGAAACCGAATGACACAAATTAATCTGGGGGACTTTACAGTCGAAATTTTGTAATTTAGATATTCTACGAAACGCATTCATCATTTACAAAAGAGTATTTTAATTCAAAAACATTTCTTTAGATAAATGTTAAAAACTGAATTAAAAAGAATTAGTTTAATATTGTATAAATGAAATATTGTATAAAGATGGAATTATTTGATAAAAAATTATTACAAGTTTAAGTTAACAACTCTTCAATTCTTGAGAGTTAAAGTAAAAAATAAAATATTGTTTAGTACCTTAATAAAAATTTTAAATGTTCAAATATCTAATTTTGGAAATGAAGGAGTTGCAAATATACGATGTGTACTTTTGTAGAATTAATTTCGATTTCAATGAACTTGTATGATTAATAAAACATTACATGTATCTAACACAACCTGCAGAAATGTTACAAATTTTTATTAGAAATTCTGTCAATTTTCAGATTATTTGTGAATGTAATCGAAGATTTATTTAAAAATTTGTCTGATCAAGTTTCATGTTTGAAAATTCGTCGAGATTCCATGAGGACTCTCGAAAATAGAGAAGAATCAGACTCTCTGAGCGCAAATGCGCGGCAGGGAAAGTACTATCGCGATATCGTGAATCGCCTTTACGGAAACCGCCCTCGCAGCTCGAGACAGCCAGATATCTCGGAATGTTTTACACCTCATTAGGCAACAATGTGTTGTTGCCAGGGTGAATTATATCGGGCATGAGACGCCCGTCAAGACAAATGGCTCGAACCGGAGGTAATTGTGGGCTTTTATTAGCTCTGGTTTCTCCCGTTGGCTGCGAATCGCGCAACGCGGGAGACGCCGAGCCAGTGGCGCAGCGACAGCAACCCTTCTAACTCCTCCTGCTCCTTTCGTCCCTGCATCCACCCATCTCCTCCACCCGTCGCACCATTGCTTTCGACGATGCGTAATTACTCGCGTGACAGTAATGCGGGAATGCGAATCTCGCCTCTCTAATACCTGCAGAGTCATCCCCTTGTATTCAGTTTCTGCGCTTCTTGCAACGCAGTCGTCGCTTCGTTTCGCTCCTCCGTGACTCTCCTTCGACTTTTAATCGAGTCGATCGCAATGAAATTAGGAAAAATCTCAAGAGTCACGTTCACAAAAATTTAATGGTTCCCTCGATTATGCGGATCCATCGTCAATTACATTGTAGCAGAGCATCAATGGAAGAGATGCTCTCTCCTACTTTTTAATATTATACACATCTATAAGATATTGCAAATTAAATTACATTTGTTTTAATGTAAACCTAGTAAAAAATATATTTCTAAAAATAACAATGTGAGTGTGACAAAAAATTATTACGGTGTCGTAACAAGGGAAGTTGCACCATAAACAGAATCGTTGAGCGAAACAGAGTTAGTGACAGGAAGTTGTGGAATAAGTTTGTCATTTCTCATGTGTCCTCTCACTCTTTTTCGACAGTAAGCGAAATCGTGCCCGTTTTCGAGGGGAACTACAGGCTTTTGAAAGACCATATTTTCACGGTGAGAGAGCCGCTATCCACACGTTATTACGAGTCGCTCGCTACATATGCGGGCCAAGCTTGTCTCCCTCGTTCGCTCGTTGCCCCGCGACTCATGTATTTATGCATTTCCACCGACTGGCTGCTCCTTGACTCGCATTCACGCATACATGCGGGCGGAAACCACGTCGAAAACATGCGTAAATCGGCCATATTCGCTTCGCACAATAAAGAAAAATAATATAGTCTCAAAGTAGAGAGACGTAAAAAGCTTGAATTTCCTTGAAAGTGGTGTCGATAAGATGAAGAAATGCATACCTGAGATATCGAGAATAAATTTAAATTGCAACTGCAATACAATATGGCAAATAAAGCTTATTTTGGATTAGAAATCGGTTGTGGTTTCTGCCAGACACTCGTGGTTGCCTTTCGTTATATGAGAGCCATATTTATTCATTGCATTCAATTCGGATTCACTTACGGTATGATTTACTCGACGAAGGCGTACCTAGAAGCTGGTGATGGGAATTTATTGGAGGCGGAGGTTGCTCTAAAAGCCAAAGCGTGATGCGCAGAGAAGAGAGAAGAAGAGTATGGAAGAAGGACGGACAAAGAGGGACAGCAGACCAAGGGAAAGGAAGATAAAGGGTACGTCCTTTCCTCATATTCTGTATCCTGTATGGCTCATAAAAGTTTGTAAGGACGTCTTCCGAAATGTAGATTTATCACAACACTTTTGTCTACGAGTTCGTTGGTTTTTAGAATTCTTCATGATTATAAGTAATAATATTATTCAAAGCGACAATGTGAAAATATGTTAAATATTGTACATTTTTTCATGACAAAATTATGACTTTGTACAGTTAATATTTTATATTTAGAAATGTAATTAAATATTACTCAAACAAAATTAAATTAAATATTTCCATTTTAAAATGAAAGACATTCTACTTAAAATGACAAAGTTCGAGAAAATGTGATTCTCATAAATTGCATTCATGGCAATGACTTTCTTTAACTACGTTGATGTTACAAAGTTAGTAAATGGCCACCGATACATTTTCCGAAAAATATAGAAGAGAGCTTATGGATAATTTATATCAGTTCGGAGAGAAAATGCTTTGTAAGAATATACATTACATAAACGGTGGAGTATACATGGCACTCCTTCATTCAGCAATATTGAATTTTTATTCGCCTCTTGTGTAATCATATAAACCCGTGGCATTATTATGTTGTAAAATGCATATGCAATTTAAATCACAATGATAAGTGTGTCTAGACGCGGCTGACCGACTCTGAAACATTTGCTTCCTCGATCTCTTGTTATAAATCCAATTTCATAAACTCGCGGTTACTAAACAAATAACTGTTTTGTACATTTGCAGAATAACGTTTCTATTGCATTATTATTTAAAAAATTGTGTTATTTAAATATCTCAAAACATGTGATTCTTGCCATAATTCAACTTTAGTTGAGGATTTATTTCAATAACTGTAATTATAAACAATGTACTTAAACTACCTTTCATGCTCACGTATTTCCTAATAAATATATTGCTTCGTGATGCAAGCTTATGTTATACGGGATTAGTATTTATATGAAAATACAGAAGGATCGCGAGAATAGCAAAGCAAAACGAGCACTAGTTGGGTTTGCCAATTTACGCGCAGAGTGGGATTTCGGTCGATCGACGGGGACAGAGAATGCCACAGGGTGGAGCAGCGGTTGGGCAGGGAGGGAGAGAGGACAGGAGGTAGAGGACACAACCCCCCATGAACCCGAACATGAATTAAAGTTTTAATTTCTCTAAATCACTGTTCGCCCTCGAGCGCTTTCCACCAGACGGTCCGTTACTTATAGCCTTTGCCCTTTTTACCGCCTTCTTTTTTCTCATTCGCCTCGATCTTACCGACGGCCCAACCCTCGCCAATAGGGAGAAATCGATATGCACTTATCCGATGACTCTTGAGACCCCGAATAACGAGTCCTCCCTTCTTTCCTTTTTCGTTTCTTTTTTTCTTTTCTTTTCCGCGCACTTCCGAACGATAAGCAGAACCGCCGGAAATTGTCCGACCTCAAATATTTCGGTCTTGCCGCGAGATTACCAGGGATTTACTTATATAGTTGGGTCTATTTACTCGAAGAATACATGCAAATCTCTTCCTTCTTGACAAGTTCATTTTCTTGCTTCGTTATCTGGTACCTGTACATCTTCGGTATGCAATTAGTATTTTTAAATATAAATTGCGATAAAATTTCTCCAGAAGAAAGCTGAGTCATTTAATCTTTTGCCGCAAAAAGTTTTCAAATTATGTATAAAAAAATGCAATTATCATACTTTAGTTAACACGTATGTATATACCCTTATATTGGTTGCTTATTTTCTCAAAATTACACGAAGCCAAAATCTCTTCATGTCGTGCAAACAAAACACTCTATTTTGACTCACACTGCCTGAAACTTATAATTATTTATATGTACGAGCATTTTTTAATGAAAAAAAACACACCTTTATTTATACGTTGTGCCAATTAGTTACGCTGAATAATTTGAGAAGGATACAATAAAAGCACAAATTCAAAAATCGCTTAAAACACAATACCACGAAATGCACGGCAACAATCCCGCCGTTCGCCCGTGTTTTCAAGCTAAAAAGGAGAAACGGGGGTTGCTCATTTAAAATCATGACGTCGGTTAGAGGGTGTTAGTACGGCGGAGGCGTTAGTATTAACGTTAGGTACCGCCGGTCGGGCCACCTACAAGAAGTTCGCACAGCCTCCTCCATCTCCCATCTCGCTACCACCCTGCTTTCCCTACCGAGGTGACATATTGTTTCCATTCTGCTCTCTCGAGCTAAAGCGCAATAAAAAACTGGCATAAATATCACCTCTCTCTCCCCGTACGTTTTTCTGCGTGGCCCCTACCATCTATGCGGTATACTCTGCAAAGCCAAGCCGGCGACAGTAAGAGAGAAGAAACACCCGATAACAGACGGTGTAGCACCATACGAGAACACCATTGCTGTATTGCAAGACTAATTTGTCTGAGTGGCTTTTTGAAGTGCGGAAAGGAAATTGCAAGGATCGTTGTCTTGCTTCTATTTATCGCAACTTTTAATTTTCTTAAATAATATAGAGAAGTAAATTTTTCACACTATATTCTTCATTATGTATATAGCAAATTATATTTGATATCTTTTTATACAAATTTGGGTATTTTTAGGAGCACTCACGAAATATTTTATGTCATATGATACGTGTGATAATGTACCAATACAGTGTTTAAGATTTTAAGTGAAAGATTATGAAAGATATTTTAAGTCTTCCTTTTTATGGTGTTTGTTTTATCTTTACAATAATTTATCTTTGAGCTATGTTTTTACGTCAGAAAGATTATACAATTTCATTTTAATAAAGTAAGAAAAAGTTGTACATTTAAACTTAGTTTGCATCACAGAAATAATAAATTATCATCACGTTATTTCACAAAGTATCTTGATGTTCAAGATACTTGTAAATTTTGTTTTTGTCCACGTTATTATTTCACGTCTCTTCGATTCTAATTTGTTATCTACAAGAGGAAATCAGAGCTATCCTAACAGAGATAGATATCATAGAGAGATGTTTCATATCGCCCATCTTGATAACATCTGAAGCACCACGTAACAGACGGCTCTGAAATTTGTGTTATATACATATATATTACTTACAGCGTAACAGGTTCTTCGGGGCTAGAGGGCGAGATGGAAAGCGACATGGTAGTAGCGGTCAGGCATCGTGATGTTCCCGGTGATCTGACTCGATCGTCCACCTGCAACAAAACGAACGGTCATTCGTAACATTTAATGATTAATTGATGTTGTCATGTTTCTTGACGTCTACAATTACGGAAATTGCTTTGCTTTCTGAAAAGCAGTTGCTTTAACAACTTGCGAATTCTTCCGCGTCGCAATAGGTGGGAGAAAGCATGTAGAAGGAGAGGCCGTCGGATTCTTCGCGCGATACTTGCTACCGTCGATGGGGAATTGAGCAACAGGTAGAGCAGACATGTCCTCGAGGCATCATGCTCGGCAGAGCACACGCGTGATTCACTGCATAAGTGAGTTATCAGAAGCCTTTTTTTCGCTTCTCTCTACTCGAGCTCAAACGACGGGAAAGTAAGATTATGCAGAAGATACGTCGCGAACTCTTTTGATCATATTTATTGCAATTAAAATCAATATAATTAAATATATAATATTAAATAATATTATAAATAATATAAAATAAAATTTAAATTCTTCGTATAAAAAACAACTGTCTGAATCATCAATCTAATCTATCTTTGTTAATATCTGATATCTTTAATCATAAAATTATGTATTATAATTTTGTAAAAATATAGGCTCGTGCGAAAGTTTCGAAATAATCGATTTATTTCGTTTCATTAATTTTCTATAGCTATACAAGTACAAGTTGAATATATGAATATATGAATACATAAATTCTCTTCGCACATCGCATATGCTAAGTTTACAGATTCAACTTACTTATTAAAAAATTGAATTAATAAAATATACACAATTAGAACTAATACATATATAAAATTTATACAAGAAAAACCAGTCTATGCGGAAACTCAAATTAAAAAGAAAAATATGAATTCAACGTATTATTATATTATATTTAATGTACAAAATTCGGAATTAATTCTATAAAATATCCGATAAAGAATATAATTATTTTTTATTTTACACGGTGATTATAAAATGACAGTTGCGATTTCCAGAGATTAATAATGAACGTGGACGATCGCAGGGAGAAACAAACGTAGCCTCGGGCAAGTGGACCAGACTCGCAGCGCAACCAACATCAATCTGAATGCGAGCCGCACCCCTAACGATCCACCGAGTCATATAAATTTTATTGCCATTTCATAAATCCCGACGACCACCGCGAATAACCGTCCAGGAGCTCTCTGAGAGATTATCAGGAACGTATAAAGTTGCGAAACGTCGCACGGTTACGGCTCGATCGTCGTTCTGGACGCTTCCGACGCAATTCTCAAGTACGATTGCGAAAACTTCCGCGAAAATATAATGGTAATTATAGTCCAACTTAAAAAGCGATCAAGCTGCTTGGACGATTGGCATTTTATACCGATTTCTAAACTTTATGTTCACGTAATGTCGCGTAGAAGGATGTTTGAGTCTAACAAATTGTCGTCATCATTTGTTCGCGTTTAAATCTTAATTAATATGAATGTATTATAATTAATATTAATTGAATTAATTGAATGTAGACATACAATATAACACGTTTCTTCAAATATATCTGAGAAAAAATAATTTAATCAATATTAACAATATCAATAAAAGTACGTCATTTTTTGTTATAATAAAAAAATCAATCAATTAATATTCAATTATTACATAATTTGATATATTACATCATTTATAATATATAATTTTTATTCTGTCTTTTTATTCCGTCTAATATATACGATATATGTATTTAATATATGTACAAATATCATTTTTCAAAAGAACTAATAGGATATTAAAATAAAAATAGTCACGTTTGAATGTCAAAACTATTCATTTTTTATAATAATATATATCTATAAATATTCAATATAGGCACGCGTCAATAATAGAAGTAATTTTAAAATAAAAAATACTAAAATATTTTAATATTTTTATTATTATGTGTGTGTGTGTGTGTGTGTGTGTGTGTATAAATTTCATTTTATATCTAGTTACATACACAGTGTATATTACATATTACATTTAATAGTTATCTAATGTATCTCATTATATACATTAGATAAATATTACTTTGCTAGTGTTGCAAATTTCGGTTTTCCATCGCGGTCAACGACAAAAGATGATTCGCGTCTGCTAGAGGTGTGTATTGCCTTTAATTAAGAAAAAATGTAATATGGACGAGAAACTAGACGCGGTTACGATGGCACCCCCCGCAGTTCTTGAGCCGCAGGGGTCGGTCGTTCCTGCGACCACAGAGGGTGGAACAAAGGAAGTTATCGCCGCGGAATTTTTATGTCGACGAGAGAAAGAAATGTAAATCAGGTCCTGGCACTCTCACTCTCCGTCGTTGGCCAAGAAAGGCTAAGAGAAGGCTAAAAAATATAAAAATGTCACCATTTTGTGGAAATATTGAAACTCGCCTACTGGAATTAATATACTTATGCACTTGTTTGTGTATTTAAAAAATATTGATATCATGGAACATTACAGACATAGGAGTGTTATCTATTCAAAGTTTCATTTAGCAACAAATATTAAAATGCCAACTTTTAATTTTATTTTATATACAATGAATACAAGAGAGATTACGTACTTGTTGAGATTACATACTTGTATATATCTACTAAATGAAATTTATATAGCTCGATCACATCAACGGTAAAAGCAGGCACGGCCGAACTGACAATCAGTCATTCAGTCGTACGACGAATGAACATTGAGGAGACGAGAGAAGGTAGAATCGAAATGTAATTAAGAGAGTAAATAATCCGTACCGAACAAACTCCGTAAAATGGATCAAAGAACTCACAAGAGTGAGAACGAGCGCGATAGTCGAGGAGGGAACTCCGACGAAAGGTATCGGGGTGAACTACGTGGAACCGCGTTTCGCCCTGTCGTCGTCCTGTCTAGCTCGAAGCAGTAGAGCAACGATGGAGGGGGAGAGCCTCGCCGAATACCCTCGATAAATATTTCCGTCAAGTGACCGGGGTTGGAATTCAAAGAGTCGAAAGGTGGAATCGAGAACGGGACGACTCCGAGCTGCCGTCGGGGATGAGAAACGCCAAAAAAGGAAAACCAAGGCGAGTTCGAGGCCAGTATATTTGCATTACGTTATATAGTTGCACGTTTTAATCAGTCGTATTCCTGAAAGGAATTAAAAGAAAAAGACTGCGAGAGCTAAGAGAGGCATATATCGCATATGCGTGTATCGAGAAAAGAGAAGAAACGCCAATTACATCTTTAGAGAGATGTTTAGAACCCTATTTATAGAACAACTCATTTACACGTGATATTCGATCAAATTTTTGACGAGTCTTATAATAGTGAACATAATATATTATTCAATTAAATTGAGATATTAAACGGAATTATTTAAAATAATAATTTAATTTTAATTATTAATTGACTATAATATTGATATTAAAATATTGAAGATATTTCTATTTTCATGGTAAACAAAACAGGATTATTTATATTATTTATAATATGATATTTATCTGCGTGTTTGTAGGAAAAGGGATCAGAGAAAGAGAGGAGTAGAGGCGCCTGTGGGACGTCGATGGCGTGACAGATTGCCTCCAGTATTTTCCACCACATATATCATCGACTAGATCTTAGTTGTATCTCGATGCTCGCAACGTCACCATCCTTAATTGGCGTCGCCTACACCGATGTATTCCTCTCTCCAACATCGAAGATTCGCTCGCTTCGTTAATACGCATATCCGAAAATGTTCTTACTCGATAAGCAATCACGTCGAAAAGCCGAACTCTCTAAATTAATGTACGACTCGCTGAGGCGAGGCGCGGTAATACATTGATAATAGAACGAAGGGTCGGTGACAAACTGCCGACCGCACTTTCATCGTCAGGGATGCGATTAGGGAAAAATTCGTCCTGTTTTAATGGGGAGTGAAAATTAAATACCGCGGTATGTCCACCCTTTAAGTCCGGCCACCTAATAATTCATACGAGGAATGTAAAAAGGGCAGTGTAGACCCCTTTTCCATAGGTTCGGAGAAAGCGCGAGGAACGCGGCGGAAGTCAAGGGGGTAAAAAAATACGGGTTCCTGTTTATCTTGAGATTTGTAGCCGCCTTGTTCTCGATATTTATTGGCTGCTCCGGGAGTGGCAATGCCGCAGTCTGACGGACCGTTAAATTTTATTATGTTTTTTTCACCGATGCCGAAATAATGCGACGCCGGATACGACCGCCTGTATTGCAGTAAGGATAAATTCTGATCGACCCTGATTCGACATTTCTTTCAAGGGCTATAGACTGCGAGCTCTTGCCTTATCCTCGCTTTCGAATCGACACCCTCTTTGACGGAGTTTGGAAATGAAATTCGATGTACACAGAATATCAAATGATATAAGAATAATAATAATAATAATAATAAGTATACATATAGCTCTATTTACAGTCAAAGTTTTTTAATTTCTTAAATTCGTGGCAGATATATATTTTATACATATTTTACTTAGAAAATTTCTAAGGTAATGCAAAAGTTTTACACTAGCAAAGGTAGGTTCTAAATGTTAGAAGCACATTGCAATGTACTTCTACAAGTAACGTCTGCAACATTCGTAATGATGACGAGTTTTCACCTCAGCGAATTCGTTAGAAAAGCTTGTGAGCACATGTATTCTCCAATTCTAATCTGTCTGCATCCTACAATGGTCTAACCGTCTCTCCGTGTGAGGTCATATCCGAGATTAAGGAGAGACGGTAGTTGCAGGCTCTTCAGGATGATAGTTGTAGGCACGGTGGAAGCTCTTCGCTAAACCAGGCGCCTCATTATCTTAACAAATCTAATCTTGTGGTGGGTGTTTATAAATGTCTTGTTTTCCCCTAAAACGACTTTAAGGACTGGCGAGGAGGAAGACGGGACAGTCTTTCTACAGATTACAGTCTATCCCTTTATTGTTTATAGAAATGGAAAACAATGTTTGGTTATTTTTTAATAAAAATATATATGTATATTTTTCCTACATTTTATTATACACAATTTAAATTTATTTAACACGCTCTAATCTTTATCCTCAACTAATTTTTTTATCAATCTATGTCAATAATTCTTAAACAATATAACTTTTTATATTAAATAAGGCATGACAACATTGAAATATAAATAATTAATATAACGTGTTGTCGTACGAATCAACTAAATTCCTAGTTTAATTGGTGTCTGTATACCAGAATGTGGAGTACACAACGCTGGCATTCAAGGAAGGGTAGGCCTCTGTTATTATAAGATGGAGAGTACAGCTTGTCGCAGAATCGAGAGACCCTGATCCCTAAAGAGCAATAATACGAATCCTCTCTTTATCTCTCTCTCTTGCAGTTATCATTAAAATTGTCAAGGTACGCGTAAAAGTTAATTCAAAAGCTAATTCAAGCCTTTATGATAGGCCGTACTGTAATCTTCTTCTTGATCCTCTTAAAGATCTTGGACTACTCTTTTTCATGCTTTTCATTAACTCACTTTATATTGTAAGAATAAAGCGTTTATAAATGCCATAGATTTTTTTTTATGTTTCTAAAATTGTTTCTGCTATATAATTTATGTTTATACATCTTATAATTATTTTTATAATCAAAAATTTTATTTTATATATTAATAAACTTCGTCAAAAACTGATACAACAATATATCAACATTGTTACTCTTTATTTCGAATATATATGTAAAATCATATTATTTTGAATCAAATCTTACTTTAACAATGTCATCTTCGGACCATCGCGAAACGAGAAGCCTGCACCGCAGCAAACTCTTTCTCTTAAATTTTCATTCGAATCTCGTACGAAGAGACTATATCGGGGACTCGCTTCATCCTGGAGAAACCCAGACTCTCCTATCCTGTCTCGTCTTGGGCATAATTTGCACACAAAGTACTAAGCAGTAAAGTACTATGCGGGGTGCCAGCACCGTGTTATACGTATCCGCGTTGTACGTGTGCGTTATGTATGTACCGAACCCGAAGACATTATGCTAACGCCTTTCCCTACGATGGTCCTTTACCTGATGCGCCTCAGGTCCTTAATAATCGATGCGAATACAAACCTTTGAATTAATTAACAATTATTATGTATAAAATTTCGATTGTTTATCATTTTCGTAAAGTTTAAGAATTCCAGCTTTAAAATTTCTCTTTGATTATGAACTTCAAATAACATCTTTAATCTCAAATTTTCAAATTATACACGAATGAAAATATTTTGTTATTTTTTAATCAACGTAAAAAACAGAACATTCTTTATTGATTAATTAACATTGATGACATATTAATTCTCTTTACCTTTTAAAATTCCATCAATTTTTCGTTAAAAAAGATTTTCTCTGTATCAGTAATTGGAATGCAAGGACATTAATGGCGAACACAGCACGGACCGTATATATGTATAACGACCACCGGCTGGCTCTAACGAAGGAATAAGGAGGCATTCTTCCGCCAGGTAATAAAAAGCCTGTCACGTAGCGGTGGCTCCGTCGAGGACAACCGCAATGAGAAAGTGTGGGTAGTTAGAAAGAAGGGAAAGAATACTGATTCATTATTCAATCTGGGTCGAGTGATTAGCATGCGCCAGTGCTCGACGTCTTAGTCCTCAGATCCTTCTAAATAATGTAAGGCGAGCCGCTAGCCCAAACCACTTTCTTGATGGTCCTTTGACTTTTCTAGCATCGCCTTGAATATATTTCCAAATTATGCGCGCGTTCAGATAATATAGATAATACTTTAGGTACATAGATAGTACTTCCTTCTAATATTTTAAATATCTATTGTAATATTGTATAAATATCTAATATATCACACATTATAAATATTGTCGTAATTATCGTAATATAACCTCTGTTTTCTTTCATTTTTCAATATATTTTCAAATGATATATATTGAAATACAATTGATCAGTTAAAAATTCTCAAGAATTCTCTCTCTCTCTTTTTGAAACAATTGTCTGGAATTTTAATAAGATTTTTAATTTCTTGAGCATATACATTTAAACTCTCTGACGGCTATACAAAATTTATATTACACCGCTTTAAAAGCGACATGTTTCGATTATCCGATAGCGGATTATATAGAAAAGACTAATAATACTCTCTAATCCATCCACGAAAAAATATCGTTGTCTCGAATCTCAAGGGACAGAAGAGAAAAGGCCGAAGGATAAAACATTTTTAATGTAATTAAGTGGGAATCTCTGCGGTGTTCTGCCCTGTTCTACCCCGACGTCACCGTTACCAGTCTCCTCCCTTTCTCCTCTGCCTCACCGCGCCACGGTTGACGATGGTCTCGGCTTGAGATCTGGATGTAAGAAGGGTTGTATTCAGCTTGCCTCCGGGGCATGTTAATGCACTCCGAGATCTTAGCACTTACACTCCAACACGCCCGTCCTCGTCGTTGTCGTTCTCCTGCCTGCTTTTCCATCCCCAGCCATTTTCTCTTTCTCTTAAACTACCCCCGACTCAAGTCTCTGGCGCCTCTAGAGAGCTTTCACGGACGCCGCCTTAAATCCGGATCTCTGCGCGCCTTTACCTTCCCCCTCTCCGCCTCCTACTCCTCCAAACCTCCCTCTCGTCAACCTCGAAGCTGGTGTACTCAGCTCTCGAAGCCGCGAAATTTTCTTTTCAAAAGAAGTTCGTGGAAATTTTATATATTCATGCTTAAAAATCTCACGATTTAAATTTTTATTACTGTGTGCAATAATTATAATTATATCCATTATATAATGTGTAGTCTTAGTATCTTTTTTATCACCTAAAGATAGTAATAATATATAAAAAATACCATTTACAATTAGAGATAGAGTGCTACTGAAAGTAACATATCAAAAAATTTCAAATGTGTCTGCTCATGCAATTTTAACCAATAATAGCAACAAATTTTTCCCTTCGAAAGCGAGAAAAAAAACGAGAAAAAAACGAGAAGAAAAAGCAAGAAGAATTTTGAAATAAGTTGTCCTTTTGCTGTCTAAAAGTGGTCTGTACTTCTACTTCAAAGAAGCTCTTGAGGGAGGAGGAGGGGAGAGAGAGAGGAGGGAGAGAGAGAGAGAGAGAGAGAGATACTCAATGACTACGAGAATGAGGGTGAGAGAATCCGCGGAAAGAAATCTTAATTAACGAGAGCATTGTTCCAGTCGCGAAAAGTCTCTGAAGTACCAGCCACCAGAATCAAGCGTGGCTTTCGGCGCACAGCCGGGGATGATCATTTCAGACTCAGAGGATGAGAGGAAAAACGCCGCTTTTCCCGAGGACGATGGGCGCCACGGCCACCGGTGGTGGTGCGCGTAAGGGCACACAAAGCCCTTGACGGATGGGTAGCCACCGGGCTGCGGCGTAACCCCCACGATTACGAGTGACCACCTGTTGAAGGTCCTATACGCACCTGTGTACGCACACACGACTTGTCCTCCCCGCACCACGAATACAGACGGCATTTTCATCTGTGGCGGCAGGAGAAACGGTCCGTAATAATGTGCGTCAACTTCCGGGTATAAATTGCCGGAAACGATCGACGAAAAAATTCGACGAGCCTATGTAAAATAATAATATGCGAATAACAAGTTTATTTAAGCCATAAGACAAAAAAAGATGAGATGAGAGGATAATTTGCCAACTTTGGTTTGTTATATATACAAAATACGAAAAGTTTGTCTAAATTTAAATGTACAAAGCAAAGACAGTGTTATTTTTATTACATTTCTTTCAGACTAGTACAAATCCATTCGACGATTAATGATACTCAATTGTACTCCTGTATCCTGCCGCTGTAAATCAAGTTCTCGTCTACAATCACTATGCTGACGCGACATTGAAGAGCTCGGATGCAGCTCTGAACACGGAAAAGTGCTTCGGTGTTTTTGCACGGTCGAGCGCTCGTCAATCCGGAGATCGAGAGCATACGCGCGTGCGTATCTCTCTATGTGTATGTGTATATTTTTTTTATTCTTGGTCTCTTTCCCCATCAGTCCTCCCCCCTCTCCCCTCGCTTCAGTCACGACCGTAGAACGCGACGGGGACGCTTTATTTCCACCCCCGTCGCGATCGTTCCATTTGTTTCGCAGCCGGCATTGCATGCCTCGCGGCGACGAGCTTTCTCTTTCCATCTTCTCTATTTATCTGCCTCCCACTGCCTCTCTTTTTCCCTCTACCTCCCTCTCTGTCACCCTTGCTCTTCATGGTAGATCCGAGCGGTGGACGAATCGACTCGACGTTATCTCGACATATCCGCGAATACACGTTTAATGCACGACGCCGACGTATTTATTCACCGGCGTACTTTCCCCATTTTGACGAATGGCGCGCCACATCGCACGCTACTAGTCCAATGTGTTGTTCGCATGATTTTTCGCCAGCAACGAGGCGAATTCTCGTTTCTCGGAAAAAAATTTAACAGGGAAATAATTAGAGTTTAAAAGATATTATAAATAAAATTTGTGATTTTTTTAATGATACGTCACAGGATTTAATAATAATAAATGTAAAAATGTAATTTTGTAGACGTTACTGTATATATGATTCATACTAAGGATGTTATGTTTGCTAAAGTATAACTTGCACGATTAAAATAAAGTTCATAATTTTTGTTCTTTCAATGTAAACAATCAAACAATCAAAATCGTTATATACTTTTTGGTATCATTTTTATATCATATATCTTTTTTATCGTTATAATATCGTTATATTTTATTATTTTATATCGTTATATAATAGATATATTCTTTTTCTAATAAATTTGACTTTGTAGAAAGTATTTAATCAGATATCAAATTAAATCAATAGCATAATAAGAGAAAAATGCTTAAATTTTGAAGAAGACATGAAACTAAGAAAGATCGAAAGCACGGAGTTTCTCTTGGCAGGTACTCATTAGTAATCCAGCATCGTGCCGTCCATTACGCATTCCGATTCCACGTTAACCCCCTGAGAGTTGCCTCAAGCCCTCTAGTCTCTCATCTTATAGATTCCTCGATAATCCATCGTCATCGTGTTGAACCATCTTGTCAACACAGAAGTTTGAGCAGCGCGCATTTCATATTACTTTACGATAATTTTACGATTGTTCAATGAAAATTACACAACTAAACATAAGACATATTAAAATTCCTATATTTAAAAAATATATATTTTCTTTTTACAACTCGAAGAAGTTTCCATCATAATCTGATACAAATTAAAATATAATGTTTGGCGGTGATGATTGCCAACGAGGAATAGTCGTAGCAAGAGGCAATCTATGATGGAAGTAGTACAAGTCAAACGAACGTCGGTCAGTCGAGCCTTTTTAACTTCTTCCTTTTTTAGCGGTAAGGGCGACCGCCGCTTAAAGTGGTGGCTCGCTAATGATAGTCCAACCCTTCAAGGACTTCGCGACCCGAGCCCTCTCGAAGCCGGCCTGCATCTGATGGCACTTCAATCCGTTAATTGGTGTACAACTTTTTCGCTGTCTCCCTTCACGTTCGCTCATCTCACTTCTCTTCCCCCCTTTCGGGGTGGAAAAAAATTTATTAAATTAACCGCTGGCCGAGTGATGTTGCCCCGACTTTATTTCACACAGGACTCCACACAGTCTTCATGCCGCTTATGCGTTCGTCGTGGATATTTAACGTTTTACTCGAGTCACTGCCCGCTGCTTTCGACGTTCACGCTTGACGAAACTTTAAAACTCACTTAAACGCATGGCGAGTAATTTTTATGCCTTCTTGGATGTTCAGAAAGCGAATTAGCGATTTATGATCAGGTAATAAGTCGTTTCACTTTACATGTCGAGCTTTTTTTACAAAATAATTTGTAAATTCATTTAATTAAGAGTTTTAAAACACTTATATCACTTTCAAAAACATTAATGAAGAGTACACCGCGCAATAAAATTATATAATAAATTCTAGTTTTAAGGCTTTCGTGGTATATAATAAATTATTTTTTGTATAGAAGCTTTATATACATAAACCTATGCTGTTTATAAAAAGTGAGAGATACTTGCAATAATAAATTCTAAACTATATTTATTTAAGGTTCAATAAAAAGATAAATCAAATATAGTAATAGTAATGTATAAGAGATTTCGTATCCACTAAAAATTTAAACCTAGATAATAAATCTGGACAGACACAAATAAATCTAATGTATTAGTAGCATTTTGTATTCAAAACTGTTTTAATTATATCAATGTTATTTCGATATATTTCATGATTAACAAGCACAGTATGTTCATTGGGTTCACTGTGACAGCATTATATACAGTTTTTAAATGTATTCGATCAAAGATATGCAGCTAAAGCACGATTTCGCATAATTACTTAGCAATTCTAACTGCAACGATCGACGGGAAGAGGGATAAGGCTTACACGGATTCTGCCAAATGGCAGGAGAGAAAAAAGAAAAACGAAAGAGAGATCACCGTCGGTATTCAAATCGATTACACGAGAGCCAATGTAAAAATTATGCAAATGTCGTTTACAAGTGAATGGGACCCTCGCGACGAGCGAGGTTACAATTAGGCAGGAACCAATTCAATATCGAGGGCCATTCGAGAGAATATTCAACGGGATGGTATTAAATGCCGACTGGCTCGTTTCTATAAGAACAGATCGGCGTTATCGTTTAAACAGCACCAGCATTGCGTGTGACAGATGCGTGAGCGACAAGAAATAAAAGAGGATCAGAAGGAACCATACGATTTGTGCTTGTAATACATTTCGTATGTTAATAATATATCATTATACCGACTTCTTTCTTACTTGATTCTTACAGATCTTAATTTTTACATCATATTGATTTATCATACTTGTAAATAAAGCACAATGTAAGTGTTAATAATACTGCAAAATACAATAGATTTGCATACAAATAATAATAACTACGTTGTAATAATATGATAGTTGAAAACTGAATAAAGAACTAAACAATTATATATGTATATATGTATATATACGATTATCCTTTTAAAAAATCCATTAATAAATTTTTCACAAATTCAAAAAAAAGTTGTCTCTTGTAGCATATAGATATATGTATATCAGTCAAAATAGGTACCTACATTAGTAGTATGCTATGGTCGAATCGAAAGTCGAATGAAACTATTTCTTCGTTAAGCCTGCTTTAGTAGGTTATAACCACGAGTACATCCCTTGAAGAGACCCTCCATGCTTAAAGAATCGATGGAATTACTGGCGGGTGATGAGTTTAGCGGAAGGGATAGACGAGATGAGAGAGGTCTCTTCTCTCTTCGTCCCTCTTCATCCCCTTCGCGATCCGTATGAGGTATTCTAAGCTTCGGTAGGAAATGATGAGCCACGCCGACGTTCGTTTGATCGTTTTAATTATAACGATATTCCTACACTCGAAATCGGCGTATCGCGTAATCCAAAAGCGAAATTAAAATGCGATCGCTAGCTTGACAAAAAACGTAGCATTTATATATAAAAAATCCCCAAGAAGAAATCTTTCGCATATCACGTTGGATTACGATTGGATTAGTTGAGATAGGTTGTCGTAAAGACATTAAAGGACGCGGGTGCGTTTAAGAAGCCGAAGGATTCGATGGATTATGGATTTCTCGCCTTCATCTACATATGTTCTCGTCAGCTGCGCTTTGTTTCCCGAATAAGAGCTCATCACGGATGCAAAACCATCCATTCATATTCAAAATTTTATATCTCGACCGCGGAGGGGCTAATTTATTCGGCTTCGATCCTGCTTGCGACAAATCCAAATGACGCACCCTCCTCGCCCTTACTTTGCCTCTTTCAAACGCACGACCATTAATAATTTTGCCATTTCTTTGCGCGTTTTAATTTTTTTTTCTTATTAGATTTCCAATCGAAAAAAAACAAAAAAAAATGAAATTTAATGTTACACGCGAATAATGTATTTTTAAAAACATACAAGAAAAATTTCGAATTTCTAAATATCCAGAAACTCTTTCGTTCTCTCGGTGTTCGAGCGAAATCCGAAGAACAGCGCACTGCAGCAACCGCCGGCACTGCATCCAGTCTCTTGCTCGCTCTGTCTTCCGTCGAAGAGATAATCATATTAGCCGGGTTATAACTTGTCTATGCATAAGTATAATACCATGGCGCCGTAGTCCCAGGATCCTGGCCAGAATACCGCGTATATTTTACGCGCTCTGCTCGACCGCGTTCGCGCGCATGTACCCTCAGGACCCTTAACCAGAACTCCGACCGGCTGCCGTTGCCGCTGGCTGCCGCCACCGAGAGAGAAGGCTCGAGAGACACTAGGGGGGTTTAGGTGCGCAACGTACAACGTTAATCAGCCTAATTGAATTAAGCACGCGCGACTGTTGTAATTATGACTATTTATAATGATCCCGCCCGCGCGCTTTGCGATTCATCCCTCCGCGCGTGGAATATTAGTTTACGCCGCGAACGCGTCGCATTTAATGCCCGATGTCGTCGCCCGAGCTTGTTAACGGGGGAAGCGACCGAGCACACGGCGATACACGGAGTTTCGAACAATCATCTAAAGTGGAAAGATAAGCTGCTGCCGCCGAGGCGACCGAAACAGCACCATAGAAAGCAATACTTTCTCGTTACCAGAAATAGACTAGGAACAACAGACAGGAAAGTTAAATCGTAAACAAATTATAGCTAAGCGCTCTGTAATAAGATAGACTCACGTTAATTCGATATTTTTAAGATTAAAATGATCAATCGACAATTTTGTGAAAAAAGAAAAGAATCGCGCTATACTGTGTGATATATTATTTTTTGTTTTTAAATCACGGAATCAGTAGTCTTGATTTAAAGACATAAAATTATACTGAAAAAAAATCATATTTTCAACTTCAATGTGACACAAAAAAGAACCAGAACTAGTCTTCAGAAATGTTTAACTATTGGTAATAAACGACACATTCTATTATACTTGTCTAATCTGTTCTCTTTATTGTCGTAAGAGAGGCGGCCGGTAAATGTACCGTATTAATGAAAACGGGTGTTAGCCAGGATTTCCGGGTGGCTCGCTCTCTTCGCGCTTTCCTCTCTACATCCCCTGTATTTCCCTCTCGCGCACACCCACGCCTGGGCACGCATCAGAAGTCGTACTTCATTAAGTCGGCAACACTTCTTCCAGCGACGTTACTCATCCCTTTGGGACAGGCGCCGCGAGGAGGCGAGATCGAAAGGGAATAAGATTAATTGCATTCCGCGCAGGCGAGAGGAGGCGTATTTTAAGGCAAACCGCCAATGCTCGCTCGTGGAAACGGCGACGGGGCCGAACGAGTGGCGAGGACGAGAGGAAGGGCGGAATGAGGAGAACGACAATACCCCGGATGGAAAGACGGGGACGAAGTCGCGAGAGAAGTGAGATTCCTGCCACTGATGGGGCTGAGGAGCGAACCGACGAGCGTGACTGAAAAGAGGACCAAGAAGGAGAAGACAACGCCTAAGGCCTTGTTGTATTTATCATATAATTACCATAATAGAGCTCCGCACCGCGCTCCGCCACTGCCGACCAATCCCGCCCGCGCCCCCCGCGTTCCAGGCCACAACCGCAAATTGGAAACTCTCGAATACATTTTCCCTTCGTCGCTCACACTCGTTCGCTCGCTCGCTCGCTCGCTCGTTCGTTCACTCGCCGCGCTCGAAATTGTTCGCCGTAGGACGTCGGCCGTCGAGTCGGAAGGATGCTAACGACAGCAGCACGAATACGCAGTCATGGAACGCCTGTTCGGCGTTCGAGGATCGACATATGGTCATTAGATACAATTTGTCTGCGTAGCTGCACTTTCTGTCTGACACTAGTCGTCGGAGTAATTATGGTTCGACTTAATCAATAATTGCGCGCCATTCTCTGTTTAGATCTTTTTAGTGAGACTTTAACTACATACAGTCATTTTCTGTAAATTCAAAAACCCATCGATGTATAAAATAAATTATATTTTTAGTATCTTAAACGAATTGTTGCAGATTTGATTACTGTTTCAATAATTCATTATTTACATCAGCTAAATGTTATTAAATACATATACCTACTATCGCGTTATTAAACTGATTGTATTCAACAATTTAATCATACATGTATATTTACGGAGGGGAAAACTCTCTCATTTTGTAAGAAATGGGACATATATCTCGAAAATCAAAATTTAAATCATCTATCTTCGTTCGATTTTCTATTTATTATACCTATATGCCAAATTATATGGTAAAATCTTGCCGTTTACCATAAGTTTAACCTTAGCAAAAAAAGCACTCTTCAAATTGCTCATATCAATTATCTTATAATCATATCAAGAAAATTACTTAAATTAATCTACCGCTATTTTTTCTCTATTAAAGGGAAATAGATAAGAACGAGAAATAGTATAACGAAGTGAATGCTTGAAGATGACTTCTTTAGTTTCTTCGCTAACCACGAATCATCCCCGCCGACATCACCTTTTGAATCTCTTAGCCCCCTTTCCTGGTCACCCGATGTGCAGCCCGGCGGAAAGATATTGCAGCTAAACACTTGGTTCTTTGATGCCGCCCTAGTCCGGGATCTCTATCCCCGGGTACGCTGGCGGATAATTAACGTTAAAGGTTAATCCCGCGGAGAAAGACGACAGGATAAGAACGGGCTGACAGCAGCTCCTCGGCTCCTGTTCCTCTGGCAGATATAATTTGATTGGAACCTCGAAAATGGTATGCTAAAATTGAGTCCTTGGATTCAAACATATCCCTTGAAACATGGCCACATCCAGAATTATATTCGTTAATACTTAGTTTTCAGTATAACAAAGAATTAGTAAAAATATCCGTGTTCTTCAAGACTCTGGAAAACATATTTAAGAGTATTCGTCTCTGATGAGAATACTTTTAAGATATTCCCATTCTCTTTAAGATATTCTCTCGATAGTATCGTTTTCTTTTAGAAAATTATAATTTTTAGAAACGTTTTCATCATATTCTTTAATTTTGTAGCGCATCTCATTTCTTCATTTGATTAAAAACATGAAAAAATTAAGTCGCAAAATTCTAAATAGACAATAAAATTGTTTATTTTAATGCAATTAAAAATTATAATGTAATGTATATAAATAAAATAAATATATCAAATTCAGCATTTGTCATATTTCAAGTAGCAAGTGTATCGATAAACAACGAGCGTCGCGCAGGACGCGTAAAAACGTCTAAATTGCGCGTAAATAATTATATTTGCATATTCATCGAAAGGTAAATATTTAATGCCCACGGAGCATAAAGGGGCAGCGTGAAGTGTAACGTATACGTGAAAAGAGAGACCGGTGGATTCCTCCTGGAGGGAGGAGGAGGAAGAGGAAGAGGTGGCGGAGGCAGGAAGAGGGTTGGACGCTGGCGAAGGGTTGGCCAGCCGTGTACGCGCGGCCGCCGCCACGAGCTGACGGAAAAGGGGTTGAATGTACATCGCGGCTCGTCGGAAATTTTAGCTTAATTTTACTTAACTACACTGGACTGCCCGTGGGCGCCCGGCTGCAGGGACAAGTGTTATTTTTGTAATTCCGAGCGGCGCTAATGGGAGATCTCGGCTTAACTCCGACCGACCGCCAACAAAAGAGGGGTGTTTACTACGCGCAATGAGTATACGGCCGCGCGGGGGTAGTAACCGACACCCCACCGCCTCCGCTTGTTACAAACGCGAAAAGAGCTTGACATTAGTTGACCGACGGACGAGACCGGAAACGTGGGTCAAAGTGTTCTTCATGGAAAATGCGAGGACTGATCGTCTCTTCTGAGAAAATATAGCTTGAAATAAGAGTTCAATATGATGCATTATACATAGTATAAATACATTTCTTATCTTAAATTTTCTTTCTAAATAAATCAATAATATTGTATTTTGTACAGCATGTAGTAATATGTAAATAATTAAATAAGGAAAGTATATTGTAATTATTTTTATTTCAAAAGTTTGTTAGAGAATATATTTTCTACATATTATATTTTATCAATTTAATATGATGAATGATAGAAGGACCTCCTCTCTCTCTCTCTGCTCTGTAACTGACGCGTTACTGTCAGGGCATTATCAACGGCGAAGATATCGAGAAGATGCGAAAGGGCGCTGATGAGATTCGAGGGAAAACTTGCAGGTATGGAGCGTAGAACAAGTTACAGAAGCTGAGACGTGTATCGAGCGTGAATATTACATCGATCAGGGTTTGACGATGCGGTACAAAGGTGGGAAGGTAGGAGGGAGGAGGGAGAATCGGGGAAGCAAGGATGATGTCGCCTATTATCCTGTGGAACACCTGAGCCCCGTTTTCCGTTACGTGCTGGTCCTGCCATCCCCGTTCTCTTCCGTGTCGCGCGCGCGAGAAAGTGTATGAAAACGAGCACGCACTCTCCGTCACCGACGTCGGCCAAATTGCACGACCTCCGCGTATTATCCGTCCCTAAATTATTCCCCGCTAACCGCAAAAATAGCCCCTTGTCTCCCGCAAACCCTCTCGTCTTCTACCCCGCAAGACTCCCCCGGTTTTCTGCATCGTTACATTTTCTCGGTTAACGCGCTGCGCGGTTCATTGTTTCAACCGCATCGCAAATACGGAATCGTCATTAATAAAATATATTAATGTGGTGTCTTCTTCTTTCACCAATATCATTGTAATTTCGTGAATTAGGAATCAGACAGAGGGAATCGAGAAA
Source organism: Crematogaster levior (assembly GCA_901521435.1). Taxonomy (NCBI): domain Eukaryota; kingdom Metazoa; phylum Arthropoda; class Insecta; order Hymenoptera; family Formicidae; genus Crematogaster; species Crematogaster levior. Next base: position 437,091 of record CABEGB010001169.1, on the reverse strand, counting down.
TAGATGACTTTATTTATCTATTTAAGGTTAAAATAGAAATTTATTTAGACATGAAATTATTAATGTTTGCAAAATTAAAATTTATAAGTCTTAACATTTTTTGCATAAATTTTACTTTTCTTTGTTGCTTTAATTACAGAAGTAAACTGAATGATAGATATGATCTATGCTGGATAAAAGATTACTATTATTGCCAGTTCAATAATTAGCAGTAGAACGAATTATGAACGAACGGCATACACATCAATCATGGACTCAACTTTTTCACGGATGCCGACTATATGTATATTAATGTATGTTTGGTTAGGAAAGTGTATCCCTCTGATATGATGGACGCTACCGGAGACGAAAGTTGAGAAGGTTGTAACGGCTTCTGGCACCGTATGTCGGATTTCCATTCGACGAGAGATGGATGGTCCAATCCATGGAACATTGATCACTATTAAATCGCACATATCGGTGGAAACCTACTATATGACGGTTTAATATATCGCAAATATAATTGTATTTTCAAGCTAACTCGTGTATTTAATTGTTTCATGAGAGTACTTTCGTTGGATACGATATTCGACTAATAAATGGGATAGTAAATTCTCATCGCGAAATGTGAGTAGAAAGTTTGACAAGCTGCCACAGTATAACGCGTCGAAACAGCATTGTCCATTATTTACATGCGGACGCACACACTCAGGTGCCGCGCTCAGGAGTCTTCGGAGAGGTAAAAGTTGCAAGTGCGCGGCGGCAGCAGCCTGGCTATCAGGTCCGATTCGATAAAAGATGGATGATCCAACCGACGGCCGTATAGTCGATCGGTCTCCGAGCTGACGCCTCCGAAGATGAAATGCACCCTTGGCGACCTCAGAACCGACCCTAAGCCCCCGTACACCCCGTTTCTTTCCCCCTTCGCCTTTCCCCTTTCTCCTCTTTCGCGATAGCACTTTGCCGAGGGCATATTTACGAGAGAGGAGCGTGCTCCGCGTCGGAACGCACCACCATCTCTTGGATATACGCGATTTGGCATACAAATTCCATCATATGTAACCCGGAAAAATGTTTATTGGTCCGACTAAGGGTTATCAGGTCCGGTTTCTAGTTGATCTGCTTGACGTAACCAGTCGTCTCACGTAGCTCTATGAAATTGGGTCCACCGAGTCGAGAGTGAGAGCATAAGTCTTCTTTACAACCGACTGTACTTTGCATTCCACATGACGCGGCTTGGAGCCGGTCCTTTGGAAAGTTGCAACAATAAAAAAAATGTTATTGCAAAGAAACAAATCGATATTACGTAGAAATATTCTTCTACGAGTGAGAGTTTCAAGAGTAATGCATTTAATTTATATATGTGTCCTTTTTTTACCGTTGTTATCATAATATTTATGTACTTGTAGAGTAAAAGAATAAACATATATGTTAATGTCTATATTTATACCGAACGAGATGCAATTTATGAGATTTCGAGAGAACGCCGTTTTATGGAACGTGAGAAAATTTATAGGAATAGTCGAAGGAGCGGAGGGTGTGAAAGGATGCGAGCGTAGGACGAAGGTTCTCTGGTTTCCTCGCGGGGTTCGCACGACGACAGTCGTGCCGGAGAACAGCAGTACATTATTTCTTGATGTCAAATAAAGCAATTAGCATGTGCCCTGACCAGGGTCCGCAGGTTCTAACCCGAGTAATCTCGTCGGGGTCCCCGGCGTGTGCGACATCTTCATCAGAGAGGCGGACCCTCCTCTCTTCTCCTTTCTCCGCCACTTTTCGTCCCCTCATGCCGGACGATGGCGCGATCACGTGACTACTCTGCACCCTTAGAGACGAGGGATGCTCGATGTTGCGGAAGAGTGAGAGCACAGATCGACGAGAAGAAGATGGCCGCTCGATGTAAGGGCGAGGGAAAGGATTGGGAAGAGAAAAATCAAGGGGAGAGGGAAGGGAAGGCAAGAGAAGGTCGTGTCCACCGAGTGAAGGCGCTTCCAAGGGAAATTTCACAAAGGCTGACCCGCTGGTAATGAATGTTATATAACCCTTTTAATGCTTTAAGCCTCTTAGATTTTTCAGTGCGCTCTCGACGCGCACGCCTCCTTCGTTCCCATCCCTTCGCCTTTCCTCCTGGAGCCAGCAGAGGTAGTTCACGGTAGAGAGGGTGAGTGAGGGAAGTCATGCCTCGGGGTAGGTAATTATGTGGCGGACGTAAATTAAGCTTGTTTAGATTGGGATTTTTATTAAGGTCTTTTATGAAAGAGAGTGCCGCCACTAAATGGCACACGGTATACACTCCGACACCGGTACTCCTTTAAATGCCACCGGAAGAGAACCCGCTATACATTTATTTCGTGACTAGTGCTTGTGAAAATGAGATTTAAAAGTCAGATTTATCAGGAATAATCGTATCTCACGAAATCATATTTTTAGTAAATTATTATTGCGTATTGCATTTAAAATTAAAAATTAACCTATTTATCATTAATAATTAATTTTAATTATCACTCAATTTTGACAGTATAAAAGAAGAAATTGAGTCTTCTAATTTGTTACAATCTTTTTAGATAAATTATTTAGATAAATTAGACTTTATTAAAAATAATATATACGCATATAACATATATGTATATTATAATAATATCTTGTAACATTATGGCAATCGTGTAAGGTACAGAAAGCAACAATTCAATAGAAACTTCGAACTTGTCCAATTTCCCCAGGACTATCCCCAAGGAAACAACGATCTGGAAATATATCTAATAGCAGCAGGACGTACGCACTGAGGAACACGGAACAAATAAGTAAGGATTAGTTTAATCGTGCTTTAGGAGTCGAACGTTACGTGTTTATGTCGCCATTCCCTTTTTCGAGGGAAAGAAAAAGCTATAGCTCGTATACCGAGTTTACGAACCAGCAATAGTGCGTAAAAAGATTCAATTGATATATCGATATATACACTTCCGTTCAAAATCTATTCTCCTAATAAACGTCAACATAGACATAATTATTATCTATTTGTCTATTAACAAATAGTCTTACTTATCAATTCAATAAATTTCATAATGCTTTGCAATGTATTGTACTAACTTTGAGAATTTAAATGCATTTACGTACATTTAAGTACCATCAATCATTTCAAACTTAAGCGTTTCATCAAAATATACAAAAATGTCCAACTTATCACTTATTGTTTTAATTTGTTTTACTCGCGTACATCGTGCGTAGGCATGTTAATCCAAACATGTCCGTAACGAGCATAGCGCTACGTCAAACAGCTAACTGCTTTCGCACGAAGGCACTGGGAGCGAACTTCGAGAAGCAGTTCGCAGGTACAGACGGTTAGCTATACCCAGTGTATATGTATACCTCCGAGCCAGTAAACGGAGAACGAAGTTCTCGGTGGAAGTTTAATTCAACTGGACGGGCAGCCGGGTGTAAACGCTGAATGATTTGTTGCAAATCGAAAGCACCTCTGCGAGCTCGAGCTCAAGCGCGAACTTTAACTTCCTGCTCGCACGGCTTACTTTATGTAGCGTTGTATCACGACTATCTGGCTATCGAGCAGCCATCGATATATCACTTCGATTTACGAAATATTTTACACAAGAAACTATGTATGCTCCGAAAAGTAGAAAAATATAGCTAAATAGTGTTGCCAATATTTTTTATATATGATAAAATAATTTCTTTAATTAAAATAATCTTTTTCTGTTAAATTGACATTTGCAAGAGCAAGAATTTACTTTTATAAATATCACACAATCGATAATATACATTTCTACTGCATAAACGTTTTTTTTTAAGTGACGGTTAGTTGGTGGAGTATATTGAACATCATCCAGTGTCGATTTTCTCAGGTAGTTTCGCAAAGCTGAGCATGCTTGCTCGTTCTCTCGATTAGGCTTTGCCGTCATTAAAAGTTTATAAAGAAGCCGAAGTACGAAGCGGGCAACGAGGAGGGGAGGTGGTAGATGGTGGCTTGGCAACCCCAGAAACGAAGGCAGAGTAAAACCGACATGATAGAGTAAAAGAGATAGAAGCTCGAGAGTAGGGGAAAGAGAGAGAGAGATGAAGAGAAATTCCAAGCAAGTTTTCTCATGTGCGATGCATAATGAGGAAAGGCAGACGGCGTATAAAGAGCCTACAAATGAAGCTCACACTCATACATACATATACAAGTTATACATACATTATACATTGTAAGCACAGATACGCGTAACTCATCTCTAACACATCGATGTAAATTTCTCTTTTGCCACAAAAAATATTTTTGAGAAAAATTTTATATAACATGCACTATTTCTTAGAATTAAAGAAATATTTTTTACTCTATTAATTGCATAAAGTATTAATTACTTAGCATAAAAGTTGATAATTAATATTAATATTAATAATTATCAGTATTAAATAATCAACTAATGCCTGATATACATATATATAATAATTACATTTTTCTTGACACTGATTAAGTTATATCATTTATTACCTTAATTATTTATTAGTATATCTCGATAAATAAAATTTGAAAATTTTTAATGCTATTAAAACAAGTAAATTTGAAGATTGAGATTTAAGAGTGATCTATTTTACATATTCAAAAGTATGTAAGATAATAATTATATCTCACTAGTCTGAAAAAATACGAGATATATATTATAAAACGTATATTGAGTACTACATAATTTTTAGTATGCACTAGTATAAGATTTCGTTGATCGTAGGCACAGACGTTGGTAAAGATATGAACACGCAATGCGAGTTGTGGATTGCACGAAAACCAATTAAAGGTGTTAGATCGATCCTCCCTAGTAACTGACTTACTAGGCTCCTCGATGAAAGCCTCAATCCTTATTTATGGCATCATATTCTTTTACCCAATTTATTAGTATATAAAAGAATATTAAAACTATTTTTTATATAATTAAATAATATAAGAAATCTTAAATTTTTAATAATAAAACTATCAACAATATCAATTACCTACATCGTAATTTTTACGTTTCTTTATAATCTATTATAATTATTATATGTATGTAATATAATTCTCTGTATTATAATTAATGTTTGTATTATAATTATTGTAATCTTTAAATATTAAAAGTTGAAATGAAAAGAGGAAATTATAAGCATACTCTGTATGTTAAACTTACCTTGTTCATGATTTGGCGGGGATACTCCCGCCTCACTAGGGACGGCTCTGCAAGAGAAAAAACATACTAATTACTCCACTGAAGTTTGTAAAAAAGTAGAATAATAAATATTTAAAAGTTAAATAGATATTATTTGTATATAAACAATTGATACATTCTTTCAATGCAATGAAAATAAATAATATAACAAATTCAGTAATTCATTCGCGAAATTTTTTGGCGTACTGTGAATAATATAAAATAGTACTTCATAGTATAATAGTATTTCATTCTTTAATATAAATCTACTGCGTAATGTTGACCAAAAATTAAAAGGTTCAATGGAAACATAATCGGGAAGATATTCACTCTTTCTGTACTTCACATCCGTTCTCAACCTCATCGCCGTGCTTTGTGACGCAAGTTAATGCACGTAGGGTGGTCCTTGATCGCGAGCCCCAATCCCTTCCTCTCCTTTCCCTTCGACGGGTACCACCGAATTCCCATAATCTAATGAATGGCCTAACCCCAATATCCTCTTGGTTCAGCTTCACCGCTGCCCACCCTTCATCTACTATCGTACATGTACCACGCATGTAAATATCCTTGTTACCTACGTGTGCGCACTTCAAGTTCTTTAAAATCCTACATCCGCTAAAAATAATTAATTATTTTAATTCAATCGCGACTACCCTCACTCGTGTTTTTTTTATTTCGTCAAGATGAAGAACAATTATACAGATGAAAATATAATAAAGAGTTTTAAAAAGATATGACAAGTACAAATAAGTATCAGAAAAATTATGCATACTGATGATTTAAAATTCTATTCGTAAAACGCTGAGTTAAACGTCTGTGGAAAATGAATACAATTATGTGCAACTATAAAGGTAATTTTTGAGGCATTTAGTATGTGCGTGAGAAGCACGAGTAGAGACTCGCGTAGGCTAATTGCGCATTAAATAAGGGTGAAGTCGATGGAGAAATTCTTTCGTCTAGAAAATGGACCGGACACGATCCGGCGGTAGTGGCATTAATCCCACGCGGTAGGGTAAGGACGCGCAAATGTGTTTATCTCTGGGAATAATAAAAAGGGTGACCTGACGCCAAGCGATCGCAACGAAGTCGGGAATAATGTCTCGGACACGAGGCTCGTCTGCGGATTTGCCCTTGCTTCTACCACCAACCATCCACCCACACTCCACCCCCTTTCGACCTCCTCCAACCTACCCTTATACGCGTGTCCGCTGCAGATTCAGACTCCTAATTAAGACGAGGGTGCGAGAGGGGTTTCAGGGGTTTCTGTCGGGTTCTCCCCTGAGGGGGCAGGGGATAGGTGGCGGGTGTATGGGTAGAAGGAGGGTTTTCCCGAGGTAAGGGGCACCCGTATCGTGCCGGAGGGGTAAGCCAAGGCAAAGGGGGTAAGGAATATTGATCACGGGACCACCACGGCGGCGAAGCAGGGACTGCCCGCACTCGCCCTCTGCTTTCATCCACCCACCCTCTCGCCATCTAACTCCAGCTTTCTCCCGGCTCTCTCTCTCTCTCTCTCTCTCTCTCTCGTTAACTGTCTCTCACCTTCTACCTTGTTTCCGACATCTTTCGCCGATCCTCTCGCTCTGAAACGAGCATGGGCCAGACCAGACTAAACCACCAAACGCCAGATGCGTGAAATCAGTCGGTTAGAACCTGCCCCGCAGCCTTTGCAAATTATTGACGCTGAAACCGCGAGGCAGATGATGCCTGCGCGCTGTTTCGTAGTGGACTTTGAATGAAGAGAGCCGGTAAGCTCAACGCTTGCGAAGAAGAACAAAGTAAAAAAGCTTTTGAGAAGAAACTTCTTTATATAACTTACGATATAATTAGTCTGTTCAAACGTAGCATATTGCATATCATGTAAGGAATAATGATCTTGTTAGGATAAGATATTCTAATATCAAAACCGATATGGTCATAAATTTTAACTGAAATGGTTATAAATTTTAACACACAATTCTACAGACTCATAAAATATACGATTATCTTGAGTCGTCTCTTGCCATTTAATGAAACGTTTCGGTAACTTTGTGGAAACGCCTTCACATCGTGACAAGGTTTACGAAAATCGCAATAAGACATGGCCCTCCTGAAGGGAATTTCTGATGCTGGAAATCCGAGTAGCCTGACGAACTTTGACGCACACGCTCGGCCGAACAAGATCTACGCTCTAGACGTGTGCAGCGTTCTCACGAGTTTTCGAGAGAGATCCTCTCGAATAGCGTGGAGAAGGAGTAACTGACTTGGCTCGTTTCAAAGACGGGGACAGAAGATGGGGGTGAACAGGGGGACTCGAGTTTACACGACGTAGCGACTCGTCTTTCTACCCGTCGCCTTGCCTTAATTAAATCTCTAGACCCTTCCTGAAGAACCCGCGGACCTGGCGGGAAACTAGAAGAACCGCCTCCCTTTCTCACTCTACAATTCACTGCGGTAACACGTCAGCTTTCATCGGTCCTCTGCACGTTACGAGGAATTCACGACCATAGTGACCGCAATGTACAGACTTGTTTATTTTATTAACTTAATTCGTTATACTGAAATCTCGTTTTTCACAACTTTTACACCTACATAATTTTACACCATTTTAATTTAGTTTTTTATTAATTTTGTTCTCCACAGCACAATTTCTCATGAATATTGTTATTAGGTAATAAATAAGTGTTGCTGTCATTCTTTGATAAAACCAATTTTTATATTACAAAGTAAATTCTTATACTCAAGAAAATAATTTTAAAACTGTTGCGTATTTTATTTTAGACTGTCTAAATTTATTCTCTAAAATTTGGATATGTAATTAAAAAATATCATTCTATATATATATATATATATATATATATATATATAATATAAGATAAAATTTTTTTCAATTTAACATAAAAAAATTGAACAATAATTTGTTAAATTTTTTTAACGTATTTCTAAAAAATTAGTTGAATTGTACCGATATTTTTAGCAGACAAGTTACTTCCATTCTGAAAATTCTCGATGTTAATGAAAGCGATTTCATCCGCATGAACGGCAAATTTCTACAGCGTACAACACATTTTCTCGTATACTCTATCGCTATGCTGGCGGCTTCAGATACTGTTATTTGGCGTTGTAACGAACGTCAAGGGCGACCTCGACGAGACCGGAAGAGACCTCATTGTCCAGAGGCGGGGGCGCCGATAGGGAGGGTGCGCAGCAGCGGCAGGCAGCCAACTCAAACTTTGATATGGTTTCCTAAATAACCAAGGCGACCGATACCGCAGCACGATAGTCCTCCTTCCTCTGCCATCTCCCACCTGCCACCCGTTCACCGCCTAGACCGATCTGCGGTGGTCCGGAGAGGGTACTGTAACTACCGTCGAAGCATATTGAAACCCTCGCACCAACGGTGACCCGACTCGCCACCCCGGGCAACCCCCACCCCAGCCAATCCGCGACCCACCGTTCAGAACCGATACAGAGACTGCCGTCCGTGCAAAACTTGCGGCATGAGTGCGTTTGTCATTTCATAGGTAAACGTTACCAATTCAAGGCACAGGCAGTAACGCCCAACGTTTTCATAATGTCGACAGGTAGCAGTTAATTTAGATGCGGAATGACAGGTAATCTACAAGAAGACCGCGAAGATGGAAAAGGAATGAAACTTGTAGAACGGCCAAAAGGTGGTAAGTCGATCGCGTTAAATTTACTCAGCAGGCAGAATATTACAAATCGTTGCATTTTAAACGACTAATATGTGATTAAAGTAAGAAATACCGAATAGTAACAATATGAAGAGCATGAAGGAAAATGAAGTTATACATTATCGAATTTACTTAAAGTTTTTTTTTCAAAATTTGCAAATAAAAGTTTGAAACAAAATGTCAATGTTCTTGTAAATTATAAAATATGCTATTCTTTCCGTGTAACACTTGCAGCTGAGAAACACTTCTCATTTGCATTAAGATTTTTAATAAATAACAATCATGGCCAATCATCAAAGCACTTGAACTAATTCTTGATATATTTTTAACAGTTTAATATTATTTTATTCAGCGTAACTAGATAAGACCAGATGAAGAGTGGACAAGCAGATAGTCATCTAATTTACAGTTTCTTCCCTGCAGGCTATCAATAGACGCAATGTCTGTATCTCAGGGCTGGCTGTTTGTCCGCTAATTAGAAGTTAACAGCTGAACTAAAGTTCCGAACTTTAAAGTTTCTTGCACTCTCGCGGAAGTCTCTTGCTACCCATTCAATACCTCCTTTTCGAGGTTGGTAGAACGGCCGCCCTTTGAGAGGAACGCCCTTCCTCCTTACCTGCCTAGTCGTCCACCTGTCTTCTTCTCTCTATTCTGTTGCTCCAGCTACCGGCTAGCGTTAATTACTAATTAATTGTTTCGCGTGTTTGAGTTTTAAATGGATAAGTTAAACACCGCGTAAGAGCTTCCAACGTGAGCAAGGTGGTACAGCAGCAGTTCACCCTTCTTTTTCCCCTCTGTCCATTCCTCTCGCCTCGCGTACGATTACCGTACAAACAGTGTACTACTGGTTAACAAAGTTAGGATGACCATGTTAGGGAGAAGGAAAGCAACGCTCGTTCGTTTATTCATTTTTCACCCCGTCATCAGAACACCGTTGCCTCGCTTCACTTCGCCTCACTTCGTGCCTCACGATGTAATATCTCCATCACGACGCCGAACCATCACCAGCACGTTTACAGTTACGTCCGATCCAACGAATACGGATGTAACTTTCATAATATAGTGGTAACGCGAAAAATAGAACCTAGTTCTCATAAAATCGCGTAATACAATATTTTACAGTTTTGAAATATAGTTTTAATAGAGAAGAGTTCTATTAAGACTTCAATATTTACTTAATGTACGTTTATTTAACCACAGTACATTATGTGTGTATTAATTAAATACTGTGTACTGTTAAATGTTGTGTACTGTGTTTTAACACGCAATTTTATCATAAATAAATCTTCTCCGCTCGAGAAAAATAAGTTCTGTTTGTTTTTATTAATTGAAGCATTCTATTTTGGACTGCCATTCTTTGACCAAAAACTTTCATGAAAAACGACTACTCGAGAAACTTGTACCATTACAGTGCAAATCGTCTGACGTTGATCTGAAGGCAGGGCACACCAACGAGATCGTTTTATCCCCCGTGAGAGACGCACCCCCTCCTCGTTGTAATCGGAGCTCAAATAAAAAGTCGTAATGCCAGATAAAACATCCCATTTGTCTAACGACGATTCTTTTCTTCGCTCCTGGGAATAGTGTACCCGTACCCCCCTGGCAAAGTGGAAGTTAAATCAGGATGGTAATCATCTTAAACACCATCCTCGCAAACACCTAGACGCTCCTGAGAAGATATCCTCAAGTCGTGTAATTCTCTTGTAATTGAGACAAATCGATAAGAAATTTCCGACACAAGAGAAAATTGATATCGGAGGACAATCGATTATCGAAAAGAGCATGTTTACTAACGTTGACTGTTATCTTCAACGCTCTTGAAGCGTACAAAGCAAATCATAGAAGCGACAGAAGGAGAGAGTGTGAGAACCTGGAATAAATCAGGAATAATCGGAAAACACGACAACCAAATTGACGATTGTTATCGACTGGCGTCGTGGGTGGTGAAGAGAACGCGCCAGGATCGAAAGAGCGAATAGGGAAGAGAAAACGATGGCACTGAGGGGTAAGGGGGTAGCACGTCGGCAGCAAATCGGTGTCTTAACCGTCCGACGGGGGACAATTATTTAAGCGGGCGCCTAGTATTGCGCTTCTAGCGTGGCATCGCTTCACGTTAGCGCCCGACGAGGGCACGCTGATGGAGAGAGAGAAAAGCGAGAGTCCGGGGGCTGTTAATTGCCGGCTGTCACGGGCACGCAGTGACAGGGACCACCGTCGACAAGGGATTGCCCCGTCGAAGCCGGTACGAGCGCACCGCTAAATTCTCCTTTCGACGGAGAAAACGTGCAAACGCGCCACCGCGGTAGACGCGCTCATGGGAGATAACTCTAACCCAACAAGGGGAGAGAAAAAGCGAGAGAGAGAGAGAAACAATTTAACAAAATCTTAGGAAAAGACAATATTCGAATATATTTCAAATGTACGAGCCAATGTGGACAGCAATATAAAATTTTTAACATCAATCTACATAAAATCTGTATTTTGCTTATGTAAAAGAACAACAAGAAAAAATGTATGTTAAGATGTGTCCTATTTTTTAAATTAGACTCTCTCTCTCAATTTACGTAATTATTTTTGTATAATACTTTTTTTACATGACATTTAAAAAATCCTAGAATTTTATCCTTCGTTGGATACTTTAGCATTTCGTAGTATTTTTTGTTCCAATGTTTATCATTTGTATCGCTCTATCGGCGAACAGAGGAAGCAAACAAGCGTGAAAACTCTCGCTCGGACGTTCGCTGTAATTTGAACGCCGAGCGTATATTTATTCGGCGTCGTAGAGGAAGAGGACTCGTGCAGAAAGTGGGAGCTCGCAGAAGTAGCGTGACGACGCTAAGAGCATTAAAGAGACGTTTTCCGCCCGACACTTAGGTTTTCGTTCCCGTGCCCACCCCATAGATTCACGGCCTATCGGCTTAGCGCACGGCGGGTGGTCTCAAGCCACCCTTGGCTTCGCCACCCTGCATCGTCTTCCGCTCGGCACCTCAAGGTAGCAGCCAGTCAGAAACGTGGTTGGTTACCACCACGTTGCTCTCCTTCTGGGAAATATTTTCGTAAGCATAAGAACTTAAGTACTCGGGTGCATACGCGTGATGAGCCATCTTGATGAACATTTCTTGGTCCATGGTAGTCTCTTCTTCTAAAAAGATGTAATACGCGTGCATATAATGAGTCTTTAAAGCTTCTGCTTTGTAAATGAAGTATATACTAATAATGAATTTATTTTATTTATGTAATAATTGAAGTTTAATCTACATAGTCAACTTGGCTACTAATCTTTGTCATTAATCATTTATTAATCGTAAAAAACCGTATGTTCCTAATTCCATCTATGACTTCAGAATCACAATAAATTTAAGGATTACTATTATGTAGAAGAGAATAAGGTAGAATTGAAAATAAATGACTATCAATATTGCAATCCGTATGTAGATTAGACGAAGAAACATTCACAGATAAGATGCGATAGGGGTCGCTTTAGAGAATACTTCGTATAGCTCCCGTATACCTCGTTCTACGTAACGTTTCGAAGCGAGCATTCTGAAAGGGTCGAGGGAGGAAAACGTTGCGTCGACGGTGGTGAATTATCAGCTAAGAGGAAATTATGGAAATAGATATAAATCGAGAAGAAGAGCGCCGGCGCGACTGTTCGCAGGTAGATGCAGCGAACAGCCAATAAGCGAGTCGCTACCGACGAAGAGCCCGATGTACCTTTAAATAAATGGAGCTTAAAAGCCAATTTGGAATGTAAAGATCTATCAGCATAAATTAAACATGGCGCGGTTATATACGGAGAGGCAGGGCGTGAGGCTTGTCCTCCGATTTTTGGAGTTGGTTCAGTCAATATCCATCCTCAAGACCGACAATTTGCATCTTCCTATCTTCAAAATAATTGTACTTAATCACTGTTTTTGGAAGCAGCAAATACATATTCCGCATATTTCGCTATAAATGCTTTATTTTTGTTGATTTAGAGAAGAGTTGATTCTCTGATATTTGAGTTTTCTATAGACACTCGAAACAAATTCTAGCGTTAAATAATTACATTTAACATTTTAGTCTAGAAATCTCCAGAGGAGATAAGACGATGAATTTAACAGCAACGAACGATACCTCGGGTCAAGTGCGGTCGATTTAGCGGGAAATTTTTTGTTCCGTAGAAAAACGTAAGGGTGGGATGGAGCCATTGGGGACAAGTCATGCGGAAACATCGGAGAGACGAACGAGAAACGTGGAGGGTGAAGGCGCGAAGAGTGAAGGGCGCAGAGCGGAGGATTCGCGAGTTCGCGTCATGTGCATCGGACGCGACGTGCGAATTAACAACTCACGCGTCATATCGCGCATTATTATCCGATATTTCGGGCTGTATATCGGCGCGCCTTCACCCCTCAGTCGCGAAGAAGCGAGGCGCTCGAGTTTACACGCGGAGTGCGTTACCGTGCTAACACGGTAACGAGCAAGATGTGGGGGGACTATCGCCGCCAGACGAAGGCGAAGACATTGATTCGATGTGTTCACTCTCGTGTACCGTGAGTCGTTAATGTATTTCGCCAATCGCCTACGGTGATGTAGTTTCCTCGGAAACGTCAAATATCAACTATATATTCGATATTCAGAAAGGTCTTATATTACTGTAATGATATAGTCACTTACTTTTCATTTAATTGTCAAATAGAATAGAATAGCGTTGTTACTCGTTTTCTAAAACTTGCGCGATTCACTATATACAGTGTATTCCACCAGTCAAATGATCAGATTGAATGTCCATAAAATTCATTTACAGTATCACAAATCGAAAAATAGTATCCTTAATCACACACTTTTTTACTTTCTATTTAAATTTTTATTCCACCTAGCTATATATGAAAAAAATAAATTAAAAGTAAAGACTTTGAGAAATACACGTCAATATTAAATTTTTGGACACACAAGACGATACAATTCAACTTACGCGTACAATTTATTTGAGAAGTTCGAGATTTCAACTTGTGACATTCATAATTTCCTAATGTTACGTTTATTTCAAATTTTTAAATCCTATACATATGTATTTTTAACTGGAAGTTAGTTTTTAAAAAAATTTCTTAGCTTAGCGTGGACAATTTAAGTTAGAAACACGTTGGCGTTACCAAACTCATTCTACAATATAATTTGCCGCGATGTCACTGAAAATATTGATCGTCAGGAACAGGGCGAGATGAAAAAGTCGCGTCACGACGAAGAGGAGGCGGAGCAGTTAATGTTACGTCGAAGGTGAGCGCGTTGAAAAGGGTTGATTACACGAACGTTCCGTGCGTCCAACGGGTAGAACACGCCACCGGGTCACGCCGGAAGGATGCTGCTGGACCATGCTTGTAAGCAAGCGGCAACCCGTTCGAGGGCCGTAGGTAGGCTCGGGGCAAATGGCAGCGGGATGATTGATCGCCCGGCTAATTGGATGATCGATGACTCAAGTTCATCAGTGGCTGTTCAGCTCCTGGCGAAGGATGCTTCGCTCGCACGTGAGCGCCCTGCTGCCCCCGCAAGATGTACACATGTATATATACACACACACACGCGCGTGTGTGCACGCCTATGATATATGTGTGTACGAGACATGTATTAGATATTACACGAGAAGCAACGTCTCCGGCAAGCCTGGAAATTAACTAGTATTCTGCAGGGTCATTGCGTTTCTCTCTCGCCCTGTCCCTCGTTAAACTATATTCTTCTCTAAGTTTATAATCTCATCAGATACAAATGCTTTAGACAAATACGTTATTACAGAAAATACTATACCTTTACTCTTTCTCTAATAATAATTTATTTTTTGCAGCATATCATATACACTGCATACAAATATTTATACCTAATACTAAAATCGTTCTCAGAATTTATCTGAGAAATTAAAATAAATTTTTTCTCGTAAAATATTGATTAAAGTCGTTCACTTAAAAAGTTTGGAATTTTTGAAAGAATTTACTGTCCTCGTGTTTGAAATTGCCGCTCAACGTGTAAGATTTTTCTCTTTATACATGAAATCCCGAAGGTGCGATGTCCCCTCAAGGTAATGAATTCACAATAGGATTTAGCAGCAAAGGTGCGAGCAGGCTAGAGCGTAAGTTTACGCATAGCATTCGTCTGATATATGGCCGACGCGTGAATGCAAATCGGCGTGTAAATCATGCGAACAATGTCTTAATGTCCCGGTCATACAACGCCCACCCGAGTCAGAAGACAACGGCTCCAGTAGTCTTCGGGTGGAAGGAAAGGGTGCCTTTTCGGATATTCATAGGGAAATAAATTAGCAGGCACGCGCGTCACGAGGGGACCATTATTGATATCTATTTTCTTGGTAGACGTTACTCGCGAGTAACTTCTATTTCCCACGTGTGATGAATCGCGTGGCTCTTATAGCATAGCAATTGACACTTATAGCTGCAAATTATTACAACCATCTTACATACCATACATGTTTCCATACATATTGATGATATATAATATATTTATATGTTTGAAATAATGACCTTTAAACATTTTTGGAAATTTTTGTTATACATGGAAGCAAGCGACAATATATATTCCATAATATTAAAAAAGAAAATATAATAATAAAAGAAATGCAATAAAATATTTATTCCTCTCTTTTCATATGGAAAAAATCATTTGCGTTTTTGGAAAATATTAAGATGGTGATTTTGTATTATTTCATCCATTAATATTAAAAAATTCATACAATGTTCAAAATTATAAAATGTTCTTAAAATATTTCTAATAATTGATGATACAATACATTTCTCCTGTTATTGAATAGATTTTTGAGAATAGATAGAGAATTGAAAAATGGTTGTTCAGCCTTCTCATTTATGCCATTTAACTTGCAAATCTTCCTACCGAGTCTGCTGATACCCATGAAACATGTGTGGAAAGTGAGAAAAGTCTTAATCCCGCTTTTGAAGAAAGGACGGACGAGGGAGACAGAAACAAAAGGGTAGAAAGAATGTATAAGAGCAAGAGAGCTGAGCGTGTGAAAAATTCGTAAGAACAAAGGTGGCGAGAAATCCATACCCCAGAGGTCGAAAGCTGCGATTTCTCGTGAAGGGTGTGCCAAAAAGGATGAGGAGCGTTAGAGCAAAATATCCGTCCGAGTAGAATATGTAAAGATATTACACCTCGATGCATTATCGAATAATTGTGTGTGTGTGATTTAATTTTATATCAACAATGATACTTGATTACAGTTTTCATAAACTACTCACTTGAAATAATCACAGGATGATTGATAGATATATCAATGCATAGATTATTATTATTCAATTTTATATTATCAAGACCACATAATTTACCCGAAACCTATTAATATCATGACAGACATAATATTACGCATGTCTTCGTAAAGACGTAACTTTAGAACGATAAATTCACACAAAGAATACATTAAATATACAGAAAAATTCTCTTCTATGATAACAAAAAGGGAGGGACGAGCGAATAGGAAGTGAGTGCCATCATTGTCGATTACCGGACAATGTAAAGGTGATTGTGAAAGTCCTTCCTACCAGCACATTGATGTTTTTCTCGCTTCAACCTTTAGCAAGAATGTTTAGTCGATTTATGATGATGATATGATTTCTTTTACGCCCGTGACGAGTTTACCGCTGGCAAATCTGAGCTTCTTTAGCAACGGTATCGTACTCGTTTCGGAAGATTCTGTGATCGATAATCGCTCGCATAAAGTGTCACCCTCGCGACGAATATCGCTCTTTCGCACAAAATTATACAGTGTCGCAGTTTTGAGAACGAAGTCGCGTCGTTTCACGCATCGCCGAACATCCTACGACCGATCATTACTATAATTTTGTCGTCGGGTATCAGATCTTAATCGCGGCTGATGAGCAATCTCCCTCGCTACTTTAATAGCTCTCAACGATTTTAGACGTATTCATATTTTTTTGCAAATTATTATAGAAGAGCAAAAAGTTAAAAAACTCCTATTAATAAATAAAATCACAAAATCTAGCATAAAAATAAAGTTACATCTAAACTTAAAATTAGAGAAAATATAATACATTTAAAAATCTATTTATAATAAATTAAAATGTGATATTATCTGGATGAAAAACCGAAAAATAATCGAAAGAACAAAAATATAAACGTTTCCTCTCTCTTTCTCTCTTTTTTCTCTTTCTCTCTCATTCGTTTCGGGTTTTTGACAAATATTGTCGCGAATATTGAAATATGAAAGCCAAAATAAGAGAATAAAAAACAGAGTCTCCCTCGCGCGACATTGCGACTATCTAGACGCGATTCGTTTTTATGAACGGCGTCTTCGTTGCTCTTTCTTTTCCGTTTCTTTAAGTTTCGTAAGACTCTACGGTAACGGTTCTAATTTCCGCTAATAAATCCACGAGTGCAACGAGAACCTTCCCTCGATACGAGATAATCGTATTCTCGCTTGAAATGTATTCGCTGTGCCCTCGAGAAACGTAAGGATACGTTCGTGTATGTTGGTAGATTTTGCATACGCATATACGGAGGATATTCTTTGCATGTGTAGAAAATACATTGCGGAAAGGAGCTTGAATCGAGGGAAGAAGGTGACGTAAGAAGACGACTAGTCTCACAAGAGGCACGCTCTGCAAAAACAGATGTAAAGACACGGGGATGTCGCTCTGAAGGGTCAGAAAAGAGGATTCAGACGGTTGTAATCTCAGCTCAAGGTGTCGTTTTGCTTCTTAGCGTCCCACTGGACATCGAGACGCTTGTGACGAGAAAGCTTGATATTCTCTTCTTGACATCTCAATATATGTTATTGCCGTAAAATTTTAGTAAACGATTCTGTTAACGATTTTTTTGTTAAACAGTCTTGGGTATTACAAGCGTCATAAAAATATTTAAAAAATTATGCATCTTAATTTAAGAATGAAATAAGAAAATTAATGTGTTATAGCAGAATGTAATGCAAAATGTAAACTAAACAATTCAATTTAAAAGTTATCCTAAAGATTAAAAATTTAACAATTCAGTCCTAAAAAAATTTCATTTTTTGAAGTTACATTGTTATATTCCAATTCTAAATTTCGTAATAAAGAAATGTTTCAGAATGATCACGTATAAAAATTGATAGAGAAGATATGAGTGTATATTTTTATTTGTTATATGTTTTTATTTAATTATATCGTGTTTTGTATCTATGCAAATCTGACTTAGCTTTATCATAATATTTTTTAGTAAAAACAAAATAATTAACAATTATTAACAACCGTATATTACATGTATACAAGAATAAGTTCGAATTTGTGAACAAATGAAGAACGAGTTTCCAAGATCGTTGAAAGAGGGACGTAGGCAATTTTGCACTTGTAAATAGACCCCGAAGGGAGGAGCATAAGTAAATTAGGCCGGTCGAGGCGAAACGTTCTGATAAGAATCTTTCCCTCGGCTTTTTTAAAGGCTGACTCCGGGGGAATTGAGACGTCATCACGACGCTCTTCCTCGTCCCGGATTTGCGCCTTCCTCTTCGTCCCCCGTTGGCGCGTCCTTCGAGAGCCGTTTAATGCCAAACGCTCGCGCCTCGTCCTTTGTTTCGCCTTCATGAGATTTTTAAACAGCGCGAAATGAGCTTCGCGGGCCGGAGAGAGTTGAGAGAGAATGGGTCTCGAACGATTATCGTTTCATCCGTCGTCACTTTAATTCCCTTGCTCTGCTGTGCGAAATTAAAAAAAAAGACTCTTGCAAGTCGTATTCCGTAATACGTATTTATAAATTGTAATTTCTGTATTGTAACGTTTGGAAAAAAAGTTCTGCCAGAGTGATATATAAAATATTATTACTTATATTTATTTAATACATGTGTCAAGATTTAAGAAAGATAATCGACATTTTATTCTTATCAAATCATCGTATTAAGGAGAGGCAGAGGATGGAAGTTAAGAAGGAAGAGACTGAGAAATCTAGACATTTGTATCGTTTTGTTGTACTTCAGCATCGGCACGCGTATCGTATAGCATTACATTATTGCTTTTATGGTCAATAAAAGGAAAGATGTCCCGGTGAGGCCAGGCCGATGGTCGTCCTCCGCAACTGTCCCTTCGATTCCTAAACCGTTCTATCCCGTCCCGCAATCTTCAAACCCCTCGTCTACGACAACCAACGCCCGTTATTGCCACCGAGTCGTTCATTCGGTCATCGAAGATGTCGCGATTGGTTTCGTGTTTGCAAGGAATATAGTCCGGGGACTCCCCGACCCAGTTAACCGTTCGGCTACCCCTCGGGACACTAAGACACAAAGAATAATACCTAGAAGAATTGTTTGAATCTCTCCAAGAAAACATTTCTTGAAAAATCATTGCAAAGTTTATCTATCAGAGATTACATTTTAGCGACTTGATTTCATAATTGATAACCGATTAAACAGACTATTTAACTGTTCGTTTGAATAAATTTGAAGTCAAGTCCGAACAACATCGTCGTATATTTCTGAGAAACAACAAAAAAAAAACTGTTATCATTCTCCTTTTACATTTTATGACAAACTGTATAAAGTTTTGTTGACTAAAAAGAACACTGGTAGGCAACTAAGGCTTTGTCGTCAAGGATAGACGCCAGTCTTTCTTGCAGACAGTAAAGCTCGTCTTCTCTCTAGCACTAGCTACATCGTTGCACCTACAGGCAAAAGATAACCAGCCCGTCCTCGAGCCATCAACCTCCAGTTCCTCCTTGGTTGTCCCGAGTGACGATATATCTCCTAGCATCCCCTTTCGCCGTCCCCGTCACCCTCTCCATCCACTCCTTGCAGAGTTCCGATTCTCCAGGAGGGTGCACGATGACACTCGGTTACGACATTAGCGACGTTTCCCACACCGTCTACGGGTCTACTTCGTCAATGTCAAAGCGCAGCCCTGCCCCATCCTCTCTTGTTCGCAAGCGATTTTTCCGTAGAAAGTTTAAACATTTATATAACAATGTACACTTTTAAAATGTATAATACATGAAAAGAAATTGCAATCGGCAAGTAATAAAATTCTGTTTCAAATTGCAGTCATTTTTGTCATTTAGACATTCTCTACGTTTAACTTCTTTTTTTAATAAATGTTTTAATATATATTTCAGCAAACACACTTTCCGATAAATATAAATTACGTTCAATGTTATTTTTAGAATTACTAAAAAGAGTTAAGAATACATTCGTAGACGAAATCTTAAAATGTCAAAGAATGTGAATTGATATGTGAAGTGACAATAGTTTCGATTTCGAAATTTCGAAATTTAGATAGGTGTGTATCGAGACGAAGGAAAAAGGAGTCCCATGTGTAGTGAAACTCCCAGAATTCTGGTAGCGCCAGTGATTTACGCGACTTCGCTTGAGGCGACGCTAGTCCTGGTTCTCGCACCGTAATAGTACCATTCTGATTCCAATAACCATGAATCTATCAGACGTCAAAACGCAATCTCCACCTGAAAGCGGCCTGCCTTCGGCCATGCGCCACAGCGACCACAAATCTCGCAGTATCTACAACCGTATATCTTATATCTTACGAGAGCACATGGTATACAACATAGATGTAAAAGAGCTGACGGACTCATGCGAGAAGACGAAAAAAAAGGAAGCAAGAGAGGGAGGAATAGCAAAAATGCGAAAGAGAAAAAGGGAAAAGAGAGAATCATGCGAATAGAGGGAAATAACCCTCACGAATTTTGTTCGACGTCGGAGGGGGTGAGGAGAGAAAAAAAATCCCGGCGAGATTGCATCGAAGAGAAGAAAGTTGCAAACTCGAAAACTTTCGAGCTCCTATTATCTCCGACGAGACCACGGTCCAACATCAAGGGAGTTGTCCGGTATACCCCGATCTCTAAATACTCCACCTTCTGCGTCCTATCGTCTAGGTCGAGAATTGTTCGGCAAAGTTAAAAAAAGAACGACCAACACACGAAACTGGCATTCGTCTGTACGTTGCAAATGAACCAGTTGAAATGATAGTTTAATATTAATATTATTTTTTAAAATACAAACATTAAATCACTTTTCTACCAATTTTGCAGTGAAGAGTAAAATTAAATTTTAAAACTTCTGCAAAATTTATACGAGCATTATTCCAATTGTAAGGAAAAAATTTAATTTATCATACTTGTCGTATCACATTGAGTCGACTTCATTAAGGTAGTATTTAAAAAGGTAGTATTTAAAGTATCTAATTCAATCGCAGTTGAGATCACCTTTAACAGCCACTAATTCAGAAAGTAAATGTAGACGGATATTATTGATGAACTCTTCCGTGAACAAACTTATCGAAATTATCTCGTGACTTTGTGACGTAACGAAGAAGCGCGTCGTTCGTTACGAGCGCGCGAATGAGGAATGGTGCCAATGACAGTGCTAACGCCGTGCAAATGAATGCACGCCGAGGCTTTGACACGCGGTAATTTATCACGTCGTCCCGTCTTACCCTTCCGCGACGTTCGTCTACGACGAACGAGAAGGACGTTCTGCGAGAGGGCTAAACGAAAAATCCGCGCGCACGGCGACGGTGATTGGGACAAATATAAATAAGGCAATTGAGAACCCTCCATTCTCCCTGCTCTTCAGTCTTCCGCGTTCGAGAACAGATGTAGCAGCGACTTAACGGATCCCGGTAAGCCCTTGGGAATATACGCGTACGTTTGACAATTCGTTGATGTTGGCAGGTTCAGGTTATCGCGATAACTTTACGTGAAAAATTCCGCGAGATCAGTCTTTTCTCTAAAAATGGTAGAAAATAAGAAGAGGAATTCTTCTCTTTCCGGAACATTCGCAATCATGTATCTATATGTATTACTGCTTTCTTGAAACTGAAATTTATTAATACTATGGATTGTAGAAAATGTAACATAAAATTTATAATACTTATTTAGTACACACAGCTATGCTGAAATAATTATTAGAAGAAAACTGTATATTCGTAAGTTACTATTTTTCACATTTTTTCATTTAAATTATAATATACAGATCTGACAAAATGTTTAGAAATACATAAAATACTATTAAGAGAACGTTCAGAAGTAACATAAAATTATGAATAATTCTAGAATGTAAACATAATATGCGTTTATCCATGTTCGCTAACAAATTCAAACAAAATTGTTCTATGACTCAGAGATGTAAACCTACCCCAGACTTAACCAACAATTTGACATTGTGAAAATAGTATCCCAACGGAAACAGTTCGACGATAAATGAGCACGCAACAGTGACATCGCGAGAAACTGCTGCTTCGTCTCCGCTACTTTGCGTCCCTCTCTCTCTTTTCCCCTCTTTTTCTTTTTCTCTCTCTTTTCCTCTCTCTCCGACGTACCAAAGTTTTTCCAACTTCGTATAATCATTTTTCCCGGAATGTCCCGACGGTGCTTTCCCACTCCCTCCTCGACGTCGCTTATCTCGGGAAAATTCTTTTCGCGGTTTCCTCTCGAGAACAGCCGCGCGCGCCTCTCCCCCTCATCCGTTCCCAGGCTCATCGACGCAGAAGAATTTTAATTCTGCTCCCGAAAAATCTCGGATGGCGACGAGCTCCTTCTCCGTTCGCACGTGGATTCCGTACTTCAAAGGGCCGCAATGTCGGCAATAAGATCACGAGCAAGTTTCGTTGGACGAATAAGCTTATTAGGTAATTATTGTCTCGCACAAGATTAGCTTATACAAGAAAATCCACTCCCTTGATTGGGAAAAAATATGATATAAACATTCTTATATAAAACAATTTCATTTGATTTGATGAAGAAGGCAGAAAATGACGAAAATGAAAGAAAAGAAAAGCATAAGGTAGAGATATTTTTTTGTGGACGATAAAATTTCAATACGTGTTTTCCAACTATCGCTAATTTATTCTCAATCTTTTGGTTATGCTTTCTAAATTAGGCTACTTTTTTTAATTCAGCACGTGTGCATTAATAATACATGAAAAGTGCGCATTTATTTGGTGAAGGTAAGCCATTTACATGGCACATGAAATATGCAAGTGTCCCTTGGATGTTCCTTAAGAAAAAAAAGAGAAGGAGAGAAATGAAGAAAATAAGAAGGGGAGGTTGAAGAAAAAGAAGGTGGGGTGATTAGACGAGGAAGACCCAGGGACATTGGGTTTATTAACGATATCGCGGGCCCATGAGGGTGGAAAAAAGGCCGCTCGATAATTTGCTGCCCCATGCACCCTTGAAAGGAAATCCATATTCTGACGTTAACGAGATTTTATAAACGACAGTTGCTATTACTAAGCAACGAGCTTTGTAGATTTAACCGTAGCATATTCCTTCAAAAATATATAAATTTATTTATTTAAAAATGAACATTGCTTTAACTTTGATTTGGCATTAGATCGTGATTACAGAATGTAAATGTAATGAGAATAAATAAAGGAGTAATAATTAAAAATAACGATCATATTAAAAACGCAATGCAAAAAGGATGTATTTCATATATCACAATTAAAATGTAAATAGAAATTTTTTTCAAGAAATATTTTTTACTTCGTGATAATATAATGGTCACCCTTAAAATAAGTCAACACATAAATTAATTACAATTTTTTCATATGGATAACCTGTGCAGAAGACTTGCACTTTTGCAAAGTCCACCATGACTTCTTTCGAGCAAGAACGAAGCTGCGCGACACGGCGGCCGACGCCTCTCGCAGCGACAAATATGGAATTTGCATATAAATCGGGTATTTCCATCTGTGGCCTCGACGCTTCGCGCCGGGTCGGTTCGTTCGTTCGTTCGCATGATACAGAAATGAAGAGATCTCCCATTTCCTTTTAGCCTCAGACTCTTACCTCCCTCGTGCGCCTCCGCCATCGTAACACCGATCACTTCGTTCTCGGAGAAATACTAACCTCCAGATATTATTAATAACCCGAGATGGGATCGAACGCATCCCTCTCGGTCGTATTGAAAGGGTGGCGGGAGGGTACACGCCTGACAAAATCAATCTACCAACCGTTTGCCGGTACGGTTGGTCGTTTTCCGCCTGTCTCTTCCCGACACATTCGCGCATTGCTTCTCCTCCTCTGTCGTTTTTTTCCTCCGGTGAAAAGATCAGTCCTACGCGTGCACACGAATTCAATTCCCTGTCGCAGTACATTCTCAAGAGTTTATCGCGTCTTATACCAATCTGGCGAAAGGTCGTCAAACGCTTGCTTTCGAGACGCTGGGATTTTGATCGACGTGCATATTCATTCGCACCATACAATACATAACTATGCATGGTTCTGTAGTCGTGCAATAATATTGTCTCTATTTGAATTATTCTGAAAGTGAAGTCAAGCACGATGGCACATAAACCATGGAAGAAATCGTTTCGCAAAGCAAGGTATAAAACAAACATCTATTATAAACAGACAGTATCCCTGTTAAATTAAACTGTAAACTAAATTAAATGGTAGATTTATCGGCAACAGATTTAAAAGGTATAGTTAAATGAACGAATGTGAATAACGAGTGACGAATTGCGATCCTTTCGAAAAGTGGAGCATCCTCACGTTTCATCCTCCACCCTCAACATCGCTCTCGAGAACCGCCCGTGCTCGTGCTGGCACTTTTTCTCCACTCGCGAATCAAGAGCGGACGAGTAGCAGAAGGGAGAAAAGCAGCTTTGTAACCGGAAACCTCCTTAGACGGTCTATCATTTTTAATCGGGAGAATAAATCGTTTGATTCAATTATCAGGAGCATCTCGTGACTCCCTCGAGGACTTCCGTTGAGAATCCTCGACGAAAGGAAAAAAGCGCCAGCTCTTTGTTCGACTTAAGAATCTCGGGAGTGTTTAAGAGGCTTAGGATCGGTTAAAAGTCAACGTTAAACACCGTAGGGTTTGTCGTCGGTGTTTATTCTCATTAAGCCTCATCGTTACCCGGCGTGTCAACGCGTACTTTGTTTCCTTTGATTGACTGAATAACACCATTCCTTAAAAATGCCAGATTTCCTAAACAGCAATACAACAAAAAGTAATAACATTTAAACATAACATTCTATTCAATTAAGTTGTCAACATCAACTAATCCGTAACTTAATCCATGTAATAAGAACCTAATCGAGGTAAAATTGATTACTTTAATATCATATCACGACCGTATAAAAAAAATTAAACTTTAATGGTTAATATTATAATAAATCTCTCTCAAAAATATTCTAATTGTGATGTTTATTTGTCTTTTTATTTATTTTTTTAAATCAAATTTTGAAGTATTATAAAATAAGAAAAGCCACAAAAACATTCAAATCGGAAATGAGATTGGCCACATGTTGCGGACATGCTGTACTTCGAACCTGTACGGTATATCTTGGGAAGGTAGCAGAAGACGAGGTGGTCGGCCGAGTCTTTTCCTTATTTTTATCAGGTTTTCCGAGGGGATGAATATTTAAGGGGAGCGGACTTAATCTGCGCTCGGGGATTCGCGGGCAGACGCGTATCGTAAAGCAGCCCATCTCCGTTCTTTTTCTTCCATCCTCATCCTCTTTATGCTACAACAAACCTGGAAGAGGAGGAGGAGAAGGAAAAGGAGTAGGGGGAAAGTCGGAGGTAGAGAAATAACGGAGGGTGTTCAGCAGGAGGGTGACGTGCGCGGTGGCGTACGCGGTGGCGTGTGCGCGGGGAGGGGTGCATGTTTCCCTAAATATTTTACGGCCGTTATCGGCTCTTGACCGAGGAAATTCCGACAACAATTTCATCTCTGTCGGCTTTCGATAGTACGTGCTAATTTGGTGAGGATCGCCTTGAGCACACAATCGACTAACGATATCTAGTCAGAAGCACGGTCAAATCAATAACAGGAAGCTGAGATACGATTTTAAATAAATCGTATTTCTTAATAACTGATCAACAAGTTACTCTTTATCAAAAGATTTTAATTAAGTTTGTAAACACGTCGTATAGTCTCAGTTTATTCTTTACATTCTTAATTAAGAAAGCAAAAGGCCGAAAAACTTATTTGGCAAATGTTAAATATCTTATACAAAAATATTTGATTTTTTCATAAGATTGTATTTATGTATAGCTTAAAATGTCACAAAGATTAAACAAATGTACTTTAAGACATCCAAATAATTAATTTCGTACATATTGATCGTTTAGTACTTAGCAAAATCAATGTCATGCTATTCCTTGAAAATATAAATATTCTAAATCTAACATGTATAACATTTCTCCTTCTCTCTTCTTTTATACCAACAGGTTTTTGGCCTTTTGAATTCCTGCACATCGAATTATTCATACGTAAATTTCTGCCTTTCGTAGGATTAAAACGCGAGATAATCTTCATTGTAAAGAAATATCAAAAGCGCTTCGTTCTGCGACGGGTCTGTTTCTGGGCCGATATAAACTGACGGACGGAGACCCTCTGACACCCAGCGAGGGCCTAAGAGGGGTGGCCTTTCCCTTGCAAATTCTCTCTTTACCACTTCTCTATAGCCCACCGCGGCCACCGCGTCGCCGCCGGAGGCTCCCACTCTTTCTCCGCCAGGGGTTTGTTTTAGCAAGAACCCGGTTTTTGGATACGCGCGTACACTCACCCGCACACTCGCACGTTCTCGCAAGCTTCGAAACCTTCACCGCAACCGCCGGCTGCGCGGCGAACCAGCCGACCTTTATTGGTTTTTACCGAGCAACACACAGTCCGATATTTTTTTATTACGACGGAGCACGCGTTTAGCCCCCGACCGCGCATTGTTCGGCATTAAGCGCGGAAAAAGGCTGCGGAGCGAAGGAGTTAAGGTGCCCTCACACGATGAGCGAAGGCAGTACCCCGAACGCTCGAACTTCACCGACTCAATCCTATCTGCTTGTACTATTGATTTTCTATATTTATTGAAAATTCCGAGAATACTTTGCCACGTGTTCTTGCCACATCTATTTTACATTAATTGAATTTGTTTTTGTGTTACCACAAATTTCTATTTATTAAATTATAATTTTCAAATGTGAGTTAGAAATTCTCAGAATTTATTCATACAAATTTATGAGAATAACCATGCAAATATTATGAATAAAACCATGAAAATACTATACAAATTCCAGAAATAAAATAAT
Organism: Crematogaster levior; assembly: GCA_901521435.1. Taxonomy (NCBI): domain Eukaryota; kingdom Metazoa; phylum Arthropoda; class Insecta; order Hymenoptera; family Formicidae; genus Crematogaster; species Crematogaster levior. The sequence continues at coordinate 410,239 of CABEGB010001169.1, read as the reverse complement.
AAAATGTAAACAATTCGATAATATTAAAATAATTTAATCAAATTTTTTAAACAATTTTTTTTAGTATTAAATCTAATAGTTATAGCTAATATTATAATAAACACAAATAATATATTTGATTATATGCATACCAATAATAATTAATGCGTCAGCTGCAATAACATCGCAATATCTTAAAGATATATAATACATTTTTTACGGAGACACCCGTTGTACAAACGATTTAGAGTTCATACGGGCCGCTTTCGTTTTCGAGGGTTCACAAGGGCTGCGCTGAAAGTAACGGACGAGCCTTTAGCCACGCGAATTACGAAATACTTTTACAAATTAAATACGCGTAGTCATACGGGGGGGTTTAGCGGAGCTGAGTTCCATCAAACCACAGTCTCCCGACAAAGTATTCTCGACAAAGGGCGGGAAGCCTTTCGAGCCATCGTCCACCACCCGGATTTTCGAAAGACGCCGGAGTCTTTTTTCAGAGAAGTTTAAATAAATTTAGTTTATTTGAATTAATGTGTGTAGCTTAAAATAACGCACTTTCGTAATAATTTTTTACCTTCATATTTATTTTAAAAAATATCTGATTATATCATGAATTTCTCAAATTTTTGAAGGATATTTATTTCTTTATGTATATAATACATGTATATAATACATAATATCTTAATGAAGCAATGGAGCTCTTATACATATTTTTTATTTTTAGATACACAAATGTAAGATACTCAAAAATATTTTTTAGTGTTTAAAAATATTGAAGTAATAAGTTGTTTTTAAATAATCACGAATTATTTTTTTTATCTTGTTTCTTTCTCAATGATAATATGAGTAATGTTAAAGTCATTTTTCGTTTTAAGCATCAAAAAGTTTAAAAAAGCAGAAAAAATATGACACGAAGTATTAAACACAAACAGGGTAACAATTTCGAGAGAGGTTCGAGTCAGGAAGTCGCGAAGCAATTGAAGCGAAAGAGAGGAAGAAAAGAGTGCAAGTTTTGAAAGCGAAGAAAAGATCAGCTGACTCTACCATTATGTACAAAAAAAAGAGAGGTAAAGCACGGAACGGGAATTAGAGGGTTAAGTAATTCGTATAAGTTTCGACAGGGGTTAAAAATATTATAGAAGCGATTTCTCGTAGCACAGTCACACTTTTTTAAATATTTTTAAAATTTTATTTATATAAAAATTTAAAGTGACAAATATTCATTTTAATTCACGGAAGGGAAACTAAAAATTCGGGGGATAGCTTTATCTGTGAACTGATTTCAATAAATTCCTTTCGCTACAGACAGTTCGGAAAGAAAGATTGAAGACAGATTATCCATTCGCGGAAAATGTAATTGACATAAACTTATCTCGCTTCACTTTTTTTGCATTTTTTGTGAAGTAAATAGAGTTTAAGGTATCTCAAATTATTAATACTGATTAATCACTAAATTCAACTTAAAAAAGTTTAGACTGTATTAATAATTCAGCAAGATATTAACGATTAGATATAACTCTTATTACTCTTATTATTAACATATTATATACATGTTGTGTACATATCTAACTAAATCGATCAAACTCATTGCATGAAGTTACATTTTTATGATATTTCGAAACATAAACAAGAAAGAAAGTCATGTATCTTTGGATTTAAAAAATGTTTTATAATTGAGAATTAAGATCGGGGCATTATGGAAACAGCGCCAAATAATTTCTTAGTTTTCGTACTTTAGCTTGCCGTTTTTATTTATATAATACGTAGGCGTCGGTTATTGACTGACATGCGCGTAACAGAAAGGGTAGACCACACTGGAATAGCTAGGGCGGAAGATAATTCGAAGTAACCGCGACAAATTCCAATATCTGGAGAAATATGCGGGGCTGCGCGTCGCTACCAGCCGCCATGGCGTTCCTCGCGGTCATGTCTAACCTTCGTCTTATTACGAGAGGAACATGCGGTCGGGCGGTTTTACCTTTTTACCTCCCTCGCTCTTCCTCCCGCGCGTACCGAGACACACGTAAGAGAACCGAAAACACCTACTATGACAATTTATTTCTTACAAATTGAAAAAGCAAAACATTCGAGTTCTCGAAAGAAAGATTGTCTTCTATAAATAAAAATAAAGTTTTGTACAACTAAATAGATATTGCAAATAATAAATATAAATCTTCAACGACTATCGTAAAATGACAAGACTAATTATAGGTATAAATAATTTTAATCCATCAATTTTTCAATTTGCTGCTATAACACTAAGCTAAGCAAGTATGGCGAAACGGACTTTTCTGATGGAGAACGTCATGGGACGGACCTATTTGCTGTTCCATTCCCGATTCATTCGGTACACGTCACGGTTTGCATTGTGCCCGCCAGGCCGGTATGCCCAACGTAAAGCGATTCCCCGGCGAAATTTAATTAAAACAATCAAATTATGGAAGGAGACGTCGACTGAGCCGTCGAGATCGCCGGGAGAAAAGGAGAGAGAGGACAAAAAGAGGGAGAACAAGTCCACGAGACTGGAAGCCCGGATAAGATTTTCTTCTCCTACGTTTATTTTCGCTCGATTCCCTCTAAAACCTCCCACCCTTTTCTTTATCCATCTTTAACTTTATTTCTATCTCTCCGTCTACCCTTTCACTTTGGCATTCTTTCTATCCTACAACATACCATTTTTCGTGAAAGTTTGCCGCCAGTGATAACACAAGAAAAATCTTTAAAACTTATAAATCGTCGCCTCAAAGCGTAGTAATCTTCAAATAATATATTTTCAAAAAAATATTTAGCTAATTGTAAATAATATACATCATTTACACATTCAATATAGTTCACATATCTACATTTTAAATATGAACTATACTTCTTTGGAGAAGTGACAAGCTATTAGATATAAAACCGTCAAACAAATTCAGTGTGTGCTATCGAGAGGGAAATGAACACGCTTTCCGCTGTCAACAAGTTATTACGGAGTACAATATCGTTTTAGTTTGGTGAAAGTCTGCGGGAGGATTCGCAAAAGTGTATCACGGAAGGCCCATTGAAGAAGTTCCCGTTACTGCATAACTTTTCGAAAGTTCGGTTCGTCATTATATCGTGGGAAACTTTCGTAAAGTTCAAGTTCGTATCCGGAAGTTCGGACACGGGAAAGAATTAATATCAGTGAAAGTCCATCGGAGCAAAACGAAACATTTTTTTTTTTTACGGAAACACTAGCGTGTTTAACCGTTACCCGTTTTATATCGGGGCATCAGCTAAATAATTCTCTTAGTGTGCTAACAGCATAATGTAATATTTATGGCTTGGTCTTGGCAGACAACCTTAATATGCCAGAAACGCGTCGAGCCTGTCCGGTTTCATCTAGCTGCCCAAGGGCTACTTATCAGGTACCTACTTTATACTTTGTTTGCTCCTGATGGCATTAGCCCCGGGGGTGATTGCGAATTCCCCTTTCCCACCCGTCTGGAGCTTGGCCCAGTATATATATATTCTCGAAAGGTAGCTTTTGCTACCGGCCACGATGCTGTTAGCATTGGACCGCGTGCCCGGAAATCCTGATCGACACCTTCGGCACGTACCCATTATCCGATCCACGAGCCTCAACCATCTCGCTTCGAGCCGTCCCGAAATTACCCACGGCACTCTGACGCCGCGCGAATTGAATCTCGCCCGGCGGGTAGAACGTTCTCCGATTCGTAGATTGACAAGACGTGCAGTATCATTTATTCAACAAAGACTCGCCGCATACAACGGACGTAAAGTCCTCGTGTAACATTCATTTATGAGAGTCCAAGTCTTGACAAGACCAACGATCTCTCATAAATGATACGATACGACGTTCTGTAGTTCCGTAGTTATCGTTTGTCAGATTGTGACATGTAAGAAATTCCACTGGCGCATCAAAAGTTAAGTTTCGCATATATCGTAACATCGAACTTCGTGTTCTCCCTGTCGCGTCTAACGAAAGAAAAGATGAAGAAAAATCGTAAGAAAGGGGGCGAACAGGAAGGAGGCAAAGAGGCAAGCATGAAGAACCTCGGTAGCGTTATTGGAAAACGATGATTTACGATAATAGGGAAGGGGGAAGGTTTTCCTTCCCTCATTGAGAATGAACCGGGAAAAGAAGCGACAAAGGAAATAGAGATCAAGAAAGACAGAAAATTACCTGTCGTTTATCGCGAATTTTGAAAGGTGAAATGTTAATAACGTTAATTAATATTTTGCGAAAGATTCGCTGGTTCTCAAGAGAGAAGCCAGACGATGTGGCTAAATTATGCCGGCATTGTGCCAGCTGGCAACAGCCTCAGACGATAGTTTGCAAAGAGAAAACCAACAAAACTTCCCGATTTTCGATTTTTAATAATCTCTCGAGATCGAACTACTGCTAAGCAGCAATAATAAGTGTATCCAGATATCTGTATTTTAATGTAAGCACAAAACATCAAAGAAAATGTATAATATTGATTTTTAAATAAAAACAAACCAAAATAAATCAGTCAAAGATGATATCGAAGATTAAAATCGAACGTACTGCTGCAACACATCCTTCTTTGAGTCTCAAATCAAATGAAATTTATATATTTGTTACATTTATGAGCTATATGAAATAATTCTTCATTTTGTATTCTAGGGCCACGAAGAAAGTAGAAAATGTATGAGTTACGAGGTTCATTCGACGGGGTGAAAGTCGCGTGATCTGCCGACGACGATAAGAAAGGGAAGGGATCTTGAACGGGAGGTCAGCCGAGCAGTCCCTTCTCAAACATCGGCGTATTCAAATGCGTCGCATCAATATTTTATTGCGGACATTCCTCATGTAAATTTCCGAAGATTTTACGACAATGTAATCCCCACGGTTGCGGTGACAACAACGACGCCTTTGAACACAAGCAGTCTGCAAGAATGTGCAATGGCTGAATGGACGATGATGAGTAGAAATTTTTATCTTCACGTCGCTGTTCCTTTTTTATTTATCTCATTGTCGTCTTTGAAACGAAATTAATGCTCCAGTGATCTCAACTTTAAAACATCTCGTTATCTTTCTAATACAAATGATAAATTTTTCAATTTCCAATTTTGCGATCTTGACTCTATTTTCCATTATTCAATTTTATCGTAAATAGAAACTAGTCTGGGTTGAAATATTTCGTACTAAAATAAATTTATCGAAATAATTCTACAAGTTGTCTGCAATGAGATTAAATATAATTCCATTATAATAATTGTTGAATTCAAAGTATCAAGCATCATCGTCTAAGAAACGAGTAGCGCGAATTTGTATTTGGGGAATCGGGTAGTTAACTAAGAGAATAAAGGAGACAGTGTTGAGGGTTGCGCAAAGGAAGAGTGGTATAGGAGAAGGTGTGGAGGAGGGAGAGAAAGGGAAAAGGGGAGTAGGTGACATAAAGCCGGTGTACTGAGGATTGCGTACGAATAACGGAAATTAAGTGTCAACCGAAAGAGAGGAGAGCCTGCCTTCCCCTTCTCCTCCACCAATCTCCTCTCGTCTCGTTTTCCTTTTAAAGAGAGCAAGTGGCTTGTGGGTGAGAAAATATGAGAGCAGAGAGAGAAAGCGCGAGAGAGAGAAAGGGAAAGAGGGTGAAAAGGGAGATACATAAGCACCAACGCAGGATTAACGCTACGTGCACGGCAAGCTTAAAACCACCACGAACTACCCTTCCGCCAACAGTCGTTTCCTTCGGCCGTTTATGGGATTTTAACAACGCCGCGCATTATGTAGCGAGTCACCGGCACGAAGTCACCCCTAGAACTGCAGCGGAGGTCATTATTGTCCGCCGTGCTGTTTCGGGACGTCCGAATCGACGAGGGGGTTAACGTGAAAACGAGTTAGTGATCGTACCTGTCTTTCTAGGTTTCCTCGTAACAACAACGTAATAGATATATCTATGTCTCCGCCTTGAACGCTCAATCAACTTGATAGATACATCCGCAATTTTAACTGTCAGGAAGGAAAGTAGGACTATATTAAGCATAGATTATTCTTAGTGAGAAAAATTGTCCTTAAATGTATGTCTAAATTTACGAAAGAAAAGGGAGAGAAAATCAATACAATTATTATTTTTAATTATTTTTTATTTGATTTTTTTAATTGATTTGAATGAAATATTGAGAAATTAGTAATTTATTTAAAATTATTTATTTCGACTAGTTCCTCTCTTTAAATTATAACAGTTGAAATAAATAATTTTAAATAAATTACTAATTTCTCAATATTTTATTCAAATCAATTTAAAAAATTAAATAAAAAATAATTAAAAATAATTGTATATTGTATATTGTGTACATATATATATATATATATATATGTGTGTGTGTGTGTGTGTGTGTGTGTGTGTGTGTGTGTGTGTGTATTAAAGTATAAGAAGATTGCAATTGTATTATATTAAGATAACTAGATCATAAGACGAATTTGCTTTATTTTAAAATCCGTGAGAAATGAAGCTTGTAGAAGATCCAAGATAATCCGGAAGGATCTATGATAGTCGAAGGGGTTATGATTGTAGTCTCCAATTGAAATCCAATAAGATCGTCGTAAAGGGAGTAGACGAGACAACGCATCGTAATCCTACGTGGAATGGCTTGAGGGGTCAGGCTCCGCGAGGGCGACGCCGATGCTCCAATCATATTTATGGGCTCCGTAACTTCTATGCGTGGATCCGAGCGTGTCTTACCGTGAACTATGGATTACGCGGCCAAATAGAAAATCATAAGACGGCCGTCCCGATTCTCCGCTCGCTGCTCCTCGCAGTTATCATAAAGAAAAATAAGGACTATTCGCCCGCATTGAACTTATTTGTCGAGATAACTGTCTAAGGGTAATAAGAAAAAATATCCGTTGGCTTGCGGGAATCTAATTTATTTCTTCATATATTATTGTGTCATTTCATATTAAAATAACAACATAGTAGTTTATATGCAAGATTATATTAGTCAAATTATTTTCTGGAATTTTCTTGCCCGTTTAGAAGAAATCACATCAAATAATACGTTCGACTTTTATTACTTCAGTCTTAAGTATGACAGAAATAAAAGTACATGACAACAATAATAATAAATATTATTAATATAAACTTACTATTATGTAAGCTGAAGGTTGCCTGTGGTGCCAATATCTCACCAAATAAAAACAAAATCAAAATACTATCCTAAATAGGCACGAATAATACGAGACTGCGGTTAAATATAATTAGGTTTGTGAGTGTCAGTAAAATGTGGAGAGATTGAGACTGGAAAGGCTTCCTTGTGAAACCGAGACGGGCCAACAGCTCGGTGATAATGAGTCACTCGGTGCGAACCGTCTTAAGATGCTTCATTTGTATTTTAATTAGTGTCGTTATGCTAATCATGCGCCGTTGCTTCTTGTTCCCTAACGTTTTTGTTCTCCCAATCCCCGCTGCCGATTATGCATCGAAAAAGACACCAGTGTGCTCAACAATAAAGACAAAATATTCACGATTATCTTTGCGATTGTAAAAAATTACCAAAATTAATTTGTTCATGACAGAAATTTAAAAAAAATTTCATCTGATAACTGTAATTGTTTACTAGACACCGCTGATGAAATATAAACAAAACATTGTATCGATCTATTGTATTGATCTATTTTTTAAATTTTTTAAATAAAAGCTTGCTCCCAAATCGCTCAGTATGTTAGAGGCGTAGATCATTAAATAAGATTTGTACGTTGAACGTGTATTGTTATCGACAGATTTGATTAGTGGAGAAAAGTTCTCGCCCCGAACAATTCGATCGCGCCCAGAAGCTACGCACTCTCACGCTTTCCCTCTGTTATCCTCATCGCTTCTCCCTTCTGCTTCTCCCCTCTACCTCGGCCATCCCCGCGTCGCATGGCTTGTTGCTTTTTTCGTCTCTACCCCCCGACATGGGCCGGCCGAAACTTTTTGTTATAGTCGCGCGAACTTCTTTAATAATGCAACTCTTTATATTCACGGGCGTTTTTAACAAGCGTCGGCCTCGAGATTAGGTGAGTGGAGAGAAGGAGTAAGACAGGGAAAGAGAGAAGGAATAAGACAGAGAAAGAATGAGAATGATGAAGGAGATGGGGAGAAAAAGGGAGCATCGAAGAAGAAGAGCATAAAGTTGTCGGGTCGGTTCTCCAAATATGCTGCCGTTACGATGTTTCTTAATTATCATTATTGCTACCGTGCTGCCATTCCTGTTAAGCATGTGCGTAGCCCTCGCCACCGCGACAATAATAACCGCGCTTGGCTATGAATTGCTAATTTCGCACGACCGAGCGCGGCCCTCGAGCGCGCGCTCGATGACGAGGAGAACAACGAGAAGAACGACGAGGATTCGCGGCGCGACGCCTGACGCACTTTTGCGTCTCCTGCTAATGAAAGTACGAAATATCGTCCGTATACACCCTCGCACTGCTGAGGCTCGTAATAATAAAACGTTATAAGCGTGAAGCTGATTGCGCCCGACTGATTGCCTCTCTCTGGAGAACAAATGCATGCGAAACAAAACGAGAAAAACTTTACGACTTTCATGTGCTGAAAAATGACTCTTCTTCATGGTGGTGAAGCATACATCTTAAAGTGAATTAATCACAGCTATAAAAGAAATAAGAGATACCTAAATATATGTAAACTAAGATATCAAAGATTATGTATATAATGTATAAATTTATAATGTATTTATAAATCAATATTGATATTGCTAAAATATCTCTCATAGAAATATATTATGAGAAATAAAAAAAATGTTACTCCATATCTAATACAAAAAGGATATAATAAATTACAGCATAAGTTTTAAAACTTTTCAGAAAAAAATCAAAGTCTTATAGTACATGTCATATGTGAATTATATATTATTCTAAATACTGAGACAACAAATAAGATCTGTGATAAAATCTGTGATAAAATCACAGTAAAATATTTCTTCTACAGGTTAAAATTAAAGCTTATTTTGAATAGTTTCTCCTTCATCTCACAATTAGAGAAGTTCGTAATATCTACAAAGGCGCATCGTGCAATTAGCTTCCAAATAGCTTTATCGTTTGCCTTTTCGTCGCCATTTCGACAGCGTGGAGTATTCGCAAAAAGACGGAGTGACAGAACGAAGGGATTGGGAGTTAAGGGAGTGGAAACTCTGGTTTGGTTTTTCGCAGTCGGTACGAGGTGGGGATGCTGCTTTTCAGGCGGCAGGGCGATTATGGATTTCTTTAATAAGAGACCACGTTTAAACAGCTTTGATCAATTCAGCCGGGCTAATTCCCACCCGCCGAGACCGCGACCGACCTTCAATCTGGCCGCCACTCTCCCCCTCTCACCCCATGCGACGTCTCGCGTTACGTGATTTAAGGGGCTCTAAAAACCTTCGCTCTGATTAAGCGAGCAGCTCCGGCGGAATGTCGCTTGCTCTTTAGACCTTCGTCCTTCTTTTTGCGCTCGGCAACTCATGAACTTCATGAAGTAACTCTAACAATGGCCGACAAACATCCAACATTAATTTATTTCAATCGTCGATCAAACTCTTTAATCTTAAAGTAATATTATTTTTATCTGCTGAAATAATATTACTTTTTATATATCACATAACATGAATAGTCGGTATTTATCTGCTGAAATAATATTACTTTATATATTACGCAACATAGATGGTTGGTATCTTATTTACGCGTTCAATGTGATGTGTTTCAAATCGAATTCAGCAAGTTTTTATATAAAGCTATTAAAATTATTGTTTCACATTTGTAAAAACTTATTTTATATCAGATGTAGATATAAACACTTTATTGATACGTCAGCTTTTCATGTGAAAAGTTACTGACAGTTTGGCAGATGAGAAATAAGACGACCAAGAAGAACGACGATCCATGGCAGTTGAGTTACCAAAACGTCTTCGCGGTGATTGGGCAAATATTTGATGAAGTCGGCGAGCCCTCTCGGTCTGTCTCAGGGGATGGAACAATCCTAAGATTCTACCAAGTGTATTGGAGAACACCCAGAAATTCATGGATCCAAGAACGACTTTAAAAGCAACTCTATTTTAATGTATCAGATATGAGGAAAAATTTAAACACCTTTAACATTTTATATGATAGAAGTGTGATATTCAAGAAAAAGTCAGTTATCGCAAGAACTTCTGGCTTTATGATCATTTGCGCTCATTTTGTCGGTATCTTGCTAATTAAACATCGTGCAATTAAGCGAGGACGGATGTGGACGACGCTCGTGTTTACGGATACGATCCTTGCCGTCCCCTTCTGTAGTATAAAAAGCGGACGGGAACAGGAAACGACGTAGTGGCGACGCGACGCCGCCACCGTCGACCGGCTTGGAAGCAATTATACAATTAGTTAAAGTATCTGCCTACATAACGGCCCATAAAACAAACGTGATTACGCGAACAAACTGCCATCAGTAACGAGATGTAAAGAGTCACAACTTTCACATTTCCTATCTATAAAGGGTATACAACCAGCATCAGCTTCGCCATAATTTCATTCCCAAAAACGATCGTTCAAATAATTTGTCTAAGTTACAGCTGTAAAAAAATTATTCGTCAGCAATTAATCTGTGTGAATAATTTCGAAACATCAAAATAGATGACATCGCGAATTTTTATTAAATTCGATAGCTTTCCCAAGTCGTTTATCTGATGACGCAAAGGATAGTCGATAAATATTTCAAGATAATATAAACGAGTCCACTCGTTCAAGTCTCTAGCATGATGACGTCGCGATGCTAAAGCGATATTTGAGCGAGGTTCTCGACGCCATCCGTAGGAATTTTAACATTCTTCAAACGTGCGCTACAAGAGCGTACCCTCGGATTCTCCTGTATTATGCATTACCCGCAGAGAATCGCATTTCCGCTTCGGAGAAAATCATCGTGCTCGCGTTGAGTCTATGATTTCGAGTAAATGGCCCCAAAGTTAATTCAAGCGCACAAATTAACAACAGTTGAACGACTGTAACAATTGTTACAACTTTGATCAACTCTGTCGAAATTCTAAAAATTACTTATAGCAGAATTTTTCATGATAAAATCAAACAAAGAAAGTTGCAGGATTATCTATTAATTTGCCAAAAATTTCTTCACTTTCACACATATGTCAATCCATCTCTTTCTTATACATTGTCTGTAAATGGAAAAATGTTGCGTTTTTCTACTACAGCATCTATTTTTTTATTTTACGTACAATTGATCGCTTTAAAATTCAGTGCAATTCTGTAAGCGAGGGACCTTCGTTCTCTCCCAAATCCACGGTAGAAATCGGTTTTCAGTTAGCGACCTTCTCTCTCGGTTCTTCTTTTGGGTATGCATAATGCATAACGGAGCGCATCATCGTATCTCCATTTCTTCTTTCTGCACGCACGCAAAGAAGAGCTTTTGTATCGAACAGGCGAGAGAGGCTTTATTTTTTTTTCCTTCGCCGAGGCTGAAGTTCCCACCTCTCCCTTACTTCGAATCGACATCGACATCGACAACGGCTGCAAGAAGGTGACGACACGTGCGCCAAAGTGAAAATGTATGGCCCGCGAACACGTGAGCCGACTCCCCCACGTGTAACACTCGTGAAAGAGATTCTCATAACTCGATATGTGATCGGGGAGAGGCGTGGGACGCAAAAGGGTCGCTAATCTCTTCTCGATGCCACTTTGTAAAGCCATCGGGTGACATGCTGCCTTTCCGTAGGTGACGATGGATCGGTACAAGCCATTACGCACGATAAAAATGATATTAAGTATACGAGTCGTGAAAACTTTCCGATCTGTGAGATTAATTTCAAAATATATATCACATGTAATAATAAATACTTAATTAATAAATAATAAATAATTAATTACTCATTAGAAGTATTACCCGTCATTTTTCGCTCATAAATTTTGTATAAAATTTCATATTTAAATAGCATCAATACTTGACATAAATCTGTGGCGCGCCTATCAAAACTACGAAACTATGAATCTAAAAATGTAAACGATAATTTAATTTCACTAATTAATCTTTGGTTTAAGAAAGACAAAAATCTTAAAAAGATTTAGGAATAATATCTGTAGGAATTAATTTATCTTATAGCAAAACACGTGCATTTCCTTTCTTTTTTATCAAATTCTTTTTCATTTAATATGTATCAAAACTTGTCAATCACAACGATGGAAATTCGCGTAGAGCTATTGCAGAAAAATACATTTTCCGACTTTGTCTTCTGAGCCGGAGGAGTTTGAGGTACAGACCCGTATTAGCGAATCTGCAAGCTGAGTCGGGGCTGGTATGAGACCAGGCTGCATAAATAAGGCGAAGGAAATTTGCAATTATGAATCGGGACTAGAAATACACGGCTGTCCCCGACACCTCCACCCTCTCTTCCTCGCTTCCTCCTCCTCTGTAGCTTCGACGTGAGTGCATACCCGCACCACCGAGTTCGCACGGAGTTCCACGGAGGGTATGCCGCAGGAAAAGTTGAAGGAAGCACAGCTGACGAGTATGCAAATCCGGGCGCGGTTCCTGTCCCTGCGTCCCAGCTTCCGACGAAACAGTGCACAATCCCTGTGTGTGGCTTCGCATTAGCAACTTTCTCAGCGTGAGAGGTGGCGACAACGGAGATTGGTGGCGATTGATGTTTCAAAAGTCCACTATAAATATCTATTTGTTACCGTAATTCATGCGATTTAATCTAATATGTATGCTTCGATTTTATTTTAGAAGTTGTTTTTAAAAGAATACATTTACATTCATTAAATAGTCATTTCTCCAACAATGTTTTATAATTTTTCTTACCTATTTAGATCAGAATAAAGACTTTTAAATTTATCTCACTTATATAGAAATCTTCTAAAATGATTTCAATTTTGACAATAATCGCGTATTTTAAGCATACTTTAACTCGTGTTTAAGTATACGCAGAGCGTATATTCCGTTTCCGCGCGCGTTCTTCTTCATACATACGTAAAACGCTTTCTTGCCTTGTCCTAAAAACTTGAAGTCGCGACGAAGACTCTAGCAGATACTTTGAAGATCGGTCGTGCGGACCGATGGCTGCCGCAGATTTCATTTCCATATGGGGTCGAATCATTTAGCGCAAACATTTCTTCCCATTCACTAAAAGCCTCGTCGCGCACCACCTCATCCCGAATGGCATCTAACTTACAATTTAAATAAAAGCAAACACACGTACGCGCGCCAGAACCACCCCTCGGCTCTACGGTATGACGTTACTTTGTACACTCTTCGGGCAGCTATCCTGATGCGAGAGAACTTTCAATGGATTTCCAGGATGGAAAATGTCTCCGACAGAGACCGGAGGGTGTGATGAATGCTCTTTAACCTCGGAAGTCTGCCAACTCCTTCTTACTTGTAGGATCAATCGCGAGTTTGATGTCTTAAAGTGCATCGAGTATTCAGGAGTAAAATGTTATTATAATCTTTTCTCGATAATAGATTTTAGATATACATATATCTAATATATGTAATATATATATATTTTTTTATACATCTAAAATTATATATATATTTTTTTATACATCTAAAATAACGAATAATGTAATGGGTTGAAATCTCACTCCTATATTTATTTAGTTCGTTAAATGTAACAAATCTTTTAATGTCTAATTCTTTTAACTGCTTTCATTAGGCAATATAATTTCTATAGTAAAGTCAATTGATCTTGACTAAAATATGACAAATGTTATATCTTACTTTAATAAAATATTTATTTCTCAATATTTTCTAATTAATTTTATAAAAAATTAGATTTCCGATATTATATGTAGCAACAAGGGTTAAAAATTAAAATTGATTTCTTAACACTACGATAAATCACGTATTAATACGTAGATATTTTCCAATAGACAAACTTCAGTGAACAAAACGCATCATTCATCTAATTGTAAGTGAATTCGATATCCTACGCCTTTATCCCGTTACGATGAAAAGGACCAATCTTGTTTGACCCTTTGCTCCTGTATGTGTCTAGGGATCACCATGGCATGCGATTGCCTGAAATCGCGAATTCGACGTTCTTAAGATTAACGAACCAGCTATCCCTTCAGATTCTATCTCTCCGCATCCGTCCTTTGTCCCTTCATTACCTCTAGCTTTCTCCTTCTTTCTCCGTCTACAAACGTCGGATTCCTCCTTTGTACATCGTCTGATGTAGCCCGACAACTATTCGTGAACTTCTTTGGGCCACGCAATCGGAAACTTTACGAGTAAACCGTTGATCGGTCGGCACGTGCCTTGAAATCGACTAATCCATTGAGAATTCGATTTCGATGTATAAAGCAATACTATCTACGTGCAGACAACTGGATATGGAACAGAACATCGAAAATATCATCTTTGATGTAATCTAAACAAGCCACACAAAGGTACCATTGCATTCTGTTAATTATTTACATAAAAATACATATACATATTGTTATAGATATTATTATATGCATATAGACATTGTTATGTTTCACTTTATCGCTGCTTCCTATTTTTAAGCATTCCCAATTTTTTATTAAAAAATATTTTTTCTCGCAGTACGCAGACGAGAAAATAGCACGTAACGTTCTTGATGTCCGCCGACTGAGTATATCGCTGCGGTTCTAGCGTGTAACATTACAGGATAACATCTACTTTATATATATATAAGGTATATATTTTCACATCGTCCACATCGCCGCGTGCCTCTTCACATCCTATCACGACGTGAGGTTCGGAACGTCGCCGCGTGATCCGACAGCTGAAGAAAATGGAGACGGATGATTTCCCTTTTCCCGACGCAGGTCGTCGCGTGACAACGCCATGGGTTTCCTGAGACGCGGTTTCCCCGGCAAATGCACGCCGCTTACCGTAATTACGTGCGTGCGCGCCCGCGTGTACGCACATATCCGCGGCAGCCACAGCGCTTCTGAGCATAATTTAACGCGATACATTGGGGTTGTGCTAACTTGCTTAGCGCAACCTCAAATAGAACCGTAGGTCGGGAAATTTCCTCTGGCGCTACGACCGGATCAACAGGAGCACTACCTCCCCGAGGAGAATCGCGAGGAGGATCCTAATTGCTTCGACAGTCGTCTCTGATCTAATGAGCTAACCAGAGTGGCGCCGATCGTTCAGATAACAGTAAAGTAAATCTTAACATCATTACCAAAGTGAAATTTAAGCACTATTTTATTTTAGATATGAGATACTTTGTATCTGTTTGCCGACGTGTTGTTAATTATTCTTGAGGATAATTAACATAAATGATCAAAGGTAAGAGGATTTTAATATGTTAAATTGCACTATTTCAAAGAGATAAAATTTATACATTACAGTCATTTCTTCAATTAAAGCTTTAGCTTAATTAGATTTTAATTATACATATAAACATCATAAACATGTACGTTTAAAACTATTCCAACGTATCATTTGAATATGGGAAAAGTATTAATTATGTTTAGAGCGCTGTTCGACAAATTGTCATTCTTGGAAACAGTACTAAAAGGAGGACAGCGCGATCGATTAGGAAGACTATTCGACAATGATACAATAATCGTGAAACGTAGCACCGACAGTTTGATACCGATGGTTGTAATTGCACCAACAGTGCTTAACGATTGATCGAGCGACGAGTAACGATCCATTAACGGGATTACGCACGGTTTAATGTATTCACTGTTTATTAGTGCTCTATTATTAACGTTTATCGCTCGAGGAACGTTTGCCAAAAGTGTTAATAATAAATATATTACTCGATAATGACGCTATAATTCAGGCATGATCTAATCAGTCTAACATAATCAGTTCCAACTAAAATCTCTTGACTTTGCTGACTAATGGTAATGCGTACGCATTTCAGGCGGCACCAAAATTCAAAATGCAATGCTATTCGAAGGTATTAAATGATTAGAATGCGAGAAGGGTGCGATACATCAAAAAGCGACGGCTTGTAATCTGCAGTTCGACGACAACGAGCGCACGGAAAACGTACCGGGAGTTCCTCTTTGGCTAGGAATGACGGTAGCCTGGAACTCAAGGGTTCTCTGGGGCCTATAATCATGCGTCTTGATTAGTGCCGCGCACTCAGTGATCATCCCCGACCTCTAATGCCTCTCTGCACTAGTCCTCCTTTAGTTCTCACCTCCTTCCCAGGACAAACTTACTAATATCTCTGGTCGCTCTTATCAGGTGACTCGAAAGCATCGTGGTATGCCGACACAAAGTTGGCATCCTGGAAGTGATTAAACTTGCCATATTCATCGAATAAGATGAAAACGTTAGAAAATTCATAACATTACTTAAAAGAACAATTAAATATTTCAAAACATCTCTGATAAATTAGACTAATTAGAAGATTCTAACTTATACAATTAGTATCTTTTTAAATTATTTTTAGCTAAAATTGTAAGACTGTATTTTTTATTCTAACATGATGTTATTTTTTTATAATTGTGATCTTTAATTTTATTTCAGTTATTTCAGTTATTTGATTTTAGACATTTTGTTAGATTTTAACATTTTGGGTAATCGGTACACCCTGTAAGTGTTTGAACCGATGGAGAAACTATATGCGAGGTAGACGATCCTGTCCTAGGACGCGAATAAGCCTCAAGGAAACCATTATAGACTCGTGTTCTCTCTCTCTCTCTCTCTCTCTCTCTTTGCTCATCGCTTCCTCTCCTAAGTACTCTCTCCTGCTGGGAGATAACCCGGAGCAACGTTAGGTATTTAACTAGAAGAAAGGAGGATCAGAAATGCCTAAGGACTTTCCCATTTTGTCAGTGAGCCACAAAATACGATCGTATAAAGACGCATCCTCTTAACAAATAACATACTATATTCGCATATATCGCTCACTATAATTTGCAAAGCTCAATGTTCGTTTATCTACAGCAATTCAATGATCTTCATCTCCCACATGCGACTCGAAGCTTGTACCAAAGGACATTAAAATTCAATTAATAACACAAACACCGAAAGACTAAGAGGGACGAGGGGAATGAGAATCTTCCTGATAAGTAGCCGAGGCAAGGACTCGAATCCCGGTAAACCGCGTCAAGCGAAGTCGTCGAACGGAAGAGAGAGAATCGCGAGTTGGTAAAGTCCTCGCAAAGCGCAAGATTAAGCAAATCGATGGTCGGCCGGCGTTTAAGGTCCCGGTCAATGGCGCGGAAGAGACACGGAAGGAGGACCGAGTAAGCAGGTTATAGTAGCACGCGGGCCGGTACAGATGGATAGGTAGATAGAGGCCGGTTTGGGTGGCCCGAACTGATACAATTAGATGTGATCTTAACGCCATAACTCAAGGCTAATCTCGGGGGTCTAGACCAGGCCCGGGTGAATCTCTGGCCTTCCGGGCGAAGCGCGACTCACTTCATTATTCATCCCGGTCTCTCGGTGCCGGCCCAGTTATCTCTCGCTATTCTAGCCGGATGTACCGGCCAACCTAGCGACCTATCGAGGAAAATTCGCGCTCCACGAATAGCTCGCGAATTCTATGGCACGCAAATTCGCCACCAAGATCCAGCCGAGGGACCGGGTACCTTTCTGAATTCCCGGCATTCGCGCATTACCGTTTCGGTAGTGCCAAAACTGTCGGGTCTCCTAAGCGCGACCGCGTGCGACAGCCCGTAGAAGGCAATAAAATGTGGGATATGCGAAGACAAGGGTCAACTTCACCGGCATAATTAATCGTGTCCCACGGCGGTTTCTAACGCAGATTTGCTTTCGAATGGCATTTCCATTGGACGAAGGATTAAAAAATAATTTTAACTCACTCATGTCATATAAATATGTAAACTTTGGGAAGAGTTCTTTTCAAAATTTTGATTTTAAGATTATTCAATGTAGTATAACTAATTTCTATAAGTGAAGTAAAAATTACTATGGAAATTTCATAACTCTGTCTGGTACAATGCAATCGTCGTATTTTTAATTCTCGTTCAATTTATAAAAACCTTCCTTATTACTTTTGCTTTGATCATAATAAAAAGACTAGTTTCATCGTCAGTACACAAATTCTCTAAATGTACGGCACCTCGTACGAAAAACAGCTACAAACGTCAAAGCCTTTTTTCTCTTTAATAAACCGTAACTCCATCCGCCATGAAAATGCGAATCGTAGTAAAGTCCTGTGCCCGTGGGAGATTCCACGCCGCCGGTTATTGACTGAGTTCGTTTATGTACTCACAGTTTATGATGCCACTAAGGTCGCAGCAAGACGCCCGAAGCCGAATGGTTAAAAATAAAACACCGTACTCTCAATATTCTCTGAATGCTCCGTACCGTTTTCAAAGTGGCAATTATCGTGCTACTCGAGACAATGAAAATTTCTGATAAACGCCACCAGATTGAAGTTAAAATAACTTTTCACAAAATTAAAAAGATCATTCCTTTGACAGCCCTTTATTCTTAATACATTCTTACTCTTTTCCATTTAAAAAATTATAAGTAATGCTTGTAACGTTTGAAGAATAACATGCTACAAATCGTTACGTATAAAAAGAGAAAAAACGATATCAGCAACTATATCGCGTAAAGGATTTTTTTTGGCCAAGGCCAATTTAATCTGACGATGTGTTAGATGACTTGGAAGCACACGTCGATAGTTTCTAACTCATTTATTCCAGATGCAATGATCGTTCATATATTCAACCGAATTGCCTGAGTGAATCCTGACGGAAAAAACTAATTCCGTGAAAAGTAAAAAGCAACACAAATTTAATGGCAAGTAAATAACATTCCGTTTCTCTGAGTGAAATATTACCCGAATAATTCGGACAAATAAAATCAATGAAAGATGTAACGTTTAAGAGAAAATTCTGATAGGTACTTGACGACAAAATGCGTGTCTGTCAACAGGTACAAGAATATCTAATGAGATATTTATCGTGATAAACGACCGACACTTTCGTTATCTGTAGGCTTAGTTTTAATTCCATTAGACCCTACATCTCGAGGAAAAGACGTCTCTCCCCCGAAAAGACGAAAAGGCGCGATGCTCTCAAGAGATTTAAGGTTCTTAGGTTTGCCGCGGGCTACACTCCAATGACTAACTCTTTGAGGATGCAATTACCCACGGAAGAGATCTTCGAAGTCCGACATTCTGGCAAACAACCAGAATCTTAATGAGCGGCTACTTCTTCGAAAGACGTCACTATTAACCTCACCTGACGACGAAAGAATTTCTCAAGTCAAATGTTTGTTAACAATCATTTGAAAAAAATATGTCTAACCAATCACTCAGTACACGATCCCGTTCTTCAAGAAAAAACAGAAAATATATCTAAAATATATCTAAATTTGCGGAAATTATTGCTGAATAATTATAAAGGCAAACAAGATAAGATACAAATTTATTATGTCAAAAATTATATTTGTATAATAATTCTAAATAAGTATAATAAGTATAATAATTCTAAATAAATAGATATAGTTCTCTTGTTACGATCAGTTAAGTAACGATTATTACACTTTGATAGTATATAAAATAATTTTCAACTATTCATAACATGTACATATCATCTCCCTTTCTTTACCGCAATCTAGAATCCGTCTTTTCTCTTAGCGGAACATTATTCCAAGTATCATCGATTAGAAGCTCGATTGTCACTGTATCCAGACAATATTTCATACTGTCTTCGACAAACGACAGCAATGCGAATGTACAAGGGTGAGCTACCTGTGGCTTCGCCTACCATCTCATGCAAGAAATGGTGACAATGACGCGAATTAGCGTCGTCGCGTATACATACGTCGTATCGTCTGTATCATCAGCGTTTGATGGCGCGGAAGGCGCGGCGAGGCTGCCGCCGTAGGGGTGGCCGCTTTGTGCCATCAGGGTGATTATATTGCTGTTCGGCGAGAAACATCAAGCCACATGAGCGAGGAGAAGGGTGGTTACGACCGTAACACGCGCCGACGATATATACCCGTCGCCGTGTATCGCAGCCAGTTGTCGTCCCGAGCACGAGCAGGATATACGAAGCTTTTGTTAGTTAGGAGTTACGAAGGAGGAAATGGATGAGAGAGGCGAAGGAAGGCAAGTCCTAATGCTATGCGTAGCAAACGATGCATAATATGCACGATCGTGAATTATAAGGCGTGAAATTGATACGACGGATGTAGTAGTTCTTAATAGTATTGTAATTACATTACAATTAAGTAATTTACGTGAAAAATTGTTCAGATCAATGAAACAATATCTCTAAAGTTTTACTTGATAAATATATCTTATATAAACAATACAATATATTAAATGATTGCATTTAGCTAGATTTTGTAATATAATTTTCTCAATATACCAAAAAGTAAAAAAGTAAAAAAACTCGTTTGTTCGTTTACCATTCGAGGTTGTCATTTATAAGAGATCAATTATTTTTAATATAACAATACAATTGCGGAAGATGTTTACTTTTCAAGACAAGTATCCCGACTAAAAGTAGCATAAAAATGAATTCAAATTCTCTCAAAATAAAGCTGTCGCATTTCAAGATTATGTGTTCTGAGAAAGAGCTTGGTACCTTGCTCGGCTTAATCCGAGATCTTACTGGCACTTCGACTTCCCCCAAGAAGACGCTTTCTCGTGAATCTCCTTCTTTCTTTCTCTCACAATCTTCCGTTTCTTTGTCTTCTTCTTTCTCACGCTTTCTCTCTCTCCCTTTTAACCGCTCCTCTCGTTTCCTTTATCAAGACGCGAGAGAAACGTTTCGCGGTAACGCCGGCGTGACGGCGGCGGGCGCTGCGGGCTGTATTTTTTTTTTTACGATATTATTTATGATATTAATTTCGCCCTGGTAACGTCGGCCCCGTCGGGAGTTGTAAAGCGGGCCGCTCTCCTCTTTTCCTGCGATATCATTGTCTCGAACAGGCAACGGCGTACCCCGGCGTACGACGACGACGACAACGCGAACTACGACGGTGAGGGGTAGTGAGGGTTGGAAAGAAAGGGGTGCCGGTGAGGCGACGTGAATAGTGGCTCTCTTCTATGAAGTGCGGGAGGAAGAGCAGCCGCACCCGGTGTTTTTGGTGAAAGGAAGAACTTCTCTTCCCTCGCTCTCTCCCTCCCCTCCTCTCTTTCTCTCTATTTCATTTTCTCTTTCTACCTCTCAGATTGCTTGTGAAGAGAGACGGTGAAATCTCGGCACCCGACCGCCACTACGGGTACCGTCTACGGAAAATCTCACGACTCTCAGAGAGAAAATTGCTGCAGGAAGTCACGCCGGGTGTCAGCGAAAATTCTTTTTCTCAACTATTGTCCAGAAGAACGAATTCTTGCAAATTTCGATCAATCCACATTGCTTACTGTTTTATTACATATCTATTGTATGCGATAAATAGTAATTCAACAAACAAGTCAGTTTACTAATCTTGTTATCGTGCGAATAACGTCTCTTTTACTCAGTATACACTTTCAACTGTAAATGAGCATGCTTTGATATTTCTAACTCTTTTTAGATTGCATTTGATTGACCAGAAGCATTTTTAAATATTTAGCCTACATGTTGTGCAAAGACTGAATTCTGCACTGTGACAGACATCGCTTGCAAAAACGGGGCTGGCCGCCTGCGGCATCAGCGACGCAAGTAAATCTAAGTCCCACGGATAAGTAAAATTTAAAACCGTTCCCTCTCGTCCTCAAATTACTTTCCGGAGGCGAAGGGGGCAGGAGGTTGGAGAAGGAGAAGCGGGACCGGATGATAGCTCGTGAGATAAAAGCAAGCACCAGGAGCTTCGGTTGCCACCGAAAGCTCAAGGCCGCATTAATCTCGGTAATTACGTCACCTCTGTTTATCCCCCGCGGTGTGCTTCCGCTTGTTCTCTCTTGCACCTCCTCCCCGTCTTCATCTGTCTCGTTTTCCTGTGTGGATCCTGCGGTCGAACTCACGCCGAGGTCAAAAGCTGCACCGAAGGGGACTGTTGGGCTTTTTATCCAACGTAATCAAGCAATGATTTCGAGGCGTTGATGTAGACACCGGTGAAATCAAAGTACGACAACTTGAATTAAAATAAATAAGGAAATGTAATGTCATTCAAAACAACAGTTTCGCAACTTCAGATTTTTCAATTCGATCTTTTTTACGCAGAATATATATTATAATGTATTATAATAAGAAAATTATATCAGCTATAACTTAATATCTTAAATTATTAATTTCCAATTTTTCTCACAATATTAGATAACATTTTGAAAATAGGATTTATTATACGACAATAAAAAGATATACACAAAAATTTGCTAATAAAAATAATATTATCAGAAATATATTTAAATAATAGATTTAAAATAAAAATGTGGGGATGTCGGGTGCGCCGTTCACTGTTTCTGAGCTTTGATTTGAAAATGAGAAAAAAGATATCTATGTTGAAGGTCCTCGGCCAAGGATAGAGTGAACGCCACAATCTGGAGAAAATTTCCTTAGAGCCGTATTATATAGTTTGTTACTCCGGAACATGTGCTTGCAAAAAAGTACAGATGTGCAGTAGATGGAGTGTGTGTGTGTGTGGGTGTTATTCGAGCTTGCAACCGCGAATTGTTGATATTTTGTGGTGGTCGAATTATGTGTATAAATGCTATAAACTGATCGCCATAAAAACAAAATATTCCTCAAACACAAGTGTTCTATAGACATTTTTAAATTATATAGTCCTTTCTCTCTGATCTGGACATCGTAAACTTGTAGGATATCTTGTAAATCTCGTGATCAGATTTTATTCGTGTCTAATACGAAGGCGGCGTAGCGGAAGGAGCCCTTTAGTGAACGATGTTGCCGAAAGCCCGCTTTTCCCAAGAGGAGGGAAAGAGGTTACGAGGAAGGCAGCGTTATGGTACACCGCAAAACCAACAAACGATATGCGCCGAGAGACTATGGCGGTCCGACATATAGTAAACCATGTAAATCTGTCTAAAACTATATATCGTCAAGTTTCATCAAAATAGCTTGCGTGTTCAACTATTTCTGTAAAACGTGTAAATGAAAGCTAGCTATTTATTTGGCGATTGAATTTTTACTTAATTTAATGTCTAGTATATACTAATATCTTAATTAGTTATTACTCTTCATAGATTGTAAATCATAACACAAGAAAGATACAGCTAGCTGGAGAAAGCTAATAAAGATAGGAACCTTTAATACTTATCTACATTTCAGTATTGTTCCAAATCTGATATCACATTAATAAATATTAATAAACATCAGCTTCATACTTATAAATGCACTCCATTAAAAGGAACACTAACCAATATATAAATTTTTCTATACATGGATGTGCTTGCATAGAAAATTCAAAGTGTATCGAAGATGACAACTTCATAAAGTACCCGAAATATTGCAGATAACTTAGCAAGGCTAATGTTGCAAATACAAACGTGTTATGCTCACCTAGACGGCACAAACGTGGGAGGGTGTGTTTCGAAGCGAATCACCCCTAATTCGGCAATAGCATAGCTTAACCACAAAGCCAGCTAATACAGCGATTAGGCATCGTGTACAAGCCAACAAGGACTGCTCGAGGCGATGCCCCAACCTGCGTGAAATCATTGCGCGTATCGCTTACAGTGGCAAACGTATCGCTTACAATCCAAATATTGACTCATCCAGCAAGTTCGATTAATGAGGATGCAGTCCAGGAATTTCGAAAATTGCCAGTGTAAAGAATGCCATTTTTCAGTTGACTAAGATGACTATTAACAATCGTGAGATAAATTTCACGACGGAAAAATTAATGAGCTCTATTACTTCTAGATTTTCACAAAATGCGCTATCAGAGTAGTGTTCTGTATCTCAGTAACCTTAAGGGTTTGTCCATCGAGCCAACGGTCAGCCATTGCGGTCAACTACACAGCTTGTCCGACTCGCCTTCGTGCTTCGGGTCCTTTGGTGATTAACGAGAGGTCAAACCTACTGCCGGCCAAAGCACGCGCAAATAGTCTCTCTCTCGTGAAATTGGGTTCTAAAGCTAGTCCTGATTGAGGCGTCCACCAATGCGGCCTTGACGAGGTTTCTCCAGCTGTGTTCTGCGTCAGAATATTCCCGGGCGAGCGGAGCGGAAACATCGAGAGTGTGAACGACGATCGTGAGAAGAAGGTAGAGGTAGGGAAATTTACGTGAGTTCCTTATTTGAATTACGCATCAAGAAACAGCTTCATTAATTCGGTTCCCTTTTTAGATCAAATCGTTGCGTGGAAATACAATACATTATATACATCCATGAAGAAAAACTCAGGAAGCAGCATTATTACGAAAAGAAAATAAGGAGCTTTGTTAGCGGGGAAGCCGCAGGATAGTGGTTTATTAGTCAATATAGAATACTTAGTGTCATATCCCATCGGGCAGAATGTCAGCGTGAGGAAAGAGGTTCGTGCGAAGCTGTCACTTTATCGGATTAGCCAGTCGCGGTAAAAGCGTCTTGGAAAGGGCGCGCTCCAATTCGTTAATTTACCCAGCTCGCTTCCTTCGCGGCGATATTAATCGAGCCGGACGTTCTCAGAGATATCTCAATCTCCGGGAATATGGCGCCGCCAAAACAGTTCGTCATAGACGAGAGATGCTCGTTGTATCGGAAAGAAACGTGTATTTTGGCTCATATTATATATTGTGTTAAAATATTATTTATGCAAAATAGAAAAATTTTCAATAAGTATTAATAGAAATGTTTAACTCGCTAAACTTAATTTTAATCTTGATTCATATTAGATATAAAAACTTTTTCTTTAAAAAAAAATTCTTTAAAAAAACTTCTCACTTTTTCTCAACTAATCGCCGAAATGTCCCAGAATATTGCGAGCACAAACAATATTCTACAAAAAATTCAGTTCGCCGTCATCGAGTCGCGGATATTTTTTTAACGGCACCACCGACCAAACTTTTTCGAGGGTTGCGGCCGTGGGGAAGTTGTATTGTTTATTCAAAAACGTATCAGCGTCGGCGACTACGGCGGCGACGACGACAACCACGACGAACGACCGCATCGGCGAAGAGGCGGACGAGAGCGAGAGGGCCGCGTGAATGGCGCTTCCGGTAGAACGAGGTCCGCAGGGCTCCACAGACTCTCGCTTCCGGTCAGGCGTCCGCCGTCCTTGCTATCCTATCGAAAACGCGGGTCCGGATCTCCCTACGTTCATTCCCCCGTTTTCCCTTCTCTTCACAACCCACCGCTCCCCCTTTCTGCCCGACGAGAAGTTCGCTCATCGGACCCACCGGCGTTCGTTAATTAAGATATCGATTCTTATTGTCCGCCAGCCGCCGAGTCGAACGGACGTCCTGGCCGGCGCCTGATTTCACGCCCGCGTTAGGGGTTGCTCGTGTGCGCGCCCGTTGTCGGTCACCCGCGACGAGGCAACCCCTCTATTCGCACGCTTTTGTCGTTTTCGAAGCGTGGTAGATTCGCGATTCCGCAACATACCGTATCGATTAATTGTTCGACGTTGCGGATTCGCCTTCGCTTCCTTATCAGCATCAATAGAAATGTATCCCGAATACTCGCGTGTAACACAAACACTCGTCGAGATTTTTTATCCTTCAAAAATAATCGGCGGATTATCGTCAAATGTACTGTACTACATATATCACAAAGGATATTATCAGATAAATTAATTATAATAATATAAATCTTTATAAAGCACATTGTATAGCATATAATACACAATAATAAAACAATTAATTTGCACAATTTGGAAAAGAAACACCGACAACATATTTTTATTAACAACTTATTTTAGATTAGTAATTGAAGTCGATGCTTTGAAATTGTGATGCGCAATTGTTCGGTTTTATCTGTTTTATCTGTTTACAATGTCACTTTTGTCAACATTATATTTATGTTTTAATTAAAAGAGTAAGAGAGAAATAACTGTAATAGTACAGTCCGTGAATGTGTTTAAAGATTCCCTCACAAAGCTTCAAAAAGAATGATCGAGATTGTCACCAAATAAATATTTTCATAAACGTACAATCTTAGGATCACTATATATATGTAGAATCCAGAAAGCAATTTAGCCACAAGACAACATATAAAAGCAAAACGAACGGAGAATCGCAATAAAAAGAATATAATCATAAGTAATATAAAGATTAATCTTAAATCCTGCAGCTATCACTTGTGGAGCTTTCCCTTTTGACATCGGTTTCGGAGCGGTTTGTAGCGTTTGAATAAACGCTACAAAAGCTTGATACAAAAATTGAAGTAAAAATCTTTTTCTTTAATGTTGACCTTTAATAACAAATTCCTTGTTTTGAGGGAAACATTTCGATAAATTATAACCAAGCTATATTTTAACAGCGAACAGTATGAAATCAGAAGGCTTATCGAATTAATGTTTTGAAAAAAAAAGAACAAAGTTTTTGTGATCTATTGTAATA
Source organism: Crematogaster levior (assembly GCA_901521435.1). Taxonomy (NCBI): domain Eukaryota; kingdom Metazoa; phylum Arthropoda; class Insecta; order Hymenoptera; family Formicidae; genus Crematogaster; species Crematogaster levior. Next base: position 383,931 of record CABEGB010001169.1, on the reverse strand, counting down.
TAACGTGATAATTTTAACTCGTTAAATATTTGTAACGATAATTTCAAACGAAATAAACTACGTTATTCGATCAACTTAGTTATTACGCTCGACGGACTTTATGACGATTTTCGACATCTGCTATCAATTTCGTCCTTCATTTCTTCCACTCGTCGACGATGGCAACTCGACGTGCTACGTGCGCACATATGTAGAATATCGAAGCTACAGGTGTCAGCGAGAGCAGTATTTTTCAGCGAGGCCCATGGTAAGGGTGATAGAGCAAGAGAGAAAAGGGTAAAGAGCGCGCTAAGAGGAGCAAGCGAGAGAGAAATAAAGAGAATGAGAGTGCCATCGAGGTGGGAGGAAAACGAGAAAGGGACGTTTCACCGCGGCAGGGAAACGGCGGAGTGCCGGCACGCACGTTGAATCTGCTAAACGCTCTCGCTCGTGCGTGAAATGCCTCGATATCACTGTTTTATTTCGGCCCGTTCGTTCGTCGCCGTTCTCTCCCGCAATTCTGTCCTTTTTACTCACGACCTACCGAGTCGACCGGCCGGTGTACAACCCTTTCTCTCTCGTCGTGCCCATTCGTGCAGATTTGATGACCCTCCTGCTACGATTTGACGATGATTCAATTGTCCATGGCTAACTGAAATAAAGCACCTACAAGTTGAACTTTTTCACGGCTGGCCTTTCATTTCCAGTATTGGCCGGTGCGTTTCCGACGCTTGGAACGACGGACTATTGGTTGAATCCTGGCATATATGATGAATACAAACTAACTTTTCTGTCTGATTGTAAGACCATTTACATTTTAAACGTATATTTCATTGAAATAGAAATAGAACATATAATAACTGTAACAGAATATACTTTTCTTAGATTAATTAAGTAATTTTGATAATAATAATAAAACAAATTATATACGTAGAGAAGAAAAAAGAGAAGAAATTTAAATAAAATATAAGTATTATATAAATTTATATGTATTATTAATATATAAACACTTTTCACGTCTTGTTAATAAATTTGGAAATTGTATAAAAAAATTTGTTACTGGTTTATAAAACGCGATATCGCCATAAAATTGCGCTCGATAAATCGATAAATCGCGGAGTGGCCCGTTCGACCAATTTAATTAATAATTATCGACTCGAAGAGGAGCGCCCGGCACAATGGCGATACTTCCTTGGCGTAATCCTCCGAAGATTAACGAGCCCGTACCAGAAGGGACCGTTCTCCGCCGCCCGACCCGCCTCGCCCCCTTCTGTGTGCTATATCGTCTTCTCTTACAGCCGCAAGACGCCATGGCGCGCCTTGCGGTGGTTGCGGCAAGAACCCTCGCCGTACCCGCATTAACGCAATTATGAATTTGTCGCGTTGGGATCTGACAATACAAGATGTCGCAGCCATTCTCCCGCCGCACCTTCCCTCCCAGCCGGAGACCCTTAGCTCCGGCTTTCCTCGTTTACACTAAAACCGATTTTGCGGACTATATGGATCGAGACGACGTGACATAAATGCAATTTGCTAGGCCACGTGGACAATCGTGTGGAACAATATGGAGAACGCAAATTATTATTGCGATGTACGTGTTAATGGATCGTCGCGATAAATCAAACGCGGGTGATTTCGAAAATAAATTAAGATAACTATGTATGACATTTTGATAAATCAAAGACAATTTTAGTTCTCGAGTATAATACATGCATATATACATGACTCTGGAGATTAATCAACATCGTACCTACTGCCATTTGGAGCTAAAACAACAAACGTATTATGCGACACCGATAGCACATCCAAACATGCGGCACATACGTTGTTGTCCTAATTTCAAACCAAAATAACATTAGCAACTTCCAGCCTCGTGAATCTTATTTGCCATTTATCGCGCGCTGAATGTCCAAGAAATATTCTGAGGATGCTTTGCCCCATCGTCTCTCCCTCGCGAATCAATATCCAATGTATTTCGTGCACCCGCCTTGTTAGCTGTGCCGCTCGTTTTGCGGCGTAGGAAGCGAGTGTAGTTTCGGCGGCCCTAAGTTAGTTTCGAACGGTCCCGTAGCAATAGCAGTAGCAGGCTGCTCTCTCTCTCTCTCTCCCTCTCCCTCCCCCTTCTCTTCACTCTCTTTCACTCTCTCTGGTATCGTGCGGTAAAGTGCGACAGACGGGACGAGAGGATCGTTGCGGCTTGCCACAGGCGACTGCTGCGACCTGCCCTCCTCAACGACAAATTCCTCCTCTCGGCTCGACCGCTTCGGCCCCGGTTCTCCTCGCTTTTGCACGTCGTTGCTCTACCCGTCGGAGAACCACGTCTCTCGACTTGTCCGCTTATCCTCGTAAACTTGTACAACGCGTAAGAAAATCAATCGGCATGGTCCAGCAAGGCGCAAGGATTCCGACGGCCTTTCTCCTAGCCCGGATTCGAGAGCGTTGGCAAGGGTGATTCTAAACATCAAGGAGTTGGAGAGACTGCCTAGTCAGCCCTTAATATCGTAAGAGCCGGATCCGCACAAACAAGCCACCGTAACCTCCGGTTAAGCGCCAGCCAACCATCCGGTCAGACCAGTGTCGGTCCGACCGCTGCTGGCCCTATTATCGCTAACTAATAAAGGGCCTAATTGAAACGTCGGGCTTTTGTTTCCAGTACTCGAGCGCCGCTCGTCTTTCCGAAAGCGCTAGACCCAGCCGTTTGACCGGCTCTATGAGGCTTCAATACAGACCGGAATTCAGTAACGAAGTGGATTTGCGAAGACCGATCAGCAATGCTTCAATCAAAAAGTACTCTCGTCTTTCGTAAGTGCATGTACATATTTATATTTATATTTAACTTTTATTTAAAACTACAAATATTTTTAAACAAATCCAATTTTGCTTATTTACAATTATTAAATTATGACTCAAATATTTTTAAGTACAATATAAGTGAATAAAAATAATTATTTGATTAATAATTATAATCGAAAAATTATCTACAAACTTAGAAGGAATAAATCGTAATACGATTGGAAAGAAAAACGCGTCGAAAATAATTCAACCATAATGCATAGACAGAAAGTGATCGAGATCGCTTATAATCGCAACCTGTATATAGACGGCGGCGTACTCGTCCACAACTATTTTCTACGAAGGGGAAAGAAGAAAGTTTCTGATCGTATAAGTGCCATTATCATGAGAGATCACTTTCAACGCGATTTTTATTCCGGATGAAAGCTTTGATACCATTGTCGTGATGTTCTTAAATTCCACGCGCGTCTTGTTCGCTGAAAGCAGGACGATATTCTTAGGAAGCACAATCATATGAATTTCCCGACTCATTAAATTATTTATACCATTCTCTGCTGAGGGACTATGTGGCGAAAGTCCTGTAAGTACTTTCGAACATTGTTCTTATTGTTACAATCGAGTCCATAAAAATCGTAGGACATAAAATGTAGTAAAATCACTTATTGATAAACGTAGGTAGCTCTAATACCAAACGTTTCAAAACTTTCCTTTTGGTAAAAATATTAAATATCACATGCACGCAAAAAAAGATTATTCTTTCGATATAAATATTTAGATTTCGATATAAATATTTATCGTAAACTATTAAAGAAAATTAAATAATTTTTTAACAAAATAAACTTTTAAAAGATTTATAATTCTTTATTTTCCTGGTAAAATCTAATTTAATTTAAGTAAAAATTTAGGTGCAGATACTAACTTATTTTTTAATAATTTAATTTGAAATTATTAGCTTGTAATAAAGAGTGAATTTTATTTAGGTCACATATATGAACTAAAGTTCTTATCAAAGCGCTTATGTTCACGCCTGATTAACATTTCCTTGACGCATCGGAATGTATTCTCTCACAAGAAAAGAAAATAGATCGTTCGGATATTAAGCAATGGATTTGTACGTACGCGAAAGTTTCGCAAGAGCGTTGAAAAAAACGGCTAGGACCATTCTGGCACAGGCCGAATGATATTGCGCGATAAATTATTCTTCATTTAGTCGCTAAAAAATGCAAAGAGAAGAGAAAGAGGGAGAACAAGAGGAAGGGAGAATGGTTCGCGTGCTGCAAAAATAGTAATGTAAAAACTTACCTTGCTGGCGTGCGGTTGGACTGACTGTTCGTGAGAGAGACTGCTGCAAATCGGCCGAGAAAGCAGCCTGCCGTGTTTTGCTCAGATATAACTGTAAAAGGAAACGAATTACGTGAAATTATTCTTCCGACGTCAATTCTAATTTATAAGCGAAGCATTTCTTTAATTGCTTGTACTATATTACGAACGAGTTTTGTAATATGAGAAGACAGATGTGTCGTGTCTAAAGTCGAGCCTAAGTGCGCCGTTTTGAATTATAAAACGAGTAAATAATTCACTTGTAAGCAGCAAATGACAACGTTTGAATCCATTATTTTGATTAGTATTATTAGAAGCACAGACATTATAAGTGAAGTGTCATTTTGTGAGATTAATATGATTTCTTGAGAAAAACATATAAATTTAGTGTCCAATTCAACATGTAATGATACAATGTAAAAATAATTACTGTAAAACATCGTGTACAAATAAACTAAGATAAATATTTTGTTTCCTATTTATACGAAATATCTTAATTTTACTTCCTACTTTTCTACTTATTCCTTATAATTACGTAATTTATTTACAATCATCACGCAGCAATATATGTTATATTATATTTATAAAAAATTTTATTTTTTATGTTTGTAATGTATACATTATATTAATGAAAGAACAACTGCTGTCTTGAAATTCAATTAACATGCACAATTGCAAGTATCGAGAAGAGACACGACGCGTATATTCGCAATTGTCCAAAGTTCGTTTTGGAGAGAACTGGAAACGCGACCGTATCGGAGAGACTTGGCATCCCGATCACGTGCTGAGGCCAAGACATCCCCTTTAATATTAGGACCAAATCGGACTGACTCGCTTCGGTATAAAATAAAGGGCTGACATGCGAGCACAGCAGGAGAGCCGAGCCAAGCTGAGGGAGAAACCGAAGCAGGATGGAGCTCCGTGAGAGTAACGGAGAAAGGCGTGGAAGACAGGCGAGGGAAGGGTGGCTTCACCACCGCGGTGAGGGATGACTGAGCGAGTCGGTTAAACGGGCGTCTTCTTTCATAAATTTGGAGGGCGCCCCCGGATAAAGGTTTAGAATAAATCGTTCGGCCTGTTATCCACTCCGACGTCGGCGGATAACGCCAGACGAGAGCGACCCCGGATGGCTCAACAATCCCTCCTTAGCCTTCCCGCATGATCACACGTTGTACCACTTTGAGACATGTATTTTGCACATTTTCCATTTACCGTGAAAAATTTCCAATTTTATTAATAACATACTTTTTGTTTTATTACGGTGAGACAAATAAAAAATATTCAATGTAATATTTCGATGAAAAGATTTATGGAATATACAGAAAAATTCTTCTTGCGGCTACATATGCTATAATGAATTTAATAAGAAAATTGAATCTCTTAACAAAAATATATCTGTTGTTATTTGTATTAAATATTATAAAATTATTATTAAAGGACATTTAACGAAGAAAAAAGTAAGAAATAATGTAGTAAAAAATGTATACACATATATATTGTGTACGGTAACTTACTACACGCAAGGCTGACTCTCTAAAATGGCGAGCGTAATATGAAAGTTCAGGCGGGGGTGACTAGAATGCTCATAAATACATCCTCGAAGATCGCACAAATCGCTCGTTCAAGGCCAATCCCCTTCGACATTCCCTGCAAGAGATACGGGAGGGAACCCTTCTTCGAGCCGCGTAGAAATACGCACGGTGATATGGCGAGTATATGCGAGTTACATGCACGCACGCGTGTAACATACACGAACGCAAGGTCCGAATGTATCATAGTGCAAAAGAAAGAAAATGATGGAAAAGGAAAGAAAGGGTAGGAATAAGCAAGAGCAACGAAGAAAGAAAGCGACGAAGAGACCAAACCAGGCAGAAAGCCAGTCCAATTTCTCAAACCTGTCCAATCTGTGTCGTATGTAAAATCAATCACGTTCTACCCTGCCACCATCCTTCCCTGGAGCCCTGGGGGCCCCACAATTTTCAAATCCACCCGTAGCCGCGCGGTAATCCAACTCTTGAGGCGAAACTTCTCGCCAACCTAAGACAGTCCTGCTATCGAAGCATCTTTTTCGATCTATTTCGTCTTTCTGACGATCTGATGTATACATATATATATGCGTCCGACATATAAATGTGTGAATATTTCAAATGTAGATTTATGAATGCATTCGTTTTAATACATCGTTTAGCAATGAATAAATAAATAAAAATAAAATTCGAACATTAATTATTATATTATTTCACATTATGTAGGAGCTGTGCTTCTTAAATTGTAAGAAATATATTTTTTTCAACATTTCAGATATCAGAAATCAATAGGCAAGAGTTATAGAACAATAATTAATAGTAACACAATTTTATAAATAATAAATTTAAAATCATATTTTACAACAAAAATAAAAATATAATGTATATAACAGCGATGTAATTAAAAAAAAATCATGTTGTATATTATTATAAAGACCATACTCTCTCTCTAACAAAGTGTACATCGACGAAAGAATATCCTTTGAAGCTGTATTGAGATGCATCCGTAAATCTGGTCAACGTTATAAAGTTTATATTGAGCCTTTGAATCATGGTAATAATATCGTCGAGTATGCTCAAAAGGCGAGTCGCGACGCGGAGGAAGACATTTTAAAAAGTAAAATTCAGAAAGTCATTAGGAACTATCGGCGTATCGGACGTTTGTTTCGCCGTCCCGTCCATTGATATGCATTACCTTCGATCGGCAGCCGCGATCATTAAAGGGATCTAAGGGCGCTCTGTAAGGGTTTCAAGGCCGGGTGACCGCCTCGAAAAAGTAATTTGTCCTTTGGGGTACAAACTTCAAAGTGCACGCGGGACATTCGTCCCGCGTGCGGGTATGCTACAACAAGCGGCATTCTACTTGCGCCCCTTTCTACTTGGCGCCACTGATCAGACTTGCTGATTTTTGCCGTCGCAACGTCGGCGTGGACCTTGTCCACCGGCGCCCGTCAAGGGCCCCGGCTGTCGGAGCTCTCAGCCCCGAGAAGACGGAGTGAAGCGGGAGCGCGCCACGAGGGGTGCGAAGAGTTTAGCATACGCATTTTGTACATTGAAATCCTGACACGTTCGTCCAACTTTAAATTGAAACTCGCCCGACACCCGCATCCTCTCTCGTCGACACTCGTCGCTATCATCATCATCATCGTCTTGCGGAATGTCGTCGTGTTGATATTAAGAGATTATAATTGAAAATTTAAAAAATTTTTAATGCATGCATTTATATGAAAGAGCCGGACAAATTGAATCATTTCGAAAAATAGATTTAATTAAATTTTAGACATTAATTTTTTGTATGTCATGTCATGGATTCGTAAAAAAAAAACAATTTTTTCTGCATTTATTTTTTTATTAAAATAAATCATAATTTTTGATAAAATAAATTCGGAATGTTAAAGAACATTAGAAGAATTTTTTAATATTTAGAAAATTGAATCGTCTCAGTTTAAAATTTTATTTTTATCATTAGAAAATATATTAATTGAAGGATAAACTTGTGTACAAGAAAATATAATAATGAAGAAAATAAAATAAACATTTAATAATGTATATATGTATAGATAAAAAATTGTGAGAATAAGAAAAATAAAACAAAAATAATGCTTGATGATTAGTTCTATTGGCTAATTGTAAGACAATATTTCCACAAAATATAATTATGGCTTATTTATGTATACTAAAGACACGAAACTATTATATTGTTACGACATGAAAATGATATCTGTACTGCTATTTTCGCACGGCGCAGAGTGTAAATGATGCCGTACATTATGATTTCCCAAACTGATACGATACGAAGCAATGAATTCCAATGTAATAGCACGAAATAATCAACTTCGCTTCAACGAGTTTGCAAATCTTGTCGCGTGACATTACGCGTAGGGACGATAGTGAGAGATCGGGCATTTTTAATTAAATAATACTAATCACAGAGAGAAGACAACCCTCTTGCACAGGCAAATCTCATCTCGTTCTGTTCCTGGACCATCCCCCTCCCCTCAAGAAGCTTCTATCTTTTACTTCGTCTTGCCAAGCTTCTTCTCTTCCTTGGACCCGCGAATCGTCTCTCTTTTAGACTTCGAATTGTAATTAACATTTGGTTCTCCCATTAGTGTAATTAAAGTGCCATTCCATAATCTAGGAGGCCGAGAGAAGAGAAGAGGGGCACCTTATCTTTCAGACTTCAGCCCCGGCTGCGGGGGTCGTTTTAACCCCCGCTGGGCGCCTCCAGCCCCTTTCCGGGTCTACGCCAACCGTTGGTTGCCCGTAGCTTCCTTCGGTGATAACTCCTTTCCGCGAGAGAACTTCCCCGTCGGTAGGAGAGAAAGAAAATCGCGACGGGGAAAAGAAAAACGGTGATTAAAACGTTTGGAAATCCGATATCGTATCTCCGCGTGCCGAGTCGTCTATTCGAGATCGCGCGTACGCAAACCGATTTCGTGATTTCCGTTTCCTTAAAGAAGATACCTAAACATTATCAGACATTTAAAGCAGATAGCTACATCGATCTAAAAATATTCGGGTGCATATTATTATATACATATTCTCGTGTCTATATTTTTTGAAATAATATTTTTAGAAAACCACAAGGTTATGATTTAATGTTATATTTAACATATTTGTTTAAATATTTAATAATTTTCACAGCATAATCTTAAGGATATTCCCAGGAAGACAGCAAAGATGCAAAAGAATTTTGTAAAAATAATCAACGAAAGATATCATTCCCAGATTGGCTTCACCGTGTCGCACGAGGTCGAACAAAATGATAAAAATAAAGGGCGAGATGAAGAGGGTGCCGGCAGTGGTAAAATAAAGAAAAGTAAAGAGATAAGAAAAGGGCTGCCTACGTTGACATTTTCCGGTGGTTGAGTTAATAATGCGCGCGGCACACAACCGCGTCGAGCGGGGATAGATTCACAAAGTGGCATCATAAAGAGGTGCGGATGTGTTTATTCGGGAATTTGCCTTTTCTACCGTCTCCCCCGCTCAACCCGGATGCCATGAGATTTTTATCTTATTTTTCGACGACAATCCCGCCTGGGGATTTATATACTTTCGACTTTAGATCGAAGAGGAGGGCGTGTGAGCGACAGAAGAAAACAGAGGGCGGAGAGAGACGAGTAGACGTAAAAGTAGGAAGAATCACGATGCAATTATTTTCGTTCCAGCTCGTGAACGGATTTTAAGACCGTCCGACCTCGATCACTGGTCCGAGAAGGAAAAGAAAGAACATAGAATAGTTGAAGGCCAGAAAAAAGGATTAACCTCGTCAAGTGGGAGACTCCGTGACAAAGACGTTAAAGTGGTCGGAGGGGATGAGATATATTGTTCCGAAATCTGGGGTGAAATGCTCACATCGTCGAGCATCATGGGACGGCGAGACACTAATGGCATTTTTATTATTTCTCTCTGGAGTCCTAAAGTAATGGGGCGCCTGTATGGTCCATTGGACATGTGACAGAGTTGACAGTTTCTCACCTTTTCTACGTCTTTCCACGACACGACAATTTCCTACGACGTGAAAGAAACTGTGCAACTTGTATCTATGAACGGATGACTTCTCTTTACATTATTATCAGTCCAATTCTGATTATTTTCTTTTGCTATTATCTAATAATAGCTGCTATTATCTTTTGCTATTCTAATATTTATTTCTTGTAGAAATAAAAAAAAACAGATTTACTAAACTAATTAAACTATTAGATTTATTAGAAATGCTAGTATCTTTTCTTTTATTTATTTATATCCAATTTTAAACATATGTTTCCAACTAACTGTTATTGACGCATGTGATAAATAAACATAAAAAAATATTTGTGTAAATGTATATAACACATTTTTACGTTTATAAAAAAGAATGCAAATAATTTTACGACGTATATATGTTAGTAAAATATATATTCATTCTCACAGTCATTTTCAAAATATCTGATGCCGCAGGATCGCAAATCATAAGTAGCTCGCCGCAACGTACGAGCCATTGCCATCCCACGTACCCACGAAGCCGTTGGGCTTGTTGGGTTTTGATGAATGAGCCTCACATAAAGCTGAAGTATGGTAAAAGCCGCCATGGCTACCGCCGTAATATTCTACCCTGGGAGCTTTTAGAATCACTAATGACTAATGGCACCAAAAGGAGCCCCCTCCAATGTGGATGTTACCTCGGTTCACGGATTAGCGTTTCGTGTGATTCCATCTCGAAATTTTTGATCTCGTCATTCAAGGATATGAACCTGTCTTGCTGATGCGATCCTTTCATTTGCTTTTACTCTTCCATACAGAAATTTCCCTTTGGAAACATTCAACATTTAACAGAAAAGTATTTTAAAATAAAAACAACGTTGAATATTAAAGAAATAAGCAATTATAATAGACTTAAGAAAAATATCTTCAAAGTTAAATACGCATACATATGAGTTAAATACACATGTGAGTTGTTCTCGAGATGTTAACTTCAAAACCAATAAAAAAATTAATTCCTGTTTTCAAATAAATCATAATATTACATAAAATCAAATAAAAAAGCTTTGTATTTTTTTATATCCTTTGTGCTTCAAAGTTTAATAATTAATTTTTATTTTATATGTATTATTCATTTTACTCTTAATATTGATTTCAATTCCTTTTGTTCGGAATAAAACATAACATTTTCAACATAACATCGTACAAATATCGCACGTACGTATCAGATACTACCAGCAGTTTCGTCAGCGAGAAGTTAGAGCTCACTCAAGTATTATGAGCTACGAAACATCGTGCGAAATAGGCAGCAAGCTTAGATGGAGCTTACGATTGCTCGTGGACCGAATGGTTAACGAGGAAGAAACGATGAGAAATCTCACACGAGAAAGAAAAAGCAAGAAATAGTGGATGCCAGAGGGTTGCCAGGTCCAGAGGTGCAGATCGGGGCAGGGGTAACGAAAAGGGGAGCCGAAAAGTACTTTAATATACGGCAATCCCCTTGGCTTGGAGCTCGCAAACTCGGACCGAGCAACTCTCCGTCCGCCTCCGCGCATTTCTCTCGTTTCGTCACCACGTGGCTTCCGATGAAATTTGGCATCTTCCACATGAACTGCCTTTGATGCCCGCTACTCCCATTCTAATTGCGGAAACCCGTCGCAATCGGCTTGCAAAAGTTACCGTTGCACAAAATGAAAATCGTACGAAACTGTGTATATATGCGATCCCAACATGCAACAGCCACAGTAATTTTTATTATAAATAAAAATATTAGAAGCTATTTTTTTATACAATTGTTCTAATTGTGTTAATATATTAGAAATGTTAAAAGTATTCCTCTTACCGACAGCATCTTGACATTACCGAAATCTAATTGTGGATAAAGAAAGAAGACGATGTGAAATCACAAAATTGCATGAACGCACATGTGGTTGAAAGGTGGCATGAAAGGGAGCTAAGTATGAAGCTAATCTGTTTATCCTGAATAATGGAAGTAAATGAACGACTCTATACAGAATGAAGCGGGCCAATAATTGAGAAGCGACGGGAACAGAGAAAGCACCAATCCCTCGTTCGCGCGTTCTTTCTTCTCTTTTCCTTGCCTGCTGATCACGCTTCTCCGCGGTTAAGTCCCATGAGAATTCAACACCAACGAGGAACTATCTCGTGAGCGAACCAGTCATTTATCCTTTTATCGAACTCCCTATTTCTGTCGGACGACGGACTTTAACGAGCGACGACTTCTTGTCGGCGGATAAATGCGAAGAAATTAACGCGAATAATCCCTTGCGATAATTTTGGTGTTACGCCAGATGAAAATAAGTAATCCAACTATATACAATCGTAAAGATATATATATATGTATGTATGTATATATTTTTTACTTTTTCAATAATTGTTCTTACATAGTGCTCTCATTAATTTTTGTTCATCTGCGATATTCTCGCTCTGAATTTCGTAGACTTGCTTAACAAGATTTACCGCTAATCACCATCAAGAAACCGTTCGCGTGTAATTTGTTTATACCCCGACCATACTCACCCAGCCATAACTCCTTGACCCTATCCGGCCCTTCGTTCTGCGAACGTTCACGTGCGGCGCCAGAACCTCGTCGATTATCGCGTCTGCCCTAAGAGATTTCCTTGGAGGAAATCAAAATTACGACATTCTGCACGGGATCGTATCCACGCAAGCATAATTATAAGAAAATACCGCAGGCTATAATTACTTCAAATGTACCGACAAATCGAATGTATTTTTACATATTTTATATTTTTCAAGACTATAAATTTTTCAATACTGTTGCTCTTAAAATTTTAGTGTTTATCTTCAAAAAATTCTAGGCGCGTTTCACCTCCAAGACTTATTACTCGCAAATACTTAGCTAGAATCGTCGCGATTATTGTGCATTGTCGAATACATTTTCGCGACGCCTTCCAAAGACGTCTGTCAGGTCGTACGACGGCGTTAACTGAAACTGTTGCAAGATATTGGGAACAAGATCCCGGACTTCTCTCTCTCTTTAACCCGCGGCGGGGCGTAAACGGCGTAAAAGCGGCACCACCCCCTTATCTACATATCAAAAAGGCAATCCAGGGAACTCGCTTATGTAAACGGCGTGGGTGGCCCCGTGTCCCGACCGAGGATGAAAAGAATTTCAAAATCCGCGCGCTAATAAACCTGCTCTCTGGCACCGCGACGACCGCCGTCGAGGGAGGCTCTGACGAGGTATTCGTGGGGTTAAGCTCTTTAAGCCGCGGATTAAGCGAGGTGGCACGAGAATTTAAAGTTCTGCCGGGCCGACGAGGCCCGAGCAAACTCTGGCACGTATGTATATCGCACAGATACAGAGAAGTTGCAATCAAAAATATATTAACTTCCGGAAGGTCGCATACGTGTTCCCTGCTAGCAAATATTAATTTCCTAAAAAATTTCCAAACATTTTTGGAAAAATCTAGACATTTTCTAAAGTAAATTTTAATTTTTCAATAAAAATCGTAAAAAATTAATTTAGGGATTTTCTATTTTACGACTCATATTCTCATCGAAATAACTCTTGAAGAATTTTACTTTTTGAAAGTACATATTAACACAATTGAACATAAAGCTTAAAGTTCGTGAACTTTCGTGAGGTATCTTTTTTCTCTTTCTCTCTCCCTCTCTCTCATAAGACTAATAAAGTATTTAAAAATAATTAAAGCTGACAATAATACGCGCACGATATTTTTGTAGCTCTGCCCACTGCGACCCCACCGAATCCTCGACCTATGAAAACGTCAGGGACCAGCAATCACGGCGGAAAGAATTTAATCAGCTCAAGGACCAGCGAGCATTTCCAGGCGAGAGAATTCTCCAGCCTCCTCGCCTCTCTGCACTCAACTCACCTTCGACCTATTCCCGTCCCCATGATGCTGAGAGGATAGGTATATCCCTCTCTCATGCTACCAACTCTCGCCTCTAATTCGAGCGTTCGTCAGGCTGCACACACGAGCCATTATGTGGCCGGTTCTCATTAGCATTTAATGCCAGCGAAACTTTGATTTGCCAGCGGTCGAAGAGGCCGTCCACTCATACCGATTACAATTTCCGCCAAATTCGCGAGCATACCTTATAAAGCTCTTGCTCTTGCCGGCCATGGCAGCTGATTTCGAGTAACTATTATTTCGTTCAAAAGGGTTGCGAAATTGGAAAGACTGGACTTAGGTAAAGTAGATATCCGCTTAATTGGAGAATAACCTCCGCTCTTACCGCGACGGCATTTATATGATTTCGAAGCGGTTTAACTGCTTTGTGTTAAATTATCGAACACGAAATACGATAGTTGTATATAAATTATGATGATATCAAATGTCGTTAATAATTTCAAACATTGCTAATATTCGAAAAAGCTAATATTTGAAAAAGATCTCTTTAATTAATTTCGAAAATAGGATACAAATAATAATAGATGACATTTGTACTTTGTTATTTATTATATTTTTAAATAAAACGTTTTAGAGAAGAAACTCAGCTTTTCGAGGAAAACAATTTTATTTAAGTTTGATTTGAACTTTATGTATATATATTCTCTTCTATATAAATCTACTTTTCTATCTCTCAAGTCTTTTTAATCTAAACTGTTTCTAAACTAACATTTATCATTAAAATTAATTAACCCTGTGAATACTGATGACTCGAGAAATAGACTCCGTATCTAACACAGACTATATAATTTAATTAATATTCTTGCTTCGATTAAATCCCAACCTGCACGTGAGCCTTGAGCCTGATAAGCGATTAATCCTGCACGGCCCCGATAAGACGATGCCACGAGACAAAAGGGTATATAGGTGGTAAGGTAATATCCAACGTCGCGTTGCGCGAAACGAGCCAATTAAGTGGACCCTGCGAAATTGATTTTTAATTGAACCGACAAAACCGATGACGTTAATAACTAAAGGTGTAGCATGAACAGTTAATCAAATTTTAACCGCAGACTGCTGGAAATAATATGTCGCGGCTCCCAACAAAAAGTTTTGCGACTAATTAACACGTCTCTCTACATCTGATATATTAATTACAGTCTAGCGGCGATGTTTTGGACACTTCATACGTTATATTGAGAACGAACGTGCAATTACATCATTACAAAATGGAGCCTTCAGAGCATCCGAGTATAAAAACTCGGCAGCAAATGCTGCCATCATAAAATACACAAATACACACATCATCCTTCTATCGTGCAAGAGGCAAGAAATTATGTTCTCGAGCATACTCAATGACGAGGAACAGCAGCGTAAAAGGAGCGTACATAAACGTACATAAACGTACAGAAACGAGTGAAACATCCTCGTAATTTTACTTAGCCCGAGACGTTTTCAGTCGAGCAACTGAGTTTCGCAGTCCCACCATCATCATCCTATTGCCTCGGAAACCCTAAGCTCCACTCGCCCGCCTTTCGCGGCTAATGTCTTTTCTGTGTCGCGCTAGTCGTCGTCCCCTGGCACAGAGCCGACGGGACGTCCTGCCGAGGCATTATCCTATTTCGCGAGCCATTCTCTCGACGTCGGACTCGCGCGGGATAACGAATAACGAGTAAGTCTCTCCTCATGGAATTCACCCCCGGGTCCGAAGATACTATCAGCGTATCCGTGCTTAATGACGAAACCCTGCGCAATCTGACCTTCGTTCACGCACGTACATGGTAGCACTTGAATTCACAAACTTCCAGCACGAATTAGTACGGACCCGTTAATTGTTATGCGCCGCGCATTACAACGCGTGTAATCATATCCGTTCCCACAATCATTTCGTCATACATCCTGCGATCTCTAAACAAACGGAAAACTACTATAATATGTATTGTCTTTTAAAAATAAAAATTATTTATATATATATATATATTCGTTTCTTGTCTCGCAGTCGAAATATATATATATGTCGGGATCTCCGTTCGTCAAACACAGGCCAATACCGCGAATCCCGCCATCTTCGTCACGAATCCCGCCGAATTCGCCCGTTTCTCGGTAGCGAGGTAAACTTTCTTCGATATGTAATTCGTCTCATCCGTTACGAGACGAATCTATCAATATAAATATTCAACGAGAACAAAGACAGCGTGACTTACGGCTAACAATAATATAGCGAGCGGTCACGGAGAGTCGTTTCCTCGCTGTTCGCCTGTTCCGCTTACATACCAATGTATTCTTTTCAAATTACAATAGCATTATAATTTCAAATTATAAATTCAAATGGCTTTATAATATGACGTCGATTGTAGAAACTAAATTTACCTTGTTTAAATTTCTTCGATTTACTCTTCTAGAATTTTTCCCTCAGTACGTAAGATAAAAACGATAAATTAATATTAAACGTTTGACTAAAAATAAAATAATATTGTATCTCTTTTTTATAATAATTTTTACATTAACTTTTACATTAACAGATGTAAAAAAATCAAAAGCTTTTTCATAAATTAAAAATTTTTAGATTTTCTGATACAACATAAGAAAATATCAAGAAATATCATGAAAACAATTTAAATTAAATTAGTAATATGGATACATTACTGAAAGAAAAGGTAAACTATGCAAACAGGATCTACCATCCCAAAATCAATTTTTGTATCCGTAATATTATAAATCATGACATGCTTACAAGACTGACGATCACGATGACTAACTTACGCGACTTTTCGAGATTAAAGACTCAGTTGCCTGACGCCTCGTAATACAGCGACTGGTGGAAGCCGACACTGCATCACGCGGTAACATAAGAACCGAGCAATTTGTTGGTATCAGGTGCGCAGGCTATCTCAACTCGTAAGCCCCCGGTTTCGTCCTCTGCCGGCAATTAACTCCATTACCACTCTGTAACATCGTAGGCCAGGCTGCCTGCCACGCGAAGTGTGCGCAACTTGTTAAGCCTTTGGGCTCCGGACTTTAGGCCCTTCGGAGCCCGAAGGGACGCGGGATAAGATCGTGTGACGACGCCCGCGTTATGCTGCGCCAACGAGACATTTCGAGTAATATCAATGGAATCAAAAACTTTTTCTTCGTGTGTGTTTTCTCATTTGCAGTAACGATAACAAGACAGTGACTGCGTAAAGTAAAATTAAAGTCGGTTAAAGTCGGTAGTTTTCTAAAGTTGGATCTTTAGAAAATTGTGTTAACGCGGAAAATATCGATGTAAAATGTTACTATAGCAAACTGAAATAAAAAGTAACTAATGTCTGAGCAAGAAAAAAGTAATGAAGCTAATACTCATGTATTCGCATACAACGTACAATATACCTGAGATTTGCCGAACGAATACATTGCATTTTACAAATAAAGTTACGGAATGTCTTACTTCTGTAAATCAATGACCTTTTGTGCCGTCCAGCAAAAACGATGATACATATCCACACGATATTAGTGTTGTACCGAGAGGGATGGCAACTGGGACTCCTGCGTCTCGCAAACGTACGAGTCCCCATGAGTGCGCTACCGTCATATAACTCCGTCAGTTCAATTCACATATTCATAGGGAAATAGCAAGGCGAGAGGTGGAAGAGTCGGTTACTTGGAGGGTAACGCACAGTTCTGTGTAACTGTGTGTGTGCTGACGCGCGCGCGCGTATGTGTATGTCGCGATTGCCACCGGCCGCGACCTCATGCATACATCACGGACAGAAAGTGATGGAACGTACCCGCGACACCCTGGGTCATCTCACAGCGGCGAGACCGTCACCCTGACTGATTGCCAACTCCCATGCCAGACTGCGACGACGACGACGACGATGATGACGACGAGAACGACGACAAGGACGACGACGACGATGAGGAGGAGGACGACTTTTCCCGACCGTCGCTATTCCGTCACATTGTCGCGGTTTCAGAAACGCGTGGAAGATACCCCGTAAATCATGAGACTACTGCTAGATCATGTTGAAGATTAATGACAACTGGAACAGCCGTCAGAGCTAGCCTCGTACGTCTATGTCTCTGTTGTATGTGGGTTGTGTATAAGAATATATAGTCACAAGAGGAAATGCGCTCGACATTAGCACTGTAATAATAATAATAATGCTTTATAAAATATGCTGTATAAAATAATAAATTGCAAGACTTAGAGTTATAATTAATGTTATAATTAATTATGATTCATTGGTATATATTATATATCTTATTCATATAATAATATTTATATATAAACTTCGGCAATTGAATAAACTTATTGAATTAATTATTATTGCTTACTGCATCGTATATTTTTAATAACAATAATAAATTTAGCCCTAAAATAAAGATAATCTGAAAATATTATACCACACAATGTTTTAAAAAATAAAAAAAATCAATGTATAATATATCTCCATTTAAAAATCATGAAACAGGCGATGTTTTTGACACATTGGATGAAATACGTAATTAATGTCAATTAGCTAATGTCAAGATGTTGCGATTCGCAATAAAGTTCAACTGGTAACTACACCAAAACGTCCCGTAGAATGCTGCTGTGAGCAAAGAGGCGGAAGGCAGTAACACGAACAGAGAAGACGATGTAGTGTTTACGGGCGAGGCAGCGTTAGATGGATGTAGTCAACGAGTAATTGCTACCGACGCCGCAGCTCACTTCCTGCATCTGGTAGCTGCCGGCACTAACATTTGACGAACAGTTATGTTAATTAGCGACTTAATTTGCCTTACATTTTTAATCATGTTTCGCACGTAAATGTACAAACTTAAGCAAGACCAGTGTATTTCACATACATTTTGTATCACAGAAAAGAAAGTAATTTGTATTATTCAGCCGTTGCGGTAATCTGAGAAATGTTCGCGTTTCCTAGCAATCTCGACGGAAAACGCAGGCTATTTGACACTCGCAAATATTTGAGATGCGCGATAACAAAATTCTTATTCCGCTTCGATGACCATCAATGGTCAGAGACCGTTTTTGGGGCTTCCTTCTTGAGACCCACAAGTGACCATTGCGAAAAGGGTGTTCAAGAATATGCGATGGAGCGGGCCAGGGAACGAGACGGAATGGGTGGAAAGGCAGAGGTCGAAGGGATAGACCTCGCTCTAAGCACGTTCTCACCCTTGGCATTGCTCGTGAGGACCCTCGGAGGGCCTAACGAGCGGCTTTGTCATTTCTATATGTCCCACTCGTACTACGTGCGTTCTCTGTCCGATGTTGTCTCTTAATGACGGTTGCCAATACTGAAGCACGTAAATAGGTGCGGGCCCACCGCGTCATAGCTATGCGGGACAAGTATGGGTGCATGCTCGCTTACCGTCGTTACGCTCTTGAAGACCGCGTTCGCATTCACACGTGCCGGTTTGAATCCGTGGACACTTTGAATGTGTATTAGCGCTAATTTTGGGAAAGGACGAGCTTGCATTAGTATTAAAGCTTGCGGCGAGAGCGTGAAACATTTTGGCCGAGCTTTCACAGCATGTAGGAATTCACATCTTTGACGAGCACGATTAAATTGTAACATCGCATAGACATTGCGACAATTAACCTTTCTTATATATTTTAATGTAAAAGAGCAAATTCATAGTTTATATGTTTCTCATTATTTTTTTATTTTTAAAGTTTGAAGAGTCACCGAGGGATATATAAATTTGCGTGTCATCGAAAACCAAAATATATTTCAATTGTATACTTGACGCGAATGTTTGAAGGAAGTCGTTTTTCTTAAAAAGACGAAGCTGAACACTGTCTACAACAGGAAATGCTGATTAGCATCCGGTAGAAGCAAACTTTCCGAGTCGATGCCGCGCGCGTTCGCGTCTGCCTCGAGATTCTAATGGATTCTCATTTAAATAGAAATCTCCCGCCGATACAGAGGGTTTGGGGGTACGTACGACAGAATGGAAGGACAGTCGGAGTGTGTTTGCTAGCCGAGTAATGGCCACGAAGGGTCCTTCTCCGCATAGTCCTTCGTGGACAGGGTCACCTAAAGATGGATGCGTGGAAAATGGTCGAGCAAACAAGCTAACTTCAAGATATAAGTCTTCTATTTGAATTTGTCTTAATCACGCTTTCCCGTGTACTATATGTACAAATTTATGAAAGAAAGTAATACAAGCGTATCAAAGAATTTTAGCGACAAAACCAACAAAAAGATAAATTTATAAAGGAACCAAACAACGTAAAATTAAAATATTCAGAACATAGCACTGATTATATTTATATTAAAAAAGATTATTCCAAATGGGTCAGACAATCCATAAATAAAGAAGCAATTCTATGTTATGGTACCCTACGTAATGCTGTGCGTGGCTTTTTCCTGCTGTAGAATTTTCACTCCATTTCGCGAGCACGTCACTTCCTGCCAGAGTTCGTATCGTTCTCCCGACGAAGAGAGCACAGCAGTGCCCTGTATACATCTACATTGGTACGTTCGGTACAATGGCGTCCATGGTCAGTCGACTAGCGATACTTTACATGCAAACAGAAAACGTTACATCTCCCTGACCACGAGACGAGGAGACAGTAAATTTTCAAAACTGCCGACGCCAGTCTTATCTCTGATTCGCCTTTGTGCTTCTTCCGTTCTTTACGCTCGTCACTATTCGGTTGAAATCGAAAAGAGCACAAACCTACGTTACTGTCAATGAAAATCTAAATGACAAGAGAGAAACCGATCTTTTTTTTAAATTTTATAGTTATCTAATCGTAATAATTTATAAATTGATCTTTTTGTGGTATGTGTTTATTATATTCACAACGTTATTAAATTAATATTAACAACGAATTTTCTCATAAATAGTGTCAGTGTAAATTTAACTATCCGTTCATAATATATTAAATTACCTACATAAAACTGAGTAACAATATCATACGCACAAAGATTTTCTAAAATCACTGCTCTCAATGGTTGCATAAGCACAGAACCGAGGAAGAGAACAGAAGGACACGGATCAAATCAAAGTTGGCAGAGCAACTCGAATCCGGAGTGGAATGTGAGAGAAAGAGAAAGAGCTCGGTTTCAAAGTAAGCAGGAAAAAAGAGCAAGTAAAAACGAAAGAAGACGATGGCAAGAGGATATAGAGCGAGCACGGAAGAACGGCTGGCTGGCTGTTCTCGCCGATCAAATTTCCAGAATGGTTCGAGCTCCATTAAACAGGTCCTACTTTCGCTCCTGCAGTGAGCGAGCTCGACTAACCCGTCGCAAAACGTTCGACGAATGCCTCCGTGAGTCAAGGAAAGATAGTTCTCTCTCTTCTTTTCCTCCTCCAGTCTTCCTAGACTTCTTGCGACCCGGAAAATCGATCCACGGATCACTCCCGGGAGTCTCGCACGATTGAGCTCGATCCTTTGTCTCATTCGTCCATCTCAATGACACCGGCTCCCAAAATAAAAAATCCGGGACACGCTTTTAGCGATCGGATTTGAAATTGCCGACTACGATCAGTATGAATCTCTGACGCAAGCTCTGATTTAAACTGATACAAGAAAGTTGAATTCGCGCTACTATTGACGCAATTCGATTACTCTCACCTATAATTATTCTCACGTTTTATAGCTACATATGTATCTACAAATTAGTCAATTATAGAATCTTAGAGAAGTAAATTTATTTTAACAACAACGTCAATGCGTCCGATAGAGCATATGATATCCTACTGATAATCCGCAATCTCAAGTGTCAACAACGATACTTTGCTGCTTGTTACCTTACCTATCCTATGACAAGAAACTCTTCGGGGGAGCAGGCTTTCAAACTAAGGGCTTACGTTTACCTTTGCGGCGGGCCTTGATAACTGCCAAGGATACCACCTCACCTCGAAAGTTTGTCTACCAGCGTTATCTTACGCCGTCGCCATCTTCGTCGCCGTCTTCTCTCGGTATCGACAACTCGTCTTACTTTGCCTCCATATTTCCCCGGCCCAATATCCGCATTGTCTCGTCTCGTCCCGTCTCGTCTAAGCCTCCACGTGTGTCTAAACTCATCTCGTGAATCCCCCTCCTACGCCCTCCTCCCGTGCCTCTTTCCTCTGTGTTACTCCTCAGTCGCCTCTTACTCGAGTTTGCGCCCGAAAATCAGCCTCCACCCTTGCCTACCAACGGGTCTTTGCCCCAGGATAGGGCTATCAAATGCACGTTGCGTCTCCTGACTGAGCCAAGACATCGCTTATGATCTTGGACCAATAACCTTCCCTCCCTCCACTTGCTCACAAACGCACTCTTCGTACGCACATTTCTTAGACTAACTAAATCAGTATATTTAATTTTCGAATTCTGGAAATACGTCATACTTAAATTACTGCAAGATTGTTAATATAATTATTCCTGCTAATTTCTATAATTTTATTATTTGATATCCTAACGTTATAACCAAAGAACCAAAATAATTGGAAAATAATTTGGATATACAGTCTGTCAAGTAAGATCGTGGTCGGGTTAATTTATTTAAAACATTATTTTTTTTTTTTTAATTTTTAAATACATATATGCATTGTACTCGATAAGAACAAAGATGCAATTATGTTAATAAGGCGTCCAATCACTACCGGCGTCGATAATTGCCTAGCATCTCCGAGGCAAATTGACATATTCTAGCGGCAAGGACCTCCAAATTCGACGAATCTCGCGAGATAACTACTTCATACATTAAGCAAAAGCTTCGTAGAAAACGCACGTACTTTGAAGTAGTTATCTCGCGAGATTCGTCGAATTTGGAGGTTTTTGCCGCTAGAATATGTCAATTTGCCTCGGAGATGCTAGGCAATTATCGACGCCGGTAGTGATTGGACGCCTTATTAACATAATTGCATCTTTGTTCTTATCGAGTACAATGCATATATGTATTTAAAAATTTTTTAAAATAATGTTTTAAATAAATTAACCCGACCACGATCTTACTTGACAGACTGTATATATATATATATATATTACGTCGCTAAATATATATATGTGGATCAATGAAGTATGTAACATGAGCTATAATAGGCTCTTGTTGAAGATGCTTTAAAAAAAGCCACGTCTTTTACGACAATCCCGAAAGCAGTAAGGTACCGATGACTCGTGCCGTGTAAAGAGTTTATCGAAGAAGGAGGCCGTTAAGGGTAAAGGGTGGTTTGTGAGCACGGTAGAAGCGAGACGGAGAAGCCTAGCGGGACAATCTCATCTCGATCCCATCGTACATCGTGCCACCCGAGGCTCTACATCTCCGACGACCTACGTCCCTCCAAGGGACCCGTACACCCTCCAACGACTCTACCATTCTGCCAACCCCTCCCACCCACCATCGCGTAGGTACACCGGGTCCTGCGACCCTCGACGTGGCAAATTGAGCACACTCGCCCCTCACTAGGGAGAAAGAGAGAGCGAGCTATGTTACGAGCGATATATGTGGACTATTCGACAGACAAACGACCCTCTCTCCCTCCTTCAAACTTCTGTCGCGGGGCGCCGCTTTTTTCTCTCTTTCTTCCCTGTGACTTTCTACTTGGGATTGTCCGGATGGCAAAGTAAACAGATAATGACGATCGCAAGGAACGTCTCGATTCCAACTGAGAATGGAACGCATTCACATGAAAAAACCGTTAAAAGTTTCACTCGCTAAAGATATCAGAAAACCCAATGTCCTGATACCTAAGATGTCGATAAGCTTGTGTGATATCAAATAAATGTTAATTGTTTGATTAAAAAAAAAATGTAAGAATCTTTTCTTCGCCCTTTAAAAAAAAAGCAGTAAAAAACTTTTTCCACGTAATCCTCTATCCCGTAAATTACAAGTAATTTATCCAAATTTGGTGATAATTAGAGTAAATTAATAGAAACATTTTCATTGTCGGTAGATTATTTTGTATTACAAAAAGATCCAGAGAGGAACAACAAAATGAAAAATAATTTTAGAAAAAGCAAGAGAAGTGTACTCTCTCACCGTAACTCTGCATATTTTAATAAAATTCTACATTCTCGCTGCGTTGGAAAAGCTAGTTCTGCAGTGACGTCGTACTCGTAAATGTTGCAACAACAAGAAAGTTTAGTTTATCATGAGTTTATTGCGAATTAAGTAGCGAGAAGGTGAGCGCGAGAGCGGCGGCTAGAAATATTCTGGAAGCTTTTCATAAATACTGAACGACACCCAGGGCGAATCCAGACGCGCTGGTAGCACCCCTGAATCAGGCTCATCTCGCGCCAGCGCGCGGCGGTTTTCGCCCGGGTCTAATAAAGGGTTAATTAATACGCTTTAAACCGTCGCTCTCGAAAGGGGTGGCCGGGGTGCGACGCGACCTACAAAGCGCTCCGCGTTGGATGCGAGAGAAAGAGGCGGACGGCCGTCACTTTCACACCGCCTCGGATCAAATCGAATCGCTAGGCGTTATCGCGTGAATCCCCTTCTGCGAAACGGTGCAAAGAGAGATAAAGAGTAAAAAAATAAAGAAACGTAAAGTGCGCGTCCTCACTTCTCAAATAATGTATAGTAAATTTGAAAATATTTATATATTAATTAATTCAATTCCTCTCTTCTCCATATATTGTAGATAAAATAATAAGCTAATAAGACCCGTTTATAACATTCATTCGAAATAACCATTTTTAAGAACGATGATCGACAAGATTATTAAGGCTGCCAATGTCAGACGATGATGGAATTAGGAATTATTGTGCAGTATACGCACTCACGTGGAAGATCCCGGTGTAACTACTGAAGGATGCGTAATTATCTCACCGGTGTGACATGGGGAACGGCGCAAGGCCGTATAAAGTCAGCAACGTTACCGGTAAATCCGTACGGCGTCGTCCACAGACGGGAGGAAGCAACAAGACGTCTCCTCCTCGGTAAACCCAATTTATTTCGTTCCGGGCAAAAGGGAGGTGAGAGCGAAACGAGAAAGCCCTTCTTCTCAGGGTGGGCGCCAAACGGTGATGCCACCGGCGACTTGTGAACCACTTGTCGCTGTTACGGCCCCATAAATTCACGGTGCCGCCGACAACAACGACGACGACCTGCGTCACATTCTCGCTCTCTCTCTCTCCCCGTCTCTTCCTCTTCTCATCCAGATCGCTCGTGTTCGGACACCTAGTTACTAGTTGCAATCCAGTCTTAAGATGGATGTAAGATGGCTAGATTTCTAGTTGAGATCAACATATATGTATATTTCTCGCGTATTCTACTAATCTAGCATTTGTCTTTCGTCGGCTTGGATATTGCACAAGGCACAGTGTTGTGAGAGAATTAAATTTTATATGCAGAATTAAATTTACATATATACATTAATTAATATAAAAAAGAAAAATATATATAAAATTTAATAATAAAATTAAATCGTCCCCTTTTTTCTTTCTCCAAAAGTCTCTTTTCATTCTATCATGTAAAATCGAGATCAAATTTATAATAATAACCTAATTGAATATATGCGTGCGTGAATAGAAAGAGAACACTGCTAAAGCCAACGGAGATGACAAAGATACGTGAAATGAAGGATGAGCCATAAGAGAAAGATCGAGGAAGATAGGCAGAGAGAGAGAAACAGAGAGAAATGGTAGGCTTCCTGTATCCGACGTCTCGTCGAGGAACATAACGTAACATAACGAGATGAAGTCAGTCGTGTATGACGTCACGGTGGTGGGCGTCCTCTTCGTTGCGCTAGCTCGCTTCCTGGCGACTGTTTCCGTGGAACGACGGAGGCCGTCAACAAAGGAGACGACCAGCCACCCAACGAGAAAGGGAAGACTCGTCTCGTCGTATCTCTGCGTAGTCGTATCACGCGAGCGCTTCTTAGACCACTGGGTCGCACTTTGCGAGCCAGCGGTAGAATTTCAGAACAAATGCATTGTTTCATTGATAAAAATCTTTCTCATTTGCAAAAAATTGCATTAAGAGCAATATGCAAGTTACATTATGCACGATTTTAATTTTTTAGACAAGCAGATGTAAAAATAAAAGTGATATAGTTACAGATTGTATAATACAAATTAATCCTTCTTTTGCAGAAGAGAACATGTGACAAGTTATTGCAACATTTGTGCAAATACATCTCGATAAAATGGAATTATCCCAGCGCAAAAAAAAATAAGTTAATTTTATCTGAGTGATCACATTGACGTAAAGATTTCAAAACAAATCGTAATTTTCGAAACATCACAATGATTACTGCACATCAAATGCCAACAAATAAGATTCCCCAGACCATTGCGCATCCATAAAATTAGTTTGGTCTCCGCGAGCCAATTTTCGGACTCCAGCTCCTTTTTGGAGCGTCAGCTTCAGCTTCGGCAGTAGTGCAGGTCGACGAAAAGGGAGACAGAAGCACAGAGAGAACAGGAAGAACGGACGAGCGGACGACGCGAAGGATGTCAAGGGGGTGTACCATATATATGACGGTCCCCCATTGAATGTCGTAGTTTGAAAACTTTGGACGTTAAGAGAAAGGGTAGCGCTGGCTGTGTCGAGGTCGTATTGCAAAGACTCCGTGCAGAGGCGTAGGGAATCCTGTAGGACGGCGCTGCAGGGATCTCCTAGACATCGCTTCGATTTAAGGAGTGCCAGACTCACGACAGGACGATGGAAATGTCAGGATTTTGGATTCTATCGGAGTAACGACCGGAGAAGGAGAGCAATGAAGTGCTTTCATCCTGGCGAGATCCTATGACGAAGGTGAACGCGATTCGCTGAAGAAAGACTGCGCGACAGGAATAGAAATCCCTCGACCGATCGCTCGCCACAGTATAGAAAATAGACGCACCGTGGAACGTCAGCAGTAAAATCCCACGTCATCCGCAAGCGACATCATTCACAAAACATTGATCTAAGGTAATAGAAGAAGCTATATACCAAGAGATGTCATAAAGGTTCAACATAGTACCGATGAGTACATATACACGCTTAAGTCGATTATCTTATAGAATTACACAATCGGAGCAAACGTTTCCCTTAATTTGTCCTTTATAGACCATTTGGTACAAAGAAATATTATAAATTTTAGATTAACGTAAAGATGTTCGATCGCCTTGTCAAGCTTAATGAGATAATTATTATAGGAATGTCATAATCCCGTATCTATTTCTTCTGCATTAGAATTGCTCGGAATTTGGATCGTGCAGCGAACAGATTTGCCGTGTAATATTTCAGCGCCATTATCGAAAGTCTCCGCATGTCTTTCTACAAAGGGGAAATCAAAGAAAAGAGGGAAATGCCAGGCAGAACGAGTCAATAGCTTCGCCGCTATGAAGCCGGCATCACGAAACAAAGGGCGAACGAGTGAACGGAAACCCTTTGAGAAAATCCTCAACCTCCCATCCTGTCTTTTCTTGGCTCGTGGGTGGGATTGCATTGCTGCTCCGCCTGCATTCTTTTAAAAAGATTCTTCCGCTCTGGTTAACATCTTGCGCCGGTCTGCAAAAATAGCTGAAGCAGCGCGAACAATTCGAGGAATTTTGCAACGTCGCACAGTACAGAGGAAGCTGCATTCACGACGAACGAAGAAATTTTGCAATGAGGATATAGAAGAGGGCTTTATCATTTTCCTCCTTCTCGAAACAATAAAGCAATACATAAACGCGATTAGTTAAGAAATACCTGCTCTCTTATCTCACATAGATACGAATTCAAAACTTGTCATCGTCGTCGTAGCGACAATAGACCATCAGGACCATCAAAGATAGCAATTTTCAGGTAATAGTTCCAGTCGAAGACTACCCTCGGAACACTTTGTCCATTTCGTCAAACTGAAGATGGCTTTTAAACTCAGTCGCGTCGCTATTCACCGTCGCGCTCTGTCAGGCAAGGCCTCGCACTAATGAAGGACGACAAAACGGGTGTGGGTGAGTCCAACGACGCGGGCAAAGGCCAACAGGTCGCTATTAGAGTATACTGTTTCGAACTACTAATAGCCAATTCATGCGACCAGCCAGCCGAGCCTGGGCTGCTAGTCTGCTTTCCTTCCCTGCAGTCACCGTGGCCAAGATTGTCGCGCCAAATAAATTTATGCGACTATGGAAACCATCTTCACTTTACTAATCATCTACCTTGGCTAATAGGTAATTTTTTTCTTTTACGATAACTCAACACCTCCTTGAGCAAAAAAATCACGAAAGAGATATTTTTAATATACATTTCACGAGCTAGCTGTATTAAGAAGAAAAATAGAACTTAAGGGGATAACGCACGAATTTTAAAGACAAATCTGTAACGTTATTCTATTTTCTATTAAAATTGTAAAATGATATATTCATACGTGTATATTGTAAAATTAAGAATTCAGAAAAATATATCTTCTGTATTGTTTTACAAACATTTAATAATTAAATTTTATTTTATTTGTAAGCTGAAAAAATTGTGACCACTGCTAAAATTCTATGTGTATTCTATATAAAAGGAATTATATGTTTAAAAAAATAATTTTCAATGTGTTAAATAGCTGACTTATATTGGATTATCGATTTTCAATAAAAGAATATCGGAAATTCGTGCATTATTCGTCCTAAATTACTTTCTTTTTTACTAATTTACTCAATTTACAAGAAGTATATTAATGACAAAATACTCTTTCGTGCCTTCCCTTAAATTTTTCTTCGGAGATGCTTTTCGAGTAAAATCATGACTTTCTCATACAGAAAATTAGAGCAACGAGAATGTAATAATCGTCTTTAAAATTTGTCGCGTCCTGTTCTGTAACGAAGGAGATTCGACAGGAGTTCTACACATCGAGTAGGCATGTAGCTACGTCGGATATACGAGCTAGTTCCCCACGGTCTGCACCCTCTTTCGTACAATGCTTGGTCTTCGTCTTGCGCGCTCTAGCCGCGTAATTACGAGGGGAAAATTAAGCACCGACACAGCCGCCGGTCGGTCGGACGGTCTGCCGGTCCTCTCGCTTCGTTAACGAGAGGGAGGGACGAGGTTCCGACCAAGAAGCGAGAGAGAAGACACCATGTAAAGGGAAGTAGTCACGTTTCTGGTGCTTGCACGACAAAGACGACAAGGTAGAGAAGCTTGTGCCAGCCAACCGCCAGCCTTCTTAGATCTCGACGATGAATCGAGCCACAAAGCGACCATTAAAAGATCATATCATCGGGCGTCACAACTTCAGAGATCCACTAGCGGAATATTTCGACAGTCGCTGAAACCTAGAAAGGAAAAGCATCCTTTCCTGCTGCTATCGTCACTTATTGAACAAAGTAATTCTCTTTGCTATGTCTACACTGTCTACAAATTTATTATATTCCTGCACATCTAGATTAAATAAAAGATTATACAAAGGAACAAAATTCATAAACTTCGAATTATCATGTACATGGTAATAAATATTAATATGGCACAATAACGAAATTCTAAAAGTACATCTACAATATTTTAGATTATTTGGAGCTCTGAATAAAATTTCCATTACTTCCGATTGCCAAAAATTTAAATAATTCAAATTTCTAGAAACTAAGTGTTCAACTAAACAACGGGGCTTATGTTTCGTTGGAACTTCTGAAGGATATCGTTGTTATGGCTTACAGAGGCTGCCGGTTCTCCGATGATCGTCTTTTCTCGTTGCAAGCGTTTCTTTCGTACGTACACAGCGTCTCTCCACTTTCTTAATCCGTTGCGTCATGCGGAAGATTATTTTACGAGCCTGCGGTGCCACAGCATCAGCTGCGTCTTCGATATGATCCCAACCCTCGATAGAAACAAGCGAAGGAGGAAGGAGGGACAACCAGCCTCGACGCCAGTGAAAGACCACCCTCTAATGCGAGTTAATAATACTCCCCTATTTTTTAAGAGTCACTATTTTATTTATAAGATACGGACCCATACGCGTAGAAGGATATTTACGGGATAAGCGACTATTATCTCATACCCCCGGTCTCTTCGGTAAACCGGAGGGAAGAGAAAGCCGTTTTCCCCGAAATATATTTCCAGATGCATACTTTATGTTGCACGCAACACCGTGCTCACAGACTTACTTTTCATATTTCGCGTCAGTATGTCAAGTCCGATAAAAAGTTCTGCATATAATATAATATTCCATGAGGAAACAAATTGCTCGATCACGATATGACTACTGTTTTTCTTCTTTCTTTAGAAACGATAAAAATACTCGCAAATGTATTTAATGGTAATAAAAATCTTCCAGCACTTAACAAATTAATTTGATTATTCAAAGCAATTTTTTTAAATATACATACAAAAAATATAACGTATCGAATATTTTTAGAGCAGAGTTTTTATCATATTTCACTACTTCTTCAATGTCGCTTATTAACTAGACAAAAATCTATAACAAAATTTCAGTAGAACAAACTTAATTTGAAGCTATGTATTTAGTGTGAATTTTCCGATAACTAAATCTCCATGTGTTACAGATTCGACTGCTTAGAAGAGAACTTTTGCTCCAAGTTCGCTTGGCCTGGAAATTTTCCTCTCATCCGTGGTGACTGTAATCGCGCAGGGAGTTCCGTTTACCGTCCAACAAAGGCATCCACGAACGCGCAGAAGGAAACCCTGGCGGTCCGAGTCGGACAAAAGCGGTTGCCGCGGTAATTATCGTCGACGTAAGCGAGAAGCGAGAACAAGGAAGAGAATCGCATGCACATGAACGCCGTCGACGACCTCGACTACGGGGAGAACCATGGTCCGCTAGGACGCTGACTGGGCTTCATCGAGTTTCCAGCTAACCAAGCAACCATCAGGAACCAAAGTTCCCGCCGGTTGTCTAGGCTTCCGAGCTGCTGGAAACTTTCCGTCTGGATCTGCTCTCCGTAACCGAAGATCGGGCTTCTTTGTCCGCCCACCTGGCTCCCGGATTGCCGATCGAGTGAACACAGCTGTCGCAGCAATCGCAATAAACGTCCATTAGCACCAAGAAGACCTGTTAGTCCACGTAAATTACAATGATTGCACGATAAATCGATTTTCTCCCTGTTACATATAGCGGAATCTTTTTTTTCTCCGATCTGACACTAAATCTACACTTTTCTTAATCTTAAAACTAGATTCAAAGAAAGAAATTCGAAAATCAGTCTGGACGACGCATACATCTCGCGTTCCGTCCCTCGTCGCGAACGACTCAACCAATTACAGTATTTTCCGGGGGAACGGCGCAGATTCTCTTATGCTCCCCGCTATCTTATGGAGCGTATGTAAATTAGAGTCTCGTCGAAAGCGCGGCTTCCTTCGAAATCTGTCTGTTGTCTCAGTTCGATTCCTCTCCTCTCTGTCCTACACTCGCTCGTTCACTCTATCCTTCTCCTCACGAGAGCTCCTAACGTTACCAACACCGCCACTGATGGGTTTGTATTCTAATTTCGCGCTTTGGTTTTCACCCGGCTTTCCGCCAAAGCGAGGCGAAGCGGCATAGTGAGAATGGAGAGAGAGAGGGAGCGTTTTCTTCGTTGCAACCATCCACGAGGATGAAATCGCTTTCCAACTAATCCCAACGGAACCCTCCTCCCCACTCCTCGAGGGTAGCAACCCTGCGCGATCCTTTCTTATCCCGCAATGGCGAGCTTCTTTCTTCTTCTTCGTCTTCTCCTCCGTCAGCTGGGTAACCAAGAGATTCCGAATTTTAATACACGTAAAATTAAAATTAGACCCATATTTGCATTTGGTAATGGGAAAAAGAACGCCATCGTAGGATAAATTCTCGCACACGCCGCGAGACATACCGAGGAGGTTTCTTGCGGCTTACAGCATATATTAAACTCAAAGCCCACAACGCCGCGTGGTTTAGTAAGCTCGTCTCGGCGATTAAGACGAATTACACGTGAACAATACGATTATCTTTAAAAATGTGTTGTAAATCCTTATGAATCCTATTTAAAATAAATAATATTAAAAAATGTCGTTAAAAAATTATTCATAGCAAGCAATATAAAATTACTAATAAATAGTATAGTGATATACACTAAACTTTAATATTTTATAAAAATGTCTGAAAAATTAAATTGAGACTTAATCTCAAATTTACTAGAAAGATTTTTTTTAAAAACAATTTATAAAAAACGTCAAAGAATGGCAGAAACAGTTTAAGTCGGAGAAGTCATCACGGATGGATTTAACAGTAAAGATCTGTAAAATAATTAGTTTTCCCAAGTAACTTGCAAAGATTCCCTTACCCTGTAGTGTAGAGCAAACGAAAATTGTTCTATATTCTTGCAATCAATTTAATTCAAAGATTTCTTACTAAGAAAACATTTCTCTTTCCACACGTTCGTTCGATTAAAGTAAGAATATATTTAATTTTAATTATATACGTCTCTAAGTAATCCAGAATTTTGAAAATAAAGTTCTACTTGATAAACACAGTGTACAAGCTATTAAGTTTCAACTATTTAATGCTATGTTGAACTTGATGTGGAGCAAGAGATCTTCAAACGTAAGCGGTATTGAACCTGAAGATTCCTTATCACTGACCAACATACACAAGATGCCAGATAGCAAAACATCGGGCGGACTGGGCCAAAGGGCGCAGGCTCTATAGAGGTTTGCTGAAGTCCTAACCGCGGCCTAACGACGGCTATCAGTGGTATATCGGGAAAGGAGAAACTCAGATCTTATCGGTGCGTTACCACCTAAGCTGTTTGCGTCTTGTAAACTCGAAGATTACCAAAGTGGTTTCCCCACCGACTTCCCTCCTTCTCCTCTCGATACGAGATAACGCGACCGACGAGGAAACCGTGGACGAGGGTCTCGAAGTGGGTATAGACGCCGAGGATCCGGATGGCATTCAATGTGTGAATTGCGGCGTCTGGGGTCGCCTATCCCATTCCGATTTTGGATCTGGTCAGACACGCGCAAGACCTCGCATAAGGTTAGACTCAGCTTGCCTGACCATCCAATCATTAACCCGAATTACGTCCTGACCACTCTAACTCAAGCAATATTAATGATTAAGTTAGTTCGCAAACCCGAGCAGTAACAAACGTCATAGTGTAGAAAACGTGACATAATTATTGAATAAGACTCACTACGCTTATATTGAAACTCGTCATGTTATCGGAGAGTTCACAGCTTTGAGTTTCGGAATTCTTAGAAGCTAATTTTTAGCACAAGATAACTAATTCGAGTTAAATTCGAGCTGAAAATGTTATATTAGAATGTATTTAAACTATATACGATTCTATTAAAACTCAGCGAATGTATGTCGAGATACTATTCTCGTCACGTTAACGATATGCTCGATGCAGCTTCAAATTTCGTATCCCATCGACTTATGCATAGATTCCAACTAGGTCCTCAGTGCAGTAACAAAGTTGTCTTTGCCGATTCGAAGTCTCGGAGACTCGTCTTCCCTGGCTACGCGAAGAGAAGAGTAGAAGCGAAACGGGCGTATGCAGTCTACAGAATCGCGGATTCACCGACGAAGTAATAACTTGGAAGACGGTTCGCGCGAGTCCGTCGTAGGTCGCGCGAGAAACACGTACGAAAGTGGATAAGCAACCACCGGGAGAAGTTCATTCATGTGCTGACGCGTCCGGAATAGGTTATAGGTAACGCGAACACCACGTATACCACTGTCTAACTCCCGTCTTTCTCATACCCTCCACTTTCCTTCTCTCTCTATCTCTCTCGCTCTTTCTCTCATCCTATCTTGCAACCACCCTCATACGAGAATGCAATAACGACTGGGAGTTTCCTTGGGAGATCCTCCGACATCGTCTTAGAGGTCCTGGCCGTAGTTAGCCCGCATTAGTAATCTCCCCGAGGTATTCTTGAATTCTACGTCGCCAAAGCGAGCAACCACCCCCTCCTTTCCAACCGACGATTGCGAATTCAAATTCGAATTTCGAAGAGTTATATTATATATTACTTATATGTATCTTACGGCACTACGTTCCTTTCCACTTAATTTCTGTACGAAGTTTGGTGAGAACAAAAGTTATTCATAATTTACATATTATTATCAATTATTTAGTAGGTAAGGTCTTCATGTGTATATACTCTACTCTTCAATTATCTATTTCACGCGTTTATTTAAATTCCAATAAAATTAATATTTAAAGTACAATTAATGTAAAAGAAAATAACTATAGTAATTTAAGTTCAATAAACGTTTCACAAACTCCTATCTTTTTTTATCATCTTTCGCCTTATATCCACTAAATCATACTACAATAGAATAATGTCATGATTCAAGATATTGATGTAACTCATTACGTCATTGACGTAACTACCATGCAAATATCTCCAGTGCGGATTATTCCGGATATCAAAAAATTCCTGCCAAAATACGTGGAACTCAACGGATACGCAAACAGCAGTTATTAAAAACGCGACCATTCGTTAGAACTCTCTTAATTACTCACGAAAACAGATCGTGGCGGAGAATACAAGTACCAAATTTTCGAATCGAAACCATCCCGACCGCGCGTATCCCTTTCATCGGTTCTAACATTTTTCTGCGACCTGCATTTTACCTCTGCCTCTTACCTCATTATCGCTATCGTTATAACAACTGTTACGATTCGCAAGTCTGTCGCGCCGCCGCTTCAACGAGCAGTCACGAACCGTTTATTCGCGCACTCATTAGTGAAACCGGCCTAATTAATGCATGTCGCGCGGGCGCGTCCGCGAATCATTTTCGACAGCAATTGCGACGCCCCGAGAATCACAGGGAGCCGGGGACATCCCGACCAACCGAATCGACGATTGATGAGACTCACCTACTCCATCACGAGACGAATGCGAAATCGACGAGTCAATCTCTCGAGGGTCTTCTCTACCGAAAGGGTCTTCTCTACCGCCTTACGAGCTCACACCGGACTAAATTAACCATGAATGGCCAATTAACCTGGAGACTGTGCCAACTAACCGCCACAGCCGCCTTCAGTCTCTGGACTAAATTGATCGCCGTCGTATCCGAGGACGGTTAATCGTTACTGATTGCATAAGAAGTAACCTTCTACATTTAGAAATATAATATATCACATGAGCTATAGATTTCTGGCAAGTGGTCTTCATGTCTTCAGTCTTGAAATTTAATTTCGTACGGCCTATAAAATTATAAGAAGTTATCTGATTTTTTGTATTTTATAAAAACAAAATAATTAATTATTTTCGTCGATACCTTAGAACAAGAGCAGTATTCCAAAATAGCACAATATCTATTATTTTTTATTCACAATTTAAAATTTGTGAATTTCTCACAATTAAAATGGATTTCTTTTTTCTGTTCGCAAATAGACAATAGAAATGTTAAGATTTCTACACATTTTTAATTATCCACTTAAATAAATTATGATTTTCCTTAAAATATAATGTATGTTGATAACTTCGTAACGCAATAATGTTTCTTAAAACCGTATATAAATAAATATATTAATACGTTAAAATGTCAGCATCAAACAAATTTGAAAAAATGGATAATCTTCAAATACTGACATATTTCCTTCATCTTCCGCTTTAATTTTGGCCAGAAAATCATAACTAGAATTTTCAGTCGATTATTTTCGTTCGTCGCGCAGGACGATGTATGAGGTTTGAGAAAAGCAACAATCCCCAATTCCCACACCCTCGAATCCCCGCTCTAAACCGTCTTCCTACGAGATGGGGGAGGGTTCCACGCGATGGTACATTTTTAATTACTTACACCCACGCAGCTGCATCGCGCGATGACTATAAATCAAGCGGAGCGCCGCCCAGCAAAGTAATTACAGCTTGAATTTTAGATAATGTTGCCGCAAGCACGGCTCACTCTCCCCCCTCCCACCCCCGTCTCACCCTGTTGAACCATCCGCCTTTCATTCAACCAACCCTCGATCCGTCGTAAATAGATCATTGCCATGCTGGATTTTTGTTAATCTTCAGTCGTGAGCAATAAACTCGCGCAAAATATCAATATGATTAAACGAACAATTCATCATTCTTAACTTATACATTGTGAAATATCGTCATTCCAATATAATACTTTATCACAAATTACTTCTTGACTTAAAAAATTTTTTTACGTGCATCACTTAATCATATTTTTAATTTTTTAATATTACCAGATATGCAATCAAGTTAATATTCCTGCTGTCAATCAATGTTTCACATTCACTTAAACTTCTTATTTTTGATATACTAGAGAATCGTGTTTGAAACT
Organism: Crematogaster levior; assembly: GCA_901521435.1. NCBI lineage: Eukaryota > Metazoa > Arthropoda > Insecta > Hymenoptera > Formicidae > Crematogaster > Crematogaster levior. The sequence continues at coordinate 348,353 of CABEGB010001169.1, read as the reverse complement.
TTATTTCAAGCTAATTTTGAGATTTGCAGCGTTGGGGGACAGAAGTAGCTTTGTGGCTAAGCGTCGGAGTCGGAGTCGACGTCGGAATTGTTTACATAATTATGCGCCAATTAAGAGAACAGGCTACAGGAGACAAGAGAGAAAAGGAAAACGCGAATCGGTGCCGAGTGGCTGATGAGGGCAACAGCCATCTCGATTCCCGCGCAATTAAGGTGCGGTTGAGAAAACCTAAAAAAAAGACTCGCTAGGAAAGAGTGGGATTTAATTAGGAAGCTCGTGCTCTCTTGTACTGCCAGACAGCCATGAAGAAGCAAAACACAGTGCAGACGAAACTGATACGTAGAAAGAGATCGAGAGAAAGAGCGTTGCGGAGTAGAAATTATCGAGCTGAATAATTTAAGAGCGGGACAGAGAGAAAGAGAAAGATAAATGACGGTAAGAAGCAGGGAGGAAAAAGAGAGATGGACGGAGAAGAGCGGAGAGAGAAAACACAAGCGGTAGGGGATATCGTCAGCGAAGACATAACAATCAGGAATATGATAACACGCGGGACGGATGCTTACCTTCACCTCAGACCTTCGCGAGGATGCCGAGGAGCCGAAGAGGATGACGGCGGGGCAGGCAGAGCGAGATGAAAGATGATGAGTGAAGGAGCCGTGGCAGGGGTAGGGGCCGCTTAATTAGAGCCAGACTTCCGTAGGATGCTTGAGGCTTCCCCGCGCTCTAAAGTTCTATCTTCCCACAGTTTATCCGCGTAAAGTGGCTATCTCGAAATTACCCTCGAAATTATATCGAATTTCGGACTCGATCCCTTTCGGCCCGCCAAGCCTTCGATACGAACATCTAAAGGTATCGATAATTCCAAAGTCATCCAATCCATCAAAAACAATCGTCGTCATAATGGGGAGAAGATAATCGATCATATCGTGTAGAAACACAAGACGGATGACACACGCGAGAAACATCTTGAACTGTTCTTTAATGTTTTAGTATAATAATATAAATATCAATTCTCTCGCACAATTCAAGTTCACATTCTTCTGATAAACGTTTCAATAAGCAAATCAATTTTCACTTTGTGTTATTAGTTGAATTTAAAGAAAAATAAAATTGGAAAATAAAAAAATCGCCTTTAAATTAGAATCGCTTTCCATAAACGAATCATCATGTACTATATCATATACATAAGTCTTTCTCTGGCTCCAGTTCGGATATTTTATGCTAATTGTGACAGTTGATTTCTAAAAGATTAAGTGCACATATACGCGTGAAATTCTTATATTCAACTCAGGGGTAAATCAAGGGAGTGTTAGGGGTGTTGCTCTATTTTCCTTAATTTTTTTCGTGGTGTCGTCGCCTTCTCCGGAGTATTTCGCACGAGCGCGACGGAGAGCCGATGTTTACTTTATCCTCACTAATCACGGGACGTATTTGCGTTTTATAATCCTTGGTCGGCTAAGAGGGTAAAATCTGAAAGCTTAGTGGAATCTCCTTTCGGTCGGATGAGTAATCCCCGCCCCAGCCCACGATTCCCGCCGCAGCCCGCTTCTCATCCTCTGTCTAAGAGTTGTCTGAGAGTAGGGCATCTTCGTACAACGCTAAAGAAGTGAGTCCACGTCGCTAACTTAATGATTCACTTTATCCCATAATATAGCCGTGCGCTCTCAAATATTTCCACGCGCGTAGGCAACGTTAAAAAATATCCGTAATCTGTGTAAAACTCGAGCTACAAATACAAAGTACAAATACTTGATTCAGATCCTACTTCTAATCCTAGTTTTAATGAATATCAAGTTGTCCGTGTAACAAATTTGCTTTTTTCACCAAATAGAATGACTATGGCATCAAGCGTACAATATTATTTTGGTGAATCACTTGAGGATCGAATCATGAAATTACGAAATTATCCGATCTGGTCGGTGATGGTCGTTGTCGATCAGTTCGATTCCGGTAAACCAAAATATATAAGTAGTACACGCGGTGAGGGACGAGCAAAGGTGCACATGCAGATCGAATAATTGATAGGCGTGAGCCTATCGTCGGTCTCGCTGCAGGAAACTCGAAGGTCTGCGTTATCGATAATTCACTCGACTTGACCGTCCTCGCTTGAACAACGGGTACCACCCTCCGGTCCTGCCTCCTTCGCCCTATTTATATGATTAATGGCTTTATAATGACCATACAAACTCGCGATTCCATGCGCAGGACAGAGTAACCCTATCTCGCCGGTAGAGCAGCGTTCACGCGAAAGAATACTCGTCGTCTACCGAAGGGTGCTCGCAAAAGCGCATAATCGTCCTAATAATACCGTTTCTGACCTTATTTTAATGAATACTGCATCGTCCGTATTGTGCAACCGCGGTTTAAAAGCGTAACCCTTCTGTTATCTTATGTATCGTCCGTCATTAAGTTTCATATTACATCGTTTTTACTCTTTATTTGTGAAGTATTCTTTTCAGAAATGGAATACTACTGAAAAATTGCACAAACGTGATCAGATCTGCGTAAATTCACTATCACCAATAAAAGGGAATTAAAAAATATATATATTTCGTATACTACTAACATCGAAGAAGACGCTTATTGAATTGTTCTCCACCTCCTGCTTGTAAAAAAAAATCACAGATTGAATCGTATTAAAATATCTGGATTTCGTCAACAATTTCCAGCGCATTTCCGACGCCCAGCAAGGAATAAGGATAATCGCAATCGATCGGTGTAAAATTTCTCCAGGGTGTCGGAGTGGCATCGGAATTGCAAGCCGGGTGAAATCGAGCTATCGAATCGGCATCCGTCATGCGAACGCGTCAAACTCTATACGTGTTCTCCCGCCAGTAACTCTAGCCACTCGACGGTAATTCTCCGGCTGGCATGCGACCGTCACTCGAACGACACGACATCACACCGCGCGTCGCGCCCATTTTTCCCATTTTTCAGTCGCTCCCCTCGCAAGACCAACGTGTGCACGAACGGAAAGCAGCAGACATGAAGCCCTTTTTAAATGTCCGCAAGCTTGGTGCGCGGCAACAAAATATAAAATTAATTGCAGGTCTCAAGGTAGAGCAACACGCTAACATACTCGAAGAAAAACCGTGTGTGGGGTCTCCTTATTTCGCACGCGCGTAAAATCCAGAAGGCTAAACGACCAAATATTCGAAATAACATTTGGAGAAGAACATGTAATATGCTACATATGATCCTATCACTGAACTATTAAATCTTTCAATTGCTCGTTTTTAAAACTTGCTTTGTATAATTTATATATATATATATTTTTTTTTTTTTTTTTTTTTTATTGTTGCCTCAAACTCTTCGTTCGAAATTAGTTAAGTTTTCTTAGTTTTCAATAGTATGTGTGTGCTTTTCAAGTAATACTTACATCACGATAATATAGACACTTCTTCGAATCATTAAGTTCAACAAAAGAAAGCCACTAGAAACGAGATTTAACATCCTCGATTGTTTTAAATTTTATAAAACTGTTGTAATAATGTACACAGTCCAGATATTTTTGAATCACGCAATTCAAAAATCACTGCAACCACGATGTACAGCTCAAAAACGTTCGGATTCTAATCATCACTCAATGGACACATCAAACGTTGCTGATTCGGGGCAAAAATTGCCAAACGCATACGACACATAAGCGAAAACAAAGCGTGCCAAGGTTTAAAACACACTGATCGCGATACGGGCGATGGGCGAACTCGTATGCGACGACGTAAACCTACGTCCGTCCGTCTTTACGAGCCACGTGGCCGAGACGTAGAATCGGTCGCGTCGAGCTGGTGTAAAGGTGACAGACGTGTATAGAAACCGGCATCCGCCACACCACGTATACCGCTAGATAAAGGCATAGCCCGATCGAGCTACGTGGCTTACAAGCACGTGGGAAAAAACGCGTGCGAAACAAGCGTTGGCCGGCCGGCAGCCTCTACAGGGACCGCGTGCATAATGCATGCCGGGCGTATGCACTCGGCGTAGTACGCCGTTCTACCAGAAAAATAACACACATTTGTAGCTAATTTTTCGAACGATCGTCGTCGTCGTCATCATCGAAGGGAACGACGGAGAAAGCAGATACGAGAATGCCTCGCAACATTGTCGTCGCGACACGCCCCGGTGCTCCTCTGACCCTCGTCTTTCCTCGAGCTCTCCTCATGTTCGTTTGAGTGATGCTTGAATGCCGAGCTATACGCTAGTATTGATAAAAGCATTTGACCGAAGTTCGTAACTGTAAGATTCTGTTTTCCAAAGGAAATTGTATAATATCACGCCAAAGCACTACATGATATTTAACAAAAGAATTTCTCTAAAATGGTTGTTATGTTTTGGTTCTTTCCCTTTTTTGATTCTTTTCTTTCTCTGTATTTATCTTAAAAACAATAAAAAAGAGAATAACTCGTTGCAAAACTAAAGCAAACTTGATAGCACTCAAGACTAAACAACTAAAACACGATTCAAGTTGACATCTTGAACGCTATTTCTCAATTTTTCAAAATCGTTAATGGATATTCCTTTGTAAGACAAATCACAAGAAATTTCCGGTTGAATGAACGACGTCCATAAGCTGCAATTTCCTTGACCCGCTTTGTTTTAATATTTCTGCGAAGTTTATACACACATAAAAGTCACGCTAATGCACGCATACAGGTTCAAAGTGAACGCAGTACATCATAATATTAGACTTAGGACGCTTCTATAGAATCAAATATAATACATTTGAGGGAGAAGTAACAACGAAGAATAGAAATGCGGTTTTAACACTGAAATTTTGTATAAGTTACGTGATTTATGTCGTAATAATCTATAAGTAAAGTATAAATAACACATATGTAAAAAAAATTTTAATTTAATTTAACAAACTAGACAGGCACGTATACAACTAAATAAAAAGTATTTTCATCTTATTCATTCTGACTTGCATTTTCTCTAACTGTATTATATTTAACTATTTATAATGATGATACGTTCTCTACATAAGACATTTATACTATGTATACTAATATATATACTATAATTATAATTTAAGTATAATTAATATTGTAAAAATCATTGCTTTATTAATATGATAAAAGTAATTTCCTTCGTGATACTTTAAAAATGTTAAGTAAGCAAAAGTAGAAGAAAAGTAAAAAAATTTACGTGTATATAAAATTTGTATGTGAGAAACATGATAATATACAAACTGCGTTCAGAAATTAAATAATTACTGCGGCGCGCAGTATTCTTACTACATTTGGAATCGCGGGAGAGGTTCGCAAAGGGGCGAAAACCGCGATAAATTGGAGAGCACCAGGGAGCGTGACGCTTTTTAAAGCCCATGATTTTCTGGCGAAAGCTCGCGTTTCAGGTGGCGCAGAAGGGCGAGCCAGGGCGTGCGCTCCGTTTAGCTGCAACCTGGCAATTACCTGTAGGGCATAATTGTCATCCCTTACGTTTTCCAGGACGGCGTCCCCTTTGCCCAAAACCCCCCCTCCCGTCCCGCCCCGAACGATTGTCCGTATGCTCACCCCGCGGCCAGGCCTACCCCGATGGGGGGCGTCGGGTCACGCGAGGCCGTGCCTGTCGCAGGAGTCCACGCGACGCGGAGAGCCACGCGATGCCGAAACAACATCGACTTACCTTACTTGTATCAGATTTCTAATTACTAATTTACTCCCGACTCGCGGGTTCCTGGCTCTCCCTCCACTGTTTCGCGGAGACCACTTTCGTGCTCCTTAAAAGCGAGCCGACATCGACGTTGCCGCGCGCGAAGTCGATTACGATCGGACTCTCGTTCTGAGATCTTCGATCGATAAAAACGCACGCTTTCACGGACTCACGATTGAGACTACTCAAGCTTTGCATTGTAGATTTTTTTAATTATCTTTTTACGACAAAAATGCGGAAGAAAGAACATCAGTGAGAAATTTACATGAAACTTGCCAAAATTCTACCGCAAAAATCGTCTAATTAATAAGTTCGAATGGAACAAACGACTGGAACTCTTTTTTTGTAATATTCAAACGTAAATTATGAGTATGAGATATCAAATAAAGCCAACTGATGTAAAAAATCCAGACTATGACAAAAGATAAAGACTACAGATACAACACTTAAATTACTAGATTAATTTCATTATTGAAATTCCAGCTGAATATTTTGCACGAACAATGAAAAATATGTACATATAACCGCGCTTAATCAATATTTCACTAATTCACTCAGCTAATTAAAATATTAACTAAAGTATAATCTAAAATGACAGGTCGATTAACTTACCGCCCGTCGAAAGAGGATTGAGGACTCGCAAGTAACTATTCTGGCTAACGCGACTCGATCGCAGCGACGTGCTATTTACCTGCAATCAGAAGAAATAAAAAATACTATAATACTGATAATAATAAATAAAAAATAATAAAGGAATATCGCCAAGAGAGCTTCCGTCCTATATTTCGAGAGCACAAATTCGTGGACACGATGAAGGAACGAGCCGAGAAATAGGAGAAGCGAAGGCGGACGTAATTGCGAGAATTAATTATTCCCATGCACGAATGTCATGTGCCTTCCTGTAATTACCCGGCGGGCATAATTTAAGGCGAGCCGAGTTGTTAACAATATCGTTCACGTTCCGGGGTTCGTCTAGGCGGTGAAGACTTCCCTTCGTCGGAGGGAGGACGATCGTAACGTTTAGTTTTGTCAAAGGACATGATTCATAACTGCGCGGTGACACCGGCAATAGCCGTAACACCGCGCAGGTCCAACGATATATTACCTTTATAAATTAACGCCCGAAACTTTCGCAGTTGACTCGTGGTAATCATTAATTTCACGAGTATTATCGTAAATATGCAGCTCGCGCGATAGCGATAGCGCCACGCCGTGTCGCACTGAAACAAGACGACAAGAGAGAGAGAGAGAGAGAGAGAGAGAGAGAGAGAGAGTAACATTTTAAACGAGCATTTCCTAGCAGCTTCATTTGAGGTCGCGAGCCAATTTGCATTCTTAGAACACGTACCAACGTTTTGTTACAGGACGTTTTGCATTCGGCTGACCTTCGCGCACTTTATCACTTGTTGAGAAGAGTTTACCTCTGTGCCGTTATTCGCCGTTATTATTCATGATCGTGCGCGATGAGATTTAAACGGATATCCTGACCACAACGGAACGGAAATCGCCCTTTTTACACGCGTAATCTAAGCGGCGTATGTCGTATCTCACGCTTAATCTCAATCCCATAATGCGCTCTGCCACTTCGGTGTACCGCGTGTTCGCTACGTATTACCGTCCCGTGTCTCGTAACTCAGCCTCCGTGATTTCTCCCGGCTTTGAGAGAGAGCGTACCACCACGGCACGGTTATAACATTTACTTACTGCCGTTTAACCACTTATCACGTCGGATCTTGGAACCCGCGGCTTTTGCATCGCGCCCAAAGGCAGATTCGTAGAGTATGGGGAAGAGATTGAGAAGCGTGTGCGGGTCTAGAGAAAGCGAGAGCAATGAAGGAGAGGGAGAGGACGAGAGGAGAAAGGTTGGCAGAGGGGTGAGAGAGGGTGATACTAAAGCGCGTATCCATTACGCTAAGCGCGTGGAAATGTTCACGTAAACGTGTGCGAGCGTACGTATCCGTCGTTTATCCGTCCTTCATCCGCCGCCCCTCGCGTCGCGGCTGATCGTGATTACGCTCGCATGCTTCAAGGACATATCTGCTGGATATCAACTCGACTACTCGACCTAGCTAAACGCTTATGCCCGACCCGCGCCGTATCCTGTCGAATGCCTGGCCGCCCTCCACTAGCAATCTCGCCTTTGCAGCCGCCGGCTGGATATTTACCGATTCCAATTGGTTTCGTGATTGCGCTTAAGTGCTCGGATAGTTGGCGGGCTGCTGAGCTAGACACGGACAGATGGATAGATACGATTCTAAATAACGCTCAGAACGCGCAGATTCTGATTACGACGAGCGAGTAATCCTGCCGGCGCGCGATACAAAGGTGGTAAACGATGAAGAGAGATCCGCAACTCCGGTGAGTGAACTGTGAATTCCATTAATGTAGCGATGAAGTAACTCGTATGCTTGTAACGTAACACTAAAGCAAAGATGTTTGCGTAAGATGTCGGAGCAATATCGTAAAACTTTTAATTGATTCACAAGTAAGAGTTATTAACAAATAGTATAGATTTCCTATCGCTTGATACAACTGAGACAACTTTTTGCAACACAATTAAAACTATATGCAAATAGTAATGCATGATGAACTTCTACACTTGATATCGTTATAAATTTTAGATGAATTGTGTCACATATACATCACACACGTCGTACAAGATTCTTTGTATAACACATATGTTTAATATTCTTGGATTCCAACTTCAAAAAGGTTTGTCTTTCTGCATTTTAACAATAAAGCGAAAAACACAAAAGCGTAATTAATGGACAATAAAGTCTCTAACTTATGAATATAAATTTTGATGAGTAAATAAGATGTGAGGATAGGAAAAGATTGCAGGTTAGGCAAATATGCCAAAGGGCCTTCCTGGTTAGCTCTGATGTGGTCTACAGTTTCGGCTTAATAACCCTCGACCTCGTCAAACAAATGCTTCTAACCAACCTCTTCGCCTCTGGCATTGAGAATTCTCGGTAATAGTGCAAGTCAAAAAAGACACCAGAGAGAGAGAGAGAGAAAGAAAGTATGTTAATCCTACATACATTTGTCAAAGAAAACTATAGAAATTATGCAATCACTCAGCGATTACGCGCGACTGTTCGAATAATCTTAATAAAAACACACGATAGAATCAATTAAAGCAACTTTGTTTTTAATACAGTTGAATATAAAAGAAAAAATCTTAGAAAATTTGATTTCAATGTCATAGGTGTTTAACTTGAATTTCACAAATTAACTCTTCTTTTTCTTCTTTCACAGATATGAATTTCATGTAGCTTTCGTAAACTTTAATTTCCGTAGATCACACACATGTAAGTACACATTTTATTATTAGATTGCATATTCTTCTTCCCATTATTGAAGAGAATTCTCTATCCAATGTACAAACAAATGTTCTGACAAAGAAGGAAAAGAGAATTCATACGTGTCGGGAAGTACTTTGATATCAAAAATTTGAGGGAAGTCACGAGGAACGAAGTAGCAGATTATATCGTTGCGCCCGTGTGTACGAGCGATGCAAGAGGAACCATGAAGAGGGGAAGCGCGGCGAGTGGCTCATCGACTGGTACAGACTAGTACCGATATTACCCTGCACCCTGCACGGCAGGGAAGCATAAGAGCGAGACAGAGAGAGAAAGAGAGGCGGCGAGAGAGAGAGAAGGAACGGTCGAGAGAGATAGGAGTATGTAAGCTCGTAGGTATCCACTTCCCTCCTGCGATCAATTAATTCCGGACACTAATGCTTTTCTAAAGACACACACCCAACCGGCTCACCACTCGGCCGATAACCGACTATTCCGAGAGAGAGCTGTCGGTCGGAACCATCGAATTGCACGTCACGCGATACCTTCACGATCGCAATGCACTTTCCTCTCTTGACTGGCAACCGCTGCGGTAAAAAGAGTTCAGGAGATAAATTAGGTAGTACTTTTCTTGAATCTGAATTGCTGAATTTCGTGCAGAGTTTCAGGTTTTAAAAATTAAATTAATCAGATTAATTTCTGAAAATTGAAGTGATAAGAACGTTTTTAAAATATATCCGCAACTTATAGCTTTAAATCGTATTGCTCGTTAGATTTCTAATTTTTGAAACATTCGCGAAAACTATGTGTACAATGAATTGCGTTTGGAATCCCTTGTTGTCGGAAAATTGGTAAAGACTTCCCGTAATAGGCACCTATCTTCGCATTACTCTGCGTCTACGAGTACGAGGCTGGCTTTCTCTCCGGAGAATTCTAATTGTGAAAGACAGTCCCAGGAAAATACTCGGCGGAAGTTTCCTGCAGCTTCGCTACTCGAGCATATCGCCGGTATTTCAATGTGCCACCAACACCAGCGTCGCAGCAACTCTTACCTTTCGGTAACACCTACGCTATTTCCCACCTCACCGGCCTCAATCCAAAGACGGCTCCCCCCGGATTTCATTCCGAAAGCAAAATTAAGTACCTACGAGAGATGGTAAATACAGTCACCGCCGTACTCTTCTCTCAAGCTAGGTAAACTTGAGATTGGTCGCGTCCCATTTCGATGGGGGACCAGACGCGTGCTCCACCAGAAAAGCTCTTCTTGTTAGGTACCAGTACGACAGAGATAAGAATACGTAGAGCTAGCATTTTAATAGTTAGAATTAATTTAATTGTCGAAAGATCATATTCTTACAAATGTAAATCAAAAAATGTTTTAAAAACAAAATTCACTAATGACAAAGAGATCTAAGGGTCAAATAAGGGTAATAAGGGTCAATCGCATAAGTCAATAAGGATCAAATCGCATAAAAGGTATCTGTAGATGCATTAAAAGAAGCACGTCAAAGAATGATTTGAAAAGTCGCGGTAAAAAGAGAACATTGAATCTCATTAACGCTTTAAAACTTCTTTCAATCGGTCACCTGTCAAATATTCTCGTTAGTCTTAGCATTACGTTATTCGAATCTTGCCGATTTCAATACCAATTGTTCCAAGTTATTACATAAATTACAAGATCAGCAGATTTTTTTGGATGCACGTGTCAGTCATTAAGGTATAGTGATCTTTGAAAATGAGAAGAAGCGTCAACGAGGCTTTTGAGAAGTTCTCGAGAGTGACGTTGATCCCTCTCCCGTTACCCGTTGCGACTGTCACTCACAATTAGCCGTCCCGAAGGATCTGCCAGCTAGGAAGAAGAGGAGCCCTGGGAAAATAGAGGAGAACAAAATAAAGGGCGGGAAGGTAAGATAGCAGGGACGGAAGGAGTGAAGGGGATACTACCGCTTGACGGCGCATCTTACATGACAGTCTTTGTATTAACTATCAGGTAACTTCTTCCTGTCAACCCTTTTACGCCCTCCCTCGTTGTTCCTATGCCGAGAGCCTCTTTACTCCGATTCAGAATCGGATGAGGAAAGAGAGCAAGAGAAAGGCAGAGCAGAGAATAACGAGGTAAAAGAAGAAGAGAGAGACAAGGAAAGATAGAAGCGAATTAGCACTGTCAAGGCGAGTGCTAATCCCTCATGAAATGCCTCCAAATGCAGCGAGAATATGGCAGCGTCTGTTATTCACGTAGAAAGCAATGGAATCTCTATTCTGGTAACAGTTTCGACGACTGCGAGCGAATTATTCACGAGCAGAGATGCGAAATTATCGTAAAATTAAGTCGTTACAGTTTTCCAAAAGTAAAAACACCGAGCGCTTGAGCGTAATGCGAATAAATTGCTCTTTATCTTTAAGAAATCTGTCCATTTTGTAATATATTCATCAGAAAAGAATAACGGCCAAAGAATAGCATTTGCGCGCGCACACATTACGTAAAATTACAAACTTGCGTCACATTATGTTCACGTTCACACACTTTTCGGCACATTCGACACGTACACACGTAGACGCTATCTGAAGAGAGCGTGAACGCGCCCTGACGAAGGCGCCACGCCGTAGGCAGGGACAGCTCATTAATATTTAGACGTATTTTGAGCGGCGAGCCACTACCACGCCGCTAACGCCAGCCGCCATCGTCGTCGCCTTTATACATAATTATTCGCGCGAGATTGGCGAGCGCTGGGCGAGCCTCGTTGCCTTGAAATTCCCCGTTGGAAAATTTCCAGTCGCTTTTTGAATTAATTATTGTACATAAAATATGGTAAAATCAGACTCATAAAGTATAATTCAGGTCCTCTATCGGTACGTCCAATCATTCCATCGTCTACAAATTTTTCGAAAAATGTTGATATAATTTCCTCTGAAAAAACTAACACATGGATTAGAAAATTATGTTTTTCACCATCAACCAAATGAAAAACGATTAAATATTGAACGAAAATAGTTCCAAAGATCGCCGTGTAAGCGACCGAAAGCGTAATTTCGAGTGATCAGGGCGTATTCATTTGCTTGCCGTTAATTAAGGTTCGCTATAGCTCGGCTACGAGCGAGAGAACATTCCGATAGACGAGAAAATAGTTTCCGAGAGAGGGGTACAGCCATTTTTGCCACAAGCGTCGTAAAGTTTTCTTGAATATTGTATTTATATTGCGACTCTCATTCCCTACGGATAAATATTGATTCTATCTCTATTTAGACTTTGCGCTATCACGAATATCATAGCAGTTTCTATAGACTCTGACCTGGTAATCTTATCCTTTGAAACGATTACGTTTTTCGATAACAAAGTCAACAGTTCATGTTATCAAAAAATGATAGAATGCTGCAATATCACCTTTTTTGAAAAATTTACAAACGTCCTCGAATGCGTTACAAGATGTTCAGCGAAAGATCGACCATTTTTGAAGATTTGACACATTTCAACTCAAAAATATTGTTCAATTTTATTTTAAAAAAATTGAAACACAAGCGCCAATTTTAACAGAGGAAGAAAGGTAGTCAGCAATGAACGAGGGAAGTCTCCTCTGCCAGACTCGTAATCGATTGCCGCGAGTTTTAAACTTTACGCCGTCCCCTCCGACCACTCTCTTCCGTTCAGCTCGCGAAGCTGCCGACGACGATGGGAGGTCGAGGTGGAGAGAAGCGAAAGAGAAGTGACGGAAAACGCGAAAAGACGGCAAGCCAGAAGGCAGAGAAGCAAGAAACGAGAGAGAAAAAGAGGAAGAGAGAAAGATAGAGAGTGCAGGAAAACGAAAGAGAAAGAGGAAGATGGTGAAGTCTGTAAATTTTCTTACATTTTATGAGCCATCAGAATTTCATAACCTCGAGCCAGTCCGCGTGGTACTTTGCACAAGAAAAGTTTCCGCGCTCGCTCCGTTCTCCCGCACGTTCCTTTTCTCCCTCGTAGCCTTCTCGCGGCACTTTCGAGAAAGGCCAAAGACGGCTCGAGGAAAAAGAGGACGGAAAGCCCGGTGTGTGCAACGGATCATTGCAAAGTAACGTTCAGACGACGCCTGGCTCTCACGTTAGCTCCCTCTGATTCGCCAATCCGCTTTACGTACATTAGACGCACGGGAGATTGGGCGAAAAGACGCCTTAGAACGTAATATCGTTTAAAATGATGGATAGCAAGAAGCTCACTTTCAGATAACCGCGATTTTCTACCGTTCCGCATTCTACGCGTTCTACACAATTATTCCTGCACTGATAAAAATTGTAAAATAAAAGGCGTGTCAATTACATAGTAATTAGTGTTTGTTACCATTTTTTTATCAACAATAATCTCTCATTGTTAATAATATTCTATTTCACAAAAAAATGTTTTTACAAAAATATCACATGTTTGTTAAAATTTAAATTGCCTTTTCAAAGATTAATCACGACTCATTTATGTATTTAAAAATGTGACAAATTTCCGGATTAGACTGATATCGTTTGAAGAAACGACTCGATGATAGCAATTTAATTTATCTCGCGCGCGCGCGCGCGTGTGTATGTATGTGTACGTTGTTTTATTTGGTCGGATCGAGGCTGCGGACTGTTATTCTTGCCGGCCCCCAAACACTGTAATCCCTTCGCGTTCCCGATTAACCAAATACCTGGTACACGAACAAAAGCTCGTGGAAATGCCGCGTTGACGTGCTTGCGTGCATCGCGGTCGCACCTTCGCGTGACTTCGCGCTTAAATGGCTTGACGTGCTTGACGCGAGCCTGCCGATCGGCGACTCGTTAATTCGCGACTCATTCCCGGAGAATGCGTCTTACCAATCGACATCTGCACTCATTCAATTGCTGTAATATCGCTCATAAAATTCACACACTTCACATTTCAAAAATAATGTTAATATCCAAAAAATCCAACGAATATATAAAAATATTATGTACTACGGAAACAAATGAATGTGTGTTAACAAAGAATAGCTGCTCTAATCATTTTCTTAACAAATTAACTCTACAACAATAATAAATCAATTAAGTTAAAATTAAATTAAGTTAAATATTAAATGAAAAAGTTGTTGGCTCTCTTCTTCTACTTCAATTTACTTCCGTAACACTCATGGTCATTAGAAAGTATGTACTTATTCTCACACATTACTATACTTTTTCTGGGATAGACTTTAACTTTAGTCGTTAAACTCATTTTTCCTGAAGTTCCATTAACTCGTCGTTATGATACTTGACATTATATTTTACTTGTAAATGGAAATTTTCGTAAATAATACTGCAAGTTATTTCCAGTACAAGATATATTTCGAGCACAATCACATTTATTCGTCGAAGAAAATCCACGAATATGTCGTCGCAACAATTGAACTATACGAGGATCACGGTCTTTTTTCTCCTTTCGAAAATTACTTCGTGGAGCATGCTGCAAGTGGGCGGTTCTCGCCAACGTAGAAACGGTGAGAATAGAATAAAGGCTGTCCTTGCGAGGCGACGAAAAGAGAAATAGAGAGAAAGAGAGAGAGAGAGAGAGAAAGAGAGACAGAGTGGCGAGTAGAAAAGCCCAGAGTCGTGTCGGCCATGTTGTCAGCAAAGTTTCGTCTTCCCTCTTAAATATAAATGTATACGTGCGAGCCGGCACGATAAAGCGTCTCCTCTGGTAAGTTCTGCGTAGCTATAGTCTACATTGTCTCGTGAAAACGTACACACGCGCCTGTCTGTCGTGATCCATAAAGAGCCATTAAGAACCGACACTAGAGTGTTGCATAAAGGGACGCACGAATCTTGATGAACATTTCACAAATATAACTATCATGGATTGTTTTTAAAATGTCACTGATTCACAGAATTATTAATTTAAAACGCTCATTAATATACATCTTACAAAATTTTTGCCAAAGCACGCACATCCATATCCCTTCCTTTTTTTACATCACATTCACTATACCTCGATAAAAACTGAAAACTCCGCCGGTTTCTCATACAAGCAATTTTAAAATAGAAATATAATGTTTGAAGTGAATTGAATAGTTTACGACTCAAAATAGTTATTTTTACTTTTTACTATACAATCTATTGTACAATTAACGAGGATCCTCTATCGTTTATTTCATCGTACAGAGAAATGTGGCACACAAACGTATGTGTATTTAACGAGAACTTCGCTCCCTTTATTACGAGACAGTTTCACCCAATCAGCACCGAGAACACGCACCGCGAAATAATTGCAGTCATTCCGAACCATTCGCTATATTGGTCAAGATAATCTCATCGCCCTACTTCCACTTCCTATCCATTTTGTCTTTCTACGTGATATGTAACTAATTTTGACGAGAATAACCTGACAAATCCAAGAACACAACTGAATGTCAACACACAGACATGCACATGATTTCATATTTTGTAGTTTTTCATATACTTTTACCATTAATGTCATTAATAAAGATAACATAATTCCCTTGATCATCTAATTTTTATTATTGCAAAGATATAATTCGAAATCATATTAGATTTTACATTTGAGAGAAGTATCGATTTACAAGCATCATTATTTTGAAGGTCATTGTCTTAATTTAAAATTGTCTAGTTCACTTTAATTTTCATTATTAAATCATTAGTCACTATACGATATGTCACATTATGTAATATTTTTTTCTACAATTATAAAAATTTACAATTATAAAAATATCTCCTGACAAAAGTATCACCTGACTATGAAGATAGTGTAAAGCACTTTTGTATAAAAAAATTAAGTACCGCGTTGTGAATATAACTAACATTAAACTGAATTATACGCAAAGTGTAATTAAACATTTCTTGCGTTTTAGAAGAAACAAAGGACGTGAACATTATTGATGACAGAAATAAGCGATACAAGATTTCATATTCTGATTTATATTCTAATATTGCTTATACGAAGAGAGAGAGAGTTCAACAGTGATATTTTAGCAAAACAAATCGAACGCAATGGTTCAGAAAGATCGAATCACTCGCGTTTCGGTCGAGCAATCCGTGCACATGTAGCTACTTCCCTTCTCAGTCTATAGCCCTACTCGATTACTCTCTTTCTACCGACAGGTGTTTATCCGACCGTACGCGCAAACACTATTTCCACCCTTCGCAACCAAGCACCTCCGGATTGATTTCAACAATGCAGTGAAAAGAAGCGTTCCACGTATCTCGAGGCCTCAAATTGGATAATCGAATAGTTTTTATTATTCCAACTCTTCCACTCCCACATTTCATTCACGTTTTCTTCGTGAAAAACAATGCACTAACGAAATGATCGGAACTTGATTTAAATACTATTTTTATGGTGTAATATACATATTGTTTAAACTATTTATTTTTTTACTTTTTATAAACCAAGATTTGTGATAAATGCGAGTGAGTCAAATGACTAATTGTAAAATTTGATGAACATAGAGAGAATAAGAAATCTAAATAAGCGTTAGTCATTACATACTGTCAACTATATCTGTGCTCTCTGTAGTTTAATTGTTTATTAAATCGAAAAAGAATTCAATATTCAAAATTTTTGTTAAAAGTATATAAGTATTTTAAATAAATAAATTTTTTTTATATTTTTATATAACTAATTTATTATACAAATATATTATTAAATAAATATATTAAATCACGAGAATTTATTAAAGTCTTTTAGTTCTAGGAAGATTGGTAAAAGAATTTAGTCCATAATGTAAATTATTGAATAAACGGGAAGAAAGAGAGACAATTACAACTCCGAGAACTTGATCACGATCTATCGAAAGATGAAAGATATCCGATGAACATTACTTACTGTGACGATTTCGAAGTACCAGCGAGTTATTCCGAGCCGAAATGGAGACGCTTAATCACACCGCCTCAAAGATCGCGGCCTGATGAGTAGATGAACGCAGCCGTTCCCAGCCACGGTGGGCATTGCGTGAATGCGTGAATTCGTGCGTGCGTTCGTGCGTGCGTGGAGGGCTTTAGGGTCGCGTACGCGCGGAAATCGTCGTGGAGATCCTCTCGGCCGTGGATATCCTCGCCGTCGGTGGTACGTAACGATCCCCGCTCATGCCGTGAGAATCTCTCGCGGGCACTTGTCTTGGGCAGCCGCCAGGAGCCGCGGGGGTTCCGGAGGAAGCTAGGTTACGTGGGAGGAGGTGAAGGTGGAGTAGGCACCCCGCACGCGGGGGGAAGAGGTGGATGGTGGTGGTCCTGCTCGGAGGTAGCGCTGGTTCCGGCGCATTCCGAGGACCAGGAGGGTTGCGGAGGGCCGCAGGAGGTAACACGCGGGAGAAGGCGGAGGTGTTCTGCCCCACCCGTACTCGGCTCTGATTGGACTACCCCCGCCTAGTCACCCCCGGTCATCCCTCTCGCCCTCTTCTACCTCTTCCTCCTCCTCCTCGTCCTTCTTCTTCGTCATCCTCCTCGTCGTCATCCTCCTCCTCCTATTCCACCTCTTACTCCTCACGCTCCTTCTCTTGAAACGTCGCCATCCTCCACCTCCTCCTCCTCCGTCACCCACCACCTCACGGCTTCTCTTCCGCCTTCTCCACCTCGCCACTTCTTCTTCTTCTCGTTCGCACTACCTCGCCTCGCCTGGTCCGTCGTCGAGCGTAAGAACGCCCGCCTCTTTTTCGATGCACCGGAAAACAGGTGCGGAAGCACGACGTGGGGATTCCGAGATTCCTACTGGCTCCGGGAACCGTCAGTGACTCCGATCTCCAGGCTTTATTCTCAGGCTCACTAGTCCCACCCGTTCCCTCTCGCCTCCTCCCCCCTTTCCATACGTAGAGAAACTCCTTCCATCCCCCTCCTGACCGCGTTGAATTTTGAAAATTCTGCAAGAGTTCCAGGGTCCATGCTCGATGTAGCATTTAGCTGCTTTCGGTTCCCTCTCGTTTCGAACATACAGCAGCTTTAATAACGCAGATACCTTGCAGAATATTCGATTCTCGCGAAATGTTGTTGAACCGATGCTATTTTCTATATCTCCTCTCACGAGACTGACAAGAGAAAAGAGAACTAAGAATAGATAACAAGCATCATCGAGTGGAAGAATTCCATGTGTAATTGAGAAGAGTTATTTGTAAATAAAATGTGCATAAGTAAAATTTTCACAGATACAAAAAAAGAAAATTGTAAAATGTATCACGATAAATGTTTCGTTAGTTTTCTATAAAACTTCTAAAACTGAACGGTTCCAAACGAACTTTATCAAATATGTCTCAATCCAAAGCGCATTGACCTTCCGTTATTCTCACAGAAATCAAATCAAAATTCTCTTAATGTAAATTAGATCTACCTACGATATATTTATCGTATGACTAAAATAGTAGTAAATAAAATCGCATCTCGCGTGATAATAAGACAGAAAAAGATAAAGAAAAACTAGAATGTTTAAACATTTCAATTAAAAATTTATATAACATAGAAACTAATAAATCTGTTTATTATATTTCAGTGTGCAACCTTTCTATTCTGCCCTTAATGTATACTAAAAACTAATATCTATAAAACAGTATTTTTGTAACCTTACATTGAAATTCAGTTTAACAGATCAGCCTTAAGATTTGAACATTTCAAAACGGAATTCATCAAGGTACATCAACCTTCCATTATCTCCATTCAGATCGATTTCAATTGGACAATTGCAATCAAACAGATTTGAGGTAAAATAATTCCTTTGCACATAAACGCTGCTCAAAATCAATGAGTGATGCGTTTGTTCAATAAATGAAACCGCACTTATAAAGATGATCATAAACGGCGGGGGAAAGAAGGAGGAACAAGACAAGAATGCCCTAAGGCGACGGCATTTCGATAATTGGAAACCAATGAGCCGGCGGTAGGAAGATTTTCGGGGTAAAAATCAACCCTTCGTTCGGGCCCTAATGAAGCGAGCCTTCGGCGTTGCCTGCCGACGTGCATGCCTCCGCGTCGTATTAATTGCCTGCCCCCTTCGCATCTCGCGTCCCTCATCGCCACCATCATTCCGCCGCCTCTCCCGGGCCCCATCTAACCCTTTCCATCGTCTTCTTGCACCGTCTCGCAGTTACCCGCGATAGCGCATTCTTCGACAAATTGGATCACGCTATCGCGCGAGCACCCGCCTATGGTTATATCGCCCTGAACTCGCCAGGATAACTGAAAATTGTTGAAGAGACCGAGCTACAAATCATTGGCGGTGCGACATAATAACCGCCAATATTTTCCAGCATTACAGAACTTCAATGTGCACTAAATTTGTATTAAGGACCCATCCATTATAATGAAGCCCGAAAGATAATCCAAATATGTTATGCTCCTAACTCTTAAAGAAGAAACATAAAAAGTTAGAGAAACCAAATTAATTTGTCGTTTTTTAACAAAGTACCAGAAACAGAATCACAAAGATGTAATTCCGTAACATTGGAAATTCAATAAAACAAAACAAATATAGACTATTTTTTTCTTATTCTAAAAGTTGTTCTACATTTATTCTCTTTATAGTGTTAGCATATAAATTAATATCCTTTAGAAATGGTAAATGTACAAAAATTTTAACTTTGAAATATTTGCAGTGATGCAATTAACATCGCATATAGCCGTTGAATGTTCATTATATCCCCATCGGTAACATGATAATACCAATAAACTGACCGGTCATTCGTTGATGTAATGGTATACATTGGTATAAAAAATACACGATGGACAATGTCCATCGTCGAACAGGCGGTCGATGGTCACGATTCGTATAAAAGTTTGCATCGATTTGCATCTCGATGAAGCGCTTCCTCTCTTTATTGTTTCACCGCGAGTGATTGAGCGTGTGACGTTCAAGCGCCATGCCGGCGGCACTGGTTATCATTCCCGCATTCGCGATAAAAAAGCTACTGCGACGTGAATTACTTTCCGCTGGGGTGGCATCGACGTAACGTATCGTTCAAAATTACCTATCGTCATTACATCGATCCTGTAAATGGCTGAATGCCTTATCGTCGTTATAAAGAATGAAGTAAACAGAAAGTTAAAATACTCGACCGCATAAGTCGCGGGGAAATTACCGCTCCGAAGATGTGTATAATTAATTATTCATTAATTAAGCCATCGTCTCTACGTGGTTTAGCTTGCTGACGTTAAGCAATTAATCACGCCCATGACACGTTGCTTATGATAAATGTCATTCGCGCGAACGTTGTAATGCACACGCCAGTCTGCATTACCTGGTCATATAAATGTAAAATATAGAGAAGTCAAATATATAACATTGATTGCCAGTTAAATAGCTGCTTATTTTTTCAATTAACTATATTAATTAATTATATTAATTAAAAGAACTCTAACTTTATCATGATAACTTTATGATTGCTAAGCTCAGTCTAACATGTTTAATCTTCTCACTCCTTTTAATAGATTGTCGTATGTTAAAAGAAAAATTCTAAAATTTATAACCTGTCATAAACCAATAGCAGAACTTGAAGCGTTTTCAATTGATGAGAGCCGAAGGCGTCACCCCTTCTCGCGTGGCTTTAAGGTTGTGCGAGGTTAGGGCAATTTTCGACGTAATTCCGTTAGGGGGGTTTCAAATCGATATAATCAACGAACTCAGGGTAGCTTTAACCCCCGGTGGCCGCGCCATGCTGCGATTCTTCCGTCCAAAACCTAAATCCTGCACCATCTAGCATTAGAATCTTCTTCTAGTCGGTCCTTAGATGGGTACATTGTTCATAGGGATATGCGTCATAATGTTAACCAACTGTTCCCCCTTTGGTCGAAAAACATACAATACAGCAATACATTTTATAAACATTTTAATTTTGCTAGATAAATGTTTATGAAATACTAAAACATCAAGGTTTCAATATAAATAGTATCAATATAAATAGTGATTTACTTTAAGGTAGAAAAGCTATAAAGATATGTAAGATACACATTTTTATAAAATTGTGAAAACAAAATAATCAAAGAAATTAAAATACCACGAAAATGTAAGTTAAACAAAATATTCAAAACAATCTTTTGTGTTTGGCTATTACTTTCACAAGTTCTCTTTCAGTAAAGTGACAATATAATGTCCAAAATCTATCACGATAAACAATATGTTTATGTAACATTTAATATTATATTATAATATTATAATAAATTCTACACACGCAAACAATGATGAATACATACATAATACGATCCATCGATAGATCCCAATGCAACATCTGAAGGACCTCACGCTTTCCTTTGCAAGATCGCAATCACTCAAATGTCAACTATATGCAGCAACACTCAGCGAATCGGCACCGTTACGCCCTGGGCCACGAAGGAACGAGTTGTTACTATCGTTCGTTCGGGACAATATCGCAACCCTTAGCGACAGGATGGAAAAATGATGAAAATCGCGGTTCACCGTTTATCAGCTTCAAGACACGATGAAGACGAGCGTCTCCGGACGCGAGATGTGGCACACCCCGAGACCTAGACACTACTGAACCAGCCCCATGGCAAACCTTGTTAACGGCAGTCGACAACCAAGTTTAAACTTCGGGTAACAATTCCCCTACCAACTCACTCATTCTCTCTCTCTCTCCTCTCGTATTCTCTCCCCCTTCCCGTTTGGAACCCGATTTCTCCCCCTTTCTCTCTCTCTCTCTCTCTCTCCCTCACTCTCTTTTGTTTAGTACGAGAGAGGGTAATACTCTCAAAGAATTCTTAAAAATTAATTTAATCAAAACTGATCACTATTCCACATCGTTGACAAACTACTTATCGTAATAAATGTTTTTCTTTGATGTTGTAACTGTTTGACTTAATGAACATACTTGATGTTCTCGTAAATATGTTTCTCTTGAACTAACATCACATAGCATCAAAGTCTAAGTCACAGACGTTTCTAAGTTTCATCTTGATAACATGTAAAAAAAACCATTGATAATCATCAAAACAACTTAAAAAAAAATAATCAATTTCTTTTTCTTCCGATTTTTATTACAACCTATACTCAAATAAAATAAAATAAGTAAAAAATATCAGAAGAGAGAAAGAGAAAGAGAAAAAGGTCTTTAAGTTAACAATCATTGAAGTCTGATTTAAGTAATAGTTTAAATTAAATTTTAAATTAAAAGTATTAGAAATCGAATTAAATAATATCCTCTTTCAATGGTTTTAATGCCAATAAATATTTTTTAAATGGGAAAGCAGCATAGGGTTCATACACCAATGATTACACCTATGATTTTAAGAGAAAATGTTAGGTATCCAAGATATCTAGCATCAACTTGGAGAACAGAAACTATCAGATTACTCTTCAGCTTAATGTAGATGTCTAACAAGAGTTTCTGCTATATCTAATTGCTCAAGAACAGCGCCGATTTCATCACTGTATCGATGAACTCTGCATTTGCTGGTACCTTGGCCTTCGCTGACTGCATTGTTGAAGACGACGGAGACAAGCGAACTGTCGTTAACCCCGAATCTCAGTGATCCCTCGTGGCCGAAATGGAGAGTGAGAGAGAAGGGGCGAACGAGGGTACCAAGTTCACCGCAACCTTCCGTAAGCGGCGTGTCGGCGCGAAACTCGGTAGCCGCGTAACAAGAAAGAAGTAACTATCGTTGAAGCGGACTAGTTTGTTCAATGGCACGGGGGATGCGAGGGGGGCACGAGAGGTATGAGGGGGATCGCAGGAAGGTGGGCCGAAGTTCCTCGCAAGAACAAGAACAAAGTTCCCAACCGAGACCCCCTCCGCCGTCGCCCCCGATCCTCTTTCACCGCCTGCCCTTCACCCCTGTGAGGTGTATACCCCCGCAGATGCGCGCACAACCAGTTCACCTTGGAAACTTTGACGAAAACCAAATTCCAAGTGCACGTTCGCACACCACCTCGAGCCTACCTGCGAATTTGCCGCCGCGACCGCCAAATCGTGCCGTCTTTCGTGGACTAACGTGCCGGCGAAGCAACGGGAATTAAGACGAAAAAGATGCGGGTCCGATATTCGATGATCGATTAAAGAAGAAAACCTTTTTTCAACGACATACTTTTTCGATACAAAGTGAGCTCGTGTTATTACAGAGTGAAATAGTGAAGAAAGGAGTGGCTTATATCATTATCTTATCTGTCGCGTATCATGTAACGTTGAAGACTGTTAAAGGTACAATTCCTGTTATAAATATCGTGTAAAAGAAAAGAGACAATATAGTTATTAGATTCAATCTTCGTATAACAAAGTGTTAAAAAAATATTTACTCTTTAATATTTATTGTTTAAACAGAAACTTTTTAAGAAAAAAAATTATAGTTTGTTATCACTCTTCTCTCTCCACACACGTGTGCACACAGATGATGATTTTTTTACCTTATTATCAATTTGCCAATTGTTTACGAAAGCATGAGAGGTTGTCACAAGTATCGCAACAGAGTTTCTATGGAAAAGTAGATTTGAAAGTTCAGCTAAAATCGTGGAAGATGATATCGCGCACGAAATTTGAGGAGAATTCCTTATTTCTGGTACTTACTTTCGCGTTGATGAGCGGGAGAAATCTTCTCACTCGACGATCGTAGCGATATCGGGAGCCGGCTGGGTTGGAACCGCAAGAGATTCCATCTTTCGTACGACTCCGGGGCACCGTTTGATCCCTTCTCTGTTTACCGCGATGCCGGAAGACACGTCTAGGAAGCTCAAAAGAGGAGACGTAGACCCGTGATCGACGTTAGGCAGCCCTACGAGGCCCGTCCGAACCGTCCGCGCCGCGACGTCGACGAAGAGCACCGATTTTCCACGAGCAACCCCGAGAGGTCGTACAACACCACCGTCAAGAGGAGGACAGCGGTGGAAGAGGAAGAGGAAAAGGAGGAGGAGGAAGCAGAAAGAGGGGTTGGTGGAAGGAGCCGGAGGAGGATTTCAACCTGGTATTGGTGAGGAGAAGACCGCCGACGTTGAACAGCGCCGATACGCGGTTGTGTGCGCGTTTGCGAGGAGTTAGATTAGAGAGGAGGAGAGAAGCGAGTGAAAAGAGAAAGAGAGAGGACAGCGAAAGCGAGAGTGCGAGAGAAAGAGAGAGACGTTGGATATGCGACGTTGGACGTGTATCAGTATTGGTGAGAGTAAAACTTTTCTCGCTTGTGTTCGTACGCACGCATCGACTCGTCTCTGAGAGAGAGAGAGAGAGAGAGAGAGTGCAAAGAGAACGAGGAGAGACGAAGGAGAGGGAGAGCGACCGAGAACGAAAGAGAAGAGAGAGTCAGAGGAGAGAAAGAGAGAGGGGTGGCGCGGAGGGGAAGAAAGATAGGGCGTAGTACGATTTTGCTAGTACGGAGACGAGCTTCCAAGCAAAACGCGTGGTCCACCTCCGAGTTATTTCCTTTTCCATCCTCCTCCACCGTCTCAATCCCCCCTTTCGCCATCCCTCTGCTACCTCCTTCGTCCCTCCCGGGCCCTCCGCCGCAGCTTGGACGGCACAAATTATTACCCGTCGCAGGTGCATTTTTTCCTATTCCCTCGCTCGTACGCCCTGTGCGCCTTGCCGCGCTTCACTCCGAAACGTCCGTCGTGTGACAAGAAATTACGAGAGCTCGGAAGCGCGACCCTTCGCCTCGCTCAATTACCAGCGACGAGGGTAAACCTCTGCTTGAAGTGCACGTAAACTGCAGCAGCCGGTGTGCGATCTTAGGAGAAATCACACGGTTACCTGGTAGCGATGGGCGTGTCGCGATTTTTACACAACAATAATACGAAGACGCGCAAGATGGATTTAAAAGAATACATCTCAGCTTATACATACGAAGATTATTCCATTAAGATTGTTAAAAGATTATTATGAAACCTTCGTACATATGATACAGTCAGAAAGTATATCAATGTTTATAATGTGTATTTTATGTTCATGTGTACGATTTAAAGTAAATTTATTTAGCAGTTACGATTTCGGTTTGAGTGATGTTAATTTACGAAAAATTAATTTGAAAAGAAAACAAAACGAATTAAGAATCTTTATAGCTTAAAAAATTTTTAACTAGTTCGCTCATTATAACATTGAACAATCACTTAACTGTTTAACCAGTGATTATAATAATAGCTGTAAAGTACTTTCAAGTAAGTATGTACAGAAATTATATATAAAATTAATTTGTTAGAAACTTATATAACACACACGTTTCACCGGACATATTGATTATTATTTCCTACTTTTTACACGTGTTTATAAGACATTATAACTCATTTTCACGATTACATTCGAAAGCTGATACAAAACTTTCATGAAACTGAAATTGATCGTTTGGTATTAATTAGTTTGGTAATAAGTCGCTTTCAGACGCTAATATACTGTATTTTCGGTATTTATTTCGTAAAATAAAGAAAGCGAAACGCTGTACAACGTACGAGCTTTCATATCAGTTTCGATGCTAACTGACTAACTACAAACGTTGCTTATATGTTCTATAAATTATTGATAATTATTATCGATGTAACAAGGTTGATTACAAAATTTTATGCATTAAATGCTAATCCGAGATGTCTCTCAAACTAAAAAATCTAAAATAAATTTTTATTTTTTATCTAGAAACTCTCGCAGAATTATTTCAGTTCGCAGAAATCATTTTTATAGGCAGAGACAAGAAAAATGCTGATATTTATATTAATAAATATATCAGCAAAATCCATCCTCTAGTTTTAAGTAATAACGCGACAGTAATAAAGTAATAACGCAACGGAATATCTGGACGGAAGCTGGAAGTGTTCTCGGATGACGTCATTGAAGTCGCTACGACCGAATCGTGGGTTGCACCGGATCGAGAAGCTAAAGGGAGGAGTCGATGGCTTCTCGCGAAAAACCAAAGATACCATACGATCATATGGACGACGGCTCGTTCGCTGCCGACGGATAGGCGGCGAGCTACCGAACGTCGAGTTTAATGCAGATTAAGGAGCGCGGGGGCTGGAGGGTCCTTTGTAGAACGCGTTTCGTTCGGTATTAGCTGGAAGTAGCTCGTAGAACCGTGGTATTACCTGGAATTACGTCTCAATCTACCGTGGCCGTCGACTAAACTAATATTAAAACTTTTAACGTAGTTAGAGCGCGGCCCGTGGTTGCTTTACCGTCCGTGAAGCTCCACGCTCGCTCTCTCTTGCTTGCTTTCTCTCTCTTTCCTTTACCTCTCCCTCATCTTTTAACCCATCTCTCTTTCTCTCGCGCAGATATACCGTCCTCTTCTCTCACCATATACGCGTGAGCTGCATTGACCGCTACTGAACTTTGATGTGTTTCCTGCACAAAATTCACCTCCGAAGTCATAAATTAGCTACTGGAGACCGATGCGTTTCTCTTTGGGTGGCTCCCTGCACCAATACTACGGACCACCACTTCAGCGGGTTCAAAAGCATCAAAAGCAAACGCCGGACAAACCTCATCGGTTTGCCGATGGCAGGAATTATCGAAGTATGTAATATAACGGATGTTTAATCTGGATTGTCGCCTTGTTTTTTTCACATATTTTGCGCATCCACATGAAAGCGAAAGACTTTTTTTCTTTTTTTTTTCAATTTCTTCTTGTTTTGAACGCTGGATGCTGGACAGCAGTGGTTAATAGTATTTCACATAAATGTCAAGTACCGCGATAAGCGTGGTTTCGACGAAGCGTTTCGTGGACGAGCACATAACCGATAAAATTTGAATTCAGTTAGTCGGTTTTTATTCATTTGCTGGTCCATTTACTTACAACAATACCAGAGTACGATACAATCTTAATAATTCATGACTAGTGATATATGAAAAAAAATATTCATATTCTCTCCTTCTCTTCCTCTCTCTTTCTCTCACACACACACAAAAACTAAAGTCATATCGTTGTTATTTTAACCGATGATGATCGTGTCGATTACTTTTTTATGTGTCTTCACATTGTTTCTCTTGATCACTTTCACTTTGCTGATCCGCAGTCTGTCTTTGAAGTGCGGCTGTCTCTGTTCTCACCGGGACAGGAACTTTTTATTCCGACGCTTAAGAAACGGCCGAGTCTTGCCAGATCGGAGTTACTCCATTTAGAATCTATTAAGTGAATTAAGTTCTACCAATGAAGTAGTTCTTCTCGCTTCGCCTCTCTATCTTTCTTTCCGCCAACCGTCGGCAACTTTTACTCCTTCCAGTTCGCTTCCAAAGTTGTCCGTGGACGGAACGTCGGCCAGATGCGGAGAGACGGGGAGAAGCAAATCGAAAATTTACTCTCAAATTCACGCCGAATAATGCGGGGAAACGAGCACAGCTAAAGGCAAACGCCCTTAAACGTGACGATAAGATAGAACGATTGTACGAAACGCAAATAAAGACTGTTCTTCTATTCTGAAAATACCTTGCGGTTGAAACAATTAATGTCGCGTGTCATTCCGCTGTGTCCGCGAGGTAAAACGAATGTCCAGTATATATGACACTTCCTTCCCTTTACGTCCTTTACACTGTAGGAAGATACTAGTCGCTCTAGTTCCAAGACACTTCCAATGCATTCATGCATTCATATCTCTTGTCTTACCAGACATGAAAGATCAACGTTAAAACTGCACGTAATAGCGTCGGTATTCGCGTTTTGTACGCATACCATAATTATTAAATATGCATGAATACATGCATCGATACTAAGGACTGTCACCTGTCAGACATATATGTGTTTTTATATAAATAATTTTTTTAAATGGATTACACCAGTGGAAGAAACTCGGTAATAGTCGCTTAAATTGAACTGTAACGCATAGTATCAGGATAAATAAATGATTTTCCGTCATCACGTGTTCTCTTTCCATTTATCCCTTCAAATAAATCCGAAGCTTTGTAATTAAAATGAGGATTCTCGCAAACGCTCGTTTATCAATGTAAAGATTTCAGACGTATGCTTTGTAAGATGATGATTATAATGACAGTGACTCCGCATTAACGTCTATTTCATTAAAATGCTATTCGTCGTGGTATTTAGAAAGAATCGTGAAATGAAGGAAGAATTGCGTTACTTAAAGCTGATCGATAAATTCCTTAAATTCGCATCAATCCTTTTCCCCTTTCCAATGTCTTACGTCGTTTTTCATTCGCGCGACGGCGATGCGACTTGTTTAATTGCAATCAATTACCATAAATCATTCGCTACAGTAAGTGTAATGATAATGTTGACGGATAATCTATATCTAGTGATACAGTATTTTGATGTTTTAATGAACAATTGCGATATTTACGCACCGAGACGATCGACTCCGGTCGAAGTTTCCTAAATGATTTAATTTACAATTGTCCCGCTAATAAGTACATTTACAGTCGTGTTGATATCGTCGCCTAACAGGGTTTATCGACTTTCAAAGTTGCACTAGCGAATCAAAACGAAATGGAAAGTAACAGTTCAGAATGCAACAACTTTCTTCGCAATTAATTCTTTAGAGACGTTACCAAGCTGTTAGTATAGACATCTAAAAGATAAATGTAAAATAAAAAAGTTAATTGTAACCGACAATAAAAAATAAGTTTTTTCCATTTAAACCATTTTTTAAGAAATTATATAAAATAATTATTATTAAATATGTATTTTTATATTACTATGATTCTTCACACAATGTGTATTTTATATACAATATATATACATATGTATGAAACTGCTAAATTCTATAAGGCTGTTACATAATATCGAAAAGCGAAAACTCAGTATTCGATACGATGACGAACTGATTTTCGCTATATTGATAATCCTTAAAAAACATATTTTAAAAACCAGCGATCGCAAGAGACATCCTCACATTCGCGAGCCTCAAAGAGGAGTGCTGGAACGTCCTACCCCGACGACGTTCTCATTCCTCCCCGCGCGCGCGTCCTACCCTCGAAATCCTAGAGAGCTTTTCCGTCCCTCTTTCACTTCCTCCGTCCTCATTGTCCCTCCTCGCCGGAAGCGACCGCGCAAGCGTGGACCCCACTCCCACGAAAGCACGTCGGGAACTCATCGAGATACACAGGGAAAAGCTCCGCGTTCCACGCCTCCCACGATAGGCTTACTTTCGTGTTACTTTTTGCCGGTGAGGAGGACGACGCCGGCGTCGTCTCCTAGGTCGTAAGGTCCATACATGGATCCTCAGCTAGGAGGAAAAAGCCCTCTTCCCCGTCGTGTCCATGGCGAAAGAGAGCTTTCCTACTCGCCGTACTGGCTGGCTTCTCTTTTTGCTCTTTCTCTCCGTCGCGCGCGTGACCGTCGTCTTTTCTTCACGGTACCGCCGATTCTCTCTTCGCCTTTTTGTGCCCCACTGCTGTTTCCGAGCTATCGCGAACAATAAACAACAGTACTCTCGAAATTGTAGACGACAACGAAACGAAACAACGGCTTTCCAGAAGAGATCCGCTCCAAGTCGAAACAGTACTTGCCTGACATGTATAATTGTTGCCAATATAATAATTGTCAATAACCTGCCGTTTGAGGATAAATTTATGTGACGATCCAAATCAATATCAGGTCATTTTTTTAATGTAACGAATGGTAACTGCGTCTCATTAACTTACATATCGACAGAAATAATTACAAAATGCTTCAAACAGGAGAATTTGAAACTATGTTTTTACTTTTTACTCAATTGCTATGAGAAAGAAAACCGCAAGACGGTGAAACGGTAATTATGCAAGCACTAGTACTTCGCGCGCAGAAGTAGGAAAAATCCCGGAGCAAAGTATGTTAATGGCCGAAAGTGAAATAAAACGGCCGCGAGGTCACTCGAGCGGCAAAGTTCAAAGTCCAAAGTTCGGTCACCCCTCTCCCCTTCGGCCACCTCTCAGATCCTCTTTCCTCAGAGACGCAGCTCTCGGACTTTCCGAACATTTCTCACAAGAGTGAGATCACGAGGGTGTACTATCAGAAAATTCGCTGTTAGAAAATGAATAATAAATATGCTGCACTTTTTTTACATTGAATATTCAAAACACCATTTGATAAATTCAATAAACAAATGCATTTATAAAACTGCATCCTAGTTTCTGTAGTATCTGTGATCATTATTTATTGTCTATATATAAAATATCTATATATAAATCTATATATAAAAAATATTTATAATATTAAAACTATAATGATTCTCAACAGATATGTAAAATTATCTAACAAAATTTTTATCAATACTTTTTATATGTTGGAATCATGTGTTATTTGTTGAATTGTTAATAAATATTTATGCTAATTCGATAAAAGTAAAATGAGAAGGATATTTTTTTTCATTTTTTTGTATGTTCAACATTTATTTTCCAAACTAGAGTCAAAAGAATGAAAATATTTGCTTCAGCAATACGATGTAGTTACTGCAGCAGTAAGATGTCTTACAGCGGACTCATCGAAGTTGAAGTTTGCTGAAGGGGTTACTGATCTGATTTCGGGGGGCGTTCGACGGTAGCTTTTAGGGGCGGCTAGCGTGAGAGATACAGGCAGATATAAGAAGGCAAACATAGAGGACACGTTTATATATCTGTATATGCGTATTTGTTCGTAAATACAGAACCCAAGGCGTTGCGTACGAGGGCAAATATTGGCGAGGGAAGAAATAGAGAGAGAGAGAGAGAGAGAGGGAGAGGGAGAGGGAGAGGGAGATATGTGGAGAAGTACGTATACAGTCCCATATATCTATCGAGGAAGAACGATGATGGTTTGTGGTCCGAGGCATAAATCCATCGGTTTGCTCTCTATCTTAGCTCTCTCGCTCTACATACCACCTTGGGGAGGCTTTTTCTGAGATCAACCTACGCGATCTCGCCTGCAATTTTTATTGTCTCAAGGGCGACGTCAGTCGCGTGCGTTGCTTTGATCTGAGCTACACGCGTATCTGACTTGTCATATATTTAATCAGCTAACATTTGTAAAAATATTTAAGAATGAGAGTATTAAAAATATAAATTTCTGTGTCTCTCTCTCATACATTTTCATATGGCTTTTGTCTTACAGTTGCAATCAGACACAATTTATTTGTTTAGATTAAATTTTATATAATCTGTTATCATTTTTAAATAAATCCACTAATTTACTTAGAATAATTATTAATAATTGTTTAAAATTTATTCATTTTTATTTTATTATTGTTGAAATTCAAAGCATAAACTAACTTAAAATAGCATTTATAATATAGATATTATATCATTTAATTAATAATAACTGTCTTATAAAATAAACACAGAATGTGCTGTGATATATCGTTTTACAATTATTTGGCAGTTTTTTGATCCGTGAAGAGCAAGCATAATTGCAACATTAAACAAGATGTCCCATTGAATGTTAAATGATACGAAAATGAGGAACGACGTGGTCGGTGGGCAGAAAAGGAATGCCGTCGACGTTTCCTCCGTCGATGGTCGCTATCGCAATATTAATTGACGCAAGAAATTAGCTTCGCGATCCCTGAGAATGATTGATCGCATAATGAGAAATCCCTAATAATGACCTCGGCGTTTTGGGGTCCGGAGAAACCGTGCTGGCAGCGACGGCGGTCGGGGGTGAAAAGGTATTAAGAAACGACATTAGATTATAATTTATATTAAAATCTGTGCAAGGAGATAAAGAGAGGAGACACCCACCGACGGTCGATCTCAACCCTTCGCCAATGGCGTAATATCTATCGTCCTAAGACGATGAACGCGATATACTCCTAGGTATTAAATTAATATTATTCAGTTTCAAAACTTAAAATAGTATCTTAAAGGAAAAATAATATTCATTAAATAAAAAAGTTACAAAAAATTATTAAGCATTGCGTACTAAAATAAAACATATTTTTAATAATCGTCAAAAGATTTCTCGTAGAAAAATGTATCCGCATCGTTGGCTATTAATTATTTCGAAGTTAATTTTAATGTATGGCGATACAATTAACGGGAACAAAGAGTGAACGTATCATTTTAATTAGTTTCTACGCCAATGGGGAATAATCAAGGGATGGTCCAAGGGACGCTTTATGGGCGGAGGAGCGAGAAAGAGAGACAGAAGCTGAAGGTACGTCGCATAGAGTAGGCAACGTGATAGAGTATTATAGTGAAGCAAAGATGGGGTAGGGACAGCATGCTTAGACGTAATGGGATACAACTTTGGACTTATTCCCGTTAAGATATTGAGCGTGCAACGGTAAGATGCTCGGCCTAACATGCTACACCTTAGAAAGGATTTTCCAGTCAAAACACTGATCTTGATGATGAAATCATCTTAATTCGCACGCGGTAAATAACATTTATTAATAAATACGTTAATATAAAAATATTTCTTTGTTTATTTCTGAAACATTAGGCTGCAATGTTTTAAGCAAATAATATCAATATTTAGACTGAACTATTGATATAAAAACACGAAGTCAAAAGATTAAAAACAAAGAAAGCAATCTCACAGGCAATTTTCACAATAAATATAATATTAGTAAAAAATTACAGGTATAACATTGGAGAAAAAATAAAAGTAATCGAAATCTAAGAATGTATTCTTTAAAATACAGGTGTCTCGATATACCAAGTGATATACTTTTATACATCATTTGATAAAATTTCAAAGCCGCAGCATAGATGATACGAAAAAAATATATACAATCTGCTCGAAATGTCGTCGATCCACATTTTTGCCGATATTGCCATCTAATAACAAAACACATGATCCGTCCGAACGTTTAAGGTGAGTGTAAGTAGTGCCCGTCAACGACAAGCGCGACGAACGAAGAGACCCTCTTTACTCGCCGCCGACGGTACGAGATGCGACCCGCGTTACATCCGAGCGACAGGACGATATCATGAATTATAAAATGATGGTAAAAGCGAAAGTTTCCAGTGGTTTCGCGAATCCAACAACGTGAGAGAAAAGGAGAAATGGAGAGAAAGACGGAGAGAGATGGAGATCGCGGCGGTGAACCAACCAACCAGCCAACTAACCGACCAGACAGGCTCCTCCTAATTTAATGAAATAGCGAAGGGTTAGGCTTCTAGCAGGTGAAGCGCCGAGCAAATGTTTAGGCAAAGTAACCCGACTACATGACGACTAGGTTGCAAACGTAGTTGTGCAGCGCGTTTACACGTTTGGTCATATGTCTATGTATCCTCTACGCTTGTCTCTTTTTCACGTCTTGCAAATCTTGTAATTTGTATTTATTTTTTTTATATTAAAATCTATTAACAAACTATTATTGTATAAATTTAGATAATTTAAATAACTCGTCCCACTATATGGAGATGAAATTGTAACGGTACGTTACTTTTACATTAATTTCCCGCGGGCACAGAAATAAAGAATAAGAATAAGTATAAAAATAACACAGAAATGTATTCTAAAAGACAAAAGAAATTGAACGTAATATATATTTTAAATTCACGACTTATATATCAAATCGCATTAAACGGTTTTGCTTCAAAATATAAATAAATTTGTACACGCTCTCTTAACAAACGGAGATAATCTCAGAATATCGATAAATTGCATCACCCTGTACCTATCTCTCGCTCTTTTCTCCTCGCTTCCCCTTTATCTTCGGAGAAGGATCCATTAAAATGGATGTGAGACGCTTTTTGACGATGGCGATGTGCTGGTTCGCAGCATTCGTGCCACCAGCCAGCCCATCGACCTCGCTCTCTGCCTCCGAGCGGTGAACATGCAAATGCGGAACCGGTTACGCGAGCGTTTTCACGTCCGGAACGAGGCGGTAACGAGAGAAATCCGACGAGACGTCTCCTGGATAATTTCCCTCCTAAGGCACACGAGAGAGTGTCCTACGCACACTCGATTATCGGCGTAACAAAAGGGCGGTCCCACGTCATTCGTCGTCTATGAATCTGAATGCTATTTATGAATAAAAATTCGGGGAAATTTTAAAAAATTTTTATTGTCTTATTTGCAATTCACAAGTACTGTACAATTAAATCGTGGAAAAAAAGATTGAATTTGATTTGAAACGAAATTATTTGATTTAATTACAAGATAGTT
The DNA here is from genome assembly GCA_901521435.1 of Crematogaster levior. Lineage (NCBI taxonomy): Eukaryota > Metazoa > Arthropoda > Insecta > Hymenoptera > Formicidae > Crematogaster > Crematogaster levior. The sequence continues at coordinate 314,508 of CABEGB010001169.1, read as the reverse complement.
CATAGCATTAGCTTCAATACATGTATTTTATTACTAATTTTATTTCTAATTTTATTTTCTTTAAACATACGAAGTAGTCGTTCGAGTTTCTCTTTTATGCGGTGTAAAAATATAGTAGAATTTTACCGAACAGTTCAACGAGTGAATTCCGCGAAAGACGGAAGAAAGTCGCTTCTGTAATGGACATCCCCACGTCGATACGCCTCCCTAACTTCAATCTGGATACTCGGCACAATACCGTTCTCATCCAGGAGGTCTGGTCAGACGACGATGGAAACGAATGGGAGGACGCGCTCACCGGTGGTAGTAATCTGGAGGTATTCCCCGGACAGCCACGCGCGTCCTGTCAGGATGAAGGCGGGAGAGAGGAAGAGGATGAGGAAGTGCGATGACTATACGATAGGCAAGGAGTGTCAGGCCAGGAGGGTGGAGGACGAGCCGCGAGAAAGTGAGTTAGAAAGAGAGAGACGGAGCACGGTCGTGATTACAGTGCCGTGTATTCAAATGGTCAGTCCGACCCACACCAATCACAACGAGCACCCCCCAACATCCCCGATACCCTTGTCTAATGCCAAAGGGACTAACACCGAGTGTACCCGGTGACACAGGAGTGTTCACACGCACGCACGGACGCAAGCACGCACCGACCTCTCGCACGTCGAATCGAGAAATGGTAATATGCAACTTGGCCGACAAGCTTCCCTCCGTCGACTGGAAAATTCGAAGGACCTCCCCAGAGATCTGACTGACCGTAGGACATCGAAAGACCTCGAGTCCCGGCCTTCCGTAATAATGATGCCCTTCGTTGAAAAGCGCCATGCTATTGCATCGCTTGATATGTTGCCCTCATGGAGACAAAGAAGACTCTCTCGTCACTCACCCTCATTGCTTTGGATACTATATTTTATATAAAATACAATACAAAGAATGAGATAATGTATTTTCAAAATAAAAGTGGAATTTCTTATTATTTCCGATTCAACACTTTAACAGTCTCGGATATTTGTGTAATTAACTCTGACGCTATAACCATCATAGTAATTGAAAAACATCGTCTATTAGATATAGTATAGTATCAAAAAATTGAAATTTAAAAATTATTAAGTCACCGTAAAATGTGTAATCATTGTACTTTTCTTTTTGTTTACTTTTATAACATAATTTTAATACATTTAGATTTAGATTTTTTTTAATTTTTATTAAGGAGAGGAGAGGAGAAACTAGGCAAATATATGCTTCTCAAATGTATGGTTGTCAAGGTTAAACATAACTAGACTCTCTCTCTCTCTCTCTCGTAACTACATTAAAATTATATTATAGGAAAAAATTAAAAAACTGACTAAAAAACTATACCAAATAGTATAGAAATTAAAAAACGTTCTTGTAAATTACTGTGACCGAGACATCTCGAACTAATAGTTTGTAACGAGCAAACATTATGTAAATCGAGTCGATCGTCGAACTCGAAAGATAACCTCCTTGTTGGCAGGCGCGATAACTAGTGGGAGACGAAGGAGATCTTGGAAGACGAGAAGGAGACAGTGAAGATGGCAAGAGGTTGTAGGACGACCCTAGTTAGTCCCAGGTCTATGAATCGTTAATGCTAATCAGGATCGCCAGGGCTGCGGACGAGGTGACGTCAGCCCTTCGTCAGAGATATGGACGCGACGAAGGGACTTGATCAATTAACCCTTCGCAATATAGATAAACTTCGAAGACCATTGGCTACGTCCTTCAGATTCCTATATGATTAGCTAAGCATAACATTAATTGGAAATTTGATGCAAATTCTAAAAGAGACTTAGAGGAATATAATAAAGATAAAATTATATCATTCTTTTATGCATTTTGTTGGAATGATCATATGCGAGTTTGGTGTATTAGCTGAAGAAAACTAAAATGAAAAATTTCCATCCATTATTAAATGTAACATTCTACTCTTGAAAAGAACCCAAATCAGAGGTCGAAAATGTTGTGATTATTAATAATAAAATTGGCTAGACGGGTCGAATAAATTGAAACTTGTTAATTAATGTTCACTGGCGAGAAAAAATTTGAAGTTGTAAAATGAAAAACCTACGATTTTTCTCAACATGATACTGTTAAAGTTTATATAATATAATTATATAATATATAATATATACATAATTATATAATATATATATACATAATATATATTATACATAATTTCCTCTCTCTCTAAATAAACATAATTGTCTATTTGTTATGTTTTCTTCTGAAACATATTTCTTCTCGAATATAAAAAAAGAACTAAAGAAAAGTTTTAAGTTTTATAAGAAACGTTGGTAAAATTAGCCACACATTTCAGACGATCGATCGATACCATACGCGCGGAAGCACAAATTAGTAGAAGATCATCCCTTTTCCATGGACTCAGCAGAATGTCGCGATACCGTAGAGCAAACATTTCGCGTAACGTTTGGGGTAGAGTTACGTTGGAGACCGGGGGATGGTTCCGTTCGGTTGCGACGTCGCCGCGAATCGCCTCGCAAGTGTGCCTTATCTACCGACGAGAATATAAATTTTACCGAAAGGTCGACGATGCGTTACGGGGAGAGCACGCATACGGCGATTTGTTATCGCCCATTATCCGTTGTTTGCTGCGAGCTTGACCACAAGATTAACGCTCGCAGACTATCGGCCATTCGTTTTATCGGTCACATCACACACGCGTATCAAGACTTTGCCACCGTGAAGAAACATACATTGTGACATCGTTTCTTATCTAATGTAATCGATTTCCAAATTCACAAAATTCTGATAATAAAATATGGAACATGATGTATATTAAATAATCATACATTATTATTATTATCATACAAATCAAAGAATCATTTGACTCTTTTAATTTTAATTCATTCTTAGCAAATATACACTCAGAGCATCCACTAAACATTTATTTGATGCTGTGTGAGGATAAGAAAAACGAAAGTAGAGCTTATTTCAAATTTTACGAGCATGCTACATTGACTTAATTCTCGCAAACTCTGACGAGCCGGAGAGCGTGCTCGTTGGAAAGCGCGAAGTGAAAAATGTGAGAAACTTGCCATTCCCAACCACGTGCAGCTGACGATTGCGTCACGTTCCACGGAAGGTACCGCGTGCAACGAATATGCAACGCGAAAATATAATTGTGCAATATGATAGCAAGAGATATTTATCTTTCAAGGCTTTTATGGACGCTCAACTTGGTATGAGTCTCGTTTGCTGTTAGTAGAAGCGAGTAAAGTTAATGCATACAGATATTAAAACCTTCCTGTACTATACATATATTCGTTGAACATGCAAACTTTGTATTTTTAGCAGATTGTCATACGTATCTTTGATGCAAAAGCATCCAAGATAAAATTAACTTTCACAATCTCTTCAGAAAAATCGTGAATATATAATCACACAGATTTTTAACAAATTTAAACGTTACAAAGTTTTTGCAAAGTCGATAATGAATCAATATAATTAACGAAATTTCAATTTATAATTTAATCACAAGGATAATTATAAGTTATTATAACAATAGTAGCAGTCAGTTATGATATCACTGAAGAAAAATTATAAATAATTAGTAGATATAATCTTTCGACGTTTAATACAAAATTTGCAAGTCACTCTGTACATAACAAGAGTCCGCCTATATTGAATCAACGGCTGTTTTTTTTGCGACTTCCCATGTGCGTGATATTCCGAGGACGAGTAAATATTCGGTACTGACCAGCTCAACGCGGACCGATGAGTTTTAGCGGCAACGCTGAAGGGAGTTAACTAGCGGGCTAACGAATGCAATATGTTGGAGTCGAGCTGAAAGCAGGAAATCGTTACAACGAGCGTTGGAGACCGAGCTGTTGGTCATTGTGAGCGCGAAAACGTAGCCCCGAAAAAATGCAGCCGAACAGCCGGCAGCGATTTTTGTCAGTTATTCAGTTATTAGTTTCATTCAGGGAAACGCTGGCTGTTCGCGTGTTCGATGCACTGCAGACGCGAATACGCCGCGTTTGCTTTGTCGTGGAACGAATTCCCACAAAAATTTCGCCTCCTTTCCATATCGCATTTTATTATTTCTTTTTTTATTCATTGCTATAAAGCGAACAAGTTAATGATCCTTTTCGCTACATGAAATACGAAATGAGAGACTCGCGTCTCGATGAATAATTATTATCTTAATTTCTGTCGGCTATGCTTCATTATGCCGGCGCTGTTTGATCAGTAAAAGCAAAATTATGGCGATCGTAGCAAGTACAGGTAAGTCGACATTTGCGTGCAAAATTCTCTCTAAAAATTGTTGGACCTTCCTACACCATCAATGCAATGCATAATGTAAAAAAAATGACTATTTAAACGAATAGATATTGTTTGTTAGAAAAAACGACGGAAGTCGTTCGCTGACTAGTCAAAAGATACTAACGAGCACGTCGGACGATCGATAAATCGTTCTCGTTATCGGGATCGCCGATTTCGGTTTTCCAGAAGTGCGTGCTTCTTCCTCAAGCACTCTCGGAAGGGGCGGCGAATGTCAGAAGGGGGGATAGCGATAAATTCCGCAAGAGCTGCGTAAGAACGGGGGTGGAGGGCGCCTCGTCGATAATAAGGGGATGATCTCGCGATAAGGGCGGCGGCATTAATTGAGATTCCAGATAGAGTGTGGTAACTTTTGCTCGGAGCCGCGAGCTCGGATAACGATCGCCGGAACAATGGCAGCTGCGGCCGCATCTGGGCTGCATCGAGAGAGCCCGTGAGAGAAGAGACCGTGCTCTCGACCAAACAGACAGGGTGCAGGAAGAAAGAAACGGGGCGCTGCCCTGTGAACGAAAAAAGAAAAGAGATGGGGGAAACGGACTTTGCCTCTTGATGCCGCGGGAGAGTCCATAAATCTATTCGCGGGCGATAACTCGAATCTCGTCCTTCCTCTTTTCTACTACTCTTTTCGTCTCGCTCCGCTTTTCCTGCCATTCCAGCGATTGGAACATTGATCGTAGCTGTACCCGATAATATCCTTGCTATCTGACATAAATTGTGCAAAATCTCTCTTTGTTTTTCTTTCTAAGGTAGAATTACTCTGCCATAGCAAAAATACAACATTATAAATTTATTTTGATTAATAACGATTTTGTTTGTCATTATAACATAAGACAAGGTTTATCAATTATTATCTTATAATAAGAAAAAGATTGAAGAGCGTACACATTGTGTGTTTCATATCGACGATGACTAAAAAAATTCGAATATAAAAAGTTTTAAAGCAAGGAAAAAATAATTTTTAAAATTATATTAAGAAATAAAATAAAAGATGAGCTTTCCTACTGTGTCTTTGTCAAATACGTATAATCTATTATAACTCATAGTTTTCTTACTATTCTTAAATTAGATTGTATATTGCTGTCATTCTTCCTGCAAATTTATTGCACTATTATTCACAAAATGTGTTTATAAATAATGGGTGTATAAATAATGTATGTGTAATGTACGTATAAATAATAAATAACATAGCAATAATGTCTGTAGTATATTGAATATAAATCTACAAGATCGCTAAATTTAAATGATTGCACGGATCAGTCATTTCTGCAGGATTAAAGCAAAGGATTCTGCAGCGTGCTGCCCTCGGACGACGCTAAATCGAAGTCGAATATAATCTAACTAGCTGACAAGTAAAGACTTAAAAATATCTTTTAATTATATTTACAGGATTTCATCCATAAATAATGCTATACAATAAAAAAAAATACTACGTTCTATGTAAGAAAAATCAGGCATGATTCCAGATCTTTTTTGACTGATTTATATAAGAATTTTACTTGCAAGAAAATAATTGTATGTAAATGTGATAAAAAAAATTATTAAAAATCTTTCATGACTTCAAAGAAGAAAAATCTATAAAAAATAGATGCTCAAGTAAATCAATATTATCAAAGTGAATCAATATTTGATAATATCACTTATTATTACCATTGTCGATCTAATTGTGCAATTAGTAAGTCACATTGTGTGTTTAGAACAAATTTGAATTGAAAATTCCGTGAGCTACAGAAATTGTCTTTGTAACAAAAACACGATTCACCAATGTATATCTACAATGTATTCACGTTTGCAGGCATATTTTAGGGAAGCGATTGTATCTCTATACATAAGTGTTGTAATGTTACATGTCTTACAGTGCATAACTATATACTGCATAAGAGCGTGATAGGGGTACGTAATAAAGCATGTACGTACGTAAGATGTTAAGCATCATTGAGGCCTTCTGTTTCCCGTATAGATTTCACCGATTCAATCTGATAAATTTCACTGGGCGGATATATTCAGGTAACGGAAACCTATTACAAGGCGATATCTATCGAGGTGGGGCGGACGGGAGAGCCGCCTGGAGAGAAATAAAGAGCGATTGCCTCGGTAAATCAGAGTCCTCCACCCGCGCCATCGGGACTACGCCACCGCCCTTCGTACTCGTCCGGAACACCTTCCTTCCGCCGAGTCACTGTGCTGCATACCAGCCACGAAACGAAGAACACGAAGGACATACGTATCGGAACATTAGCGGACCTCCATCGTCCCCGGCTTCGTCTCATCTCCTCGTTCGTACGCTTCAACCCATTCGATGCCCTTACGAGCGCGACGAGGGGCGGCATTACCACACGCGCTCACCCCCAAAAGTATTTCCCGAACAGCGATAAAGCACCGCGATGTATCATCCGATGCGCGCGACCGCGCGCGGCTAATAAATTCCTGTCGAACACGACCGGAATCCTCCTGTCCTCATTTCGTCGCGCGGTTACACGAAACTGCCGAGAATTGTTTATTCTCTGACTAACTGGTACACAATATCCGATGGAGAATCGACGATTGAGGAGCACACGGGCACATGAATGAAGAACATTCGCATTATTTTGAAATCATCAAGTTCAAATTTCCGAATGACCTAAATTTAACTGGGAAAAAGTAAAGAAGCTCTTTATGTTTCATTATTATTAAAATCAAAATTCTTCTTTTGAAAGAGCAATATAAAAAAATGTATGAGAAAAATGTGTCAGAAAACATCTGCCGAAAGCAAATTTTTTTTTTTTTAATAAAATAATTTCGTATAATATCCTTAAAATTAATTCCTTCAATTTTTCATAAAACTTTACAAAATATAACGATAATACTTGCGCTATCTCGAAAGACAAAATGTGTCTGGTAATTTTTCAATATTTATCAGACTGTCTCATGAGAGACTATTGCAGCCACTCTCGTAGAAAATGGCAATACTGTACGTGATATAGTTCAGAACGAGAAGAACATATACGCGCGGCAAGCTTTTTGGCCATACCATCGCTAAACCCCGTCCACGCTCACGTAATAATAAATCGAGCGATCGCCATCGATAACAACTGCAAAGATACGCCGTTATCTCGCGCAGCGGACGGTCTGGCCGTTTTATAGATAATTTATTGGCTGAGCAATTTGTAAGGGTCCGAATAATGGCGCAGAATCCAACGAAATCCTGCCGGCTATACCAACTCGACTAAAGACACGTGAGTTTATGGCCAGGGTGAAAATCCCCCGAATTCACTTACTGCTTTAGTTTCAGATCTTCCTCTATAATTCATCACACGCGCAAAACAGAGAAGACGATATAAAATTTCTTAGCTATTTAATTTATATTTTTATCAAAGTCAAATACATTTTACAGTAAATTCTTTGAGACATCACTAATGAATGCAAAATGCTCTCTTACTTTTACGAATGTTTTACATATTGATAAAATATTGTAATCTTATAAATTAATACTAATATTTGCTTTAAATTTTTAACTTTTATATGGCTAACGTGCTTTTTATGTAAAATATAAATTGAATTAGATCAAAATCAAAATGTAGTTCAACTTACACACATGTGTGTAAAAGAAACAATATTTTTTTTAAATCACTTAATATTTATCCTGTTATATTAGATGTGAAGAAGGATTCTCGACGAAGAAAAAATCGGAGAAGATATCAGAAACTTGAAAATAAAATAGACATCGGAGGTGAAAGTCAGGAAGAAGATCAAGAATAAGTAAATGAATAAATAGACAAAAAGAAGAACATCAAACTACAAAGTACAAATGTTTGTTCGTTGAGTCGCGACATTGTTTTTTTACGGAACTCCGGTCTTTATCTTTATCACTATTTTGTATGCCTTCGCTCAAATATTTTTTTTAATTCGAATAAAAAGACTATATATACCGCATATTTAATTGCGCTATATATTTGCCTTGAGTATTACTCAAACATACCTAAATTAAAATATATATATTAATTTCAGATTCAAAGAATAATTATTTGAAAAAAAGTGTTTTCACCAAAGGCATGCATTTTTTTTGTTGAAATCTGTGGTTGCGATTTTCATTCGACAACTACCATCTTCATAGTAGCTCTTTGCGTCGAAATTTCCACGGGATATTCAGGACGTCGGAGAAACTTGGAAATTATAAACTCGTCAGGCATTTACGAGAAACGATTAAAGCCAGCCCACATCGTCATGGATAACGGTGACGAGAGAGGAGAAAATGGACGAGAGGAGAGAGAAGAGGTGGAAAGAGAAGAGAAGGAGAGAGAGAGACTTCTATCGTGGCTAAGCCGATGATAGTCACCGCACGCACGTTTCCGAATTCTGCCTCCGTCCTTCTCATTCATCGTGTATCTTTCCATCGTCTACATCCTTCTCTATCACATACGAAACGATTTATCAAACTAGCGCCAGCATAACGGCTTATTCATGTGCGCGGATCCTCTCGAAAGCGCGGCTTAACCATCTACCTCCTGCGTTCTAACACAGGATTTTTCGGGATTCCTCAATAGTACCGTTAATGTTTCGCGACAGGTACGTTGACATTTTTTCTGACTGTATCCATAATCAAAATAGTTGAAATTTCCATAAATGATTTTTAGATATTTATTTTTATATTATAAAAAGACAATTATGTATTAATTTTTGATATACAAATTGAACTTGATATCAATTTTTGAACGTAATTCACTACACCTGAATCCCAAAAAGTAAATGAAATAATGTAAAATAAAATAATGTAATTTCATACGTTTTTGTACTTTATATCGAATCAATGTAAAGTCAAAAAGTACATACGTGTAGTATGTATTCGATGTAGAGAGAAAGAGAAAGAAGAGAGAGATAATTATGGCAAAAAGCAATCTCATAAAAATATTATAGCAATTACTCAATTACCATAAAAACAATTATAATGAGATCAAAGATGACAAAAATATCAACCAGTATTCAATCATTCATCGGTGCATTAACGATCAAATTGACTAATCATTTCTGGTTAGTCATAGTGTATACAGACTTCGTTTAAATTCACCAGTAAAATTACGCGTAGTCGCATCGTTCCGAATTACATCTCGTATTTGCATCTCTTGGACTGATATCCTCGATGTCAAAATCGTGCGGAGGGAAGAAGAAATAGATACTTCCACGGACCATTGAGATTTATTGCTCGTGCTTCCTGCTTGCTCCGCATCAGAATCGATTTCGTTTGAGAAGAGAAGGTCGCCTTTTGCAGGAAGAACGGAAGCTCGAAGAGGTATCTCTTTGCCTTCGTACCAACGAAAGCTCGTGATCTCTTATTCCCACTCTCTCTCCATCTCTCTACGCGCGACGGGATACAAAAGTTTCCCAAATATCGGATTGACGTATCGCTTCGAAAATAGCGCGGCGCGTAAACAACCGATATGTATTCGCATCACGCGGAACGTCCCGCGGGATGTCCGCCTTCTGGATGCATCCACGTGTCTCACACGACGACGGATGCTTCAAGGAGAAAAAGGAGCGACCCGGCGAGAGAATAGCAACACGTCAGAGGAAAGAGGGGTCACTACAACAGCGGTTTCGCTCCGTGAAGTGGAAGTTTTTCCCGTTGCATTATTATCGTGCAAGTCTGAAATACGGTTCCAAAATTGATTGATGCCGGCGCAGTTATCGATATTGATCGTGGCATATAAAAATATATGAAAGAGGATGTGATTTATCTTGTTTTCGGTTACGAAGCAGCCCGTGTGTCATATTACTGATTTACTATAGATATTGGACCAAAATGAAAAAGAGAAGTAGGGACGATTTTTGCAAGGCAAATTTGAATCGTATGAAAAGATTTAAGTTCAGTCTTAAAAAATCTGCTATAAAAAATGATATATTAATCTGTATTAAAAGTGTTACGCTAAATATATTGAGCATACCTTATACTTAAATGTCATTGAAAACGAAATTAAGAAGAAAATAAACTTTTCAAATCTCGCGTGTCTATCTTTACATTGTAATTATACTCCCTTACAAATTATCCATTTTGCAAGAAATACTCGCACACTTAACTAACTTTTTCCGATATATAATAAAAATATTATACCACATTACTTCTTGATAACTGTGACAGCTTTGACAACTTAATATTATTCGATATCGAGCATTCAGCACAATTACCTATATTTTCCAATTGATTCATATCATATTGATCTGTTACTGCGTCATAAAAATATCGTTGATTGAACACAGGACAATGATTGTTTCACAATCGTAGCAGAAAATGATGACAAGAGGCAGACATTAAGGGAATCCCAAAGTTTTCAAAATTATCGGATAAAGTCGCGCGAAGATGACGACGAGTATTTAGACTCGCGGACGAACCAGTCGCGAACGGGCTCAAAACAATACCCACTGAGATAACGTAGCTTTGAACTTTGTTCCGCTTCAAGCTCGATAAGTCGGACTGAGCCCCGTGGCGTAAAAACTGCGAAAGTTCGCCCCCAGTTTCTTTGGCCCCGTTAAACAAGTTCGTGCGACGGTGTTACGGTCAGACCTCGCTTACCGCTATATCTGGAGTGGCGCGGTTACGAACAATTTAAGAATTTTTATCTAAACTTGTGCGGAATGCTACGTTTAATTACGAAATAATAGTAAAGATTCCCGAGCGATGGCACAGTCGCCAGGCAGCCCGTTCGTTTGTAAACTTCTCTCATAGTTCAGCACTTTGCGGAATATGGTCATAGCAAACTGCTTTCAGAGCGCTCCTCGGAAATTATTCCTGCAAACGCTGATTCGCAAAGCTTCAAGATATCAAGGTAAACCAAGTCAATAATCTAATGAGATCGGAATCGATTAACGATCTATTATACTTGCACTTGTTTCGCTACAATTTCTATCGATAGTGAAGTCGTCTTTTTCCAAGCATTGTCAAACAGACTTTTGTGACTAATTTCGAAACGGAGTTAATCTGCAGGTATCCTATGCGAATCATAAGAAATTATTAGTACGGACTATATATGGTTGTATAATATCTGTTTAATGAAACTGCTCGTAAAACGGAGGCTAAACAGAATATAATGTGACTGTTAGAAAAATGACTTATGAGAACATCAGATTGTGCCAAGTTTACGAATCACTTCAGTATGACGAATTAAGATTTAATAATCCGCTATTTCCTTTCTCTGTCCTTTTTTGAGACGAATTATTTTTCCTGCACTACTTGCAATTCTTACAATGTGATAAACGTAAATATTATATTATTTATATTATTAGAAAAATGTTTCAATTATTTACTACATTTTGTTACTGTTGTAATAAATTTATAAGCTTTGTATAAAACGAATAATACTATAATATTGCCGAAGTATAATAAAAATATACGTTGCTAATTCCCTTCCTTTCTAATCAGTACCCTATTTGTCAAAGCTCCTAATGCCAGATACTCTTATGGCAAGTATCAGCAAGATTAGTCCGGAACAGCGGGGTCATATTAAGAAGTAGGCGGAAAGCTTGCGTGCGGGAGAGAAGCTGACCGCATTAGTTCCAACTCGTATGTACAGGAGAGAAAATGGCAGTAAAGGACCAACTAATCATAAAGGACGCGGTAACGAAGTGAATTAATCAATGGATTAAACGCGAACTACGTGCAGCACACGGGACGGAGAAGAGGTGGCGAGGGAAGAACGAGGGGAACGAACTGGAAGGGGACGACTGGACGAGAGTGGTGCGACCCTGACGTCTCTCGTTTGTCACACAAATAACCGAGCATTTGGCGGGGAACGTTCATCTAGCGGCATCCGCTCGATGGACAAACTCCATGGAGGATGACGAATTCCTATGGGACCGTGGGCCGCACGTATAACCTCGGTATTTCACCGGATGCTCGCCGTATTCTTGTCAATTCCGGGGGCCATGTAATTTGAAAGCCTCGAACATAAATGCGCATATAAAACGTTGCATAATCTCATCCTAGTATCATTAAAGTTGAAACATATGCGGATAATTTATAATTATTCTTAACATTTGTGTTATCACTTTAATTAATTCGAGTTTATTACAATTAATTTATATATGAAATAATCATATAAACGAATCATAAGATTTATATATCCTTATGTGTGTAATTCAGCTCATATTGTCGTAATTGATCGTTGTAATATCCTTAGAATAAAATAATTTTATATTTTATGAATTATATATTTATTTAAGTACTTAAACTGTAATGAAAATATAATGAATCGCTCTCCAAGAAATCCTAATATGGGAAATAATGAGAGATGATTCGTATCAATGTGTAAAACAAGATATGATCATTCTGACATTGGGAAAATGGCTTTCCGCAGACCGCGAAAGGGTTAAATTACGCAGCGCTACCTCGGGCGACGACGAACTATTTTCCGCGTCAGAATCCTAAAATCAATCTTGGCGAATGACAAGAGAACTTGCGCGTGATTAGTCCCGGAGGAGTATCTCCCTTGCGGTTAATTCCGGGCTCGCTGCTACTGGAGGACGATACCTCACCTTCATCTTCGAGAACGATGGAGAGAGGAGAAGAAGGAACGGGAGGGGAAAACGCCAGAATCCAATATGAGGCAACACCGCAACGTACCAAACATCCGTCGGTCCTCATCTTCTCCATTTCCTATGCTGAGGACCGCCAATGTGCCGCTGGTATAGAAGACATCCGCGGCTGTGCCGGCACACGACAACGTCAGATCCGTAGTCTTTGATGGCAAAGTTTTCCATCCGGCATGCATCGACTCACGGAAATGGATCGCAAGTTTTCCACGTATATGAGACAGACGATAAGGCGAAAAAAGAGGAAAAACGATGGCGTATACATAGGAGAAATACATTAAGTCAAAAGAAATAATTCTATTCTTATGGATAATAAAATATTCAGATTAATCTTCTCAAAACAACAACTTCTTACCTCACAAATGTTCATTAGAGCAAAAATAATAGCTATAACAGCGGTTAATAATTTTGTACTTTGTTATAGCGACAGTACGTATCGGAGTACGTATCGAAGGTATAGTAGAAGTGATTACAGAGGTCTCTTGTAGATTAACTTAGTTGCGAGGAAATGGTGTAAGCGTTTCTTGATGTCCCGAAAAGGGTCATGGCAAAGTTTCCCCGGCGGTTTTGATAGAAACTGACAATGCTAGATAATGTCGACGACGACGTCGACGAAGAGCAAGCCCGGACCAAGGAGAGCCGCCTAATGGCGGTAATGGCTAATAACCTTCGAATCTATCCATGCTAATGACCGATGCCCTCTCCAGTCAGAAACCACTTGTACCTAATACGCTTAATACCCGAAGCAACTTGGCACTCAAGCCAAGTTCAGAGCCTGCCGCGGTGAGTCTAGCTTGAGTGCCGAGAAGACACGCGTCACATTACCTATCCAAGCGCTAACGCTACCGAAAGTCCCATGACCTGGGACCAAGATAGCGAATAGGAAAGTACGAACGAACGAACGGCGGCAATGGCGATAACAGCAACGCGAAAGACAGAAGAGTCGATAATGACGTCACCTGGCGCGCGTCGCGAAACTTTCGAAGAGTTTTAATACTCCGGCCGACGGCAGTTCCGTGGCTCTCCTCTCCTAAACTCGAATGAAATAAAGAGGCTGCTCGCTCTGACAATTCCTTTGTCTCTGGCACACTCGTGCTCGATGCGTAAGTACAGGAGGATTAAAACTTTATCATAGAGAAAGACTAATTAGCAGGATAATAAAAATCGAAGATGTAAAGAATGATTAGAAATGTATAGTAATTCAAGTACAAAGTTTCCTGTGATAGACAAATCATAATGCAGCCATAATGCGAAAAAAAGAATATAATCATTCTCCGTTCTTTCGAATCCACTTTTTAATATAAAGCCTTATTAAGGGTCGTGCATAAAAGAGAAAAACAAGAGTCTAGATCGGAATTTTTCAGAGGGCGGTCGAAGGACCGTCAAAGTGACGAGCTGTCAACCGTGGGGCGGCAGGAAATTATTGAGCTAATTGCTGATAACTTGGAACGTCCAACGAAATACTCGAGTCAAAAGTGAATAACGTTGGAGAGGGGTGGAAGGCAGGAAAGGACACCAAGGAAGGGTGGTATATCACAGCAGCAATCATCAGGAAGAAGAGTTTTTCTCTCTTTTCTAGCGACGTGGTGAAATCGTCTCCTTCCCTTTCCCTCCCCCTCCCTTTATCTCCCCCCTCTCTCTCTCTCTCCTCTCCAGACAGAAATACGCGAAGCCGCTCGCGCGCTGCCAGTCGAAAAGACTGGCTTTTCGGACGCTTAATTGGACAAAGCCCCAACCTTCCTTAGCGAGGGCCAGACACTCAGTCTCGGTCGCAATATGCCGAAAAAAAATATGAATCACTTCTCACAGAAAGCAAGGGGGTGCGTACGAGTGGAGGACAGTACGCGAGGCAAAGGGAAGAAAGAATTATCAACGTGGTCACACAGCAAAATTCTGTACGAGGGAGTATAAAACTCGCTCGAAAATTACAGTCGTGCACGATTTAACGCTTTCCTGCCAAATAGAAAGTTTTATCCTTTTGCAAGTAAATTTCAATCTCAAAATTTAGAAGAAATTTCTAGGCTTTTACGAAAAAGAGAAGCAGAAATGTGATGAAAATGTCTCCTTAAACCGCAAGGAAGTATCGTTAGTTACGAAGAAAGTCCCGATGAAGGCGAGCGCGATACAGACGGTGGCAGCAAGGGGTTGAAAGGTGTCCCTCTACATCTTCCATCTTGTACTCTCCACGCCTACCTTCCTCCTCGAGTCTGCTCGAAAGTTGGCTCACCATTAAGATCCTCTATTTGCACTGTCGGCAGCCACGTCGTTTGATATTAATGTTTTTCTTGCGACGTATTTCGTGCGCCGGTAATTACCAGTGCAAACAGCCGGCACGAGGAAGAAAGAAAAAGAAAAAGAAAAGAAAAAAGCGAAAGAGTGGCATGAAGGAGTACAAGTAACGCTCGGTGTTTTGCGAGACCTGAATTAACGCGCCCGAAGGGAAATCGTACTAACTATCAATTGATTCATCTCGCTAAAGTATTTAATTAAAAACATCGAGCAGTCACATTTTTTCGAGCAGTTTTAATTATTTCTCTTGTGTAAATAGTGACCAATATTTATAATTTAAATGTAGCCAATTAATTAATAAATAGAAAGTTTGCTATAAAAATTACAATTAATTATTAACATCACTTAGATATGATACATATAAATCGATATGATAAATCGATATGATACATATAACAAATTCACCCCGTATGCTTCGCAGATTCTAATTAATTTCGAATTAATATATAGTCTCTCGGAATAGTTATTCTGTTGTTGTCCGAGCATCGTAACTGCACAAGCGAGAAGACGAAGAAAATCTTCCGACCAACCGGCGCGTCTCACAATAGTCGCTCATTTGTCTCGTGGTAGCTAATGAAATTATAGCCAGCGGCCCGACGCGGTCATCTTTCCAGGGGTGCCTTCTTGTATCTCTCTCTAGTTCTCTCCCTTTTTCTCTAGATACGTCGACTACGCGGATCGCAAAAGCAAGAGAAATTGAGAGAAAGAAAAAAAAGAAAATGAGAGACAGAGAAAGAAAGAAGAGATTCTCTCAGGGGGCCTTTGCGAGTATAAGAAGGAAAATTGCAGGAAAACTTGTTTTGCGGATATCTCTTTGAGCACTTCTCGCAGATGACGAGGACCAAGTGGCTAATATTGCGTCAGTCGGTCACCGACACCTCGTTCGAGCAAAGCACGACATTATGAAAGAGGAAGAGAGATGAAGAGAAACAAGAAAAATTGGAGCCATTTGCCGAAGAAGTTAATCTTAAAATTATAATAAAAATTGTTCATAATTTACTTATCATCCAACCAATTTGGTTAATTCTCTAATACATATTTTACTTTTCATAAATAGTAATTAATGAAGTAATAGTAGTTCTCATAAATGTCACATAATCGAAATATGCTCACAAGCGGGCAAAAAAATTTTGAAAAATTATTTGAAAAATGTATACTTATAAAAAAAGATCCCACTTGAGAGAGTCGATATACCCAAAGATTAACAGCTTTGCAGATTTATCATTTGCCATTTTCCGTTCAAAGTTACGGGAACAAAATTTATATCAACATCAAGGCAGTCTTATCAAGATATGTTAATTTGAAGAAGTAGAGAGTGGCGTAGAGTCTCCCCGGTAATATTTCCGTCGGTAGTTACGCAAAAGGTTAACGTGTCGTTCGTAGGCCAGGCGTATCCTGGAATCCAGTTATCAGCTAATGAAAAGAAGAACGGCGGCTCAATCTGCTTCTTTCAGGAGCTCCGTAACTATGTAGGCGGGAAGGAGGCAAAGGGCGAGGGAAATCCGCGGCCCCCGAAAAGAGCTTATCTCGGCCAGAATTTTTTAAGATTAGCCTCTTGTGTCGTATTAAGCGAGGACCGTTTAAGCCAGCTAGCGTACGAATTGGGGTAGCTGACACCCTCCCCCATCCCGTTCTTCCTTTTGCCTGCCGACACCCTCTGAACCTCTCCCACCTTGCCTCGCGAGACACGATAGTGCACGTAAATAGCTACTTGTCGGATTGTTCCAGCACACATTCCTTTCGGCTCGGTCGAATTAGGTATTTCATAGCGTGACCTTACGGCGTACCAGGCCAAAGATAAAATCGATAAAGATAACTTCACGCGATGAGGCTCGCACGCACGACAAATTCGGAAGTGCGACGTGTCGCGCTATGCATCTATACGCTCTACTGACCCAGTTAATGTCTGACTCATAAGGCACGAGAAACGCGTAGCTATGCACTAATCGATTTAAAATTGTTTTTTCTCTATATATGTCTGTGTAAAGAGATTAAAATAAAATAAAATAATCAGATTGTCCGTGTATACTTTTTGAAAAATTTTTAGGTTAAATAAAAATATTTATATTATACAAATAAGACAAATAATATCCTATTTTATTACTCTCACGTTGGTTATAACTTAATTACAAAATTAACATTATAATACAACAATTTAAGATTAAAGTATATATTAAAAATGGAGAATTGAAATCAATTTTATATCACATATATTTCAGGAAATATCTCTTTAAATATATAATGTTGATAACTCGGAAGTACTCTTGTTTCCAAAACCGCGAAACTTCAAAGATATCTCAACAGTGCTTTGCCTTTCTTACGTAACGTTAATATTATTATTTCCACGGTTGACTCCCGTCGTGCCCGACTCGTTTATTTTTCTTCGCTTCCCACCGTCAGGAATGGAAGAGGGTTCAACCAAGCTAGTACCGGCCTCGCTCCGCAGCCGCTGTCGTCCGTTCGTGGCAAACGGTTTTTCCCGCAATTTCCTCGGGACTGCTTGTTACGCAAGTTTTCCACCCCAATTGACTGCCCCCTCCTCGACCAGATTATTTTTATAATTTTTCTTGGCGCCCGCCCTCTCGCCATGAGAGCAACCCTTTGGCCGCCTCGAAACGAGGCTGCCCAACCCTTCACGCAACCCCTGCACCTGCTCGCCGTTAATTTTTATTAGGCGAGCGAATGACGCGAGAGCACCTCCAGCTCGATTAACAAAGCTGTCTGTAAGGTCTCCTTGCCTCGTATAAGGCGTTTTAATTACAGCGACTGGCAAGAAACTTTTTTCATTTTCAGCCCGAGCTAACATTAAAAATTCATGGAAATTAATCCATTTGCGAACATGGCATGTCATGTTCCAAAAGCAATGTTTCACAAAAGCTCTATCGCTTCTTCAACACTAACTCTTCTTAAGCAATCGAATACGCATTCTAGTCTAGTTCTAAAGAAAAACCGCAGAGTCACTTTTGTTTTACATATAAACCTAAATATAAATGATTTAATTTCAACAAAAACAAATTGTTAAACAATAAGATTGTTATAATATTTACAATATTGCTTAAGTTCATGAATATTTTACATGTAAAGTATCGTGGCTCTTTTACTTAAAAGATTGCCAAATTTAATGGTAGCTTTCTAACTGAGCGTCTCGATTATAATAAGTAATTCAATCAAATACAAAAATAAGCATTCGTAATCCAGCTTGTGACTGTTAAATCCACGGCATCGAAACGAAAGCCGGTCCGTTCGGAGAACAATAAAGTAATCAGACGAAATTTTCAGATCGAGCACGGAGAAAAGCACGGAAAAACTCGGCGGAGGTTTTAAATGCGGGCAACCGCCCCGGTAGGGCGAGAGAACGTCGAGAGTTCCTGCATTTCACAAGCCATTGTACACGCTCCTTCCGCATCGAAAGAATTTTAATATTTGCCAATTTAGCCAGCCTCCGGGAGGTAAAGAGCCGGATTTCCACGGGTGCGATAACCACATCAAGGCGCCTCCGACGGTTCAACTTTTACCTTTGCGTCGGTCAGTCCGCGCGCACCAGCCGAAGAAAGAACCGTAACGAAACGGGATAGGCACGCCTCGAAACAATCTCGAAATCAACGAATGTGATTACAATGAGCAACGGAGTGGCCGATTAACGAGTCAGAGTAACTCGTGTCTGATATTGTTGCTTTATCTATCAGATAGCGCTTCGCATATCCTACACATCACTCAATTAAATTACAAATACTGCAAATATATATAATCGCATACAGAAAATAAAACGCAATAATCTTATTCTTGCCATAAATATTTAGAAGATGCTATTAAAAAGCACAAATTTGTTTTAGATATTGTTTTAGAAATATTTAAACTTCTCAGAATTTAGTAACTATTTAGTAACTATTGAGCAATATCTTGTTTGTGTAAATTTTGAAACTCCAAGTCGATCGTTAAACAAAATTAATTCTTTTCTTGCCAAACGCTTAGGCAGACTTAGCATAGTGAAAGGAACAGGCGTGAGTAGATGCGAGCACTGTCGTGGCGAACTTTGATATTTCGTAATTCCATTGCTCGCAATTAGGGCCGGTAATTACCATAACCATTAGCGGGCCAGCGGGACGCGGGTCCGAGAAACTACCCGGAACACTCGGGATACCCCGGTTGTGTCCTGTGGACATAAATACTGGTGGTCAGGCTGCTGGTAGAGAGCGGTGACCATCCCCGCGGCGGGAACGCGCGAACTCCCCCGACGGCGCTGGACACACAATCAGGAACTTGCTTGAGGAATGCGACCGCAGCCAGTTTCTTAGAGCGGTCGAATTAAACTCGTTCCGCGCGCCAACGCCGAGGAAGCGGCGTTCCATACGGTCGACAAGGACCGCAACCGGAAAGATGTCCGAGGTTGGAGACGAAAACGATGGCACGCAGCCAGAACGCGCGAAATCCCACGAAGGCCTTTGTACGAGAGGCACGAAGTGCAACGACGTGATACGTGAACAATGTACATATAACATTGTAACGAATGGCTCATTCGATGCAAGAATATCTTACTAAATTTCAGCCGAAAATACTGAACTTTTGCACAAATACCAAATATCGTTAGACAAACTTGAAGATATATAATATTTATCAAAATTTTAAAAACTTTCTGTTCTTAAATAGTTATTAAATAAATTTGCTAAAAAGTCAAATGAAGATGGTGGGATATATTTTCAAAGTAATTAATAAGTTTACTATTTAATTAAAAGACGATATACAAAAGGATTATATACAGAATCGTATGCTCTCTCATTGCTTATTTATCACGCTATTCTAAGAGATTTTATATTTGTATTCGTAAAAGATCCCCATAAATAAATTTTAAATATATCTCAAAAACTTAAAAATTTGCTTTAAATTTGATGTCATTATATACTTGTTAACATTCACTATTGTTTTATCACAAAGCGCAGTTTTAGACGTACCGACTCTTTAGGAAATGTTAAACATTCATCTTCAGCAAAATATACTTCTGCGCAGAAAACGCTTAATAATCAAGAGAGATCGCGGATGTTGAGTTTGAAGAGTAAATTCAATTAATTCCGCGTATCAAGTTTAAACCAGTCACAGCGCTTGAAATGTCCAATTTTCTGAATGGAAAAACACATTAGCCAAATGTTCAATTGCTGCCCCGACGCGGTCCCACCCAGCAACCTCGCTTCGTCGACACCGCAACTGCATTTCCTCTGCAATGGCCACAACAACTTTGATTCTATCCCAACCCTGTGCATCTATTTTCTTTTATACCTTCACATACTCCTTCGCACCCTCTCTCGATTTTCTCTCTTCCCCTCAGTTTCTACTGTTTCTGATAACAGTATCAATTAATCTGGCCCTCCGACCCTGAACGTTCACCCGGCGCAAATCGGTATTTCCGGCTGAAACTTCATTTCCTAATCTACGCACCGAGGTTCCCAGCCTCGTTTCGTTATTTTCGTTTCGCAACCCAGGGGATTGTACTTACATTGCAGCTAGTATCCTCTAATGTCAATTATTATAATTTCTCTTCCGATCAAATGGCAGAAATTATAATATTAATACATGGAAAACAACAGAATTGTTGAATATAAGTAATGTAATATACTTACATACTTGTATCAATGTAAAATACAAATAAACATACTTATGAAAATATCTGATTATATAATCTATACATATATAAACATATACATACATATTAATCACATGTTCTATACATGTTGTATATTCTTCTGTGTGTGTGTGTGTGTGTGTACTAGCAAAATTTTCTTTATCAAAATCTCTTATCTTATGTTAAAATTTGTTTAAATCTGAGTATTCGCAATGACAATTTTTTGAAATTAATGGAAGCATTATTGCCACCAAGGTTAATCATGTGAACGTAAAAGAATTTCTTTAGAGGAGAAGCACTGACAACATATATAAAAATTTATACGATATTAATTATAAGCAAATATGAACAGTTAGACATCCAAATGATAATTCTGGCTTCGATAGCTGTTCATTTTCTCGATCTCATTCCGACAGATCCGTAAGTCCCGGGGGATGCGAGATGTCCCGAAGTCGATAGTGATTAAAACTTTGACTTAAACTACCCGACCAGAACTCGGTTGGCTATTTGAGGATAGATTTGGTATTCCGGATATGTGAGAGCCGCGAACCCGGCACAACGAATTGATCCGTTGTACAAGGAATGAGAATTGACACGAACGCAGTAGCAATGATCAATGCTGATCGCAAGAGTGGCACTACTCTATATTTGCAAGGATGGTCAGATTTTCTCGAAAATCTCGTAATGTCTGCAACAATATCTATTCTATTCAGCTTTTTAACATGAGAATTCGATTAATGGTTAGCCAGTGTCTAAGACTTAATATAGCTAATTTATTCAAACAACATATACATAACCGACTAAATATAAGTTGCAGATATATCGAGAAAGCATAATTATTTACAACCAGACCATAAGCGATGCATAAATAGAAGCAATCTGTTATTATATTGTTGAAATAAATGAGATAAATAATCGGGACACAAATTACACGGATAAAAACTACGACCATTTAATGGTCAGATTTGGCTCTTGATCATTTACTCAAAATCTATATCTAGAAAGATATAAAGAAGAAAGATACTGCTGAAGATTTTGAAGTGTTTACGTTATTAAGCAAATGTACAAGGATCCTGTATGGGGGGCCCGGCATGCGGGTCTAAACGCCGACTAAGCACCATGAAATTCTCATCGATCGCGACGACGACGACGATGTCGACGAAGAGAGAGAGAGAGGCGCCAGGAAGACCGACACGTCGATTTATAACGCACTAAAACTGACGATGCGTGTGATCTGCGTGCGTCTCACGCATACCGCACGCATCTGTACGCATACTTCTCGCTAACTAGCGCAGATATTTCTTCAAATCGATTCGTGTCAATTATCCTTATATAGAAGCAAGAATTTAAATCTCGGGACGCAGAGGACGATAACGATAACAAACAATATACCCCGTCTTTGCTTCAAATTTCTAGACTCACACGTAAGAAGCACATGGATGTCAAATTTAAAAAAACTCCAAATAACAATTGAAAGTACGATTCATTGCAATCTCGACATTTCTCCTTTACCACCGTCACGCGGGAACATGGACGCCAAGAGGAATATCACAGTCGAGTGGGGTAGCAATTCCACCGTTTCGCATAAATATTTTTCATCACAGTTTTCCGTCCCTCTCGCGACCAAGAGGGAAATGTTTATCGTATATTACGGGTGATGGGGGTTAAGCGCGGTGGAAACATTTGTTAGGATAAATTCCAGCTGTCTACAGGAAAGAGAGAAAACGGACGAGGCGGTCGAAAGTTCTGAACATAACGAATTACTCGAATATTTAATGTATATACGTGATTTCGGATTTCGTTAGTGTGCAAAATAGTTTGGAACGAGGGATCCGACACTCGCTCTCGTATCAATTACCTAACTACTCACCGCGCGGGGGGACGAAAAAACGGAAAAAATAAAAAAAGAGATAAGCGCGAGACGATTCTAGTTCAGTCCGTGCCATTTGTCTGCCTCTAACTTTTTAATTAATAACATCGTCGAGATGTCCGGCCTCACGAAAATCAGAGTAGCCGGTATTTTAATCCTTTTCCGAGATACGTTTCGCACGTTTCATGGATTAGTCGGACTTAATTTGCTACAATGTATGTGCGTTATCGTGCTGGACGTCAATTTAATTATTGCTATACCGCAAGAGCGGAAAGAAGGTAATAATGCTAATTGCGATCAAGCTGTAGTACAAACAGAAAAATCCTAACATGTTTATTTTTCACAAAAAAACTAGAACTTAATTTCTTTTTTAACTCTTTAAATTTAAGACTTAAAATATTAGCCGTGCACAAATTTTTATCTACAATGTAAATATACATTAAGGTATAATAAGATTCTTACTTTGACATTTAAAGAAATTAGAGCAAGTAAAGTTTATCTTTACACTTTTTATATATTATAAGTAATACTCTCTTGTAATAATAACGATAACCATCGATCATTTGAAGGTGAATTTATGTCAATTTTCTGAAGTTGATAGATAAATGAGAGTCAGAAAAGTGATGAGATAGAATATACGCCTACGTAATCATGATTGCTTTTTTCGACACGTGAATACAAAAGTAATTTTAGCAACTATGTAGATCGTCGTCCGTGTTCTCCTGTCGTTGTTCGTGAAATTGCGTGGACCGGATGCAAAACTTGGTTCCCGCGTTTCGCGCGCACACCCATTCTTATTCCCGCGAAATAACCTTAAATTCTGTTTGCCAGTTCTTTTTACACAAAGGATCGGATATGTAGATCGGGCATCGGGGGTCTTCTCCGTATGAAAGGCTAATATCGTGCCGCTACGTGTTCCGCGTGCGCGATGTCAATTGTCGAGGCAGGCAGCGTCAGGGAGACATAAGGATACGCGAGAAGAAGAGAAGCACCCGCTATAAAACCACTGCTTCGCTGATCATAGGAGGGACGACTGTATTCAAATCGTCTCCCTATGTATCTCACGATCGAAGTCAGACTGGAAGAGAAAAAGAGAAAAAGAGAGAGAGAAAGAGGAATCTTTTTTTCATAAATCCATAACGCGAGTTATAAAACAACCATTTGATAGTGGAAAATATCGGGTAGGCAACCCTCGAGATGATTTGCTGATGTATCATTTTTATTGCCGTATGAAAGTCTTTATATTGGATAAATTTCCATACGCAGCGTAAATATCGACGCCTCTTGATTGCTTTTACAAACTGTGAAACTCAATGTCGACAAATGTAAAATATAGACAAACGTAAAATGTCAAAAAAATTTATGAAATATATGAATTATAATTACAAATTTAAAAAAAGAAGGAAAAAGAAGGAAAAAATGATTTGCGTCTTATCTAAATATGATACAAGTGGCTGAAGACACAATTATCTGCCTTTACGAGCCAAACAAACCATAATGCAAATCTTCAATGCACGCATAAATTTGATTATATAAATAATTAATATTTAGAAATTAATTAAAACGAAAAGAAAAATTATGTAATTGCTTATTAAAATATATCGAATCAATTTATTGATGCCACTTTTTTCGTGATAGTAAATTAAAAAGAGAAAAATCAAAGTATATTCTGAAATAGCGATCATGTGAGCATCGGAGGAAGAAAGCGGGACAATCACGGGACACAAGTTGGTGGAAATACAGTTTCAATGTGAATTTTCTGCATGTGCTGGAAGCCATCTCTGCTCGACTGTCCATGACAAGATTGCTCGTCGGCATGTAGGAAGCACGATGACGACGACGACGACGACGACGACGAAGATGATAGCGACGATGGCGACGATGGCGACGACGACGACGACGACAAGTACAACGACAACGAGAACAACGACGGTGGCAGCGGCATCCTGTTTCCTCCTCATCGTGGGCAGTAAAGGCGAATCGTGGTGCTTTTCGGACGAAATAAGCGGGGTAGTAACGTCTGGAGCAGACAGATCCCATTCCGGATTGCAGATCTGCCACCCGCAACCCGCTCGACCCTGTGCCTGACCACGGATCGGGCGCAAAAGTTTGCCTCCCCCTCTCTCTCTCTCTCTCTCTCATCGCACTTTGCAGGTGAAACAAGGGATCTCGTCCGGAAGAGAATTCCAATACATAGCACCGGCCGTATTGGCGCAACCACGACCGATATTGCTGGAGGTTAATCGCTATAATGCCGCAACAATTTAGAAAATAATTCGAGATATTATCTACACAAAAGTTACGATGAAAGGGATAAAAAAAAATAAAAAAATTGTAAATGTAGCATTTTACAATTAAAAAAAATATACGTAATGAGACTAATTTGTATTATGCCGTCCTAAACTAGAAATCAGTTATGATCGGTATACCAGTAAATTGTACGATTTTATGAGCGCGCCTTTGCGTCGTAGAAAAATTTCATTTTCACGGCGCGAGTCGGGCAAACTGTCTTTCGCAGTTCGGCTCGCGACACATAAGCGAATATCGGCGAGCATTGTTGCGCGTATAACTTTAGCTGTCAACAGTTTTACGATCCGCTGGTCGCGCTCTCTCCTCCCGCGTTCCTCCTTTCTTTTTCATCGCCGAAATCGACGGTTCCTCCCCTCACCCTTTCCAGAGATCGTTCGCCTATCATCCATCTCTCGGCGAGTGCATTTCATTTTCGCGAACGGACGTATACCAGGGCGTCTGTGAGAAAATTTATGAACAACCCCATCGCAAAGCCCCAAACTGCGGGCATGAGATTTCGCCCGCAGCGAAAAATACATGTGACCAGTTTTGTACGCGAGATTTTACGACTTACGCGGTCGCGGGGTAAGGCGAGTGGTCGCGGGGTAAGGCGAGTGGAAACACATTCTGAGCAACGCCGGATATTTTTTCTCTGCAAGTATTAACCGAGAAAGAGGTTTACGACGAAGCGTGCGAAGAAAAATAGACGCTAGATTTCTCCATAAATGCTGCAAACAACAATTGTAATATTACGATAACGCGAGACAAAATTTGAATAAATACGTGTAAACGCTCGTAGACGAGGCGTACAGATAAAAATGGAATTAATTAATCCGAATGCGATGCCAGTTGAACAAATTTCTCACCGCGATGGTGTTTACAACAAGGAGAGGAATTTCCAGAACGGCCAAGTTTAGATTTCCCCGACCGACGGAGCGATACATCGGGTATACATACAAATACGGAGAAACAGGCACGATCTTATCCTATGGGAATATAACAATCTTGCAAATATTTGGATGAATTACACGTACAACGTCGAATCACGTTGCTTGTCTCACACGTCGAAGTTTGATTGTGCTACGCATAACGCTTTTATCTATATAGGAATTCTTAGTAAATTATATTCTTAGTAAATTATCCGCAAATGTGGGAGATATAATACTTACATGCTTGCATAAATATTGCGAAAACTTGGCAAAATGTATAGGAGAACAACTCAGTTATATAATATTTGCGCATAATATTGACCAAAGTTGTCACACCCTCCAACAAATTTCATATTTCCTCTTCGGTAGTATCTTCGACCCCGTAACTTGGAACCACAGGATCGTATAACTCACTCTATGCCTTTCTTTTACCCCTCTCTTACATTATTTTCTTTCCGGAATATATTGGAGTATTTACACACATAATCTTCATATTTATTCGCATTATCGCTTCGTAGACGTATAAA
This sequence comes from Crematogaster levior, assembly GCA_901521435.1. Classification (NCBI taxonomy): domain Eukaryota; kingdom Metazoa; phylum Arthropoda; class Insecta; order Hymenoptera; family Formicidae; genus Crematogaster; species Crematogaster levior. The sequence goes on along the minus strand of CABEGB010001169.1, from coordinate 288,120 downwards.
TATTTTCCTCTATTAAACGGAGAAAGCAGAGACGTCCGGAATAATTATCTCTGAACTTCACGAGCGTACATGCATAATTAAACGCACGAAATGAAATTCCACATTTCATAATTAGAATCCATTTTATTGTGTTAAGTCGTTGCTATTTAATTAATTAACTCACATTTGGTTACGTCATACAATTATAATAAATGTTTTAAAATATATTTAAACATTTTCGAATGTCATCACAAATTGTTTTTATTATTAAAGAAAAGACCTGGATATTTATGACTTGTTTATATATGATCACAGACATTTCTCAGAAACATAGTGGAAATTAATTTTTAAATATAGACAACTGAGAATTAAACTGATTGTGTGATTCGTTAATTATATTATCAATTTTATTTTCAAACATTTATAATTCAAAGTCTATCAATTCTGCGACGTTTCTTTAAAAAAAAGAAAACTAGTCAACTGTGATTTGCAGGAAAGAAATTATGATTAACAATCTATAAACAAAAAGTTAATATGTTCATCACTTTTCTCTATTAAGATTGACAACAAGGCATAAAAAATGCTAATCTCAAGATATAACAGTAAATTATAACAATCACTACTACGAAGTTGTATCTCTCCTCTACAAAACTGCGCTACCAATATCACCTCGCAGTAATTAAGGTAAACGACACATAGGAAGTTTACAAACACAATGAACTCTCGACTAGATATTTTATCTATCAAAAAAGAAGAAGGAACCATGCAAGCGCGTCGCACTTCTCGGAAATACAAGGCGTTACGTTCGGTGTCGCGATATTGGCTGCACTCTGGCCCCGGCGCGTTAAGGGAGCGCGCCTTGGCGCGGTTTGTTCTTGTTGTTGTTGTTCGACAAACTGCTGCAAAATTACTAGACCGGCCGGCTCTGCGCACAGTAGCCAACGTTAACGATATTTGCAGCTGGACCGGTCGTGAAGTTCTCGGCCCTCACTCTCTCCTCTCACCCCCGCCGTCGTCGTCTACGGCAGCAAAGGACTCGCCACGGCTAATGGTCAAGTCGCCGCGACCTGCATAACCACAAAGTGATCACCTTCCTCACTTCCCGACTTCACATGGGATATTTCTAGCGTGAAGTGCAGATCGTGACACAAGGTACCGGATGGTGCAGCGAGCACAAAAGGCGTCACACACACGCGTCATAAATAACAAAACTTAAATGATAAATATCGAGACGAGATAGATAACTCGTGATTTGTATATTATCATGAATATGTTATCATCGATCTTGTTGTTCATGTAGCCAGACTCAAGAGCAATCAAACGATTGCAAACAACGAACTGAGAAACGGAGAACACACCGCGCGCGCATCCCTAGGTTTTAATTTGACGCAAAGTACAAAAGAGAGCGAGGCTTGTCCGATCGCCGAATTACGAGAAAATCTCGGGCGTAACAACCGATTAACGATCCACGGCTAATTGCGATTGTGTCGCTCGAGCTGAAGACGAGGAGGGATTAAAAAATGTCCCGATATAAAAGCAGGAACGCGCGCGGCTGCGCTTGCAAGAACGCACGAGGGAGTTAACGTGGCGGGACGGAGGAGAAAATCCAAGTAATTAACAACTTTTTGAAGCCAAGGGATAATCTCTGGACGGATTCCCTTCGTTTGGCTAAAAGAGTTTTCCCCGGCGCTAAGCCGTGACCATTTGGCCGACTACGTCGTAGTCGTCCTCGTCTCCTCGTCATCGTTCTCGTCCTTTCCCTGAATACCGTACTATTCTCTCGTCCTACCTCGGTGTTTATAATTAAACTTTTTTCCCTTCCGATCCCCTCTTCGGCTCGCCTCTATCTCTCGTCGTGGCCATCCTTAGTGATTCTAATTGTCAGTAAACTTCCCCGGGCGATCTCTGTCTTTCTCTCTTTTCTTCTCGGGGAAGAATATTAGAAACGATTAATCTCGCGAATCTCGTGTTTATCGAGATACCTACATGATCCATCAGCGAGCTATTAAGATACACTTTTACTTTACGATAATGATCCATAACAGCGTCAGTTTATCTGTATCTTGCACTACAAGAGATTATTTTCCATTGCAGATCCGTGTACGAGCATACGATCGGATATAATACAAGTTAACGCGCAGCGCGGCGAGTTTGCGAGGTCTCTAAGCGTGTTTTCAAAATGGTTGGCGAATTCAAAATTTCCGAAATAATAACGGCTTGCGCAAATAATGACCGTCCATACGATACGCAGCTTTTCATGCAACGCGCAATGTTCTCGGAGAGAACTTTTAATACTACGAGCACACAATATACACATTCGCACACTACACACACTCGTACACGAGCGCGTGGCCGCGCAGTCGAAGCTCGTTGGCGGCTGCTTAGCTGTTTACCGTCTGGCACGTCGTCGACAGGGATTGTTCGTATCCTTCTCTCACGCGTGCATGCGTATACGTGCGAGCATAATGCCGCGCAACACACAACCCGGCGAACTAGTTACAACTTTGGATATGTAATAGCGCGTGTAGGCGATTAGGCGGTCGACCAGCGCTGCCAGGACCATCGAAGTGTCGGATTACAACTTTGCCTGTATTTCGTCAAAAACGGTTGCTACGCGGAACAGGTTATTGTTAAGCGGCACGGCAAATGCGCCGTGAAAATACATTAATATTGTAAACATGATCGCTATTAAAAGAATGAATAAACCCCATGTGAATTTTTTAATGAATGCATAAAGCATAGTGAATGACAAGGATCCAAGTCAAAAGCAACTTTTAGACAAAAAGTAAAATATAGAGATTCAAAAAGCCTTCCTATTAGTAAAGATTGTTTAAAAATAGGAGTACTTTATTATATTCTACTTTTACAGATAAAATTTTGTCTTAACATAAGTAAGAAGAGCACTACGTTGCAAAATATAAAGATGCTACTGCAGTAAAAAAACGTCAAACGCAATTCATGAATCTACCAGCGATGTGCCGGCTGTAACTCGGAAGAAATTGATTTTGTGAATTCAAAATTTCGGAGGATAAACGTTTTTTTCGCGTTGAGGTGTCTAGCTAATACAAAAAAAAAATCGTGCCGAAACGTTGCGAGACAGTTTTACAAGACTGGCATAAAAAGGGAGGTGTGCCGCGAATGGCGAGCTAGATAGGGAACAGGGGAAAACGTCGCTTCCCGCATCACGGATGAATAGTGCGCCCCACTCGGAAAACCACCCCCTTGACTCGCACGTCGCACGTGTACACGCGCTCGCGAACGAGCATGGAGAAACGGGGCCCGAAGCAGATACGATTCATACGGCTACGACGGATGGTTCTCCCATTGTCGGCTGGCTGTTAATTAGATATCTAGTCTTGCCGCTCTCTCAAATTTACCTTACACACCGCCCGGCGCAGCCAACCACCCCATTGTCGCCTGTTCCCACGGCAGTCGGCGTCTACTGTGCGCCGCGACCGACTGCCGCCGACTGTGAATGGCGGTACGCACATTCGCGCGACACCGCGCGGTAATATCACGACGACGGTATGTGACATAAATCCAAGAGCGATGTGCAGCCGAGCTTTTACTCTTCCTACGGCCTCCTCGGACCGTATAACATTTGGAAATACGTTTATAATTGCAACGATCTTATTCGTTTCAAAAATGAGGATATTTTTGTAAAAAAACTAATGATGCGAACGAAAGGATTGAATGTAATTAAATTTATCCTGTACCCAGAATAGTATTATAATAAATCAAAATATTCCTGAGTTTATTTGTTAGCGTGAAGTATAGTTACTTGGAACAGTAATAAAAATTGTATTCTTGCAATTTACAAAGAATAATTTAACTCTGGAATTATTCTCAAGAAATAATTTGATTGATGATGATTGGTTTAACAATATTCTTATTTACTGCTCTGGTGTCATGAAACAGCAGCAAACATTAATTATTCAACTAATTAATTATTAAAGTGCTAAATCTCATAAAAACTGTACTATAAAACTATAAAAACTGGATCTTTCTGGATAACAATTGAAAGAAATATAATAATTCTTAGAAAGAAGTATAATTATTAATTCTTTGAATTATTGTTTATTATTATGTACAATATGTATCGATCATTACTGTTTTATTAATCGACAATTTTTGTATAAAAATAAACCTAAATAATTAAATGCTAATCAATATTATAAAAATTAATTCTTTAAATCTCTTTTATTAATCTAACATTATAAATATTTAAATATATCATGATAATAATATCGATTAAAAAAGGTGTTATATTCCATCAAGTATTAATTCATAAATATACATTTTTCCACCGATTGTCATCGTTAATATTAATTAGCAGTTATTTTTAATTATTGTGCGCGCTTTATCAAAAGTGCTCAGAAACAAGTGTTTCGCGTTGCATCATCACCCAAAGCATCTTTCAAAGGACGTCGTTGGACATTAATTGGTGCCTGAGATCTTTGTCCCTGAGCGCGATTCGTCCATTGTCGTTCTCGACGAACACCCGGAGTCGTCCGGCCACGGTTCGGTGGCCACATTCACAGGATTAGCCAGGATTCGCGTGAACGCGGCCACACCACGTAATTGCGGTACGAATTTCTATAGGGTTACTCTGCGTAGGGCGCGACTCAGGTATCCCATTTCCTTCTATTACCGCACTATCCTTTAGCGGGCCTCTTATTAGTCGATTCACGACTTGGTATCTGAAGCTCTCTAACAGGAGAAATCGAAAATCGAGACACTAGAGTGTCAATTAAAACCATCGCTTTGTCATAAAATCTAACAATATGAAGTCCAAAACTTTTACCTAATAAGAAATGTACGTGTGTGTATATATACACCACAAATTTGATAATGTGCAGTTAATTAACTACGTTATCGATTTATATATTCTAAAGTATATAACAAAATATAAAAATAAATTAATCTTCAGAAAATTCAAATTAAATCAAATTAAATAATTTATATCATTTTATAATAATTTATATCATTTAGCTGCATTTATAATATTTGAAATTTTACCATTATTATCTTTATAGCGTCTTAAACATAAGTTTATTACAAATGCCAAACAAAACTAAAATTCTTTAGAACTAAAATCTTTGAACTAATATTTACTATACCAAACAAGTACTAGAAATCTGAAGTAAAGCATTTTGGAGAACCTTCAATCGTACCTAGAGAGTGAAAACGAAAGAGATCGGTAATCCGGTGCCCTTCAGCGATCCAAACACTGAAATGAATTATATTATTTGCTGTTCGGGGTAGAATAATTAAAAGACGGCATGACGCGCGCTTCGCACACTTTTGGCTCTTTCTCACTCGCTACAATCGGTGAGGGAAGGGTGAAAAGATTGACAGTGAATTATTTAACTCTGACAATTAAGGGGATTTAATCGTCCATCCAGTTTTCCCCCCGTCTCCTCCTTTCCTTCGCGATGACGATTTCTCAAGAAACTGTAATAAGAGACGCGTCTCATTGATTACGCTTTCCGGTTACTAAATCTACTTTAGCTTTTCAGATATATTATATTATATTTTTACTATGTCGAGTTTGTTAAAATCGATCTATTTAATAGTTTATCACATCTATAAAAATTTAATCAATTTTCTCATGACGTTATGTCGATATCATAATGCAATGTTGGCTTCGCAATGTTTCCGTCTTTCTTTTTCCCTACCCGTCTACATACACCCCGTATCATAATTATCCCATCTTGCCCCAAATATCAACCGTCGCTCAGTCATCGTCGAATACGTCTGGTATAACTTCGAGACGCGATCGATCAATTACGCAACGAGTGCAAATAATAACCGACACTCTCGAAGCGCAGTTCTTAATTACTGCGTATAGTCATCGCGGCTGCGAATGAACATACGCGCACACACACCGGCAGGAAAACATCGTAAACCTGACGCGGCTTTAATCAGCACCGATGCGCCGCCACGATGTGGCGTAATGCATAATGAAAATTGATGAGATAATCGCAAACGGGGGGTTGTGAAGCCCGTAAGGGTGCAGAAATAGGGTAATATCGTTTTGAAGATACAATAATAATAAAGCGAGCCATAAGCACTCCAAAAACTTGGAGATCTTCGCAATGCCCCGACTTGTTAAGAAAATATCCCAAGACTTGGATCAAATTTTATCCAAGTATGTTTCAACGACAAAGAAACAATAAATTGCAAATAACAAAAGCGAAATCGATTGTATGAGCCTGTTCCTTTAAAAGATTATGTAACTATGCGATTTCGAAAAATCTTTCACATTTGTTACAATACATAAATTTATGTTGCAATTTAGATTAAAAATAACTACGATTACTATTTCACTGTTTGCGTTTATATTATTGAATCCGCACTTTATACAAATATCTCAATGTTTGACATTATTACAGTAATGCTATTATGAACAGCGAGCTTACCGACGACAGTCATTGTCAATAAGCAAAACGACAAAAATGCAAGAGCCACACGTGTCGATAAACTGACGGAACGAAAGGTTTCCATCTAACGAGCACCTCCGCGCTACGCAACTACCCTCTTAATTAATGTAACTTTTATTATTGTTTCCTTGTAACAATCCGACCGCATGCGCTGCCCTCAATGTACCCCAATCCTTTTTACGTCCTGCCCTCGCTCATTCTCCAACCCCCGAGTCTGCTCTCTCTCTCTCTTTCTCTTTCTCTCTCCCTTAAAACACACTGAGAGTATTCCGTAAGCGTAGAGCATCATTCAGGCAACTTTCGAAACGAACAGGTAGAAAACGGAGAAGGACATGTCCACCAGAGCGTGAATCGTACACCGCGAACAAAAGTTGGTGGAATATAAAAGCGACCCGACAGATACACATGCGCAGAGGTACATAAAATACATCACATTATTTTGGATCACGAATTAATAACATACCTGCGTCGCAATTCATTATTCCAATTAGTAATGTTTATTAATTCACTCGAATATCGTATTACGCTTGCGCTACAAAATTACGCGATGGTATGCAACGTCGCCGAAAATATTTTATCCATTGGATGCTATATAGGCGTAGTGTCCGAGGAATACGAGTCTCTCGAGAGCTCTAATTCCCCTCGATTGTGCGACGTTGAAATTCATCGTTCGGACCGACGAACTTCTCTTCAAGTCAATGGAGATTTTATTTTAATTTTATTTTAATGAAAATGAGAGCACGAGATACGACGGCGGCGTATTAATTTCGCTTGTAACACGGTTACAACGAGTCAGTGATCTGAACAACCGGGCAATTAAGCGCGCTCGTCTTACCAAGGACTCGATAAACTTTCATTCGACGATCAAAAACAATCGTTCGTAAACGCGAGCGCAACTTGAGAGAATCACAGTCTAAATATTTATAAGAGAAATGTAAAAGAAGAGGCTCGCGGAAAACCACGATCGTATCGAATGCTATTGTCGATTTAAAAACAGTGAGACTAGCGTTACCATCGAGAAATTCAATGTTTGACTTGCGTAACTTTATGCCTTAAAATAATCGACCTGTTATCTCTTAACTCTCAAGTACTCGAATATACTTTTGATAAAAGTTCTCTGCAAGTATAAACATGTATTGTACACATTTCTCTCGATCTCAGCTAATATTATCTCTTTAAAAAGTACTCATTTCAATTTCAAGAAGATTTCTTTCGAAGAAATAAATATATTCACTTTGCCACCTCATTTCCGCGAAAATATAACATTCGGGCATATCGATCCGGTTGATAGATTTATTTTGGCACGCGACAAATGCTACGAATAAGACGATAAGATTTTACGAACCTTCGATTCCTTTTAAGGCGACAGTTTTCTTCCGATTCGCGAGCTATTTCCACAGAAGTCGGGGTTCCGCGAGTGCGCGAAATTGAACGGAAGCCATCTACGCGATGCGGAAGAGACGTCCTTATTCCCTCGCGGCGAAATGAACAAGCGCGAAAGAGAGGAGGGAGGAATCCTGATGGGCTCGGGCAATAGGAAACAATAGTCGAGCGAAAAACAAAAAGTTCACTTCCCTCCTATCCCCTTTTCCTCCCGTACTATCCCGGGCATACGAAGTCTTCGTCCTCCGATAGACTTCAATTATGAGCTTCCCGGGCATAAAAGAAATCTCAATATTACTGACAAATTTGAAAAGTTCCATAATTGATTCCTCGCAGTCTCTACCTTTCCCCCTTTGAACCGAAGGCGAGAGAAGAACCCCCAGCAGGGGCTGGTCGGGAGTAGAAAACGGGGATGTAAGAGGGCGGAATGGGAACCGAAGACAAAAACAATGGCCCCTTCCATTTCGAGCTGTCCGATCGAAAGGATTGACGCTTCCGAGATATCCTCGAGAGAACTGACACCTTTGTCTCTGTTGAGAGCAAACGTTTCCAAACACCCCGTCCCCATCTCATCCTGATTGGCCGACCAGTTCTAAGGGAGATAGCGAAAACACGATGGTTCGCTCATCTCCCAAATTGAACGATATTTTTGTATTCCAGAATTTTAACAAACGAATAAAATTAACGTAATATAAAAGAATATTATTTGGAAATATATAAACAAAAATGAACGTAATGACATAAGGTAAGTAATAATTAGAATATGAATTGTATTATTTGTTTTAAAAAAATTGTATAACGTATAAAAATATTATATTACATATATATATCTTATAAAAATGAAATATATTGTAAAAAGATAAAAATCTAGTAATAATAATTATTTTTATAAAATTATATACTAATAGTTCTCTAAATAACAATTCAAACTTACCTTGTAAATTTTAAAAATAATAACCGAAGATAGAACATGTATTAAATAAAATAATAAAAAAAAGCTTGCATGTTTTCAAAATATTTTCAAAGAAGGATGTATAATACAATGTATCTATAAGAACATTCTATCTCTTAGAACGGTCTGAAAGGAAAGATAGGAGGGAGGGTAGGAAGTCGTAACGATGTCGCGTGGGATGCATTGTAGTACTAACATTTGCGATTTATCGTAGTAATTATAGGGTTGTATCCAATGGTCATTAACGTTTCGCCACGACCGCCATACGTCGGCAGAACGATTTTTATTAGCGTCGGATTATATCGCCGACTATTCGTTGTCGGAATTGTGCTTTCTCACGACAGTCCGCGATTGTTCTCCAGTGTCGATAATTTATTTATATTGCCAGTCGATACGTTTGATCGTGATTTAGTACTGATATCTTCGAAACGAACGCACTTCCCTGATAGATAAACAAAAGACCATTTCACGGAATAACAAATAAAATTGTTAATGAGCTTTCTTCCATAGAAGCGATAAGAAAATTTACATTTTATACAGAGAAAATGATATTAAAAGATATTAAACTACACCAATAAAAATTACTTCCCGATAAGAAAAAGATTTTCTAAATTTAGAATTTTCAAATATTAATAAACAACCAATGAAATCTTGTAAAACATAAAACTAACGAATTACTTTCTCTCTCTCTCTCTCTTTCTCTTTAATGTTAAATACATGGTGATCTAAAAATATTTCGAAATTTTGAAAAAAGTTTCTGTATAGCTTCTGATACATCATAATCTCTTTAAAGTCATTTAAAAAATTTATGATGCAAACACAATTAATATTGTTGCGGTATTCGTACTACAGAATTAATATGTTAAAAAAAAATAAAAAATTTTACAGAAATCTCGAAACTTTCTTTCCTATGTATAATCCTCATTGAATTCTTATTCAGCATAAAGTGTAAAGTTAGCTTTGCTGCTGCGATCTAATTCCACGGTAATATAAAAGTTTTAAATAGCTACATTAACGTTTTCAAGAATACGTAATAAATTCACAATATTACAGATATTTATATGTTCGTACATGCGTGATGTGTCAAAATAAAACTAACAAAAAAATAGTTGTATTCTATTCTTCTGTCTTTTCTTTGCACATTTGCATGGCAATATGTCCCGAACTAAGGAAATAAATTTTACAATTTAAATCGAAGCATCCCTTATCCTACGCGGTCGCTGGGGGAATCGAGGCGCAAAGGATCTTCTACGGGAGGAGGATGTTTTGGGACGCGCGGCAACGGTCACGTTTCTAGTCCGCGTGTCCGTCACGTATGCATATCTTGGGACACCGTGGTGAAACTACCCTTGGCGCTTGCCAACCCGTGGCTGCGTCTCAGCCGACCCCTGCTCGCCTCTCTCGTTCGTCCCGTTTTCCCCCTTCAGACTCTTCGCTCCCACGCGAAAACCCGTTTTCCCCCTCGCGGCCGCTCCCGTGGGAGCGCAGAACCGGACGTACGTGGTCAACGCGGGCCAAACTGTCGGCAAAGTTACGTAAAATAGTTAGCGACACTTCCAGCGACCCGCCGCTCACCCCCTTCTTCCCCCGGTAGAGCCACCTCCGAGCAGACAGCAATGGTACGGACAGGCTGACCGGAGAGCCTCGGGAGTAAAAGGAGGACGAACACCCGGGAAATGGATGAGGAGAGGATGGATACGACAAACGGGCTGTAGCATAGTACCCTGTCCGTTCGTCACTGATATATGGCCGACACGGGGACCTTGCACCCTGCCTGAGATACAACACGTACGTGACCGATATGCGCGAGATATCTATAGACACGCGTGTCATCTCTTAAAGGCGCGCACGCACGCCAAGGTATGTGTAAGGCTCGGCCTTGAGTTCTTTTTACGATAACGTACATGCGTATCTCTGTGCATATAGCACTCTCCGCGCAACGTAAAAACGCGTAAATAGCAGCACGACTCCTCTTTAGAATAAAAAGTGTTTTTGCTTCAGAGAAAATTATTCATAGGAAAATCTGACTGAAACTTGTTGGCGCAACGGGTAGTCTGTACATTACGAATGTGAAAAGCGCTTTATTTAGAAAAATATACGCAATGTTAGTTTTGTGACATATTTGTATTACTTAGTGAGGTATAAACATTTTGAAAAATTTAGAATATTTCTATATTAAAAGAAAAAACAGTTTTCGATAAAACATCTTATCAACATTATTAAAATTTACATTAATAATGTTTCATCTAGTCTCTAATAGTCTCTCCTTCTTGAGAGAGAGAGAGAGGGAGATATGGAGAGAGAGGGACGAGTTAATTGCCAACTCATTCGTAGTGCATAGGAAGGCCTTGGGATGCTGGTTCTCCTGGTGAAGCTTGTGTTTCTAGGACGCAGTCCACCCTCTCCTCCGCTGCTTCCCTTCGTATCCCGCTTGTTTCTAGGGGCTCCGTAGACTGGCTCGAAACGCCCGGGGCCAGAGCGGTGGTCCCGGGCCTTCACGAGCGCAGCTTGGCTCCCACCTACAAGCGGAACCATTTTATTCCGTTGACTATAACGCCAAACTTACTTGGCCGTGCACTAACCATTGCTACTGCCGACCCTCTCTACCAGTGGCACTGACGCAGAACCGGGCTAAACAGCAAGTTCAACGGTACCGTTGTATCGCCACCTCCTGGGGATATACTAGCACCCTACGAGAAACCACCGAAGGTTTACCCGACCCTTTCCGCAATGGTTCTCTTCGTGTTCCTTCTAGAGCCTCCGGTAACGTTCGTTACAATGATTTATCGAGGAAAATAAATGGAATAAAAATTATTAACAAGTAATAACGAGTTATTTACTTACAGGAAATTAATTTGAAATATAACTGGAGTTTTTGACATTAATCCATTGGAAAAATGTACAACAATACCAATGCCTTACCATAACGAAGAAATGTAAAAAATAATATACTATTTCATAATATTATTTATAGTTTATAAAAATACTATTTAATATTAGAAATATTTAAAAAAATACTTATAGTGTAATTCTTTAATAATCATAAAGTTAATTATAAAAAGATTTTTATAAATCCCCAATTTACTTGGGCGAAAAATTAATGGAATCTCAATAAGATCGAGGGATTTAGAGAAATTGTAAAAGTACTTGACAAAGTTGGGAGTTAGATCCGTCCATAACACAGGTTACAGAACTCGACTAGGTAGCCGAACTTTACGGAGTCTGCGCTCAGGACAACGAGACTCTTCGCTTTTGCGTCGCGGAAAGTCTCGAAACTTTGGTATCGAGTCGCGAGGGAGTCTTCGCGCCGTAATATTCAAGGTCACTCGCCCCTACCAAGGTCGTGCTTCCTCACTGTACGGATAGGTCAAGGTTCGCGATGGGAATGGAGACGAGTCGTGGCGAATCGTAGCGAATCGTGGCAAGTATTGCGCCAAATAAAATATAAACGACAGATATTAAAGAGGGGAATAGATAGGGAAGTTCCCCGGGAAGTGGACTCCCGTTAAAATATTTTTTACGACACTTTTCTCGCTCACATTTCCCCGCCACCGTCCTACGTCCGCGGTTACCGGCAGTCGAACTCCAGAGCCGAGTTCACCAAGTTTCGCCATTAGACACGGTTAAAACTTTGTTCGAAACACTTTCGTCCGCATGCCGTTCGCGACCGTGAAATAAGCGTGCTAAATTCTGAATATTTTCTTCTCACCCCCCTTCCCCGCACCCATCCTTTCTGCCCGGAAACCCCCACCTCCCACTTTCGTTCCTCGGGCTGGTCCTGCCCCCGAATCGACCGTCGTTTCCGGTCTCGCCGGAATCCACAAGCTCTTACACGCCGATCTGTTCGTACCTCTTCCAAGTTCCGTACTTTCGAAGCAAACGCTAACTTCTTGGCAATGAATTTATGCAATCGCTAATTTAGTGCGCGGGTATTAACTATCTTTGAATCGACCGTATCAAATGCGAAATGCTAATTAAAAGTAGAGCACCGTAAAATCGAATTACTTGGTGAACCACCTCGATATTGCCATCGACTAATCTTGTTTAAATGATTTGATATGAAATTTATAATGATAATAACGTGAATGCAAGGCATATTTCACTAACGACTTCTCTTCTCGTAACGATTTAATATTTATTCTTTTAAACGTGATCATGAAATAATACAACGATCACGATAATACTTGATAGATTAATGAATGATCATGAAGAAAATAAGTTGTATGAGTTTAAAATATTTAGTAATATCGATGATATTCTGTTATTATTGACAGTAAAGTCAAAACATCTTTGGGGAATTCTGAACAAGACCTTTCCAACTTATCATTTCGCTCACGACTGAGAAGTTTGTCTCTCACCGTCTAGTTAGATTTCAGGGAGCGGTAGATCGTCCGACGTTCTTTGATAAGAGCACAGGAAGCTTCTCTTGGGTGCCGATAAAAAGATTGTTCCTGAGTATCTAAGATGAAATATCGAGGTAGAGAGTAATATCACGTGTTTCGTATAGCCGCATCTCTCTTGACGTTGTAATGCACCGACCCCTCTGTGCTATAAATATTTTATGCATTGCGTTATACGTACATTACAATGACCACCATGATAATATTCTTCCCCAGTTTCATATATCTTTTCCTATTCCACGATGCTCTTTCAAACCATCGTCTTCCTCGTGAAATTGTCACAAACATTGTCTATACTAATATTACTGATACGATAGTCTGTTCCATCTTGTCAATTGAAGATATCGCAACGATCATATCTGAATTGTAAACTAGAAAAGTTAAAAAAAATGAAACCAATATATCTACGAAAAATATCTGCTATCATTTGGATACAAATAAAATATGTAAATGCAATAATTACACCGTATGTTCGTGTTTCGTTAAATAAAAATACTATATTTTTTGTAATTATGAATTTTTAATGAACTCGATAGAAGACTCCGTGGACACCTTTCGTCGATGTATCGCTCTAATTGTCACCAGAGACGTTTTCAGGGATGAAGGGAGACAGTACTTCTGGAGTGGAAGGCTAATTGTCGTCGAACGAAAGGTCCGAGAGGGTGACCGCATCCCTCGCGGCATCAACACGGCAAGGCACTCAAGCTTGGTCGTCTTTTAACTCGTGTGGTGCACGTTCCTCCGTTGTGCGAGAGGGTTAAATACGGAGTTACTCGGTTCCCTTCTAAGCCTGTTATACGTCTCGAGGGGGTAGTCCCCGATCTCCTCCCTCTTTCCTACCTCGGACGATGCAGAAGCCAAACGACCTCCATATCTTTCCTTGCGTCTCTTAATCGACAAACATGATTTCAGGAAATCGCTGCCTACCTCGTTTGCAAAACACCAGTCTTCAGATACGTGAAAATTATATGTATACCTCTTATCAAAGCAACATTTAATTACGTTATTGCAAAAAAGCATAGATACAATTTTAATGAATGTTTATAATAATATAATAATATTTTATCCCCTTTTATAAAAATAAATATTAAATTACTTGGAGCGATTGCCGATTAGATAATAACTTCTATTTTTCACATCATGTTGTTGTTATATAGAAATTTAAAAAATTTAGAAAATTATTTTTATCTAAATATAATATTAAAAATAATATTATTTATTTGGAAATAAATTGATCTTGATCGAGATATAAAATTATAATCATTGTAAGTTCAATTTTGCTCGAAAAGAATTGCAAATTCTTTCAAGTCTGCAAGCGTTATTTTCACATCATAAAGATCTTTGGACAGTTAACTTCCTGGTATTACAATGAATCGATTGAGAGCGGATGGCAAAATCGTAAGAATGTCTCTCGTAAGAATCGTAAGTAATGGAGTGTCTCCGCGCATAAACCACTGGACACGCCGTGGCCAGCGAAAACAACCCGTTCGAAATTCACGCAAACAAATAAGTCAATAAAATGGCGTGTCCACGCTATTAAATTGTCCTAAGTAGCGGCTATCCCTCGAAATCATGCTAAAAGTCGCTGACAAAAGTCACTCCTATCTTCGAAAACAAAGAGAACGTATTGATTTTACATAACACGCAGTGCACCACAAAGCAATAAAAAGCAATAAAATCCACAGAGACTTTGAGTATATATAAATTATTTAAAGGCAAAAAAAATTTATACCGACACACATAAATCATTTCATTATACTTTAAAAAGAGATACTAAAAACAATTAGTATATTATATTATTTTTAAATTTCTTAACAACATAAGAGTATAATGCTACAATAGTATTAGCAAATATTTTTTACGATCTGTTTTTGAAAAAAATGTAAATTCGATTTTTTATAGCGAAAAATTAACAAAATAATTATTTATTGCAAACTTTATAACATAAATTTTAGTTATAATAATTAAATGTTAATTTAATGCTTTGTATATATATAAAAGTAACTATTTAAATTTGACTGAAGAATATAATTTTTACTTCAAAAATTTAATAAATAGAATTTCCGAATTTCCAATCGATTAAACTTGAAAATAATGAAATTAAATTAGTATCTCGGCTTTACAAAATATAGAAAATAGAAAAATAGATTTCTTAATAATATGTATATAATAGCATATATATATAATATTAAAGTATGATACAAACTGTATTCTTGAGCAAACGCATTAATGCATTACTTTATTAATAAGTGTGAGATGCTAATCATGACAGAGAAGAGATACGATCTCTCTCTTAGTATCATAAACTTATTTCCCTTCTGCTAAATAATTCGTTGTGGCCATTTAGGTTACACGAATATCCCCACCCAGATGATTAGATCATCCAAACTATCAAGGCTGACGACGATTAATCCGGTATATATCGCATACCTCTGGGAATCATTAGTCGATGCTGGTCTCACTCTCTAGTTCGTCAGTGGAACTGATATCGCTAGCCGAAAGCGCGGAAAGTAGCTCGCGAAGAGGAGGACGAGGCTATGGGCGATGCCTTCACTGGATTAAAGGCGCATTACACCGCTCCAAAGGGTCCCTAATTAGATCCGGAAAGAAGCAAAGGGTTCTCCGAGTCGCGTAACTCGGTTTACCGAAGGGAGAAACCTACTACCTCGGCTCTCTCTTGGCATTAACGGCTTTCGCGTCCGCTGAGAGACGACCTTTTACCGCCCCTTCTTAACCCAATCCCCCCTTGCCGATCGACCACGTTCACTGATATGACTAAAAGCTATCAAATACGACAGAACATGTTCGAGAGTTCAGGAATCATGACATTTATTGATTTTTTTTAAGAAATATGCAGAATCGATTGTTTTTCTAATAAGGTGATATAGATCCATCTATATCTGTTTATATTAAAGACAAATTTTAAATAAATTTTATGTTGTAAATCCTGTTAAAATAAATGTTCAAATTTAACCACCGGTTTATTTATATACTAAAAATTTAAGACAGAAATCTTCAATTTACAATGTCAAAAACTTTGGAAAGTGTCTTTTTGCTGAAAAGAAATCGCTCAAAACTCACTATTACATAAGACATCGGCGACCAAATTGGAGATATTTCGGAACAAGCATACAACAAGGAAGGAATACGCCTTTTATCGGACGAAGTTCGAGTCATTCGGTTTTATGGGTTTCAGGCTAAATACACGTAAGGACTAAATCTACTTCTTCCTCTCGGTATTGAGATATAAGAGGTTGGGGCCTGTATCTTGGGTGAGTTATACGAACTGCCGTAAGTGATTGGCAAACAGACCGACAAGTTACTTTACGACTGACTACTTATCCGTAACATCGTAGTTTCTTCAACTAGATAGTTGCGGATCAAAAAAGGTGCAAAAACAGCAAAACAAATAAATTTAATAAAACATAAAAAATCAATATTATTACTATTAAAATGTTATACGATGTAACTAAATTACTTACTATTTCGTAACTTTAAAAATTTTGATTCTAATATTCGCACAGTGGCAATGTTCATTTAATAAAAAAAAAAGCGAGAGAGATGGT
This sequence comes from Crematogaster levior, assembly GCA_901521435.1. Taxonomy (NCBI): domain Eukaryota; kingdom Metazoa; phylum Arthropoda; class Insecta; order Hymenoptera; family Formicidae; genus Crematogaster; species Crematogaster levior. The sequence goes on along the minus strand of CABEGB010001169.1, from coordinate 271,397 downwards.
TGTGAAGTGCATCGCGACGTGAAAGCTCAAGCGTTAAGACAAGAAAAGGAAAAACGTCACCGCAACATCTGGGCACATAGGTGCACCATAGTGGAACGAGTCGTTCAACTGCGTGCCTTAGCAACGGGGAAAAAAGCGAAAAGCAGGATGAGGAGGAGGAGTAGGAAGAGGAGGAGGAGAAAACGGGGGTGGAAGAAAAAGGAAGTGGAATAAGGGTAGCAAGCAGAAGAAGAGGAAGAAGAAAAGACACGGAGGCGTATCTGCCGCCCACGTACATGCCATCCCGCGGGTTTTTGGCGGATCCTGGGCGTTCCTGGTACCACGGTGGAAGCCCAATCGTGGGTTCGAGGTTCGAAACCCGGCCGGCGCACTAAGGACGCAGACGCCCACCGTCCTGTCGACCCACCTTGTGCAGGGCCGTAACGCGCATCGCGACGCGCAGGCGAAAAACGCACTGACCTCGATACCACCTCCACCACCCGATTTACACCACCACCCCAATCTCACCTTCTACCTCCTCTCAATCCCCAACCACCCACTTGTTCATCCATCCACGCTTTTCGTTCTAATTCTTGTCAGTGGTCTGCACACGCACGATGTTTCGAATCGTGCATTCCAAACTGCCCAACCTTAACATCTCTATTCTTTCCATTTCGATATTTCGCACCAACATTCGAGAAAAAATATTGCATCTGCAACATATGTAATCGCAGTTGCATGCGACACATTTGAAATAAAATAAATTTGAGAAGAAATTTTCTCGAACATACATTTCCTTAAGTTTTGCGTTTCTTTCTGTGTTATTTTCTATTAATTATTGCTTATGTATAACACTTTTTTCGAATAGAAATATTTTTGTTTAATTTAAACTTAGTTTATTCGTATCAAAAATGTTATTAAGTCATCAATCTATTTCTAAATTAGGAAATACTGGCAAAAATAATTTGATTAATTATTTGAACTAAATCGATTATTTTTCCTTAAATACATGCAAGTTTAATTATCTATAACTAGAATTTTCAAGCAATAATAGAATAAGTTACAAAACAGTTAAGAAATTTGACTATGTTTTGAAACTTGGTCAAATATCGCTTTATTTTACTAAGAGAAATTGATAGACTTGTGCATTCAATATCTTCAATTTCTAAAAACTTTTGCCTATAATTTTTTTATAATTGCTTTAGAGAACAAGTTTAGCTTCTTCACTGTTATTCACGCATAACACAAACATATTCCTATTCGGAAGACTAAGTAGATAATTCATTTATTGAAAAATACAATTCCTTCTAATTGTAGATAACGTTTCAATTGTAGTTGCAAAAAGAGCGATTTAGGAACGATTTAGCAATTCACTAAGACTTAAAGTTAACAGCGCGTCGTTTGTTTCCGCTTCCGATGTTCGTCTTTTCAAACAAAAGCGGCGAAGAATTATTAACCGAGACCCAGTGTCGAAGGAGGACGAAAAGCCCTCGAGGACACTACACTAGGCAATGCCGTTACCGGAGCATTAACTTTGAAGAGCATACATCCTGGAAAGTTCTCGCGCGAGCCGATTCGTTCGCAGGAAAGTTACTTCCCCGTAAACAACAAGTAGTTACCTACTCCAGAAACGTTCTGGCAGACTCCGTTCACGTCTGTGCGCGTGCCGTCTGTGCGTGTATATGTATTGGGCCCCTGTATAAGATGTCCGCGAAAACTGGAACTCATAAACCACTGACATTATTATAGTCGAAAACTTAAGGCTTGCGGAGAAGATAGAGTAGGAATTTTCGTTTTCATTTTAATGTATAATAAAAAAAAAGCAGTGTCTGATGAGATCATACTCTTCTTCCGCTGTCCTCGTACAGATTTCGTACATCTTAGAATCACCATTAATCTCCTGATTTTTTTCTTTGTAATATTTTTTTTCTTTTTACGAATATTTTCTAAGTAGTAAAAGCTTAAATTATTCTAACTTTTCTAAAGAAATGAATTAATATCATTTTATATTTTTAACATCAAACCTCTGATGACAATAAAAAAATTATTTCTTTTATATAAAATATAAAAATATATGTATATTTTTTTATAATAAATGTGTTTTTAAATATATTTAAAAAATTTCTATATAAAATGGAGAATTTATACGCTTTATTTTGCTTTCAATTTCATGTTTTATGTGATTCAAAGAATGAAAACAGAACAGCATAATCAATCTTGACAAATATTCCGAGATATTATTGCGAGACGGAACTATTCAGACAAAATATTGGAAGTAGCTGTTGGAACATTAGGCACGAAAGGTCCGATCGACATGATTCATTTTCAATTCGGCTTAGATGCCACGGGGCGTCAGTGGCATTCAGCTGGTCTAAGTATGTTTAGGGGATTATTGGCCAAAGTTGGTGTCCTGGCACGATGATATATTGGAAGGGTCGACAATACCTACTCCGAACTCTTGGACAATACGCCTGCGTTTCGAACTCGGTTCTGGGTGCGCGTACTCAAAATCACAACACAACCTCTTCGCCACCAGCAGCCAAATATATCGACAAAATTAAAGAGGCTAGTTGAATAATAAGGAAGACAAAAGCATCTTATAATTTTGCTTGCATAATATTCACAATTACTGATGTCACCAATAAATCATAAATTTATTCTACAAATATGATAAGTATGTATTTATCATATGTACAAGTACGATAAATTGCTTTATGTACGATTCATCATATAACACATTTTTTAATTTTGAAAATCTTTATCTTTTATTTGGTAAATTTTAAATATAAAACTTTAATATGATACTTAAATTAATTCTCCTATTGACGTGCACTTGTCGCGCGACTCTAAAATTTTTAAAACACTCGCAGCAAACGTGACATTATGTCAAGAGGAAATCGTAAAACTCGAAAACTCGTGATCTTATTACTTTCCTGTCCCTCAATTACTTTTCATTCGCGTGATATAGAGATTATATATATTCACAAAACTTCTCGCGATGTAAAGTCCAATTAGTTGCGAATTAGTTGAAATTGACAAATTAACATAAACTTAAAGGTAACATAAAAATAAGTAAAGATTTTGTTGTCCTCAAGAATTAGGAAGCCTTCAAATAATTTTCAACTTTAATCAACTTAATTCTCAATGTATAGATAATTTGAGTAAATTTTTAAAATTTTCCCATGCAAGCAATACTTCAAGATCTTCAATTAAAACAATATAGACACGAAAGGAAAATTCGGACAAGTGTAAGACACAATCTAATGAATACCAAGAACACTGATAACTATCAGCATTCTTGGTGAAAGAAAGTGTCGATGTTACCGGTAACGATGGTTATCATGTTGACGATGGCCGAGGGCAAGCCGGTCCCGCTTGGGGCGCAACTACCATCAGTCATTATTTTCCGCAACATTTAGCAAGCACTTCAAAACTGTTTCGCGCCCCCCTGCTACGTCCGCTATCCTGCCGCGAGCCCGAAACTTTCTCAAGTATGTGCCGTAGGAACGAGCAGTGTGCTCCTCCTCGACGGGTTTCTCTTCCACCATCCGCTTAGCTACACCTAGAAAGGCCCTGAGCTTTTTTCCATTGCTCCTGAAAATGAGTTATGAACCGCCAGGTCGTCGGAACCTGCTTTCTCATCCAACTCCGAAGCTCACAACGAGGAACAAGCAGTAATTAAGAACGGTACAAAAAAAAACAATATAAAGTGTTCGAGAATTAACTGAACGATCTTGCGAGAAGTATATCGGTTATTTAATAATGACAGATGAAGAAAGATTCGTTGCGTTAAAGAAAAGTAAATACTTCGTAAAATGATATGCGAGTGATTTATTCGAATAATTTGCATTGTCAGAAAACATTTACGATAAAAGAACTAATTGTAAGTTTTATATATATTAAAAATAACTTGTAAAAGAATATTTGCCAGAGATATTTATATAGATATAATAATATTACTTACTTAATATTCTTTGCAGTTTATGCTTCAATAATCGTGATACATACATTCACAACATTGGAATTTTATTTATTGTGTTTGGACACGGAAACATAGACATTCAATTTTTGTAACTCTAATACCTTCGTTAGCTCGATTATCGTTTTACTATTATTTAATAAGAATAACATTTTTTCTACGAAAATTGACCGCAATGCAATTCTCTAGAATCACTGAGACATGTGCAGAAACTGACATTACGTCGTAGCAGTGAATCGTAACGATGCGTTCTAGCTACTTAGCGCACGCCGGAATCACGGGCGATATCGATGTCATTCGGCTTCGAAATGCTACCTACCCCACTCTGTGCCAACTTTAAATTACTGATAATACCGATCAGAGACGGATTCAGTCGGCTGGCTTTCAGCAGTACACTGCATTCATCGATCGAACCATGACGACTGTTTACTGGATTTTCCGCGACTTCTTGTCCCCTGTCCTTTTCCCTTCCCCTTGTGCGACGTGCGGGGGTGGGATGGAAGCCACCGAGGACCACGGAAGTTTTAATCGAATTTATCGCAATGCTATTCATGAGAGATAGAGAGCGAGCGAGAGGGGGCGAATGAGAGAGAGCGGGGAACGATGAGGAGGATCGGGGAGAAAAGGGCGAAAGGGAGACATGAAAGGATAGAGGAGGAAAGATAGAGCCGTACATCTCGACGTCACGTATAGGAGTGGCAGTAGTACTAGTAGTGCTAGTCTCGAATATTCCCGTCTCGCGAATGCCGCAAGGCCACCCTCCCTACCCCGAAGACTGTCGAAATGTGCGAGCTAAAAGTGCCGCGCGCTGCATGTAAGTTCTCTGGAAGTAAATTCGGTGTCTTCTCCTTGGCGACTGCGACTGCACCAAGTCTTGACTAATCGGAATTACAAATGCTCCCTCCTATTCCTCTGCCGATGTTCCTTTTCCAGAGGCAGCCGTCGTCTCCGTTTCTCACGTAGATATCTAATTCGAATTTGGACTACTCGCGATGCCTTCGACACTTGTCAGGATGTCAATCGCGTTCTACTATTATTAGGAACAGAACGATTCTGTAATTTGACTGTCGTCATGAAAAATATTTTACGTTCAAGTTATATATAAAACTTTATAAAAATTACATTTTTTTTAATTTTATTTACCATTAATATCATCCGCGAATCAAATGTTTGTTTTAATATTCCTTTTATTAGTTGCTTCTATTGGAAATTTAGCATTATTAATTATCAAATATTTTAAAAGCTAGAAAATGTGTCCGCTAAAACTAAAATAGTACGCAACGGAGAATAATAAATTGTCCTTCCTTGCCACATTCCCGCAGTTTGTATCGTGTTTCCAGATGAATGGACCACCGCCTGAATTCAGAGTGGCCAATTCCTTGCGCAAACCCAGGCGACTGGAAGGCCAGGAGGAAGCAAATTGATTCTGCACGGACCGTCGCTAGAACTTGGTCGATTTATTTGATTACGGTGCGCATGATTAGCAATATTGACAAATTAACTCTTGGCCAGTTGCTCGGACACTCTACACGTAAACTGTTGACCATAGCTGCAACCTCGACCGCGTAGTTGTAGTAAGAATTTAGAATTTAACATTATTTGTTAAATAATCTATTAAAAGCTCAATAATCGATTACCGACTCTGTTTTGTAAATAATAAATTAATAATTAATAATAATTTAACAAAAAAATCGAAACTACCCTTTTCTAATTCTAATTCTTTTCTAATTCTGATAATATTGTCTAATAATATTGTCATTATACACACAAATCTATCGATAGATATTCAGCTGGCTAAGTTGTTATATGTATATCCTTTTGAAAAAAGAGAGATTTAATACCGACAGCTAGCTTTTATATCGCTTTGAGCGTTGGACAATCTTGAGATTAAAGCCAGGGACAAATCATCGTCCTATCACCTGAAAAAGTATTGGGAAACGTCGGGGCGTTGGTTGCCGGGGCATATACCGTGAAAAAGACGAGGAAACGAGATAGGCAGAGATATTCGACTCCCTATATCCATATCAAACTTATACCTCGTCCCCTTGAAGCCAGACCTGAAACTTTTTCTCGTATGTAATTCGATATGGAAACGAAGTCGAAAGGTAGCCGACGAAGAACGATGTTCAGGGACGCAAAGCGTTCACGCTGACGCATATACCTTTGCAAAGTCTCTAAAAAATGAACGTTTCGCGACGCACTAAAATTTTTCTAACTATACAAAAACTAGAAAATCCTCAAGCTTGTTAAAAAAAAGGATAACTTTCTCTCTTATACATAACATATTGAGCTGCAATTAAGAAATTAAGGTAAATTAGTCGCGTAAAGAAGCTTTGAAATTTGTTAATCTTGAAGGGAAAATGCCTTGGTAAATCCATGAAAGTTACTTCTACGAAACATATGTCGTTAAAAAGGTTTAAATCTCTTGGCATAAGTAGAACACAAATGGGCTTGAAGCGCGCCAACGAACTGAACATAGTTCCTAGGATGCCAATGCTCATATCCGAACGACCACTCCGTCGAATCACCCCCTCATTCGCTGCTCGTACACCAGCTCGTGAACGTAAGGGCGTCAGACCAGTGGGGTTGGAACGAAAAGGAGTCTCCTTAGGGCACTTAAGGGCATCCTTGTGCGACCCTGTCGACCCCACCAGCCGGATTCTCCAAACAACTTCATGATTTGCTTGATTGCACCCGCCGATAACTGCTTCTAGATACACGCAAAAGAGATTCACGAAGAACTGAAAACCTCGTCAACTCATCGTAATCCTTCCACCAAATCGCTTTTTTATGCACAAAATTATCAGAAACGTGAAATTTAATAGAGAATATCTTTCTATCTTAAAAGATACAGCTTCAGGCGTTTTTACACGGAAGAATACAGCAAATATGAACATATATTAAAGATAATATATTCATAAAAGCATTTTTTTAATTTCTATTTAGAATAATAATAAAAATTAATCCTTTCGTTGTTCAAATTATCTTTCATAAGCGAAAATTAAATACTTTCTTAATTTAATTTAATCAGCAAATTTAATATATAATCATCAGTTATTTGAAGTAATTTATGAATATTTTGAAAAAAAAGATGATTTAATCATGCATTAACTTCAAACGTTGGAGAACTATGCAGAAAATTGCCACAAAGCATAGAGTCTACCTCGATAGAATTGCAAAAGATCAAGCTGAGAAAATTTTAGTTGCCTAGCTGTGTGTGTGTGTATAAAATAAAAATTAACCACATAAAAAAGGAGAAAGAATTAGTTTTTATATTAATAAAATACTGACATATTCTGACTACTAACATATTCTTTATTTAAGTTTGCACTTGAGAGAAAGTATTTAAAGTAAATGGTGTGCAACAAAGTATATGTTTATATATTATCTATCAATTATATCATACTTAATAAATATATGTGTAATAAAAAACGTTTCTCTATTTAGAGAAATACTTGCATCTGAGATATGCACTGCGTGAGTTGCAAAGTTTCTGCCAGCGCGGGTAAAACGATAGAAGGAAATTTAGCCGCAACAAAGTTCATAATTGTGCAATGCCAGGCGGGATGCTGCGCCGTTTCATGGCAATTAGTAGTAATTATTAACTACTTTGTGATGGGGTGGTCTCATAGCCGGCTCGCGGAAATTTGTTACAGATGGTTTTGCTCTTCACACATCGCCTCAGAATTTATCGCGATAGCAAACGTACTTGAATGTGATATCAATGGTATTTAATGATATAACCGAGTCATTAAACTCACATAATACGTTGAACCTTTCTTCACTAAGAAATGTCCTCTCAGCGTCATTGCAAAACTTTTTTCTCTTTAGTACCATGGTAAAATTATATTACTACGGTTGCCGTAACTCGAACTGCACGAAGCAGATACGAGACTGCATTTCCGCGTAGAAATACCTCCATTTCGTCGTAAAGGTGACTCGATCGCGAACCTAATGAATCCGTTAGGTACTACGTCAGTGATTTCGTAGAAAAATCACCGCGACGATAATGCGAAAATCCTGCGAACGCCCGGAGGAGAGTGTGACGGCATTATTTCCACCTAGCGTACTTAGTTCTCCTAGCGCGTTACGACGAACGGAGGAGGGACGTGCGTTTACACGCTCGCGTGTGCGTGTACCGGAAGGACGCATTGGCCGAGCCGTAGTACAAGCTGGCGCGGCCGAGCGAGAGAGGCCCTTCGCCAACCAGATTTACTACCCTCTCCTGTAATTATCATCATAAAGTCGACTTTACGAGCAGTAAGAGCCCTCGTAAAGGAATGCTTCATTTCGCCCACACGCTACTCCGCCCCCGCGCACTGAACCGCCGCCTTTCGACAACCCCCCAGGGCTACAACATCACCTACGGAAAACCACCTTAGTCGTCTCTCGGCCCTTCGAGTCTGCCGGCCGCATCTCTCTTTCTTCCTTTTCGCAGTGTACCCTTCGACTATACCGAGAACGTTAAAACTTGCCGAGGGCTGCCTTTTACCTTCTGCCTAGCGATCCTACGGATGTAAAGATCGCGAGCCGCGAGCCAGATGAAACCTCGAAGCGAATAAAGAAGAGAAATCGAGGTATAAACAAAATGAATTTTAGGAATATATTCAAGTATCCTGAATAAGATTAAATTCATATTTAATGTTTTTCAACTTAAATTTTACCAAATGTACATGCTTGAAATGAAAATATAAATGTGTTTGATACATAATGGTATCATCAAAATATCAAATATACATGTATGTTTTGTTATTATTCAATATCAGATACACACTTTCATACGACAAACACTAAAATTGAGTAAGTCACAAATAAGAGAAAAAGGAAGATGAGACTCGCGAAGAACCTCGATGAAAGGTGGAGGCAAACGAGATGGACGAATAACGCCGAAGTAACGGTAACAATTTAAATACAATTTGAATATTTAACGGCCTGCACTTGGGCTCTCTGTCGCCGCCTCCCTTTTTCTTAGTAGCGCCATGCGGCACTAAACTACCATAATTACCAAGAGTTCAACGGGAATTAAGGCCGCTTGATAGCAGAGGAGTAAACGTTAGAAGAGCGCCGGCAACGGTCGGCGAGTACGTATATTTTATTAACACTATATTTACTGGGCGACCAGCAACTTGTTTACTTTCTAAGACACACACATTTCCACCGAGGCGAGTCTCGCATCTGCTGCCCGTACGAACTTGTTTACTTTCTAAGACACACACAGTTCCACCGAGGCGAGTCTCGCATCTGCTGCCCTACGAATACTACCCCTCTCCCTCCTAATGCCAGGCTTTCCACTAACGGCATGTCATTTAAGTAGACCGATCCCCTCGAGACTGCCTATCGCGAGGAATTACAATTACGTGTTATGATACGGCATTTATTTCGATCTAAATTGAGCTATGAAAGAGTATCGTAGTTTGATCTAGGCATTCGATAATTTAGGTCGTTAATCTATCGCACACAAACACTACTATCCATTACTAGCTATTATCATTAAGTAGAGGTTTCTCGGCAAACTTCTAATAATATTTAGCTTACTTCTTACTTTATTAACTATAATTAAGATTAATAACAACAAATTTTTTGCGTGTAAATACATGAAATTTCTCAGTAAACTCTCATTATATTTTCATCCTTACTTTCCTTAAAATGTTGAAAAAAGATATTCATCAAAAATATCAATAAATTTTTTAATGATAGCTTGCTCTACTTTTTGAAATTGAAAATTTGATAAAATAGGTCGCAGTAATCATAAGATAATTTTTTATTTAAAAAAGTGTCTGATATTTCTAAGATACTAAAATTTTATATATTTTTTTTTCCTCTTACTATATTAACTGAAAATTATTGAACAAAACAACCCATCCTAAAAATTTTTTATTTTTTACAAAATTCCAGTACATAATTGGGAGATGAAATAGCTTGAAGGAAACGTATCGCACGGTTCGGTAGAAATTAATCGAATTATTGTTAATGCATCTGGGACAAGTCAATCAAGATCTTATATTTCAAAGGCTCTCAGCGATTCGCCTCACCATTTCGAACTCGCGGAACACTCGGTGTCATTAACTGTCGGGCGTGGAGTTTACGAGCAACTCGGGGCTTGAATCGAGTCTTTTTCTTCCGCTCGCCGATATTGCCGTGATCGAATTAACGATCGGCTTTGTGCACTCCGTTTGGTACCTGCCAAATGCTTTAATGCCATTATCTTCATTAGCGGCGGAACCGGCGCGGATTACAATACCTAATGAACCACCTCGTGGCGGGCGAGTGTAACTTTTTCCAAGCTTCCTCAGTCTCCATTCGTTCTCCCCGCCCTTAGGTCACTCTCCCTTCATCCGTCTCGTCCTTCCTCACCATCCCTGGGTGACCGGCAATCTCCTTTTCTAGAGGTTCGTGAAAGCCAAATAAAAATAAACAAATTTGTTTGTATCGCAAATGCGCGTGGTCCGCGAAAGGGCCTTTGACTAGAGCGAGACGCCTGGGTATACTGGTTAACTCGGATTTGCAATTTTAATTACGTACTGCCGCGAGATGCGGAATAGCCAGCAAAAGAGAGAAGGAGAGAGATGGGAATTAGCCCGGGCAAGGAAAACTCATTTGATGAGAAGAAAATCCATGGGAGACAATATCCTCTCGGAGGGTATTATCATCATACATTTTGCACTAAACTCGCAGAATTTCAATGGAGAAAAAACTCGCGAGAAAATATATCTAATAAAGAAGATCCACTGTACGATTCACATTCATTATATTCTAATTCATGTGTCATTATATTTATACAATAGTAAATATATTTTTACATTTTTTTCTATGCTACATACATTTCTATGTTTTACGATACATTGATAAGTGATTCAAGACATTTCCGTTGTTCTTTTAACCCCTGTGATCGATGCAATTATCATCAACTTTTCAACACTATAAAGTTGTCCCCAATGAAGGGATGATTTCGTGACAAGTCTCTCTCTTGCGGATAATTCACCTGCGAACTAAGGAACTCGATTATCCCGGATATCGTGTAGAAAATACTAGAGCGAACATAAGCTCCCTTCGCACAAAAAAAAAGAAAAAGAGAAAGAGAAATTTTTAAACGAGGGGAAAAATAAAAACAGAAAAACATGATCTCTAAAAACATTGAAGAGAGGAAAAGGGATAAATATACGATGCCTTGCTTCTTTGATTTGCGCGGGTTATTAAGAAATGCCGAAACAAAGCTGGAAACGCGAATGTCCGTCGACTTTTTTGTAAAGAAACAAAGGAGGGGTTTGCCGCAACATCGAGAGAAATCCCCCTGGCTTCGCGGCGCGCGGTTTAAGTAACAAGTTGTCCTGCCCATCGTTTTTTTGTCCCTCACCGACCGACTCGTCAAAGAAAAACTTTTTACACCATACAACGAATCAAAAATACCGTCGTTGCATCACGCTCGATCGCTTTCCAAGTAATTCTCCCAACTTTCCTCTGGCTAATGCGAAAAATCCGTCGGTTTCGTTTTCGCAAATAAAAACATATTGCTACGAATACACCGCAACAGCATCTTTTAGCTTTAATTTTTCACGTAGTTCGTATTACGATCGAGTCCTATCTTGTTGATAAGTTAATGAAAAAAGTATTAAAAGCTTGTGCTTATAAAAAGTAAATCTCATGCCACGCCATACACGTTAGATAACGAGAAGAGCGTGCTTTTAATTTATCTCATATTTATCGTGTCAACTGGGAGAAATTTGACTCGTATCTCTTTGAAAAGTTTGACAGGTTTCGCCAACTCCTATTACTGGCCTGCCACATGGGAGCGGGCCGTCGTTTCTGGCGGGTTCACACCGACGTCCACGATGTCACACGGTGTAACGTATCGACTGCTCTCGACGTATCTACATGCTAACAGTTAGCACCAGTTCACGCGACAGTCTACGTCAACCAGCCACAATCGAAGTTCAGACACTGGCCATCGAAGATTGCATCTCGACAATTGGATACCATTAACGTTGCAGCCGCGACGGAACATGCATTCTGATAAATGAGATGAATGCGTTCGTTTCTTTTTTTTAGCGATTTAACTAAAAATGTCTCAATAATGCGCTCATATTTTTTTCTAAATAACTGCTATCACATCTATAAATTTTAAAAACGGTGAGATAGAATTAAAACATTCTAATAATTCACCGAGTTATAATCAATTATTGATAGTTATGAAGAAATATTAGCGAAGAGAATCATATCTGGAAGAAAAATGCAAAAAAATTTCGCACATGTCAAATTATATTGTTATTCATGAACGCGATTTAAATAAATACGAAGAAAGAAAAGAAAAGAAGAATGAAACGGTGTCCCATGGGTTAGGAATTCGTTGCCCTATCTGCGAATGATTTGTGAATATGCAAGGGCAATGGGACGTTTCCTTCGGGAGAACGCGACGGTCAAGATAGTCCCTGGATCCCTGGGCACCTAAAACACGGAAAATATTCGAGTGGACAGCCGCAAATTTATCGTCCACAGCAACCCTAAATTTTCCATTACACATCGAATCCCGAACATGTCGAGAAAAAAATGTGTCCGGAATCCATTCGCTCTCCCTTCGGGATCTGTCGCTGATGGTCTTTGCTTAACAATTTCAAATCTAATCGATGGCGCGAATTTAAATAAATTTATTCCCGCGATGAAGAGTTCGTGAAGAGAGCAGCAAGAGATATACAAATAGATAAATAGATAAAGAGAAAGAGAGAGATAAATTTGTCGGATAGAACAATGTAGCCATTCAAAACACTCCAAACTATTTTGTCAGAGTAAAATTACGTGAACCTCTTTTCAATGTACTAAAACTCTCGTTGACATTGCAGGGGCATTAATTACCCTAAAAATATATATTGTACATAAAATCGACTTAGAGTCTTTTAAAGTTGTCCGAATGATCTCCGAAAAGAGATGGAAGAGAGATGGGGGCACGCTCTTTTTAGAAACTGCAAAACTGCATTTATCGTTTCGCGCCTTGAAGAGAAAGGGGTATTTCTTTCAGTTATTATGGCTCTTACCGGTGTTAACGCTTCGTGCCGAACCGCGCTGGGGCCCAGTAATAAAGCCCTAAGAATACAGGGCCGATCGTAAAATGATAATTGCTGCTATAAACCTAAGTGATATTGAACTTGATGTCGACACCGAACGGCCGAAGCGAGCAAAACCGAAGTGTTATGTGCTAACAACGTGGCAGGTGAAATCCACAGGGATGTTCGCGACATTCTGCATCCTTCCCTCGCCATCTAAATGAACTTTGACATATATGATTCTATAATACCAATCGCAATTTCAGAAAAAGTTCGTCATTTCTCCTTTCCTCCTTTTTAATCAATAAAAATTAAATTTTGTTTTTATTTCTTTATAACATTGAACTATATTATGTCGTAAGAATTATATCAATATTAATATAAATGCTTGTGTTATAAAAAACACATATTACTGCAAACAAATTTTACTGCAATTGAGCTCAAGACGTGAAATACAACACGTGAAATGGTTATTAAGACATAACTTGAGATAGTTACTAAAACACTTTGTAAAAAAATTGCAAATTTGTGGCGTATTTTTTCAACTCCGATCTCAGCTCGAGAGACTATAAAATTCACCCCCGCATTAAGAAGCCTATTCCCCCTAGCCCGAGCTTAACCCTTCCTCTTCTTCTTACAAAGTTGCCTCCGGTTCCCTGCTCGATGATCCTACGCTTTCCCGCATTCATTCCGCGATCTGGCTCTTCTTACCCCTTCGTCTCTGCCGACCCCCGCGATGTCGACACACGAGTATACCACACGCGTGTGTATACACACAGACATATGCGTATACATGTACGAGGAGCGATTCGCCTCGCCAAAGGAAAGTTTCCCGCAATTTTGCGTCTCTCCACGGCAGGAATAATTCATCGTGTCCCGTGAAACTTTTACGATTTCCACGAGCGACGTGCGACGAGTCCGACCAAAATCTGAAGACACGAACGTTCCGACGAAAATAAGAAAACGTAAGGTTCAACGATATTCCGCAAAGTAACTTTAACGTGCATATACGCATAGGTAATACAAACTGATTCTCACATGTTAAATACGCGATTCTTGTAATTAGGTAACGTGATACTTTCGACATCATCATACGATACACCACGCACATTTTCTATAATGACTCCTGACATAAGGTTCATAATAGCGTAACGGAATATTTTAGTGATAGTGTAACTGCTAAAATATACCTAGACTCAACATAACTTTTTTTCATGTGCACGTAACAAAGTACGATGAAAGTTTCCCTAATGTGGGAATGCGACACGTGCGATAATTTGCGTGCAGCATTGTACGCGCGTCGAAACACACGCTGCACAAGAACGCAAACACCACTATTTGGAAAACTTTGCGCTATAGCTGCGCTATATCACTAGGATACAAAGATATTTTATCGCTGAAAAACGATTCACGCTCTCCAACGTTTTATTCCGCAGGCAGGACGGAAAAGAGAAACAAATGCGATCAATATTGTCGCGCTGACTATACATCGCGCGGTTATGTAAGACTGATTAGAGAGAATTATTATATTTCGAAAACTTGATAAAATTCATAATTTGTATCTATGTAACGGTAAATGAATACACGGCGTATAGCTATATGTATACTCGTTATCGATTTCATGGCTCTTTCGATATGCTACATAATACATGCTACCGCGAGTTGAACGACGTACGGGCAAGCAGATGCACACGAAAAAGGGTAGAAAGGATTAAAATGGGCCGTGTCTATAATCTACTTTACATTTGCAGGAACCCTTTCTAAGCGCGGCGACTAATACGGTAATGCATCGGAATCCCCTCAACAGGGATGGTAGTTTCCGGTAGTCGTAAAGCCGGTTTAAGTAATTCCCGATAGAGGAAAGCTTCCTTCACGTAGCTCCTGTTTTGGGCAGATTCTCTCAGTGAGCGTTCCTTCGATGCTTGATAATAAGCGCATCATCATTCTCACAATGCTATTGCCGAAAAATATCTAAAGATTCGATAAAGTAAAGCTAAAAATATTTCAAATATATATTTTTGGCTTTTGTAAATAATTCTTTTATATCAGGGTGACAGCATTTGTAGATAAAATTTTCTTTATATGATTTTTAAAAATGTCAAAAGTGCAGGCTTTAATTTCTTCTGTTCAAGATAAAAAATAACGTAATTAAATTTTTTAGTGCGAAGATGCAATTAATTTAATTCTCGCTTAATTATTATGTGCTTTGCGGCTGTCTCAATCTTGCCGAAAGTACACGTCGTGCAAGACGACAAATCGTTGTTCTACCTCGTCGAAAGTTTCAGGATAGGGTCGTGGCGACACGTGTGTCCACGAGAATCCTTCGCAATGACGGAAGAAGAAACCAACGGATCGACGAGCAAAAGAAGATAGAGGGAAGAAGAGGGGAAGAGAGAAAAAGAGGGGACGTGACATCGTCGATGTAAGGCCCCGCAAATTGTTTAACTTTTGCAGGATGGCGCGCGACACCGGCGATACAATAATGGCTCACTGATGCGATTTTAACTTTTCACGCCCGCCCACGTTCGTCGGGTCTGTCCGGGGCTGAATTCCATCGACGGAATATCGGACGTGGGTGCGATAGAGCACTGAAACGGTGACACGATGCCGAGACGCGACGGTTCGCGGGTGAAAAAAGTTCGCCCGTTCGACGATCTCCGAACTCCAACCTTGCGAATTCCTTCGGGACGAGAGCGAAATTCCGCAGGACTCGGAACATCCCGGCACGCGACAATGCATCCCGTTCCTTTCAGAGTCAACGAGTCGCATTTAGATCCGAGAGGATATAACAAAAATTTTATTTTAATGCTCATAGCGCTACGATTGGAATTTCCACATTGACAAAATTAAAGCAATCTGAGGAAAAGTTATGTCCCAAGTTGTTAATTTTAATGGAAATATCAAAATATTATTTTACACATTAAAAGTGTAATATATGTATATTTTTTTGGGCGAGTTGTATTCATTTAATTTATAACGTAATTTATCTTGCGATGCATATCTTTCATTTTCATATGTCATAGATTATTTCGTGACACAAGAAGTGTAAGAGTACGAAAAGCGACGCATATAATACGCGTCTACAAAGTTACAAGACGGTTTAGGAAAATATTAAGCTAATACGAAGAAACACTTGCGCGTCTTCCTTTCAGTGCACCCGGGTAACGCCGGAAGGTAATTAAGTATATATATCATGTTATCTTTCACCTCCCGCTCGCCTGATGCCTACCTGCCTACTGCGAATCCGTTTTCAGACATGCAATTATGTCTGATGGAAATGGAAGGCACGTGCGCATATAAAATACGGGGACGGAAAGAGGAAGACTCCCACATTATATTGTTCGTGTGCGTTTCAATTGCTGCGTGCATGTCTTCACCGAATCCCTCAAAATGTACTGAAGTAAAACGTATTCACCCTAATCGACGAGTTCACAAACGTAAAAACGAGAATAAACACAACATGTCATAAACATAAAATAATGTCTTACTTTTACATATTATCAATGTAAATTATACATTTGTAATTAATTACATAATTAGTTTTTAACTCTTTCATTTTACATCATTAAAATGTTAATTTAATAAAATGTAATACACCTATCATATTATACCTATAATCATTTTTTAATCCTCATGTCTTAATATTTAATAAAATTTAATTAATATAATTTAAATAAGATATCTCTGCCTTTTCTTTATTTATTAATAACATTATATTATTTCAATAATTTTTATATTAATAAAATTATAATATAGTAGACAAGTTGAATAGGCCAAAAAATGAGCAAATACAAATTAATATAATACAAATATAAATAAAACAAAATATAATATAAAACAAATTCAGTAAAATAAATACGTTTAAACGTTTCAACTTACAAAGTCTTCACCAATAAACATCAACGACTAAACTGAAAGAAAAAATACATACAATGTAGATATAGCAAGTTTCTCTTACTTTGTTGTTGGTTTTCTACAGAGAATACAGTGTGTTCAACCGTTCAACCGAGTTATTACACATTGACGTTGTTAGGCTAAAGACGTGTATTGACCTCTTTAAAAAAAATTTAAACTTTCTCGAGGAGCAACGACGAATTTTCTAAAATTCGTTTAATCCATCACTGACAGCGGTGATTATATCTGAGCTACATTATAATCATCTGCGCTTTGTACCTATATCTAAATCATGTATTTTTTCTTACAGTTTAGTCGTTTATTCTATGCAACCATCGCAAAAAGTTAACTATAGTAAGTATATATAATTCCACACATAAATAACAAATTACTTACCTCATAGTTGTTCGCTATCTATTGCCTGATGTCTTCTCCATCTCTTGTCCTTTCTCTTCTTTACCTTTCTCCATTGTTGCTTTTTCAATCACTCACTTGTAAAGATATAATTAATTACAATCACGCGCATTAATAAACAGCACTATACTCTCAAAGTTATAATCGCACATGACTCACACTTTAATAAATTGCGACCGTAGAATAACGTAAAAAAAGTATTACGCAAAAAGAGTTACTATCCATTCAGTAACACATTTCACAAAGCGAACAACGAATAAATCTCAATTTGTATTCTGTGATTAATAAACATTAAAATTCGAACAAATATTAAAACAACTAATGAATATGATACACGTAGAATTTAAAGCGTGATGTATTTTAATTCAAGCGTTGTCGAGTAAATAATTTTCCGTTAACATGAAATATATATAATAATCATTCCCATCCTCTATTACTTCGATTCCAATTTCAAATAAAGCACTCAAAGTATTTGTTTTAATAAATAGTCATTAACTCGACGCAAATAATACTCGAGAGATAAATAAACACGCAAGTTGATCGTTGCTAATAGTAATATGTATATAAAATCATGTATTCTCGTTCCGATCTTGTTGCGAGAAGTAATGCGACGATATACGAAGTGGCACACGTCGTTACATACCCGTACGAATAATAATGTGGCGACCTTGTGAATAGAGCGTGAGCTTCGGCGCTCGACAATCATAAATACAATACAACGTGCTTGTACACAGTAACAACAAACAGTGTTTACTGACCAAATTCTCCGAAATATTTAACATTTAAAAAACTTTAATCACGCCAATATTCTATACTACGACGCGTTTACGCGCTATCAACGTGTTATTATTCACACAATAAAACTCAAGTGAATCACATTACACTTGTGATCACGACAAATATTAGGATACACGATATTCTTTTGCGACAGTAATTCTCATTCTCTGTTACGTGCAAAGATTACGCAATATTATTAATCAATCGTTAATTCAAAAATTATTGCAATCTCCTATTCAAATTTTCAAAACATTCGAATGGTGCACAAGAAGAAAATTCGTAAGAAATACGAAAAATATCCATTTTTATTAAGAATAATTCCGACAAATTTTCAAAACATTCGAATGGTGCACAAGAAGAAAATTCGTAAGAAATACGAAAAATATCCATTTTTATTAAGAATAATTCCGACAATCTGGATGTGATACTTGAATTAAGCACGTTATACGCAATTCTAACAAGATGTTCCTTTTATCTTACTATGAAGGTCCTCTCGTGGACAATTTATAGCTTAAGAGAAAGAAAGGGTGTCACCCTCTGACAAACGAAGACAAAGATATAGAATGTCGAACTAAACGTCTCCCCAGGTTATCTTTTGTCCGAAGGGTCAAAATTCTTGTAAAACCATAAAGAGGATTCCCAGTCATTAGATCGTTTCGTTATAGGATCCCTCATTTTTCCCCATCCTTAACATCCAGCCGACTCTTTAAATTTCTCTTCCGTTTCATAATGCGACGGAAATCGCGTCGCTCTCGAGAGAGATTCTTGACTTTGATTTAAGAAGACTTACAACTACAAACATTTTTGTCGAGATAGCACTTTGCACAAACAAATGGGAAGCAGAAAACAGAAGAGAAAAACAACATTATCGATAAGATTTCTTGTTAAAAGTGTTAGTTTTAAGCCCACTTCAGATCTTCTATAATTCGTATTAGACTTTAGAATAAAATTCTATTTTATTCTATTATACTATTGTATAATAGATATTGTATTTTATGTGTCATATATACAAAAATTGTTTTAAAAAACACATTTATATAAAATATGTGTTAAAAATTATATATCAAAATATATAAGTATATCAAATTATAAAGAATTCGATTTTAAATCTGACACAAATATAAATCGTCTAAGTAGATTTAAAAAGGATTTTACTTAATTGATAGATTTTACAAAAAATATAATTATTTATTAATGTGCAATAATGTTTTAAGGTTCAGTAAGTTTAGGATAATTGAAAGAAGATATTCCTACGCATTACATACACGCATATCATCTAATATTAATTTTTGTCTCGCATCTCGAATTATTGTTATGCGAGTATTGACCTTTTACGTACTCGGTGCACGGCTAATTGCTGAGCGCGAGAAGAGTGAAAGCAAATGTCTCTCAAAATACTCGCCGTTTTACTTTTTGAACAGTCTTTATCAACACCAATTCGTATACACGTCCACTCGCGGTGAAATCAGCCGGTCGAATGTCACCTACCGCTCCGAGGGACTGTTATTATCCTCGATTAAAAAGGAGCGTTGCGCTCCTGACAATTTCTCCGGAATTTAAATCGTAAGGCTCATAAATTAAGTTCGTTTCTTGTATTATTCAAGCGTGTTACAGTTAAGCGTTTTTGTTATCGTTCGTGTTAACTCTATGTTTCTTCTCCTAAGTCTCTCAGTATGTGTGTGTATGTATATGCATTTATGTTTATTTGCTCCTCTTATCGTCTACTATCAATCTTTTCGGCGGAATATGTGCCGATGTATAATCGTCACAACCTCATTACAGGTCGAAACGTTTGTCATTGTGTATATAATTCGTTTATATTAATGTATCATTAGCACGATCACCTGACTCGGTTCACTGTCCTCTATTTATTATTTTTATAATTATTTCTATATATAATTTTATAATATAAACTAAGCGAATTGTGCAAACTAAAAATCATAAAATTTATTTCAGGTTTGTGATATTGAAGATAATCATATTTTCAATATTTTATAAAAAACGTAATTAAAATGTAATGCATGTAATTATTAATAAATTTCACTTTTTCCAATCTTTATTCCATGAATTTCTTTGAACATAAATGTTTATATTCAATCCAAACTGTAAATATAATAACTTTCAAAATATCCGCGATCTACTCAAGGAAAAAAATATGAAATTGTTATATAGTTATAATTCGTTCCAATCAGATCGAACATAATACAAAAAGGAAAAAAGCAACATGTGCGAAATCGGTGCGGCGTTAGTAAGAAATAAGGAGACCCTCGCTTTAGAGTGGCAGAAATCCGGGGCACGAGGACGCGGGTCTGTGATTTTGCTGTTCTCCGACCACCATAGATCACTGCGTCGCAGCAATTGAGTTAGGAAGGAAGGAACCAGTTCGGCAAACACTTCTCTCGCAACGCCGTCTTCCTCTCTCCCTCCCTTCTTCCCTCCCATCTTCGTCCCTGCCGCTCGCCAAATTTATGGCTTAAAAAAGTCCCGGACGGCCGGAGTCGTTCGCTTTATCTGTAATGTACTGATCTTGCCTCCGTCGACGAAGGCATCCCTTCTTGCTCCTGACGTTCCTGTCCCTGGACCCAGTCCGGACCGAAAGAAGCCACCCTACGATCTGGATACGGAGTCCACCCGGCGGCGCTAGTATACACAGGGGTGGACTACCACCACCATCGCCACCCCGCAGCTTTCATGATTTATAACAAGGCGAGGAGGCGAAAAGCGAACAGGGCAGGCGAAGGGAATCGATGCCTTCAAGTCTCGAAAGCCGCCAGAGCTTTGGCAGGACTACTTTTGATAAGGGTTTACGAATTGCGCGATCCTGTGCAGAGGACTGGATATATGCGGCTTACGTTGTGCAAAAATTGGTCCTTAAGTTGAAAGAACACGGAAAAGAGCGATTGCGATAGTTTCTAGTTCTAGATCCGCAAGATATCGTCATGGTTGAGAAGAAATAGCTTATTCCGCGCAAATATATTCTTTTCGCATTAAAATATTCTTCTAGAGAGATGCTTATCTAAGATAAATAAAAAATTAACACAAACTTGTGAGTTTTTTATAAATTTACGTATCAACATGTAAATCTGATAGTATAATAAAAAAACATTAAAAAATTGTAAATTTCAAAAAAAGTTTTCTTTATTCAATACATCAAATAAAACTTGTTAACATTTTTCAAAATAAAAAGATCGCTTTTTAATTTTTCTATTTAATATATTTGAAGAAATATTTTATTTAATTTTTATTACGTTATCACATAACTTACACACGAAAAATGAAAAAGTTATTGGGAACGTCACGTGTCGACATTGTAGTTAATCAGAGTAAAAGAAACGCTAGAGGAAATATATGAAGGGGGGAGAAAGAGAGAGAGAGAGAACCTCATCCCCCGTACCTACTTCTCGAAAAGGCTGTTCTAAGTTTCCCAAAGATGTCCGTGAGTGGGAACTTTGAGTACAAAGTTGTTCGTGTGCTACGTGCCGGGCAAGAACCACAAGTAGAGAAGATGCAGGTATGGTCAGGCAGACATGTGGACACTCGATCGGAATGGCGTCTCAAGACGAGCAATCACTTAGGCAAATATTCACGCATGGGTGCATCTTCAACATGTGGGCGCTTGTCACACTCGTATGAGCAACTACCAAGGATATATGGAGCATAGGGGCTTCTAATTGGGATGCAACCACCATCATATTTAAGATTTCACCCACGATCGATACCTACTATTTCTTTGCGAGTTGGAAACGGAAAGAAATTTTTTGACAAAAAAGAATATCTCGTTTGAAATGTGGTAAAAACATATGTGAAAATAAAATGCCAAAATTAATCAATGTCAATTAATGGCATCTAATTGTTCTGGGATTTTTTTAAGTGTTAAGGAAGACGTAGCAAAGTTTCTCTCCGATTAAGCCTAATGAAGGATGGTCGTCTGGAGAACGCTTCAAAGGAGCTCTGCGCACCAAACGATTCATCAGGATACGTAGGGCTCAAACCTCTCGAAGCTTTTGCGGTTCTACCTCCTCGAGGCTCGACCGTAAAGTTCGCCCTAAGGACCAGCATCCTTGCACCATAAACCTAACCCTGTCAGGTAAGTAAACGTGATTCCTTTGACGATCTCTGACTCCTTGAGAAAGGATCACGCAGATGAACAGATGTTTTTACAAATATACATCTCACAGGTTTTATTGTGTTGTACCATTTCTGCCAAACTATAGTTATGTCAATTAAAGTTACTCCTGTTGTTCGTTATAAATGTGACTTTTATCAGATATATCATTCCCTATGCTTCAATAAATGTAATGAATTTATAATAAAATGATATATGAAAAATATAATGAATGTTCAAAAAATATAATTATTAAATTAGTGTTAAAAGTCAAATGCGTCTTAAAATGCATCGAATCTTTTGATAAATTTTTAAAAAATTAACGTCGATAAGACTGATTCTTGGTTGCGGTTGCACGATCAGAAACAACGAATCTTCGGCGCATCTGTCGAGCACGATAGCGGCGATTACTTATGCGTCCCGTGCCCTCTCTCACAGAAGCTTCCTCCGCGAATCCCTTCCTCGCCTCCCCTTCAGCGGGATGTGACGGTGTACAAGGGGGATGGCGCGAGTTAACGCGAACATATAAATTAGCAGGACATCTTAGCAGGCCGCTTGCAACTTAGTCACGTAGCGGGTTTAAACTTGACAGGAGGTGGATTCTGCGACGGCGAGCGCATGCCACCACAGTATAGCAGCACTACCCCTCTTCCTTCGTCCTTTCCTCACTTAGTTCTATAACTGACGAAAAGAAGGAGGGGAGGGGGGTAAACATCCTCTTAATTCTCCGAAATTCGCAAGTCGTTGATGTAGAAAACCATCGACCATCGTTATCGTAAATTATAATTGCAAAATTTCTTTTTGAAAGCACGATGACTCTAGAACTGCCAGAAATCTAAATATACTTATTGCAAAACTTGGAATAAAAATAAACAATATAATTTTGTGACTTGGAAGAAAAAAATAAAATGTTTTATATTTATGTACATAGCAAGTTTTTTTTGCGCTATTAAATCATAGAATAGTATGAATTCTTCACTTTTAAAGTTATTGATATATAATTAACAATATTAACGAACATACTCTATAAGGATATATAACACAATAGCATAGAATCTTCCTAAGATGTAAACATGCTAATATTACAATGATTTAATGCCTTGAGAAAGCTTCAAATGGTCCAGTGGTAATCTCGCATCTGGCGAAGATTAGCCAGAGGCGAATCACAGCTCGATCTTACGTTAACGCAAGAATACGTCGATAAGAGCGGTCGAGACACGTAGTACTCGTTGGGGGAGAACTCGAACTTTCGATTTATAGATCGCCATGTCCCGGGAGATCCTAGGACTAGTCCTTGAGATGTGGTCAAAGTGACGGGATGGGCGATTAGATGTACACAATATTCCGAAACAATTCGGAGCGGCATCTGCGCCGTTCACTGATTACATTCGTGAACAAGACGGAAAGTCCGCGAAAGGACAACAACGAGATGGAAAAAGACAGTTATGACACGAACGTAAAATTCGTGTTTGTCGGAAAAAAGAGCAAACGAAAAGGCGACAACGAAACGTCCTTTCCAATATACAAGTCTTTCCTACACAATCCAGATTGTTTTCCGCAAGACGGACGTTCTCATCGCTTTTTCGCATTCTGACCATCCTTCAACTTCTCTAACCAACCCCCGAAACTAAGTTTCGTCGCGTGATTTCTTTCGTGCCCAGAACTAGCTGGAAAGAGCTGGTTGCGATTATTCAAAACAGAAAGACGAAAAGTGATCGATGAACACTATGTGTTTGTTTAGTAAGATGATAATAAAACAAAAATGCAAAAAAAAAGTAATTATTAAAAAGTAATTATTAAAACTGCGAAAAAGGCTATTAACGATAGATTAAATAGAAAAAAAGAAAAAAAATGATAAAAGGAATTCAAAGTATTACATTTGATTTTACATTCACGTAGATACGGGAAATAATGAAGTCAACGTCACTGGCAAGACGAAGAACAGGTTCACAGGCTGCTATAGGAAAACAGATCGCCTTGATTCTGACTTTATGTTCGACAAAGTCCCCTACCTCTGCCTTTAACGCCACTCCTAAGCTAAACCAGCGCCATCATGGTAATTGCAACGCGGTGCTGTAGTGATTAATGCTGCTTGTTATTAGGATGAGGCTCAGAGACGTTATCAAGACAAAGCGCAACATTAAAGAGTACTTCACACTTTCATTGAAAAGAACTTGTTATACAGACTGATTCCATCTCTATAATAAACTAGAAAGAAAATGTAAGTAAGAAAATGTCTTTCTTCGATGATAATTTTATATTTTTTTATTACTGGATTACTGGCCAATATACGTAATATATATAATAGACACAAGACAACGTATATTTACAAGAAATGTTTTATGCAAAAATGTTCTCTAGTAAATCGAAGTATTTTTTAATACAATGAAACTTTCCACACCATTAGAGATATCACTCCTTATATGGACAGCCACGGGACAATGTTTTCTTATAATTAATGAGTAGGGTATCGTGAATGAACCACCATATCCGAGGAGAGAAAGGATATAGCTAAGAACGTTGGGGGGCTACCTTCTAAACTATGAAAGCATTCAAGGAATTTGTCTATCTCTGTCTCACTCGTTCTCTCTGCCTCTCCCCCGTGCTTTCCCAAGGAATGCTGTGGCATTATTGGTTACGTTTATCATCCTACTTTCAAGGCACGCATGAAATCTTAGCGTAAAAATTTTTTCCGATAGTTTACGATAATGCTTCATTTTCTGCACAATAAAATAGAAGTTATAGTACAGCAATTAAAGTCGTTATTAAAAGATAGACAAAAATAAATAGAAACTAATTAAAACAGAGAGAGAGAAAAAGAAAAAGAGAATTTGAGAAATTTGAAAAAGAGAATCATTAAGCTTGAGCTAAAAAATCTAATCAAAAAAGTATAACAAGTACTCTAAGTATTTATTATTATATTTATCTCCAAAAATTTAGACTTTCATGCACAAAATTTCTCTTCAATTTTTTTCTCTGGATTTGAACTTTTCTTCTCCCCCCTCCCTCGTATGCCCCTTCATTTCTCATGAGCTATCTACCTACGCAAAATTACACAGCGGTTGGATTTAATTATGTCTGGAATTCGGCGCTAATTAAGTTTGATCGAACGAATCCGCGGGTTTGTTACTGAGTTTGCTCCGCAATGCTTACGAAACAAGGGTATGCCCTACCACGAGCATAATGCAAATTATATTACCCTTTATGTCGGCTAGCCGAGCATTCTATTGACGTGCACTCCGCGTGCTCTTTTTCGAGAATCACCGATATTATTTAAAAAGAACAAGTCGTTTATTTACAGAGTTACCCCAGAGATCGATTTTGAAAGATTCTATCCAATTTTCCCAGGTTTTCGGATCAATAAACTTCAATAAATCAGAATTTTAATCACAATTACAATATATTAAATAATGTATTAAATTACATAAAACGAGAGATTGTTGTGTAAGCAAAAAAAAGAGAAAATGCACAAAAAAATTAATTTATATATAATTTTGTAGCTTTCATGTGTTATACATTGATTGATTTTAATTTACCTCTTTTACCAAAAATTTCCTTAAAAATATATCCTTTTTACATGTGCTACATCACATCTGTCGCAAATATTCACATCGCAAATCTTTCTCTATTCGGTCTCTCGAAAAGAGCAAATATGCGATTGGCAAGGAAACGAAAGGCAGGCAGTGGGAGAGGTAGAAGTGACACCCTCAGGCGCAGTGGATTTGCCCCCCTGATTGGATGAATATTAAATTTTGGTCACCGGCAAACAACTATCCCTCTTTCCCCTTGCTTCTTCGGTCACGATGATTGAAATATGTATCCGACGAAGTCAAACATTCCCACAAAGTGCAAGACCCAGTACGTGGCGCGAATTCATGATTTTTGAAAAATGTACGTGATCTACATATTCAGTCGAAAAAAACCGATGAACATATATATAACATTCCACCAAAGTTCCATCCTACGTTGCATATGCAAGTCTCGATAAATTCATGTGCCACATGCGTACCGATCATTCATGAACACGGCTATAATCATAAGACTTTTTAATAATATCTCGTGCGAAGCGCAAGCGATTTGGCTTCAAACGTTAAAAGTTTATTTCGTTAAGTATGTTAGATTTAGTAACACATAATTACCTTACAAAGAACAATTAATAATAAATTAAATTTAATAACTTGAATTTTTTATTTTATCGGTAATTTATAAATAAAACGCAAGATGACAGCCAGGTATAATGTTTTCCCGCGCGACTGAATAGCGTGTTTTAAATTTCTCATTTATCGCCCAGGGCGACGAAACTTCGTCTACATATCCCGGGAGACGCGGGGCGATCGAAAGTTTCGTTCTAGATAAGTAACAAATTACGGATCGAGTAACGAGGCTGACTCTAAGGGAGGAGGAGAAGGAGAAGGAGGTTCCCTGACTGGGTAATTGCCAAGGATGAGACAGGACTTTCGAAAGAATGTAATTTCGTTTTGCGTTTCGCGCGAGCGAAGTCATCAATCGCGGTGCGACGGTGGCGCGACGCATCGATTATCGCGACGGTTTAACAGAGACGAGGCGGCAATTATCTTCGAGAAATTAAGGGCGCTGGATACACCAACGGAAGAAGGACCAAGAGGCCAAGGGGAGAGGAGAGATCTTGACGGAACAGGCGCGTTTTCGGCAAGAAGGGTAGTACGCTTAATTTCATAGACGTGGCGCACGATGCCATACGAGCAAGAACAATCGAGCCCGGGAGCGTGTGCGGAAAGGGGGCCTTTGGCCAAGGGTAGGCTGTACGTACTTTCAAGGGATAATTACAATAAGCAGCCCTCGCTGCCCTCACCTCGCCACTGGTCTAAGAAATCCACTGGCGTAATCTGTCTAAATTCACACGCGACATTTGATTTATCGGCGGATGAGTTTTGACACAAGGGTTGATTTCAAATCAATCTAAATATAAAGCCAAAAGATATTAATTACTATTAGATATACTACGCATTTCTTACATTTAACGAAAACCTAGAAAAAATTATCGCATTGACCTTTTAGATCCGAGGCAGAACTACATAAATTTTTTAATAGAGTTTTAGAAACACAGAATGTTGTTGACATAAGCAAATTAACTAGAATCATGCTTCTTACAAATTAATGATGTTTATTCACTGAAAATTTGATTTCGATGTAGTGGACGCTGGGAAGAAACGCTTAAACGTTTCTTAAAATATCGTTTTGCTTATGCCTCGAGACATCGAGTTAAATTCTTAGTAATTTGAGTTTCCATTAATGTACAGCACTTAAACTTAATTCACCTCCTATGTAAATTACCATCGTCTCTCCGCTCAGCGTACGCAAAACGCATCGGTCCCATATACTTTCCGTAACGAGCGTATCGCCGAGCGCGCGAACTTAACGGCGCGTCGCGCCGCGATAAAACATCGGCGAATTCGCGCGATTGAATTACAGTTTAATTAACTCGCGGGCAATTAAGGCCCGTTCCGCCGCGCGTCCCGACTCTCCTCCTCCTTTTCCCCTCCGCCTGCATCCCAGAAGAGCCGACACCATCCATATAACGAAACGGTTTTCGCTTTCCGTCTGAATCTCGTGCATCCGCCAGCTCGACCGTTTCGAACGGTAAGTTTCGAGGGTACTCGCGATTTCATCGAAAACTTTTGCACCCCTCGATCGCTTCTTTTCTTTTTACTCTTCCATCCCTCCTCCTGCCTTTCCGTTTGTAACAGCCTGCCAAAAGAGATTGGAATACAAGTGCATGCATACCAGAAATCGAAAAAATAATGTCGCTAGTTAATTAAAAGGATCGGGTAAGGACAATGTTTTAATTAGTTATAATCTCGATATAACTAGTGCTTCGGTACTTTAATTTTAATTTTAATTTACCCCTTCTATGAATGAGTTCAAATTAAATCATAATAACATCAGAAACATCTTACAACGTGTTTTCAAAAATAAATGAAGTACTTGAGTAATTACGATAACTTTAATAAAAATAAAGACTTAAGAGACCATAATTGTTAAAAAATTAACAATTTCAAAAAAATTAATTTTTTACATATATAATATTTGAAATATAAAAAAAATTATGTCTTCGCATACTTTTGTCAACGAAAAGCTCATTTATGAAAATCTGCAATCACTTGTAAATCTGCAATCACGTATTAAATTTTGATACAACGGACATTTGTATTCGGCGTAATGCGTAATGAATTTGTAAGCATTCTATGAAAATGTGAAAAATTCTCAAATTGTAATTTGAGAATGTTGCTTCTCGAGGCTTACAATAATCCCGGAACAAACGTTAACACTCCGTAGCACATGCATGCATCGTGAAAACGCATAGTCAGTATGCATGGTATATACTTGGCCGACGGAAAGCCGTAACTGCCGCGTAGGCGGCCGATTTAACGACGAGTGAATAATTATAGGGGCTTTACGGTCCGATGCCGGGAGAGCTTCGGCGAATGGAGGAACGCTCGTTATATTTATGGGCCGACGATGACGGCAATTTCGACCGAGGAATTGACGGCGAAACTGTTGCTGGACGCATCTGTCGTCGTTCCGTTGCACCGCAAACTTGCTGCAATTCTCACGACAGCAGCAATGACAGCACATCGAGCGTTGTCGAGAGGATCACGTTCCGCGCTAAAACGTAATCCAATCCCGACGTCGAATGGCAACGATTCACCTTTACGCAAAAGACAAAATCATCTCTTGATCGTGCGAGAAGGGTAACGATAGTTTACGTGACGACATGACGCGTGAAGACGCGTGAAGACGCGTGCCATGGTGCGATAACAATCGTCCAAAAACGTTGTGGTAATTAACCTTCGATGCGACTTGTCATATGAAAAGGATTGTTGGATTACCCTAATATTGTTATTAATTAATTAATGACGTAAAATAATAAAACTTCTTCTCTGCTTTATAAATTTCAAATAAATATAAGAAGTTTTCTCTCTTTCCCTTGTTTCATAATTTTTTCATTTTATTGTATTAAATGATGATATTGCATAATAATTTTCTAATATGAAAAGAGAGATATTGGATTTGTGATATGATAATTCTTTTGGCTACGTGAAATGTTTAAGTTCCCGGACACGAATGCATACTTCTCCGTCGTAATTAAGATTAAACCGAAGGTGGGAGCCAGGTAAGTTCGTTCCAGGGATGCGAACATTTATAATTAAATGGCGTTGTTACTTATTACATGGAAGTTCGCGAAGAAGCGGAATAGGGAGATTGTTAGAGAAGGTAGGCTGTGGTTACTCGGATAATCTCCTCTATAATGTAAGACGGTGAATGGAGCGCGCCCTGGACGGGTTCTAGCTTACACGTTCGAGGAAATGTATACTTATGGTTAGTGAAGTTTCAAGTTTCAAATGAAAGAAAAATCACGTGAGTAAATGCTATTGTAAACACGAGTTTGAAAAACGGTAAAACAATATAATATATCTTCCCAATTAACTGCAGATACAATGAGAAAAGCAATAGAGACCGCGATGTACTTGTATGGTAAAATATCAAGAGAAGGGAAATGCCTCCTTGTGAAATTAGCGACTGTTACGAAATCAATGTCGCATTACTCAATGGAAAATAAACGAAAGGAGGATTCGTTGTATCACGAGAACAATAGAAATATTCAAGAAATCGCTTGAAAATTGCGGCAATATATAGATATATGTATTTATATAAATGAAAAAGCGCCCATAATCGGATTGGCATTCGAATGGTCGATCTCGCTCGGCCAAAACGACGTAAGTTAAAGCTCCGGTACAAAGGTCGATATCGAAGGGCAGGTGACGGGAGGCGAAGAGGTGCACTTCACAAGGGTGTCGAACGCCCAGGTCTCGTGACAAATAGAAGCTTTGTGCCGCGACAATGGGGAGTTTATTTCCGGGCCGGCTGGGGCTACAATGTAGGCACTATACTGTAATTAAATTCCCAAACCCAAGGATTCGGAGGTTATAGAGGACCAGAAGGATGGAGAGAAAGAGGGATCGTGAAGGAGTGAGAGGAAGGGATGTGGGACGGCATCAGACGAGGGGGAGGAGGTCGGCAGAACCTTAGCATATTGCATACTGACCGGTCCGGAACGCTCCGGGCTTTCTCGCGGCGGACGCCATATTGTGTTTGCCGTATGTTCCTTCCTACCTTCCTTCCTTTCCGCGCGCCCGGCTCGCGTCAAGATGAAACGAATTCCACCTACACGGCATATCTTCGTCAGTGGAGTTATCGTGGAATGATAAGTCTCGGACTGGCTTTTCAGTCCCTAAAAGCGGGGCTAAATCTGAGCAGCATGAAACTTTGTGTAAGGGAGTCCGGATAGGTTCCGGCAGTCGCGAAATGTTTCTCGTTTCAAACCATTAGGCTGGAAAACCACATTCGTTTAATTAATAATTATAATAACGAGTTTATTGTGAGATAAAAGTATTATAACAGTAGAAAGTCTTACGTTACATTGTTATAGGAAACTGCGTGAATACTAAATGTGAAATTCTAAGGTCTACAGGCGACAATTCGACGAATTGTCAGTTGCAAGTATCGGTTACAGCGGAAAGATAAATACAAGGGTGGACTGGAGTAAATGTCGAAATATAAAGTCTCGGCAGATCCCCGCGGCTTAGCGCCAGCCCTGCGCTATGAGAGTAGAGAATACAGTGCTAGATGTTTCTTATCTCCGAGAAAGGGTGGACGAGTAATCTGTATTGGGAGCGCGAGTTAAAGTCTTATGTACTTCCGATGCGAGTTATAAGCTGAGGTGGTAGAGCACGGAATATAAAGCCTCGCAGTCTCTGGAATGAAAAGTTTAATCTTACGGAACCAAAGCTTTTAACGCAAACATTACATATCAAGTAATTTCAAGGAAAAAAAAATTAAAAAGTATAGTATACCTATTTCGACTAATCGAAATAAAATATGAATTATTTATTTTGAAAATAATATAAGATAAATTTTGAAGAAATCTTGTTAGATACTTCTGTATCAATTCTACGTAATTCAAACCATAAAATAGAGAGTTCCGAAAATATAAATTTACATAAACTGTAAACAAAACAATAGTAAAAATTATTCTCCTTGTTTTAAAAAATATAAGAAAGTTTGTGGAATTATACATATAATATAATATTCTCTATAGCTTTTTTAAGTTATAAAAGAAATCTATAATTTTACTTCTTATATTATTGTAGGAATAATGTATAAAAATATAGGTATATATGTATTAAATATGAATTTTTCAATTGACTTGTGTCACTATTTCGTTCAATAAATTGTATATGTTGTATACTAACGCTATCAAAAATCGATTTGTGTAAATTTAATAAACACCTCATCACGATCTTACAATGGTTGTTAATAATAGTTGATGAAAGCGTACGTAATTGCATCGATTGCTTAGATAAAGGAGATCTCTCCGTGTCAAAAGAGGGAAAGAGAGTCAGCTGAGAGACGGAAGAGGTGAAATCGACAAGCAATTTCGCTAGACGATCTAGAAACGGTTACGATGCAAAAGCGTTACGCGAGAAAGGGATAGAAATAGAGGGCACCCTACTATTTTCCGATAATGTATTATTGCGAATCCCGTGGCATACTTGCTAACCCATCCGTTGTTACGATGACGCGTATGATGTACGCACGCAACATGTACGTTAAAGTCTATGATACATATTGTAGGAATGGATTCATTCCATTCACACTGTAGAATATAATTTATTTTGTGTTAGGTCATTTACTGGTAAAAATCTCTATAGCAATATATTAAAATACAGTGTATACGATATAACTGCCAAACAAACATCATTGTCGGTTACCGCGAAATAAAATTTAATTTTTTTTCTTAATTTAATAAACTACAATAAAATGTCCGCGAAAGTATAAGATGATTCAAAATGTATACATAACGACAGAAGTAAATTAAACAAGATCATCGTCAGAAGAATAAACCTTTCCGCAATAAACCTTTCACACAGCGTGCAGTGTAGTTGTGTTTCAACATAAAACAACCCTTTTCGATCACGCAGCTTCTTAAGAAGGCGAACGGGATCAAGATCACGCGTCCCCGTAAAACGGGGATAGCGTTTTAATGCCGGGCAAACATACATATAGATCTCGGGTTGCCGAACGCGAGAGAGGACCTTAGGGGAAAGGGGGGAGAGATGAAGGGAAGTAGACGAAAACGTTCGTGCACGGCTTGTCAGGGCGGGGTTCGCTAAAATGAAAGTTGGAACCACGGCTTGCCGCAGCAAATCCGGCTTGATTAAAACACCGTAGGAGGAATCCCTTACCCCTTTTACCCTTAGCCGCCAGCCACCACGGCCCTACCGCCGCGCCGCCCCGTTTATTTCGACCGTCTTCGGTCGCCAAGGAACGCGCCAACGTATAATCTTAATGCAGTCTTATACGAGGCGGAACGAGACTATATTTCATTATAACCCCGCAGTCCTTCCGGAGCCCCTTCGCGAACCCTTTCTATTTCTACTGGCTATAAGCGCGCGCGTAGCGCGACTGGGATTTTGCTTCGAGATATCATTTGGGACGTAGAACCGAGGGATGCCGAGTAAGTATCGGAATGACGACATTGGCTAAAGTGCCTTCTCGAATTGCGCTTTCCCTAATCTTTTCTCTATTTCATCGAAAAAACTACACGGCCCCTTCTCGTAAGCGCGCTACTGGAATTATGACCCGTGATCACATTTGATAACAGAGAGACATGAAGGGAAATTCAACGATCGATAAACGAGCCATCGTTCTCCATGCGGAAATCATTCAAATATTAAATATAAAAAATGGGATACTTTCATTTAAAAAAAGATTGAAAAAGCAGAAGCGAATAGGATACATATTGTTTTTTCTTTTCATTAAATTTCCATTCAACAACTAAAATAATCTCTATCACCATACTGTCAACAAATAAACTATTGTTTCAAAATATAATAAAGGCAAACTAAATAATTAGAAAACAAATAGAAAAATTTTTTAATGCTTAGATGACGTTTAATACAGTAAACTCTACTTTTAATCAACGTCAAAATTAAACAATTATA
The DNA here is from genome assembly GCA_901521435.1 of Crematogaster levior. Classification (NCBI taxonomy): domain Eukaryota; kingdom Metazoa; phylum Arthropoda; class Insecta; order Hymenoptera; family Formicidae; genus Crematogaster; species Crematogaster levior. The sequence continues at coordinate 238,169 of CABEGB010001169.1, read as the reverse complement.
AATTTAACAATTACATTATTACATTTGTCCTTACTGTTTTTTATCTCTTTATTCTAAAGTATCATTCAATACATTCAATGAAAAATACAGAATACGATAATTATTCACATTAAACTCTTTAGTTGAAACTCATGAGGGTTATTAAATGATTGAAAGCGCGATTGGAAACTCATAAAGAGGGAGGAAAACAGTGGAAAGAATTACATTTTACATTTTGAAAGGGACCAATGTTGATGAGAATAGCCAGCAAACTTATCGAACGTTGAGAGACAAGCGAAGACAAGGGGGTTTAAAGCTCGAGGGGTAAAAAGGGAGTGTATTTACGACGTTACAATACCCCACGGGCTAATCCTCGCCCGGAGCAGTACCTAGGCCGATCGGCGCTTCTCCCTTCTTCGCTGAACGCAATCACAACCTTCATTCAAGTACAGAGAAATCCGCCCGAAGTAAAACCATTTCTCTTCCTTGCGCAATCAAGCAGAAATTAAAGCGCAAAAAGGAGGCAATAATCGTGAACGTTAATAATGTTAAACGAGAAAATTTAACATAACATTACTACAAAGCGTTCCTATTTTTATTACTTTTCATTCAAAATACCAATATTCGATATATGTATAAGCAATGCAGTTTTAATTGCGCGCGCGTCAGATGTTGAGTAAATCGTAAATTAAATAAATGTCTGGCTTAATTTACTTATGAGAAACCCGTTTTCATGAGTTGAAATGTACAGTGCGCTTCTTAAAAACTTAAATATAAATTTAAACTGCCATATTCTTAGATTTTAAAGTGTTATCTTTGCTTAACAAAAATGTCAAAACAACAAAAATATTTCAGTTATAAGCGACTAAAAAAAATTCGTAAACAAAATCCGTAAGTTGAACTTAAAAACAAAATACAATATTTTGAATATATTATTTAATATTTTGTATAGATTTTATTTAAATAAGCTCTTTCTATTTAATTATCTCAAAATATTGAATTTTGAAAAAGGATTATAGAAAAAAAATAGTTTAATCACATTTATGCCAAAAGATCGATTTAACACAAATTAAAGATACGCTTGCCAAATATCTCTCAATGATATGTTTATATCTATAAATATTAAATACATTTATAAGTAATTGTTTTTCAATTAATCATTATCGTATAAACAATCATTAGTTTGTTAACGTCCAATTTTATAAAAAAATCGACGTTTTTTAAAAATAGTAAGGAAAATTATGTGGCTATTAAATATCTAAAAAATTGAACTTTTGGAAAATAATATCTAACAACACTCGAGAAATAAATTGTCTGCTAGTGATCTCTTTATAACAGGAATTAAAAGCCCTTACTCTTCGAGCGCTGTATCCCGGCTTGTCTTTCTCGAAGCCTAATTGACACGATTTTTATAAACTCCCCTCTAGGCATGAAGGGTGAAGTCTTCTTTTGTACTGCCGCTAACACCTTCAACCTCAGACCCTCCAGCAAATAAGAGTCGCTTTGTAACTAAAGAGTACAACGGTGTCGGTGCACAATTATTATTTTCACATAACAGGAAATATCAGAAATACGCATAGCAAAAAATATATTTTAAGTCATTTCAAATATATATATATATATGAAATATATATATTATTTAAAATGTAATTTAAATAGATTCTTCTAGGGTCAAATTCTGCTAAACAAATCCTTTTCGGTTACTACATCCCAGAAGATAATAAAAAAAGCGAGGGTCACTAGGGAGTATCAGAGATCAAAATAATATTCCGGAAGCTTTTATTTTTAACGGAATTTCGTCCCTTAAAGTAGCGCGACTAATTTAAAAAATTGCCTCGCCCGACCATCTTATTACGAACGCCTGATAAAATTTTCAACTGAGAGTCACTGTCGTAAATATAGGTACAGGGGTGAAAACAGGGTGCACATTCCAAAGCCTTGGATCTGCGTATCCTCGCGCATTCATTCATAAAAATTCACTCAACCGCGTGGCTACTCCCACCGAGTGAATTGGAGGGTTCGTTCCAACCCCGATCAACGTGACAGCTCGACAAAGTTAAAGGGTACTGTGCTTCATCTTTTCAGGTTTCCTCGAGAGAGTTGCTAACGGTATCTTGCAAAATACAAAGAAGAAATATTTCCAGAGAGCAGGACCGATTGACAGCCGGTGATGGAATACATAAGTATCCAAAAACATATATCGGAAAATTTAACATAATTTAATTCACACAAAAATACAAGAGTGAAATTATTTCAATGTTTATAAATTTTTTCATCCAATTCGAATAGATTGTTCGGCAATAAAAATAAAATATTGTATCAATCGCTCGTAAGAAATAAAACCGAATATTGTTTTATTGTGATACCGTGTGAAAGAGGCGAATCAGCGGTCGAGGCAAAGCAGACGTCCGTAATAAATACACGTCCTTAAGCGGATTTGGGGCTGACTTTCCGGTGTTTTAAAGCCGCGTTTTCCAACCTACCCTGAGATTAGCACGTGCCCAAACAGATATTTGTTTACTTTGTTATAAAGTTACGGAAAATCTATTTTTTAATAATATTTTCTCCATCATGACATTCCAAGTAAAATTTTACTATAAATGTCAGTTAATTAAATAATCAGAACATCATTACCGTATAATTTAACCTACTTTCAAAAATCTTTATTATTATTAAATGTTCATCGTTTATTTCTATTTAAGTATAATTGTTTTCATAATTGCAACGCAAATCCTCATCGTATCGAGAATATAAGGGATTATCTATGTCGAAAGAATATAACGCAGGATAAGGGTTCGTCTTTAAGAGAAACGGCTGCTCATAATCGTAATCGTATCCGTAACGATCATGAAAGTTGAGGCGGCGGAGATTTCAACATTAATATTCCAGCGGCGCGCCCGTGCGAAGACTCGTACCGTTAATAAAGAAATCACTAGTGATTCCGAAATGACAGTCAGCCGTCGATTTCCCATAGTCGGGAAGCTAGGCTGATGGCGTTTTAACGTTCACCAAAGTGGCCACCAAAAGTGAGGATGCATTAGGGTCAATTTCGATAACTTCGGGAGTGTCACTCATTCCTTTGAAAGCATTAAACAATGTATAACCCATAATCACTTTCCGTGTCATATGGTAACATTATAAGATGTGGATGACCAAACTTTTGACGGTAACACAAATCACGTTATGCGATCGTTTGAAATGTACTTCTGCAATAAAGAAAGATTTATGTTTGGATTTATATTTGGACAAGGATAGGGTAATATACCAGTCCAATTAAATATAAAGACAATTGCTTAAAATTGAATATTTTGAGTTTTAATTTTTTTAATTTGAAGTTGTTTTTTTCTAAAATAAGCAGACGTTATTATTATAAAATAAATAAGATTAAACTATACTGTATTAATTTCAATATATAGATGTGCAATAATGTGCAATTATCTATCAACATTTTACTTTATAAAGAACTTTATAAAAAACAATTCAATATTCAATTTATTTGAAATAGGAAATTATGCTACAATATTACTGACATTAAGAATGTTTTATATTATTATATTACTTGTATTATTTTATATTATTCATTGCTTTTTATCACAAAAAATTAAAGAATGTTAAAACTCGAATAGGAAATTGCATCCTCAAACTCCAAGAAAAGTGCTGGTGGCACCCTCTGTTCTACTACCTGTTAACTTCGTCGCTTCCACGACTTCTTATTGATCTTCAAACATCTATTTATATTTGTTTTGTCTCGTATATGTAGAGAAAACTATTGTTAATACTACATATTTTTATGTGTGTTGTTTTGAACTTTGATATAGAGCAATTATTCCAAATGTTTTTATAATTATACTTTAAATAGTTCTATATACACACTGTTTAAATTATTTATTTTTATCCAAGCAATGCGCATCTGTACAATGATTTGTGGCAAGAATGGTTTCCCTCCTAGGTTCAATCTCAGCAAGGGCTTTATCTTATTCAGGACCGGGTAGAGCAACCCCTCGATCTCCTTCCCCTGATCCTTGCCGACGGCTAAATAGCTAACTTCGCGCAACTATCCCAATAGATTATGATTATTGTGGAGGAAAGCTCTGATTTATGCAATTATCATAAATTCAGTCCCCGCCCAACATCTTGCGTATGCTCAAGACGCTTCTACCGTATTTCCATTCATAGGATTTCAATAGCAAATTATAAGCCCGTAAAGCACTCATTCCTATTTTCGCGGAAAACCTTTCATAATTATGTTCAATATGCAGTGTCATTTAATGCACTCCATTATATTCTAAATAAAAATTCAAATATATACATCATAAAAAAATTAACAGATTACTTGCTTATAAACAAAACATTTATATATTTATAATATCAAATTTAATTAATAATTTCAAATGCAATTTTCTGTTTTTACTTGTAATTTAATTATAGTAAACAATATAAAATTTTAAAAAATTATACTTTTGTTTTTGTAAAATAAATGATTAATATTTTTTCTTTAATCATTGTACCGATCCTGTGACGCTAAAGAAGAGTTCTACTTCGTCGGCAACAGTCCTAATCTTATCGATTGAAACGCGAGAAATGTTCTCAGCTTAGTCAGCATAGAATAACTAAGAATATCTCGTTTATCGGCCGATAATAAAATAGAGTCGGTATATAATCATTCTAATATTTACATTCTCTTTTTTGAAAAATTATATATAAAAACAAATGAAAAATTATAATATATAAATAAATAATTATTATTAATAAGAAATAAAAAAATTATATGATATGCAAATCTAAAAAATTTATATATACATATATATGTGTCTTCTTTTATACCTATGTTTATATTTTCTTATTAATAATAATTATTTATTTGTATTATACAGTTCTATATATATATATATATATATAAAACTTATATAATGCATCGACATCAGATAGTAAACCGTGATAAGATGATAATTATAATATTGACGTGCAAAAAATTCAAAATTTAATGAAAATGTTCAATTATAGATTATTTGTAGATATACAAAGATAAATCAATTCTGTTACATGGAACAGTTATATGGAATCATAATACAACAACACAGAAATTAATATAGATATATGTAGTTGTTACAAATCTAAATAAAAATAATAAAATTATTATTTATAAATCTTTGTATAAATTACATTGCGTACTAATATAAAATGTAATATTAGATTTTTTTTTATGTTCTGTTATATTTTGGCATTAATACATTTTCTTATTTTCTTTAAATAATTCTTTAAATAAAGTATCTGTTTTTTCTCCCTTGCAAAATAATATATAAATTTATCACCAGTGTATAATAAATAACGTTTTGTTAATTTTGATTACGGTTTAAAAAAATTTAAAGTTAAAAGATAATAGTTAAAGATAATTTTAAAACAGATAATATAAGTATATTATAAAAAGATATAAATATAAATAGTACAGAGTAAATTTATTTTTCCCTATAACGGATTTAATTTTAGCTCTCTCTCCATTTATTACACAAAATTAAAAGCACTTTTAATGAGACTACAAGACCACCAATATGGCAGTGATAAAGCTGAAAATTATCTCTTCCGCTGTGCGTCATGGATTCAAGCTTGCGTCGACATTTATACGAGTAATAACAATGTTCCACGTATGAAATGATCGATAAAAAACGCTACCGTGACAATGTGAAACGTCAGCGGTTTATGCCGTTACAATCGTTTCGTTTTACGTTCTTCGCAGATCTCATCTTTTAAGTTGCGGCCTTATTTTGCAACTTTCTAATATCTTTCTAAATCAAGTGCAAAACAGAGAAATTCAAAAATAAGATTATAAATAATATTAGTATTTTATACGCGAATAACATTTAAACTGGCTGAATAATTGCGGTAAAAAATCATCCTTTTGTTCACTAATTCTAATTTTGTTGAAATTCCTTAAATACTATTACCAATTAGATATTTTTTATTTTATATATATAAATAATCTCACAATATAAAAAAATATAAGAAATCATAAGAAACGAATCGACTCTCGCGATGTTACGTAAAAGATATCTCACAGCATCGCACAAAAAAATTCTTTGGAGAGGATCACTTAATATTCTTTAACTCGATATTACTCGACGAGCTAATGCCTCAACGATTATTCTCCGCGCGGGATAATAATCATGTCGTCCTTAAAAAGTAGGGCGATCTTTTTCTTCGACGTTCTATTATTAAGTTCGATCATTTGTACGGTTTTAGAATATTATCGATACGTCGTATCAGACAATGTCGCTTAGCTATGTGTGCAAATTATACGTGCGAATTTCAGAGAGATTGTGCATGCTCCTACGATTTTTGTCGCGGATTATCCGCAGATTATTTGTATTCTACTTACCTTTTTCGGAGAGGGATGCAACACGGTCACCGGAACTTGGCGAGGGGTTGGCATGGACGGTGGCAATTGGGTATGCTCCTTCATGGGAAATCGCGATAATTTGGATTCCCGGTTCGAGGGTAACTCGAGCAGATGCTGTATCGAATGATTCTGTCTGGTTTTCCTGGACGCCATTCTGTTAACAGATAAATCCACATTTCATAATATCCGCACCAATTCGGTTATTTAGTCGCTAATCCAAAAGGTGGATCTGGTTTCCTTGAATTTCATAAAACAATTTTGATGTACTGAATAATTAAATAAAAATCTAGCATTATTATCTGCAGTTATTTCCGCGAACTCTCGTAACTCGGGATTTATTGTCTTTTTTTTTCATTTCGGAATCCAGTGAGTCCATGTTATTATATTTCTCTTTGTTCCATCAAGGAAAAATATTTGGAAAAAATATACGCAGCTTTAAAATGTGTCATATGAATATTTAGTCTTTCTAGTCTTCGTATCATTGTATAAATTTTATTTATAAATATCGAGAATGTTGTAAAAAATGTTGTAAAACAAACGTTATTGTAATTGTGCGACCAAGTCGAACGATAGTCATGTGCGTAGATACCTTTTTTCCAGGCGCGCAGAGGGGCGGGGCACTGGATATCGGATAAAACTTTCGCATTTAACTTTTCCGTCCTGCTGGGGAAACGACCAACAAAGCTCATCACCGGAAAGTTTTCCGAGACAAGGACGGACGACCAAGCTCGGAGCGCAAGGGAGACAAAGCTTGGGGCGCGCATGCTCTCACCACTACACAATCGCGACCGTGATTTCACTACATCTAAACTCAGATTATCCAAATATCGGATGTCCGGACTTTCGTGATTGTTAGATAAGCTACAGAATTGTCAACCGTTCTATAGAATGTGTAAATATACTTATGAATAGAATTACAATGTCTATTATATGAGAAGATGTGATCAAAATCATCTACATAATCACCAATAACAAATTATTATCAACGAATTATATCGATAACTATACAATTAAAAATCACAAATACTTCCACTTATTTCAAACTACATTTTTATAATTTCTTATATCTATTTTTAATATTCTTTTCAGATAAGATGTAGGTGAATATTTTATGAAAGTTTACATTTTTAATTCTCGAAAGTATACATTAAATATTTGACAGAGATCTCTAAAAAAGAATCTTTTCGAAACTGAGTCGCATAAGTTCTGTAAAATCCACGCACAGAACACACCTCGCGTATACGGGGATGTGTTAGTTCACCCCTAGCCGTCGCGAAAGTTTGTTCTCCCTCGCGTTTACGCACGCGCGCATATGGATATACGTACACTTTGCTGACTGCAAGCTGCAAACACGTATATGTATGTGTCGACAAGGATTACGACCGTGACCTTACCGACCAAATCGTCAGAAAAAAAAGCGAGGATATCTTTTCAACTGAGGTTACCAAAATCGTTCGCGCACATAGTAATAGCACAACGTCTACAACCGTTTTAATTAGATTACTTCTCGTCTTTTCTCGTCTACACGCAGCTTGTTACCGCACCCATTTATATATTTTTCTGCACATACGATATCCAGTTATATAAAATCGACTGCTTACAACGAATACTTCACATCTTGAATATGTAATCGATTCGCTTCCTATCGATGTATAATTTATGACTGCGGAAATATTTCGGACAATGCCTACATAATTTCTATTTCAGTCATTTTTTTAATGAATAAGAATATATAACAGATATCACAACTATGGAATGGATGCAGTGAATATGTTGGGATTAATTTTGATGCAATTCACAGTAGATACGCTGCAAATATTACCGGCTTTGATCACCGAGTCGCAACGACCGCTCGTACCGATCGATTAGACGCATTCAGCCATAATGCATACATATAACTCTAATTAGTTGTCCTTGATGTGTGAAACCGGCAATGCTTATAATAAATAAAATGTTAAAAAAATTTTTCATATGTCCAAGTCAATATTATATCAAGATCTCATATGCATATTTAAATCGTTTTATCTTTTTGTTAATCTTACGATATCTTTATAATTTTTAATATTAAATAGCAATTAAATTAGCAATTAAATTTCTAATTGTGAATCAGTTTTTTTTAATTTGATCCCTCGCAATCTTATTACTAAAATACATTTTAGTGATTTCGCGTGAGAAAGCTCGCATATTCTGATTACGTTGCAAGATCCTATGTTTCAATTCACATATCGATGAATTCATGAATTATCTACGATCTTTCAATAAAAAATTCACTGTATCTACTATGAATCATACGAATAAATAGATTTTTGCAAGACGATATCTCAACTCTTTTCGTTTCTTCCTATTTCCTCTCAATCGATTTACCATAAACGTGCATAGCCTGTTACGATCGTACTCTTGTGAACTTCAACCGAATTGGAACGCGACCTGAGAATTAAATAAAATGTGATTGATCACATCTGCAATGGATTCGCTTAACAAATTTTATATAAGACACACCACTTCGTAACAATCTATTTATATTAATAAATATTTAAACATGAAACTTTATATATATTAAATATCAAGTTTTACAAAGGTATAAAATGTTTTCAAGCTAACAAACAGACTTTTCTGTAAATATTTCGATCACTTAAAATTGATTCTTGTTTAACAAAACAAGATTCAAAAAATAATATAAATAATAAAAAATTATTTGCAAATTTTCAACAATAAAAACATTATTTTCACTTGTCTAAAAAAATTATTAACGTCAAATTAAGATCAACTTAAAAAGTATAATTTACTTAAGATTAAAATTTTATTATTTTTTTATTAGAAATTAATTAAAATTTGATTACCTTTTATTAGAATTTTATTATTGTTAAAAACGTATCTCTCCAAAATTTAATTCCTACAGAAATTTTCATTTTTTTATTGCGCTTATATTTTTAATACTACTGATTTTTCAATAAAGTTATATCATTTATTATCAGTATATGTTATAATCTAGAACACGGTAAAATTACATACATAGTAGAGTATTTCAACACAACTTTAGTAGTGTGGGATAAATGTATTTAATTGAGCACTAATGTTAATATAACTGATGTACGAACAATAGAATAATAATTAATTGGCCAATTATACAATATTATGATCATTCAAACGATGATATAAAGATAAATAAATCTATTCTAGAATAATTTTCGAGTATATTAGAATATATTTTGGCCAAGTAAATTAACGAATATTTGAATTTAAATTTATTATTTTAATTTATTTATCAAATGATTGCATTTTGTAGTGTTTTGTTTCTCCTTGTACGACATTTCAATCCGGAGCAAGCAATCAAATCACACTATCCATTCGCGTCTTAGATCAGTTAGCAAAAGCAAAAGCAACGAGGAAAAGAAGGAGGACAAGAACAAGAAGAAGAAGAGAAGAAGGAGGATACGTATTTCAGTCATCCGACCAACTTTTGCAAGTTTAATGCCCGGGCGCTCGAGTAATTTAACACGACGAAATTAACTTTTCAGTTTTACCAAAGTTTCCTGGCAACTTAACCACGTCTCTACCCCCCTTCTCACTCCTTTCACATCGTCCCGCGCTCCCCATTCCCCCGGAATCTACTTCCCTACTCCCTTCGAACCGACACGAAGAGCCGGGACCAACTTTTAAAGCGCTCGTCGTGGTAACAACTGCGTAGCGCAGCGCTCGCTCCGCCGAACTATAATTCCACCCTTAAGACTCGAAGTTTACGACGTAAACTTCCCCACTCTCATCGCCGCGGTGGGCTGACGCCGATGCTGCAAGTTTGAGAGTAAGAGGCTGAGACTGAGAATGGTTATCGAAATTATCGTCTCAATCGAACGTTCATACCATAGATAAAAATTCATAAAAATCAAAATATCGTTTTCAAAATAAATATGTTAAATAGTATATCAAGTAAAAAATTTTCAACTTAGATACTACAGCTTAGATTAAATATTAAATTCACTAAATTTACTTAAATATATTGGAGCAGTCATATCTACCACTTATAGCAAATGGTAGATTTGATTGCTATAAAAAAATTGATAAATACAATACATGTACAAGTATATTTATTCTATCTGTACAAACACATTATTTCGTGGTGAAACATATCCAGCTATGTTCGTGATTCTGTTTATACTTTTTTGTCTTGTAATGTATGTTATAAAAGTTAAAATCAACCATAAATTGTATATTACAATTCTGTGCGCATTTATACGCTAGATTATCGATAGCTACAATAAAAACAATGTCAAACTCATTTACGAATAAATCAATAAAACGAAAAGTAATATAAAAATAAAAGATAATTCGCGTGCAAAATGTGATATGTGTGCTTTTTATTTTATACTCTTCGAAATAAATGCTTTTTCTCTTGTTTTCCAAGAGTATGATCCATTTGTATTTATGCGAACTCTGTTTTTATTCATAAATTACATATGATCACGTTGAAATGATTAATTGCATAATGAAAGATACCTCTGAAATGATTTTCGATTTTATCTTTTCTTCCTTTTTCTTTTACATATTTTTCCTTAACTATGCAGACGTAAACTTAGAGTCCCGGTCGATTGGGCATCCGATGCCAATACTTCTCCGACTAGTTTTGCGTGGCTATTATAGCCGCACGATTGGCTCCCCCTTACTTCCCATTCGTCTGTCCCGGCATCCGCAACTTCTCGACGATTTCGAGTCTTTTCTCCGAGAGTCAGCACGACGACGACTACCGGGCGGATACCGTAACTTGAGATATTGTCGCTATCGCTCATTCCAAAACGTCAGTTCTTCCGGCAAACAAAGACTTTAATGACTCGGATTTTCCATTCGCATGTTTGGCAGCAAAAAGCCACCGTAAAAATATATTCCGCTCGTGATAAACGGGCGCGCGTGCGGTCATATTGTTGTTGAAAACAGAGATCTGCTCGGGAAGACTGTCCAGAAGATGCGAATGACAGATTCATACTCCCCATCGCTACGGAATATACGACACGAAAGATTGCGCTCTGGTGAAGTTCCGATGTTCCGAACTTTTGAAGCGACATTCATCGGATATAGAAGGTAAGATGGAGAAAAGAAATAGAAATCATAAAAAAGCAGGACCAATAGTTGACTGAGCTCATAAAGAAATGTGTCGATTCAACGACGCGATTCCAACTTTTGTCATGAGTATCCAGCTTGCAATTCTTTTGCAAATGTAATAGAGTACAAAATTTCAGAAGAATTACAAAGATTAAACTTATCTTCCATAAAAATTTCCACATTGATATACTATTTCTTTTTCAAATCTATTCAAATAAAAATAAACTCAACTCAAAACTCTTTCCAATTCTCAAACTCTTTCCAAGTCATATCATTACAAAATTATCTAAATGCATTACTATTTTCATGATGCAATTTCTGATTTCTGAAGCAATAGTGTTAAAAAAAAAGAGTAAGTTTTATTTATACGTTCAGCTCTCATAAATGCAACTTGGACAAGAATACATTATTTAAATTCAAATCCTATTCTTGTTCCATTAAATTTACATCTCTCTTACCATCTTCTATTACATAGCATGTTATCGTACACTGAACCAAAAAATGAAATAAGAAGTCATTCATCGTCATTGCTACTTTTAGTAATCAAATATATTATTTTATAAGAGAAATTATAATATATTTTAAAAAAATCATACGAACTCATAGGCCAATGTATATACAATATATGTATATATAATATATTTTAATTTTTTATCGTGATTTAAGTTTTATTTGTAGGTATATAAATATCATTTTTTAAATGTATATCTATTAAAACACATACACGCACGCACGCACGTACGCACGCACGTACGCACGCACACATGCACACACATGTAAATACTAATGGAAATTCCAAATATCAAATTTAAAATAGTCAACACCACTAATGGATGTGAAAGTCGTTCCATGTATGCAACAATTTCAAACATACTAGACAAAATGTTATTTCAATATAAATGCATAAGCTGATCTGTTGATAAATAATAACTCCTTTCAACGACATTAATGTAATGTAGTAGAGAAATTACTTCTTTTCCATTCACATCCATAATTAAAACTACAGTCACTTATATTTGTAATGCAAAAGCTTGCGTGCATGTTATTCAAAAACTTTCAATATAAATAAGAAATGTTGAGGTTTCACATAATTAACGGCATTTTTTTTTTCGTGATATGCTATTGTGCATATTATAATGATAATATGAAGAAAGAGCAAAAGAATCGTAAAAAAACAAAATACGAAATACATCTGAAATGCCAACATGTGCGTAAAAAGGTGTTTGTATAAAATTAAGTTACAGCCTCTATTCTTCTGAGATTCTAGGACGAGGAATAACAGAAAAGGCAAGGATTACGATGTGAACGTCAACAATGACGTCGGCGACGAGAACGAGACGCACGCGCCATGGAATCGGGGTTGAAAGGCCTCGGACCATGCTCCGGGAGACTCCAAAAGCACCCGGCCAACAGCCACTTGGTGGAATTCGAAGCACAATGTCGACAACACGGAATTACACCGCAGGAGCCGGCTTAATTAGTACTTCTCTACTTCGCCATGCATCGAGCCGTCGTCACATGCGCTACTAAACGCAATCAGAACAATGTTTATGATGCGTCTCATACGCGAAAGCAAAGAACACTCTTTTCGTAAAATATGCAATAAAAGTTTGAGGCAAAACAATAAAGAAGATTTTATATGACAGACTTCCTGTTTAAAAAACTCACATATGAATACATTTGACTCGAGAACACATAAGAATTTTTTTCAAGATTACGGGATATTATTTTTATTTATATCAAAGATGCGAATAATAATATTTTAATGTGCAAACATATTATAAATATTATAGCATATATTTTAAAAAGCATGATGAAAAATCGTAAAAAACAAAGTAAAATTTACTGAAACAAAGTAAAAATTAAGCTACATTAAATGTAAATAAAGTGTAGATTACTAGATTTATATAATAATAATTCTTAATTATGTCAATTACTGAGGTCTGAATTGAATGAGGGCAATCGTTTTCTTTTTTTATGTAAAAACTAGTAGTTCATGCGGTGTGGATTAGAGTTTTTGGTTTCCAACAGAATTCACTCGGTTAGAGGAAAGGTGCAAAAGTTTTCAACGCTCGCGAAACTTTCGAACGTGCAACGGATTGGTATTGGCAAGTTCGTAGTGAAAGGGGTTCCCTCGCGTAGGATTAATCTCGCATTGAGCCTGCGCGCACGGAATCCCGATAATCAAAAGCGTTGATACTCACAACAAGTATCGTTATATAGCCGGGCAGACGATCAGCTGACCTGACTTACTCCAGCATAAATATCGTATTCGCCCAAGTTCCATCGAGCGTTTAACAGCTCCGTGGTCGCTATATCAATTCATTGCTCAATTTGATTTAAAAAATAGAAAATTTATATAATCTAACGTACGTTTACATTAAAATGATAATCGGGGATAATTAAAAAATTAATGGAGTAGAATTCTTTCAATTTCAATAATGTGCACAGTATTGAAAAAAAGTATATATATAAATGTTCATACAAGAAATGTCTATCTCGAGTTGTTAAAAACTTACAGAGCAAAGAAGAAATAAAATCGTTGCGTACCGAACGCAAAATATTGCCGAGACTTGCTCACAATCGGTTCTCGAATTACTCAAGCGAATATCAGCGGGAAAGCACACGTGACACGAGAGAACAACCGTCAACTTGGGTAAAGTACGATATGTAATGTACACATGCTACACGTAAAAAAAAATCTTTATCCACCGTCATCCGACCGACTTAAGCGTTACTTCTAATACAAGTGAACAATTCATACCTCAAGCGTCTTGATTAAATCTCACGATGCGCCAAACTACCGCGCGATTTACACGTTGTCACGTCCCGCACATCTTCGTGAACTAGAACGCAGGATACGTGTGATTACGACAAGTCATCTCACGGCAATTGTATCTTGCGTCGTGCTCCACTTTATTCATCCCTTCCGTCAGCGCAGCACGCGACACGTTTATAGCTGGCACGCGTCCTGGCGTTACCGACAGAGCAAAACTCGTTACTAGGTTAGAATCCGCTGAAAAGGGATGCTAGCGAGAGCACGGGGGTGGTGAGCGATCGCTTCTCCCCTCCGCCAAGCGCGCGCGTCCCCTCTTCACCCTCGTCGTTTCTCGCAGTTTCCAGGATCTCCGGAAAACTTTGCTGGAAAGCGGCAGGCGGCGGCGGTGGCGGCTGGGGGTGGGGATGGGGGTTCAGCGATTATATACGAGGTAGGTAGACTTCGAGTAGGGGAAACGGTTCCTTCCGCGCGGTCGAACCACCCCCTTCTCTATTCACCCTTTGTCTGTTTCTGTGTATAAGCACCAACGCAGTAAATAAAAAAGTTTCATGTCACTCGCGAATTTGTCGGCGCCGGCAATGCGCAGGCACCAACATGGCCGCGCACTTCGGGAAACTTTATCGAAACATCTACAGATTATCAAACAACAGCTACGCGAGAGCGTTTACTCACGAGGCGGCGGGGATAGTTGGGAAGAAACTAATATTCTCGGATGAACAGCGAGCTAGATATGAAATGCGAGTCTATTTTAAAATTATATTTTAAAAAAATAATAGTCAGGAATAAAATGCATAAATAACGTAATCTGTGATAACTTTACATATAATTATAACATAAATATCTATGACTATACACAATGTTATTAATGCGTAATAATAATATGTAATAATAATAATAATAATAATAATAATAATAATAATAACAGTAATATGTAATAAATAACCCCTAATGTATTCAGATATGATATGATTCAGTAAATAATTCAGTATTTAGTTATCAATAAATAATGAAATTTCTATTTATTTAACTAATAATCCTTAATTATGTAAATTACATAAAAATTAAAAGGCCAATTATATCTATAGAGTTCACTTATAACGGCCAATGTATTCGACCATTTTCCTACCATTAGTGATTCAAATGGAAATCCTGAGAAACAATAGCGCGAGCGCACGAAGCACGTGGCGGATGTTTGGAAAAGTGCCTCTGTACCGAATTGGAAGTACGCGAATCCCATTGACAAATGGAAAAACAAAGATAGGTGAAACGCTACGTCAGCCCAATACAGATCAACGATGCATATGATGGTTTCTTTCTGATTGTCGGAAGCTGTCTACTCGTGGCACGGTAGCCGTACCTGGTTGCCTGCCGCCTGCCCTCGTGGGAGTCAGCTAAGGGAAATCAATATCTCACTAGGGGTAGAGAACATGAGGAAGAGAGAGGTGAAGCAGCGAGAGTAGGAGCCGGCGAAGGTGGAGAAGGAAGAAGAGGAGGAGAACGCACCGAAGAAGGAGGAGAGGAGACGCGGACCAAAACGCGATGGGAGGAGGGTGGCCGCGCGCTCGTCAACCTCGCTCGCTCGCTCGTGGCCCTCCGCGGCCGTAGTGCCACGCGTGAACTCGACCGCCGCGGTAGCACGCGTGAAACCCGCGCAAGTGATTTCGACCCTGTCCCGTTGAGAAACACCGCGTGCCGGTCACCGTGGTAGGCCTTCGTCGTTGGTAGCGCGTGGCCACGTGTGTCGTCGTCCTCCCTTAGCGCGACAACCGCCACTACGCGTACGCTATGTATCTCTTTATATGTACATATACATATACATATACATGTACATATACGTATACATATACATATAAATATAAATATATACATATACATATACATATAAATATACATATACATATACATATACATATATATATATATGTATATATACCCTATATATACAAAACGGGTAAAACACGCTAACCCGCGTGTCACGCGAGTGTATGCCGTAGCCCGCGCGCTCGTTCCAAACCTGTCGACCGCTTAGCGGGAACTGGAGACGAAAACCTTGCCTCCGCATCGCGTTGCCGCCGTCCTCCGGACTCTCGCTCCAAACTCTATCCCGCGCCTCTCACCCCCGCGCGCGACTCACCCCCAACTTTCTCTCTGGCCCTCTTTCTCGCTCGTCGCCGCCGCCACCACCGCCGCCGCGCGTTCTCACACTCCGCACACGCCGCGTTTCTCGACGAAACTTTCCCGGCGCGCGTTGGGACACGCCGATCCACCACTACCGCTCTACCATCGACACCACTACCAACGCGGCCACCACCACCAACATCGTCGTAGCTACTACCACTATTCAATTCCGGTCGCGATCACCTTCAGCGCTTCCACGTTTACCAGTAGCAACTCGACGATGTGTTGCCTACGGCGCGTCTCCGCCGAACTTCCCTCTTCTTTCCAGATTCAACCCCTATTCCTCCCCCTTCCCCTTTCCCTCCTTTCATTCCGATTCTCCGCTTCGCCCGCGCAGCGCGTGCCACCCTTTCCTCCGCATATATCCTGCGCGCTTCCTTCTCCGCTTCTCCTTCAAGTTTCACCCAACTTTTTCCACCCAACCCCACCGCTCGAGCCGATGACGATGCTACCGCGACATACGCTGTATATATTTCGCGCGCGCGGCTTCTTCTACCTTCTCTTCTCTTTATCTCTTTCTCTCTCTTACTCGCTTCTTGCCCTGGGGATGCGCACTTCGTACTAACGTACGCGGCTCGCAGACTGTCCACCGAGTCGCGGGACAAACTTTGGAATAGCGCGACACGCTCGCGACGCGGTCCGATAACCAACGAGCATTACAACTCGAAATTGACACACTTCGATTTTAATAGACTGTATGTGTATGTTGGAAAGCACATGCATAAAATATTTAGAAAGACACGCAATTAACTGTGTTCAAACTTTGAATAATTTTGATAAACTATTTACAGTTAATTTCTACACGCGAGATATTTGAAGCTTAACAAATTATTGAAAATAGAATATTTACGAATGATCTCTTACTTTAGAATAAAAAAAATTTACACTCAGAAAAATAATAGTCACTTTTTTGAAATATTATTGTTTAATTAGAATCTATCTATTATATAAATGCTGAAGATCACATTTTTTGAGAATTTTATTAGATATTAGAGATTAGATGTTATTATTAGATGCGATTCCATTTTCAACCTAAAAGAAAAGTTCTTTTCGTTGAAATATCATATTAAGAAAAAGAAACAACAAAGAAAAAGAATTCTAGATCGCATATTGTGAAAATAGAAATTACTATATAAAATTACAACAATGACAATATATTTAAGTTGAAACATAGTTACTCCTGTTTATTATCCGCACTTTAAATTAAAAGTTTAAATGCACAATTATTGAAGTACAACTTACACGATTGCTATACGCCAAATTCCAGATTTATTCAACCACTGACATTAGAGTTAACTTCAATTTCGAGTATTTTTTAAATGCTGATTCTAGAAATTGGTTTTCGGAGAGAGATCCAATTTAATTCCAGCATTATTTAAACTCGAAACTTTTGCTAAATAATTCCAACTAATATCGACCGTAACATTTATATAAATATATATTACATAAATATAACTTTAACAGATTTCTAGGATATATAGACTATGTGAAACCATGTATAACATCGTGTATTTCAAACTTATAGGTAACGCTTTCAACTAAAAAATTGAAAACTAAAGCGTGAACTATGTCAAAGGTAAATAAATTATTATTAAAGACAACTGTTATGAGATATGACACTATTATAAAGCTTATAATTGCGCCAATCTCACGCATTCTTCAGAAAATATTGTCGATTACTCGAGATGGAATATCAAAAATCCTGATGCGAAGCACATATATTCATCCGTAACAAAATCCAAACATGAGATATAATTGAATAGCGGTTCTAAAATCGAAAGAAATATCGAGCTCTAGCCCACAAAGTCGACACCGACGAAATTTTTCCGTATAAATCATAAACTTCGCGAATTTAACTGTCTGTGTCATAAGTAGGGAAAGGACAAGAGGTGAACCGGGCGAGGTGCACGCTTTAAGCAGTGGCACGCTTCGGCACGAGAAAGAGAAGGTGGAATATGGGGATGGGCGCGCGGCCGGACGTCGCGACGCCTGCGTCAATCTGCGATTCATTGCCTTGGCAACGGCCGACGCTTACCGCTGTTCGCCCTATAGGGTGTCCTAATCCTAACGTGCAATTTAAGCAGTAGGGTTCCTATTAAGAGAATAGCGATGATTTCAGAATCGAAGTAATAATAGCTTCTGAATTATAACAAATTGAAAATTACATATGCACGCGCGCACGCATGCGCGTGTGCATGCATGCGTATGTGTGTGTGTGTATGCGTGTGCATGTATGTAAAATTGTATGTAAAATTATCTCAAAATTGATTATAATTTTACATAGTAATTTAAACAAATTAAATTAAAAAAAAAAGGATAAACAGATAATAACATCTCATTTTATAATACTTTGAGAAATAATGTTTTAATAGAATTGCTTCAACGTTGAAACATTTAATGAAATTGAAAATTATAAATAAGAATAGTATTAATTCAATTTTCATTTTAAAAAACAATGCAAACAATTTTGCTTTTGAGTAAAAATACTGATATTTAATAAAATTACTCTAGTGTATACACCTTATATATATCCCGTCCACTCGTTCCTTCTCAATCACTGTTTCGTTTATTTCTTTCGCTACTCGGAAATCTCTCTTTCCTTCTCACTAATATCTTTTTTCCTTCTCTTCCTTCCTTCCTTCCTGCCTGACCTTTTTCCTCTAACACGGTTATAGAAATTGTATATAACTGAAGCAAATCAGCAATGTAACAAGTTGATTTTGTCATCTTCCCTATAATCATTTCTGTAATTCCAACATAATTATTTCACAGCAGGGATAACAATTCTTTGTCCGAGTTATTATAAGAGAAATTGTTATCTAAATTATAAAAAATATTATTTTATCATTAATGCAACAATTTTAACAAATATACAGCGTAATAAATTATATACTAAATAAATTTTCTTATTACTATATCTCTTTTTTTCTACTCTTATATCTCACTATTGTATATACAAATATTCCATTTAGTCAATACAAGCCCAAGCTTCTGTTAGTCTGACCTACCCCAACATTGCTATCTACCTAATCAAATCACTAAGTTTATAGATCAAGTCTAACTTCTAAAAGCATTAACTTGATGCCCCAGTCTTACTAGCGAAATGTAACAACATACTAAAATTGATTTTGTGAGAAACGGAAGAAAAACTTCTGTTCAGAAAGAAAATCTTCTTTTTTCAAACAAAATTTAAAAAGTGCATATTTTTTTAAATTGAAGTCATTATGGAATAATTTATTCGTTGTTTTTTCTCTCTCTCTGCTATTATTTTTAAATATACATTTACTGAATTACATTTTTGAATAAATAGCCAATGAAAACTATATTACATTGACATCAACCACACTGAATATCAATTTATATTAATATTTATTTATAAAAGATATTAATATTTACCATAAAATACTGATTATTGATTTAAAAACCGTCCAATAAAAATTGATAAAAAACCTGACCTAATAAAAATAAACCATTTTACGTACATTTTAAATTATTACGTTACGTTTTTTACGTTATCTCCATATTTTTAATTTATATTGAATATATCGCTGATAAAAAGACAACATAAGCATTTATCACGTTATTTATAAAAACTATTAAAGATATCTCCGCTTCGATTTCAAGTTTCCATTTTAACTATCAATAAAGGAAACCGATTTCTCCTAGTCGTAGATAAAGTTCTCAGTGTCATAATAAAGTTTTGACTTCCCAAAATGGCACGTATATCCGTAATAAATTGTTCTTGCAAAGTTTCTGAAAGGTTACATAAATAGTCACGCGGAGGGATTTTACCCCGCGCTCGCGAACCCCATCTTTCGCCGACGTCCACATTCACCCCTCCCCCCCCCCCCTATTATAGACCTCGCTATACTACTCTTAAAGATGTCTTTCAATGTGCTCCCACGTCGCACAGAATCCGATCGATGAGACTATCTTGCTTGCACGGCCACCGAAAAGTCAACCCCCTTTCGCGTTTTCTCCTTCACAAACGGGACCTTCCAATGAACCATAGACCTCCCATCATCCGCCTTTGCCGCTACGAAGATCTTTTTATCTTGCTCTTTCTTAACTTCTTATTCTCGTTCTACGATAATGCCAGCACCTTTACATTCTACGAGACATCGTTTCGAACTTTGTCTCTCTTTCTTTTCACCACGAAGAAACTCACAAAGCTATAACACCTTCCCTTTATAAAAAAAACTCCTTTCTTTTAAATAACCCTTTTTCTTTTTGTGTAACATATAGTAATCTCTTTTGGGACATTTCTTATATCTTATCGCTTTTATCTCGATCTGTCAATCAAGTTTTTTTTTTTTAAGATAATGGCTACTATTAATTTACGTTAAATTAATTAATTTTCCATCTGCTTAAATTTGATATAATGCATCTCTTTAAAATTAGCATCTTATTTTTTTAATTTCCATATAATTAAGAAAGAGAGAGAGAGAGAAAATTTATCATCAACATCCATTGATATTGTTGGTAGAAAAAAAATTAGTTCCAAATTCCAAATCCCTAAAAAATTTTGATAACTAATTGACAACAAATAAATTAGTTACTCTGTTATGTATATTTTCTGTAAAGAATCCAGTAACTAGAGTGATCTATACGAAAGAACAGCGCATTCTAGGTTTTGATTTGTAAATTGTTTAAAAGCTACGATCAATGCTAATAAATCTAGTGAAACACCTGGTACGCAGAGAAACAAATACACTTTCGTGTGCCAAGTTCATGGAAGCTGCTTATTCATTTCCGGCTCGAGAGGCTTTGTGCCTCTTTTAGCGAGGAAAGTTTCGCATGCAAGCCGAACTTTCTGCCCGTAATTACTCGAGTATTTGAACCGAACGGATAGCTATAAGGCTTCTCATATTTACGTTTCACCCAGCGCGCGTGCAAATTTATAAAAAGGAGGAAACGATTCTGCCACGATTCGCGTCAACGCAAAATTACATCGCAGCTCGGGTTAAAAATTGCTCGAAATATTGCACGATTAATTTTAATTAAATTTTTCTACGTGATGTACTGGAAAACTTTCCACTAATTTTACCTTTCGACGGTATCAGTAATATATCATCTTATTGTTAATGTAATAAAAAATATAATTTGCTCCTCTTTTTTAGTTAGTATTATTCATTATTACTGTACTATTAATATATTATTCATATTAATTATATAACGAATGTCATTTATTACTTTACTAAATTATATTTTTTATATTATTCATTATTTTACTAAATTATAGTTTAGTAAATTATATTTTACTAAATATTTCTAACTCTTAATTCTTTTAAATATCAAAATTTATGTGAGAATAATAATCATCTACGCAATAATGTACATTTGTATTATGTTACAATAATTATTGTATTACAATAATATTAAAAGAGAGAAAATTTAAAAAATTAAAAATAACACTCATAAATAAAATAATTTACTAAAATTAATTATAACAGGAAATATTAAAATTAAATAAGCTTAAATGTTTTATGCACAATGTGTATTTTTTAACTTTATTTAAATTTGTATCAAATTAATAATTAATTAATATAACAAATTAATGATTAATGTATATGTATAGTTTATATACGCGGTATCTCTAAATAACTCACAAGAATATTATCAAAATTAATAATATTAAAAAAGTTCTTGAGTCAAAACTTTTTAACTGTTATCTAAAACATTTTTTAATGTTATTAATAATTCTAATGACAAAAATTTGGATTGATCAAAATAAAGTTTCTCCAAGATTTAAAAAATGTTGACAAATGTAGAAAATTAGACTTCAAATAAATACTAACTGCAAAACAATTTCGTAACGGAAGAATTAAAATGATTTCAATAAGTAATCCTTTCTGTGTTTATTCTCCATGGGCACATAAATCGAAATAGTTGCATGATTGTCTTTTTAAAAGCAGCTCACGAAAACAGCTGCTTGTAAAAAAGAAGATAAACATTGCAGGCAATCAGCGTACGAGTTATCTCATTAGATTTATCCCTACGCTCTTACTTACCTCCTTTTCATCCCTTTCCCTGCTCCTCGCCACTTCGTACGGATTTGATTCTCTCTCGTTGAGTCAACCCAGGATTATCTCGACATTCAGGCTGCAAGAAGGAGAGATGGAGAGAGGCGTCGATAAGAATGGTTCGTTTCGCAATATTCGTCGCGCAAACGCACGGCTTCTCAACGGCGCGAAGTTGCCAGCGAATTCAAGCCGCTCGAAACTTTAGTCACTCGAGGCATCCGACCTGTCGTTATGGAAAGTTCAATTAAAATATTATCGAAATAACAAACAATTACAGTACAGTAGATGTAAATATACGATATGCAGCTAACTACACACAAGGAACAACAACATACCTGACGATTATCACGCACTCATTGCGCTTCTCGCGCCATTTCGGCGAGAAAGTAATGGCGCATGATATGCAGGATTTTGATCGAATCTTTGTCTGTCGCGCGCGCGATGACAGACATCGAAATCACGATCTTGACGCAATAATGACGTTACGACGAACGCCCGACGAGCGGAGGCACTCGCGATAATATTATTCGCGCAAAGTTCACTTTAGATCGTGATAATCGCGAAAAATACGGAGCTCCGCGATCGGACTCCGCGACTTCCATTGCGGCGCGTTCCGTAACTGATTGTGATCAGTATGACCCGAAGTTATCGGCAATTGTTAAAGTGCAGTTCTCAAAATCGGGACGCTAAAGAAAGCAAACTAATCGCGGCAAACTAATTGTCCGTTTCAATAGCACACGAAACATGAGTATATTTAGACATGAGTATATTTAGACATGAGTATATTTAGCTTTGAAAAGAGAGAAAGAATGACAAAATAAACTGTTATGATACATGTTTTTGTACACACACCTGGCAGCGATCGAACATCATTGTACTCTCGCAGCTCTTCGGCAAGAAAAACGGCACGAGATGTACGTGAATTTTGTTTGATATGTCGATCATTTGATATGTCGTCAAGTTGATTTATCGAATATCGGAATTGCGATACTGATGATATGATAACTATCGTCCACGATTGTTACAATGTCCGACGATTCGAAGACACTCGTGATAATTCTATTTGTATGAGATTTTGTTTTAGATTGTAATAATCGCGAAAAATATGGAATGATTCGAATTCAATTCTCCAACTCCATTGCGGCGTGTTGCAGAACTGACTACGATCTGAAGTTACCCAGGTGCAGCAAGTGCGATTCTGGAATTATCGAAATAGCAAACCAATCAGAATAAGGTATTTTAATTTTAATTTAATATGAAAGAAAAGGTGAGGAGGCGAGAGTGAACAAAAAAGATAAATATTTAGAACTAATAAAAAGTTTGGCGCAAAAATAAAATTTGAAATTTTTTAATAAATATTAGACGTCGAAGATAATTAAACATATAATCAATAAGAATAATTAAAGATTATTACGTGTACATATGCATCGGATATAAGAACTTGAACGCGATTTCACGATTTCACGCGACGTACCACCTAATTGACTACGATGTGAAGTTCGTTTAAGATCAATATGAAAATATTCAGAAAGTTTTTTATATATAATTATATATAAAATATAATATATATCCATATATGTTTTCTTTCTTTTGTATAATCTCATACAAGAAAAATAATAAGAAAAAGACTTAAAAAGAAAGAATTTTTCACATTTTTGCTGCTTCTTTACATGTTTTTTTGCGAGAAAACGAAGTTTAAGGAAAAATTGCCAATATATAATAATATATAAATATAAATCGTATATAAAATCATATATATAAAATATAATTTTATGTAGAAAATTGTAGAAATTTAATAACAATTTTACTTTAAAAAAAAAAACAATATAAAAGTTATTTTCCTAATTATTTTTCACTAATATTCTTTTTATTATTTGTGTTATACAAAAAGAAATTATACAAAAAAAGAAAACACATGTGGACATATTTTACATACATATAATCATGAAAAATTACATTTAGCGTGTTATTTATAATATAACTATTATAGTATACCAGAACTTTTATTTTGTCTTAGTCGAGTCTTAGTCGTACTCATATTACTAATCATTTTATCATTATCATTAATAATCTCTCTCTCACTAAGTTTAATCATTTATATTTTATCAAAGGATTACGCAATACAACTCTCCCTGCGAAGAGAGTCAAGAAGTTGTCATCTGTCACATCCTTAGAATGAACCATGGAACCAACAATAAGGTCACGTGAATCCTGCGCAAAAGTTTTCTGCGCAGATGTTCGACGCTTGACGCTTACTACAGCGCCGTATAACGGTCAGTACTTCAAGTTCTTTTCTTCATTGGATGCGAGTGAACATGGCTCCGGTAAGTTTTTTCCGCGACAAAAATACGGCGATTATCTATAATTATGGCAAAAATCCATGGAAATAACATCGCGCATGTAAACAACGTGCTCGACTTGTCGATCGCGATACATCGGTCGTTCGTTTTATGTCGAGATCGCTTCGTTCAAGTCCGATTCGTATATGCTCCTGTTCTGCCGCTTCAGACGATGTCCCACGTGTCCCACGAAACGATGGCAACGTTATTATTAAAAAGATTATTTTTTCGTGAATTTTTAGCCGGCAAAAAAATCCAAAGGCCCGATCAAGAAACAGGTCCTTCGGGGCAAGGGACAGAAGAAGAAAGTGTCCCTGAGGTTCACGATTGATTGTACACATCCTGTGGAGGATAACATTATGGATGTTACCAATTTTGTAAGTTACATGAGATTATTTTAATCTGTAATCTTAATATTTCCTTTTCCCAATTATGAAAACTCTTTTCGTAATTGTTCATTTAATATTTTGAACGTAATACAATCCTAACCTATTCTTTGCGGATTCTTAACCTTTATGGTACTGATACTGGAGTCTCTTGCAACTCACTCCTCTTCATTAAATTTTTCCGATGTTAACCACATGTTTACTTTTGAGCTTCCTCTGAAAACTACAACTCCAAATCAATGAATTTTTCAAGAGCAACTCTATACTTTTGATTGTATACTTAATATCAAAGAATCAATTTCAAAGTTATATACAAAAAAATAGTTGGGATTTGCGACTTTCTATGTATACCGTCACAAATACATAAGTATGTGCCATGAAGATTAGCCTCTGTGTGTAGCAAAAAATCTAAAGTTTATTAACTTCTATTTTGAATCATTTGATGCTTGTTGAAATTTTTTAGTATCGTTGTTGAATTATTATAAGACTGACTTTTTTTCAGGAAAAATATTTACAAGAGAAAATCAAAGTTGGTGGTAAAACTAATAACTTTAGCAACAATGTTGTCCTGGAACGTAATAAGATGAAACTCACCATCAACAGTGATGTAGATTTTTCGAAGCGGTGAGTAACGTCATGTTTCTTTGGTTACAATAGTCACAGTACATATGGAAAAATCTTATAGATATTAAATTATTAGTTCTTCGTTTGCTATTGTAAGCTAAAAGAAGAGCGATATTTGCACTAATTTGGAAAACCCTTGTTACTATAGGTATCTCAAGTACTTGACGAAGAAGTACTTGAAGAAGAACAAGTTGCGCGATTGGTTGCGAGTAGTGTCGAAAGACAAGGAAACATACGAATTACGCTACTTCCAGATTAACAGTCAGGAAGATGATGACGAAGAGGATGCAGAATAATTTTTTTTATTCTTTCCATCATAGATGCATCTGTATATATTCCTTTTAATAAAGAATAATAAAACCCGATATTCTCTTTTATAATATGTAAGTAATCCTAGAAATTATGAATTTTGAATACTAAGTTATTTTTATTTATATGTATATCGAATATCATTAATATCTGGAGTAAAATCCGTTTGTGGAATATGATAAAAGAAAATCGAACAATATATTAGCAATGTAATATTTTGTTGACGATCAATTTGGCGGACAGCAAATTTGAGTAAAATTTGATAACGTCTTCAAATTTTATTTATTCCTCTGTACCTCCCTGTTAACAAAGGGACTCTACTCTCTTCCATGCAAGCAGAGAGATTGTAAAAATTCTTTCGCAGATTTGCTCTTTTTCCGAGAGAGGGATAATTGAATAAAAATCCGACGGTTTCTGGGTCAAATTTTCATCTGATTTTCGACTCATTAGGACAGCACATTATCTCATTGTGCCGTGATCGCATAATAATCACTAATCGAAATAAATTGAAATAACTTACATTTCTTTAATTAGTTTCTTTAATTAGTTTCTTTAATTAGTTTCTTTAATTAGTTTTAATTTTCTTAATTATAATTTCATAGTTCTACAACTCTCGATTATATGAAATTATTTCGAAGCAAATTCTGTAAGCAATAAAATAATAGCAGTATGTAGACAAGTCAATACATGCTAAACCAGCATAGTATATTCAAGCTACGTTTGCTTTGGACGCGCTGAAAACGTCTATCTTTGTTGTTCGTTATTCGTCGAAGAAAGATAGAACGATGTTTTCAGCGAAACAAGTACAAAAGTAAACATGATAAAATTTTAACAGACTGAAAGGCTTTAAATAACGAAAATATTTAAATAATTTAAATAAATTCACGGTATTGTTTCTAAAAACATGACTAAGCAAATGTGTTTGAACATTCTCTTTCATGTCATGCGCCGCGGTGCCGTGCGCTCGTTCTTACGAGATACGACCATGACTGCCACGAGCCGCGACCAGCCTAGACTAGTTACGACTGCACTACATCGGCTTCGGTGTACGTGAGATATACGAAGAGATATCGTTGTTTATTGATGGTAGATTCACGATCCGGAATCATTACTCTTTACGTCATTACAAGATATTTTTACGAAAATGTCATACCAATTGTATAGAAACACAACGTTAGGAAACACGTTGCAAGAAAGTCTGGACGAGCTGATACAGGTAAATATGTAAGATGCTATGAAATAGGTTAGATTTAGCATTTTAGACATGAAGGATTTATTCATTTAGAATGATACTGTAAACCATAATGTAATTTACGTTAGTTGAGCTCACATGGTGTAATAAATTTCATTTACACTATAAAATTAAAAAAACAATAAGTACTTGCATAATAGATTCTTGTGTATGAAAGTAAAACTAAATTCTGTTAGATTAAAAATTAATTAAAAATTACAATATACACCTTACTACTGTATTTAATGCATTGAAAAGCATCTTTATTTTTATTATTTCATGATTTTATTACATCTAATATGATAATATACATTCCAGTATGGTCAAATAACGCCACAGCTTGCAATAAAGGTGTTGCTACAATTTGACAAAGCTATTAATCAAGCTCTGGCAACTAGAGTCAAGTCGAGACTCACATTTAAGGTAAATCTCTATATTTGAATAATTTTTTTTTTGCCTGACTTTCTTGCATTTGGAGAGAATCTGATTTAACTTCAAAATCAACTTGTTACAGGCTGGCAAATTAAACACATATAGATTTTGTGATAATGTATGGACTTTTATGTTAAATGATGTTGAATTCCGTGAGGTTCAGGAAGTTGCGATAGTAGATAAAGTAAAAATTGTTGCTTGCGATGGAAAAAGTAAGTATTGGTATACTAACAAAAATTCGGCCCATGATATATTAAATATCTTCACATAAATGTCAACAGCAAGTTTTTCAAATAACTTTAATTACAGACAATAATTTATAGTTTTCCTTATACATTGTTTTTTTCTATTATAGTTTTATTATTTTTTAGACTATATATACATATATATATATATTTATATTTATATTTATATTTATACATTTTTTTCAGCATTGGACACGGACGGAGCAGCAAAACGATAACAAATTTAGCACTTTATGTTACGAAAATCTTTCTTATATTGTCAAAACAAAATTTTTCATATAAACAAGACAAATAAGACAAAATAAAATAAATTTTCTTCCCTCTAAACATTTAATCAACAGCTAGTAATATATCACATTTTAGAAAATATAATTTTTATAACTACCTTAAGCCATCCAATACTTTTACTTACATTTTTTTATTTAAGTACAAGAATTTGATATCACAAAACATTAATATTAAAATATAAAATATATAAATATAAAAGATAGATCGTTACTAGTTTCTGTAAGTCTAGACACAAATTCAAAAAGGGCATTATTATTTATGTACAAGTTAAGTAAAATCATTTTATAAATAATTTCATCTGAAGAATGTAGATAGAGAAGACGAATATGCATTAACTTACAATAATTTATTAATAAGCAAATACATTAAGTTTGTTATAAGAAGTAATGTACCTATACTTGTTATTGTAAGTACTGTGCTTTCTCTGATATTTTTATTATGTGGCATGGACTTTAATAAATAAAGTATAACTATATTTAGAATATATTGACCATCCAGAAAGAAGCAAGGCACAACGTTAATTATTGCTAACCCTGCTGAAAACACTGTGATATATTTGCAAAGTAGCGCAAATGATTCAGGTAATTTGGGATACAGGAAAGAATACTTTGGCACCCAATCCGATACATCAACAGTCCTGTAAATGTCTGCTGGATGACCAACAAATAATACATCCTTACCTATTTTCCTTTTTATTTGTATGATCTGCAGTTTTAAATTGTTTTAAAGATTACGATTTTGAAAACTTATTCGCTATAAGAAATTATACTTTCTTCTACCTACCTTTGTCACATTGTCTAAAGAAGGTTTCATACAATGAGTATCTTGAGATAAACATTCGTGACTAGCCTGACAGAAATTTTGTGATTGATTAACCATCGCCCTAGCTGGAAGGCAAGAATGCGGAGGTAAATGAAGAGGAGCAGTTTGCGGTCCTTCAATATACTCGAAACATAGATTGCCATTTATTTCACTGTCAGTTGTACAACAATTCACAGCACCATTTGTTTTCTGTTTAGCTGGAACTGACTCGTCATAATCCTGAAAAACAACATACAGATGTCGTAAGAATTACAAATAATATAAATACTGAATGTTAAATCATAATTTGCCTTTTGAGAAAATTACCTGGATAAATGATTGCTTAACACAATAACCAGGAGCAGAATGCTGCACTGCTTGCAACATACAATTATACCAATCCTCACTATGCTTTACAGGGCAATTGTTTAATTTATATATTACATCATGCTCCAAGAGTCCAGTTGGTCCTAATACAGGTGAATTCTGACAACAAAAAATAGCAAAATAAAAATACATTTTAACAAAAGTTTTCCTTTTTTTATACTCACAGGCAGAATAGTCTTCACGTAAATCCCAGAACCAATACTATAAAGTGGTGCCCATAGCCATGTGGAAAATACAAGAATTGCCGCAGCTATTGTAGCAAGAATAATATTGTGCCAAATTCCCGCGCATGCAATACGTAATTGATTTCTTAGTGGCAATGCAACTAATTGTTCATTGCTTATATGCACGTAAGCTATTGGAATTGTGAAAACAATTAAGATTCCTAAACCAAATAGCTGTACATCTTCTCTCGCTGCAGCAAGGGCATGTCCTAATTCATGAACTATACTACATACTGCTAGTGTTGTTACATAATATCCCATTTCATTGAAAGGAACATCCACGCCTGGTAACTGAAACAGAAAATTATAAAGTCAAATATACAAAAAAAAAAATAGACTAAAGATAAGAAAGATTTTTAAAACAGACTTAAATAACTATATCATTAATTCTAATGTATCATAATAAAAAGTATAAAGTTAAACTTGAATATATGAATTCTTTTGCTTCTATCAAATGTCTTGTGTGCTGAAGATTATTGAAAAGTATCTTAAAATATGTCTTTATTATAATGTACCATAGGTTCTAATATAACTCCTGAGCTAGTATCGCTCGAAGCTCCAGCTAGCCACATGTTAAACGTCATCTTCAAAATAATAATAACAGCTATTGGCAAGAGTACAATGCTTATAATGACACCAGCGTTGAACCAAGCGGTCCAAAACCTGGAGCGTTCCATTCCCCATTTTATTATTTTACGATTGAAAGCGGTCGTAAACCATTTCACTCTCAATATCTGTATCTCAAGGCCAGTGTTCTCCAGGAAGCAGAGATACGGAAGATGCGAGCAGGACTAAAACAATACGTCACAAGTTATCCTCACTATCATGAATTTATCATTCATATTTTACCCAGAATTTCATGACAGAAAACGTAGATATCAGTGACAACTAATAATAATTTCTCGAGGCCACAATTCATCTATTTATGTTATCTCAGTCTAACGAGCCTTTTGCATCAAACTCTAGAAGCAGTGAAGCAAGAGCAGCGTCATATGAGATTGTATGATTTACCTTAAAAATCGTATCAAAAAAGAATAGTGAGCAATGTATCAGGGCTATCGCAATTAACATGCTCCAGGCATCCATTTTTCAATTTATTTCAGCTTGAATCCCGGATGCCGGTTTCCCTCATAACTACATTGCTGCGTATCACCAAATGTGTGAGGATCACGCACACAAGCACCAATTCTCACACATACATCCTTTCTCGTAAGTGTCTAATATATTCGATAATTATATCCCTAGATCTCTTAAATTTCACGTTGCGGGATCTGACGCCGTTTCACAATAAACAATATATCCTAACGTGCTCGATATTACTACCAGCTGATCTTTTAACAAGACTTCAAGTAATTTTAGTAAACAAAATTTGTTAATTGCGTAAACGCTGATTTATTTGAAACGTGATTCACAGGTTTGGCAACGAATCTGCGTGATGCCCGAAAAGGAGAGCGATTATCGTTTTTACGTCTCGAGACACGACGCAGATAGCTCGTTAAATTTTGCACAATGTTTCTCATAGGGAATTTCGCATATGAATGGTGCACACATGAGCACCAGTAGCGGAGACGGAACTAAACCGCACAGCTTGATATATCTCGATGCATCTTTCCACGCGGGCGTTTACTGACACTTACACGCCTCTCACGTTGACCACACGTAGAACCGTAACTTAACATAAATTCGTAATCGCGCATCGTCTCGTACGCAACGTGATACAGTGTTTTCCGTCTGTGTATGTATATAATATGTCAGATCTTGTAGAGAATCAAGTTGAATTACTGCTCGCCGGACAAGCGCTGGAAAACGATGACATACGTAATGTACATACTCTCGCGAGTGACACAACAGGTATGTTAGACGAGACGATCGCTCTCATAAATTCTTACGAGGCCCTGAATTCTTTTCTTCTTTTTTTTCTCTTGCAAAGAGAATGATTATTACAGCCAATGTGTGTTGCAGGTGCAAAACCAGGTCAACTAACAGCACACGTTCCCATTTGCTCAAAAACGGTGACGTACGTAGTTGCCGCTGTTGTCATAAATGACCAAGGCGAAGTGTTAATGATGCAAGAAGCAAAAGCTTCTTGTACTGGAAAGTGGTACTTGCCAGCTGGTAGAGTGGAGAAGAATGAGAATCTCATAAGCGCCGTGAAAAGGGAAGTCTTGGAAGAGACGGGTCTGGTGATAGCACCGTCAACTCTGATACTGGTAGAGTGTGCAAATGGCACGTGGTTTCGCTTTGTATTTACTGGGGATATAGTCGGAGGTACTCTGAAGACGCCCGATCAGGCAAATGAGGAATCGCTACAAGCATGCTGGGTACGAAACATCAATGACTTGCCATTGAGGTCTAACGACATCATATATCTCCTAGATCGAGGCAAAAGTTATGTTTCGAATAAGACTGTTCCTCAACATCCTCGCTTAATGCCTGTGTCCAAACCACATGCAAAACTATCGCTGAGATTAGTAGTCACATCTAAGAAAAGGGCAACGTAAGTATTGTGCCGTATGTGGTATCTAATACAACTATAATTTAAACTATATAACACATTTATGTAATTATATATTTAAAATTAATTAAATGATAAATTTTTTACATAAATTTTGTTAAAAGGAACAGATTACATGTGCTAATGTCTGACGATGAACAATGTAATCCACCAATTTGTGAGCTTAATCCAAATCGTAGTTTACTGTCTACTCTGCATAGTTTCATGACGGTGAGATATTAGAAGAGTTATAATTTATATTACATTTATACAAATACATCCCCCCGAACGGGTCTCCACCTTGTCGTGGTGGAGGGGCTTAAGATCGCATTCGGGTTCACCCGCTCAGGAGTGACACCGAGTGCGACCGACGAAGAGGGACCCCCCAAGTCAAGGTGTTAGCGACCGTGCCGAGGACTGCGTGTCGCAGGGGGCGCTGCGTCTCGAACGGTGCCTCTCGGATACCGGGCGAGCTCCGGGAGTAAGATGTAAGAATGCCAAGCCCCGGCATCGCGGCTCTGACCGGGTGAGACCGCTCTTCCGCACTACTCGTGGGACTAAAATGAATAACAAGTCGAACAAAATACACAACATTCAGGCAATCCTTCAGGGCGTGGCTTCACTTAAAAGCAAACAACCGGAGGATTCACATACCACGGGGGCGGGAACCTCGAGTGACCGAACCAAACCCCGAGTTAGATATAGCGGTGCAGCTAGACGACGCTATAAGAAAGAGCAACAGAGGCGACTTCTTGAGGAGGAGAGGGCTAATCTAGCTCAATCGACTCCTCAGGGGATCGCCTCTGTTTCATGGGAGGGAGCGGGGCCGCCGATGTCAGAGACGTCTAAGCGCCCCAAGTCGGAAGCGATCTCCACCCCCAGTTCCTCAGACCATTGTCTAGACAAAAAACCCAAGATCGATGATCAAGGGTCGTATGCCCAGACGACCAAAGGATTTGTCCGACTAGCCCTCGTATTTGAGGGCTACCCGGACAAGAAAATCGGAACGGAGGAAACAGATAAAATCAAAAAATTGATCAGGGAGCGTATTCTCGGGCTATCCGAGGGTACTAAAGCTCCCATGTTTACTAGTTCGCGGGAAAGGGACGGCGCGCTTATTTTCATATGCGCCGATGAGCAATCGGCGGAGTGGCTGAAAAGCCTATCTGCCAAGTTGGAAGTGGAGGGGGTCCCCCTACGTGTGCTGTCGCTCGGGGAGCTACCTAAGCGCCATCGGGTGGTAGTGCATGTAGAGGAACCCGGTTTGACTGTTGAGGAGGCTTTGAAGCTCCTCGACAGACAGAATGCAGACCTGGGGTCCAGTGGGTGGATCGTTACCAGGAGCAGCGAGAGGAGGGATGCTTCGAGCAGCCACTTCTCCTGTCTTGTCGGCGATTCCTCGCTGGAGTGCCTCAGGACTTGCAATTTCAAGCCCTTCTGCGGGCTAAGTCGGGCAACTGTGAGGTTGCTCGACGGAGAACGCAAGGAGGTATCTGCGGTAGTCACGGAGGGGAACGGGGGAGATTAGTCATCAATGACTAACTCCGGTGTCCAGGTGACGTAAATAAATCTGCACCATAGCAAAGGTGTCTCGGCGATTCTAGCCAGGAGCATGGCTATGGTGCATACAGGCATTGCACTCATTCAGGAGCCTTGGCTTCTGACCACCTCCGGTTCAGACCACAGGCAAATACGTTTCAATCTCCAGCACACCCCAGAAAAAATTTGGGTACGCAATCCTAGGAACACAAACTGGAAGGGCTATGTAAAAGATCCAGCAATAAAGATCTCCAAAGCCCCAAATAGGTTTCATACTAGGGACGACCTCGATCGAGCGGCACATTTTCTTAACAATGTCATTACAGACTCGTTCGAGTTAAACTGCCCGTTGAAGCAAAAGCATCTTGCGACCAACACTCCTTGATGGAGCAAAGAGCTGGCTAAGCTCAGATCGCAAACGAAGCGGCTCTTCAACAGGGCAAAGAGGGTGAAATCGCCCACAGCATGGGAAATGATTAGAAGTTCCCAGTGTCAGTATAGCAAAGCTATAGTTGAGGCAAAGCGAAAAAGCTGGAGGGAATTTTGCGAAAGTGTCGAGAGTGCTCCTGAAGCATCCAGACTCAGCAGAATTCTCTGCCAGAATTCCAACTCCCGTCTGGGATGTTTAAAACGCCCGGATGGAAGCTTTACAGAAAATATAATTGAAACACCTGGAACAAACTGGAACACCTGATGAAAACACATTTTCCGGAGTTCGAGGTGGTGCCCCATCTATAATTTAAATTATTTTAAATACGTTGATGACGTGGCCATGGTCAGAGGAAGATTTTTTATCACTCTCAAAGAGCAGATGGACGAAGCGCTCAAGATCACGCAAAACTGGTGCACGGCCAAGGGTCTGAAGGTTAACCCCTCAAAGACCGAGGCTATGATTTTTACCAGGAAATATAAACCAGAAACCATTGAGCCTACACTTGAGTTCTACACTACCTATTGGGCGTGTAGAAGAGCCATGGGCAAATCTTGGGGTATTACACCAGGAGTCGCCTTATGGATCTACAAAGCCATCCTGGTACCGAAACTCACTTATGCCTCGGTAGTCTGGTGGCCTAGAGTGGAGAAAGCAGAAGCAAAGAACCTGCTAAAATGCATTCAGGAAAACTACCTGAAGGCAGTAGTGGGAGCCATGAAAACAACACCCACGGAAGTGCTGGAGGTAGTACTTCATATACCTCCGCTCCACCTGAAAATTATCAGTATAGCTTACTGCTTATAGATTGAGTTGTCAGGGCGAGTGGAGGAACGCTGGGCCTGGTCATACCGGGCTGAGCTTCCTACACAGAAGCCCTTTCAGTCTAAAACAAGATAGAATTTCCAGGCAGTATCACTGGGACAGGACGTTTAAGATCGCCATACCCAGCAGAGAAGACTGGAAAGAATCGAAATTCCGGAGCAGCTTGGGACCAGACACTTGGTACACGGACGGCTCGAGGACCAATGGCAACTATGGAGCAGGAATCTATAGCAAAAAGAATGACTGCAAAATTATTAATATTTCAACAGGTGGACTAGCTACGGTCTTTCAAGCCGAGGTACTAGCCATCTTGGAATGTGCTAAGACTATACTAGCTAACAATTCCCATAACAGGAACATTTTTATTTGCACCGATAGCAGAGCAGCCTTGGGAGCACCCTAGCGAAGCCCACCACAGAGTCATCTCTGGTTTGGGAGTGCATGGACTTACTCAATGAACTTGGTAAAGGTAACCAGATTACCTTGCTTTGGATCCCTGGCCATCAAGGAATCGAAGGAAACAAAACAGCAGACGAACTGGTAAAGTTGGGAACCAAAGAGAGACCAGCTAACCAGGTAGTTGGGATTCCATTCGCCCTGGGCAAGGGCCTCATCAGGGGACGCCTAGAGCAGGAGCATCGGGCCTCCTGGAGGGAGTGCCAGAGGTGCCGCCAGGCGAAGAGTCTGATGGGAGAACTTGTACAAAGCAGGGCGAGGCAATTATTAGCAATGAATAAAAGAAGGCTGAAACTGTCCATCGGCCTTCTCACAGGTCATGCGCCCTTGAGAGCGCATTTGTACAACCTGGGTCTGGCGGAGCATAGAAGCTGCAGACTCTGTGGAGAGGACAGGGAGGACAGCATACATATTTTGTGTGACTGTCCAGCCCTGGCGATCAAGAGGTACAGATTCCTGGGCACAGCGTTTGTGGAGCACAGAAATCTCCCTACACTAGCAGTCAGCAGCCTGGCGGAAAACGCGGGGCTTGGTCTGAGAAGCTAGCTGCTACGCAACTTGCGGGAAGCACAGAGGATCCTTGGATCTAGGTGCAACTTAGGGTC
Source organism: Crematogaster levior (assembly GCA_901521435.1). Classification (NCBI taxonomy): domain Eukaryota; kingdom Metazoa; phylum Arthropoda; class Insecta; order Hymenoptera; family Formicidae; genus Crematogaster; species Crematogaster levior. The sequence continues at coordinate 202,107 of CABEGB010001169.1, read as the reverse complement.
CCCCTGTGGACCTACCCGCATACCATTACTATTACCATTATACAAATACATAAATATTAAGGAACTGTAAGTAAATATCAAATATATGATATGTACATTATGTTCATTATATAATATATGGAAAGTTTTTATGAAAACTAAGAAAATCCATTCTTGTTACATAAAAACAACTATACAAATTATTCTTCGATAAAAGAATAAATATATATTTAAAATACAATATGTTAAAAAATGAAATATTATTTGAAAAATTTTATATTCAGGAATTTATTCATTTTTTTAGGAAATATTTGGAAACGATGTAGCACAACACAAGCCACATGGTTTACTGTCTGTAGAATTTAGTGGTGGACAAGGAGGAGATGGTCTATGCTTAACACTACTGGTATCCTTCAAATTACCATTGGAAGACGTACCTATAATCGGAAAATATATATGGCATGAACTTTCTGAAAACGTAGCAGAAACTCTTGCAGCCCGTCTACCACGGAACATGACTGTCCCTTTGAAGGTCGTACGTTAGTTGCACACGAATGTTTCATTAAGCAATTATTTTGCTTGACGAAAAGGAACAGCATAACAAACCTCGGAGATCTTTTTTTACTAAAATCAAATTTATAATGTTAACATTTTGTAGTTACCCAAGTCTACACCAATGACTTTAACAGATGTTAATAACGATGACTTCATAACATTCCATATTTTTATTTAATACATACTTTTATGAATAAGCTAATAATTATATAACAAGAAACTAAAATATTAATCTTCTAATGATGTGGTAACATATTGTAATCAAATTCTTCTTTTTAAAAGTTTAATCCATACCTATATAAAGGTATAAAGGTATAAAGTAATTATGTATTATTATATATTATAATGATAATTATAATAATAAAAATCTCACATGGTAGATTATGATATGTATATTTGAAACTCAAATTTGATAGATAAATATATAACTTAAATTAGCTTGTACATATGATCATACCGTGTAAAGATCGAACTATAGTAAAGAAATTAAAAACCAAATTTTTTAGATTGTTTAAAAATGTATTATTAAATGTATTATTACATAAAAATGTTTAGAAATGTTATAAATATATTTAAAAAATTTTATATTCGCATATGCGATCAGACGTTACATAGTTTTTAACATATCTCAGTTATGTGAATTATGTACTCAATCAGTATTTGTTATATCATCAACGCAAAAATTAAAGAGATAGGTTTATATAGGAAATAAACTTTATAATAATAAGAAATAAATATAAAAGTAAGGATAACAAGTTTTATAAAGCAATTTATCACTTATTAAATATCAAATTGCACATATGAATTTAAAAAAAAAAGATTCAAATTATATTTTTGTTATTTATATACATGTACTTTATACTCAAAATATATATAGTATATCCTAATTATAATTACAATAAGTTACTTATTTAATTCAAGGGTTATTTAAATTTGATACTATCGATTATAAAATACTTGTATAAACAAAGCTAATTGAACAAGAAATAATGACTATTAATTATTTATATAAATAAATGGTGGAAATATTTTTATGAAAGTATTGTTTCTATTAACCTTTCGTATCCTAATAATTCAAAAATCATCACAGATAATTATATACCACTCGATCTTAAAGTCTATATAAAACATGCAAATTTATAATTTTACATATAAATTCTGTTATGTTTACAATTTAGGAAAACATCATGTAACTCCACAAAGATTTAAAAATGAAGTTATTTGTTGCCTTTCGCAAAATATCGCTCGTTTGCAAGTAGAGCATTGAATGAAAAAATGCTAAAGATATAATATTTAAAAAATCTCTAATATGCAGGATGTCATATGTAATTTATTACAAACCAATATCTAGTAGTTTAATTATTGAAAAACTTTTGGGAAGCAGCTCACTTGTTAAAATCTAAAAAAATAATTCTAAATTTTGTTGAAGAAATTATATATAACAAATTATATATAACAAATAATGCATACTTTCTTATTGTTAAGGCATCAAGAATGTTTTCGAATTTTTGTTATTGACAATAATTACTAGTTATTGACAATAATATTAACTTGTAAATTATATGATTCATCCTGCTTAATAATATATAATTGTGTATACCTTCAACTAGAAGATGTTAATCTTCCCATAGTGTTTAATACAGTATCTTCTGTACTTTCATTTTTTATAGGAACCACATTACTAGTATTATGTATTAACTTAATGTCGTCATTGAGCGTTAAAGATACATTATTTAAATAATTTGAAGATGTGGTAGTATTAACATCTGTACCAGTATGCAGTACACGCTTTTGATTGTTTTCACAGTCAGTTGCATTTGTGTCTGTATTTACAGGATGTTTCTTCATATGAGTTGTTAAATTGCCACTGTGATAAAACTCCTTCCCACAAATTTTACATTGAAATGGTTTAATTCCGGAATGTATCCTTTCGTGTATCGATAAGTTACCACTGTGCCTAAATTCTTTACCACACACATTACATTTGTAAGGCTTCACGCCTGAGTGAGTTCTTAAGTGAGTGGAGAGATTTCCACTGTGACTAAACATCTTTCCACATGTTTGACAACCAAATGGACGTTCACCGGAATGCGTTCTCATATGTATAGCCAGATTTCCACTGTGCGTAAAACACTTTTCACATTGACTGCATTTGTATGGTCTCTCCCCATTATGTGTTCTCATATGTATAAATAAATTACTTTTGTGTCCAAATTCCTTGAAGCAAATCTCACATTGACATTTTAACCTTTTTCCAGGCTCTGCGGAACTTTTGGATGGTCTCCCAAGACGATTATTAGTCTTTACAGCAGTCAGAGATTGTCCTGTCAATGTCTGACTGATGTCTCCTACATTTTGCAAAGTTTGTGCTTTGTTTTCTTGCACCATGACAACATTGCTCATACTCTGATCACACTGGTTACTTGTCTGAATTTGATTGTTGCCGTCCTCTTGGTCAGCCGGATAGAATATACCATTTTGTACATAATCTTTCACGTATGGCAAACTTCCAATTTCCTAGAGTATAAATGTAGAAAATTCAATATACAAAGTTACTTGCTAAGTTGTTAAATGCAAGTTGCTCACATAACAATATGTAAACACTCACCTCTGCTTGGAACATGGCTTGTTGGTGGTGCGTCTCGCTCTTTGCAGGCATCTCGTTCGATAACTCTGTTCCTGTCTGCTCCCAAAACTGAGATAACTGACGGTGTTTATACTCAACATCTTGATTGATAAAAGGATATAAGGAGTTGCTCGAACCGTTAATCCTATTGCTCGCACTTACATCCTCTACAGTTGTACATTCGTGCTTTATTTGCATAGGACTAAACATCTGTAAAATATTCGGAAAACAGAAACTATTATATTCATATCGGTGCACTACAGTATGGTTAAATGCATTAAAATCATATAATATTCGCAGCCAACATTTTCACCAACATTTTCATTCGAAGGATTGTCAGCAAGGGCCTCGGCCAGAAAATTATCAATCACGACTACTCCTAGTTTCGGTAAGTTCCAGTGATAAAAGTGTCATAATTGACACACGCTTCCTACTCGACATGCGCGATAATGCAACGAGACTTATTTGTCAGCTCACATATCTGACAAGAATCTCCAAACCCTTTGTCCTAAAGCCATTTTTTTTATCAGACATCCGTAAACGCCACCTACGCGACATGGAAGGAGGATCGAGGAAGAGAATCGACTATCGAGAACGACGATCGAGTGGTTCCGAACGCCTAAAGTCACTAGATATACAAAATACCCAAAATACCGCAATCATCCGCCATTTTAATTCCAACACGCACTCCAAAAAGTCCGAAAAGAGTTCGAAAAGAATCCGAAAAGAGCTTTTAGTTTAAAGGATAAAGATTTAAAGTTTAAAGGATAAAAAAATTTTAATATTTTTTATTCTTTAAACTTTAATATTTTTTATCATAAATAAATTTATGATAAAATATTAAATATTAAAAATTTTTTTGTCCAAAGAAAAGAGGACCACCGGTTGGAATCGGCGGAGGTGGTGTAGGGTCTCTATAAGATAATTAATTTTTTATTGGATAATTTATTTCTATCTCTCTTTCTCTCTCAATTCAAATCTAAAGGGAAAATATTACTTTACTTACAACTTAGAAAATATTGTAGTTTAGTCTATAATTGAGATTTTCGATAAAAACGGAGTAGCTTTATAAAAGAAAAGAAGACACTCGAGACTGGCAAAACATATTAAATCAACGCATTTGTTAATAAGCTAGAATAATTTTTATAATTGCAAATCAGTAAATAATGGTAAGTTTTAGTTTTTATTCATATGTCAGTCCCTCATAAAAAAATCATACGAATTGTGAATATTATACGCATTTGAAGAATTGTATTTTCAAGAAATTCCATGTTATAAGAGTATGTAAATAACTTGATTGTTTATGTTGTATTTTATTTTCTATAATATATTATTTCATTATATATTTCTATTAAATCATATTGTATTTTCCATTTTGAATTACAACGAACGCCGGATCCGCAGCGCCAACTGCGTTTGTTTTCAGGTAGCCGCGTTCACTTTTCGATACAGTCGGTACGTCGGTACGGTATTTGCTCCTCTGACGACGGTCTTCTCTCTGGTATCTTTGAACATTGTTTATCGGACATAATTGATCTCAATCTCAACACAATTTGTTTACAAAAAGAAGAGACGGAGAAAATTAGTCCTGTGTCTTGATTAAGTAGTGACGGCAACGTGCTCCTGCATCGTGTTGCGTCACATTCCCTCTTCGTGTTTTTGTTTACAATGACATAATCGGTATGTCAGAAAAATAGCGTTGGAGAAACTCGCGTTGGTCGATATGAAACCTTTCCTAAAAGGCTGTTCAAAAATCATCTACGCGTATTTGTTATGCTACACGGAATAAATCGTTCCTTGGTCACATGTCGCAAAAATTATTGGGAACTTTTGTCTCTCGTATGAATATATAAAGTATGCCTGGAGGCAGACGAAACGCCGTCAATCGGACTGGACCGACTGCCAGATCCAGTAGCGGTAACGTTAGTTCTGCCAATGCTAACGGGAGAAGCAACAGCGGAGAAAGAGCAACTGCTAATGGTATGGATGAGAAAAGGCTTGACGAGGTTTACAGTGGAAAGCCCCTGGCGCCAAAGCACATTCCTATACCTGTGGTACCAGTCGACGGGCAGTTAAGCTTTGAGGCTCTATCTTTGGTCGTCTCGATCATCGCAGCTTGTCTACAACTGCTTAATCTATACAGAACCGTATGGTGGCTACCAAATTCCTATAATGGTTATACCATGGTATGTTGCATTATGTTTGTAACTTTAGAGAGGATAATTATACCTTGAGTTGTGCTCTTTCATGTTTCAGAACTTTTATCTGATAGATCCTTACCTGCTTGTATTTATTTTTACTATGGTGACACATAGATTCCTTTATGCGTTGTTACGTCAGATCATTGATGTTTCATTGCCAGTTCGATCGGTACCAGCAAAATTGGCAATTCGAAATGTCATAAGGTATTATTGCGTTTGAGTTGTCATGATTAATTTATGAGGTTTGCAACAATATCAGGGTACTCTTTTAACATTTATGTAACTTTATTTCAGATCGTCTCTATCGATTGCTGTAAAGAGCGTGTTAGGCTGGTGCCTCTATCATATGGTTCAGAGATATAACTCTATGAAAATATTTTATTTATGTGGTCCGTGAGTATCTTTTTATCATATGAGTACATTTAAATATATTAATAATGAATGATATGCCATTATACTATTTGTATATTTTTTGCAATAAAAATTAGAGGTAAGAGTAAATCGCTTATGACATCCATTTGTTCCAGAAGTTTGTTAATATATTTTACATTTGAAATAAGAACAACACCAATACTATTCTCGTATGGGAAGGAAGAACGGAAAACGAAGTATGTATTAGGTAAGTATTATTATGTATATCAATTGTATTTTATTTACTTATTCACTTCTAAAATCCCGTAGTTTAACACCCTTTTTCTCATATGCAGATAAACCTTTGCACAGTTGCTCATTAAACGCATCAGGCATTAGAGCAGAAGTATCTACTTTGAGATCGGATTTTAACAGACGGTTAAAGCGAGCTTTATTTTCGTCTTCCAGTAGCGCGTACGTGTGTGTAGTCGCACCTATTATTTTTGTACATCCGTATTTACATTTTAACGTATTATGGGTGGTACAGTATGCAATTTTGTTTTGGCTCGGAAGAACTTGTGCGTACTTTGCTCAGGCTTATCCTTTTAGGTAAATATATTTCTCTCTCTCTCTGTAGTGTAAGAAACCTGTCAGATGTAATCTTTAAAAATATATAATTAACTTTTAGATATTGCGACGAGCTACATAGAGCAGCAATACACTTAGGCCGATGGGTTAAAATAGAAAATCGTAATAATCACATTTATGCCCAACCGTGGAATGACGCGGTATTGTGGCCTCATGGGTCGATTGTGAGGCATAATCGAGAAATTTATCGTTCTGAAGGTTTGTGCACAGCAGCAGAACCGGGTAATCTAATTCACTCTAAATTTTATGTACGTAATTTTATTTTATCAAATAACAAAAAAATATTAAACTCGATACTAATTGTTATGCATCCCACAGAGTATATTTAATAACCGAGTAACGCTACTAAGTCCAATACTGGCGTTGCAATTACTATTGGTGAAAATTCAATTGTTTATTTTATTCGGCGTGACCGAATGGTACCAAATACTGTCGACGATATTATTATTAGTTATACATTATTATATTTTGTTCAAAATAGCTAGAGATTGTATAATATCCTGGAGAGTACACCGTGCTGAACAAATAATTCAAGAGAAATCTCAAATGGTTGTAAATCTAGTTGCTCAATAAAGTGCAAAAGTATCATTTCTGCAATATTCATTTATTTTTCATATATACTAAATAAGATGAAAGAAAAACAGTTTAATTACTTACATAAAAAAAAAATTTACGTTTCATGCACAAAAATTAAAAAATATGCTATATATGTTTTAGAGGTTTATTGAATAAAATTAATATAATATATTAAATGCATTTATTTTGAACAACGTGAGAGAATTTCAAAGACCTAGCTGATTTAAAATATTTATTTAATATTTAATATTTTAAAGATTATTAAGCTTTGAAGATTAAATATAATATTAAAAGCATATAAGAATATGTATGTCAACGAAACATAGCTTTTAACATACAAACATGTTCTTTATTTATATTCTGTATCAGCTAGCTCAGATGAAAATCTCAATTTCTGTAAATACTAGATAGCTCTAGTTGTTAATAGAAATATATAAATTAAGCATGTTTTTTTAGAGATAAATATAGCGTCGTGCTCTTGATAATTATAATTTAATAAGCTTGAAAAAAAATATAATATGCATACGTGTATGTGAATGTATAATTAATTTTGGAAAAGGGTGCGCGTAAATTCTATATAATCCAATGCAGCTGTTATCGGTCGTTCCGATTTGGGATCTACATAAGGTTTCATACGTGCAACACAATAATCGGCCATTTCTTTTGTGAGATTCTGGAAAAAAAAACGTTAAGGAATATAAGTTGCGTTCTTCATAATTATAGGAACATTTTAACGTATATATTCAATAATATTCGTAATACTTACAGCATATAATTCCTCTTTTGTGACGTACGGCCTATCTGCTGCGGTGATTGCTCGGAAGGCATTCTCTATTTCTTCCGAACTCTGTACGTTCTCCGTTTCCTTACTGATCATAAACGCCATGTATTCTTGCAACGATACATAGCCGTCTCTATTAGGATCCACAATGTCTGCAAACAATAATATTGTGTTAAAATGAATATTCGAAATAATACTAATTAAATAATATTAGAAATAATACTAGGAATAATACCAGAAATAATACTAAGAATTAAAGTCAACAAACCTAATATGTTTTCGAATTCTGGATCGGGTTGTCCTTCTTCCATCATAGGAAGGTCGTAACCTAAAGCTCTCAGGCACGATTTGAATTCTTGATGATTCAAACGGCCACTCTTGTCCTTGTCAAAGTGTTTAAACATCATGGAGAATTCTTTGAGTGCGTCTTCAGATACACCAGACTGATTTCGCGCTTGAATCTGCTGTTCCAAATTATGTTGCATGCGCATTCCTAATTGATCCAACTGATCCCATTGTTGTGCCAGTCCTACAGTACTGTGTTCCGTGTAACGATTGTCGAGAATTAGATGTTCTTCTAGAATAGCTCCCAGATCTTCGATCTTCTTCAGGTCTTGACGACGTGCGCGCACTTCTTGAGTTTTTCGCTGTAAATTTGAATATAATTTATGTATAATATAATTTATGATATAATTACGCAATAGATATAAATCTTGTATAAATTATCCTTATAATAAACACATCTGTGTTTAAACAAACCTTGGTAGCTTCCAGTTGCTGCTCTAAAGATCCAGATCCTTCCATCATAGATGTTCTATAAGAAAATTGATTATTTTATTCCTACTTAATAAACAACTAGATGATTAAATAATTCCTTCAAAACCGATGCAAACCTTGTTTCCGCAAGCCACTGATGGAAGGCATTGGCATGCTTGGCGAATTCCTTACGCAATTTGTCATTCTCCTCCTGCCTTTGTGCTTCTTTCGCAAGTTCAACGTCGCGTTCCTTAATTATCTTCTGTAAATTACGCCAGGTATCTTCCAAAGCTTCCATCGTGAACCATGTGTATGGATTTGGTCCGACGTTGAAGCTCTTAATTTGCCTGTCAAGAGCAGCTAGAGCTTGGAAGTCAGCTTCAGCAGAGGATAAACTAGCTTGGAACTGCGCGTGTGCCTCGCGAAGAGCACGAATCTCCTCAATACTATTACAACGCACAGGATCTGTCAGATCCTCCTCGGCATTCTCGAACCAAGAATTGAATGCGGACGCTTTCTTCGCAAACGTTAGATAAAGCTCTTCGATTTGCCTGAACTGATCCTGCATTCTCAACAGACGCTGTTTTCTCGAATCTGAATCGGCCAGAAGTTTCTGCCAACGAGTGATAACATCGCCATGACGTTTCTGAATGCTAGGTGTTTGATCGTGACCGGAATCAACGAGCATTTCCTTCAACGAAGTGATATTCTGAATACCTTCATGTTCAAAGGCATGCAAACCAGCATCGAAGGTCTCCTGTTTTGTGAGCAGAGTCTGCACGGTAGATAAATCTCGACCAAATTCCTCGGAACGTACGTGAGTCTCCTTATCAGCGATCCATGATTCAACTACGTCGGCCTTCCACATGAACTGCAAGTACGCCGAATTGTCGTTCAACCGAGTCTTCCTACGAGCCGCGAGAGCTCCGAGTTGCTCCAACTTGTTGCGCAATTGCGCACATCTTTGACTGATAGCATCCGCTCGATGATTGCCAGCTTTAATCAATGTCTCGCCGGCTTCGCAAATGTCCTTGCAGCGTTCACCATGAGCCGCGAAATCGGTTTCGAATGCATCGTGCTTCTTCAAAAGGCCTTGGACAGCGGCCATTGTATCACCATAATCTTCGACAGAGAGTAATTGTTGCTTCTCCGTAATCCAGGCCTCCTCCTCTTCGACCTTGGCGAGGAACTGTTGATATGTCAAGGATTCATCCAATTTCTGTCCTCTAGTAGCAGCTAATTGCTTCAATTCAGCCCACGCCTGATTAAGAAGTTTTAGACGCTGCTCGATTTCGGGTACTCCCAGATTGGAAACGTCCATCAATTTCTCTCCTGCTTCCTGGACAGCTTGGATGGCAGGTTCGTGACTACCAAGTTCGGCCTCCAATCTTTTATGCTTTTTCTTCAGGTTTTGCACGCCCGTAAGATCGCGACCATAATCATCTGATCCAACAAGAAGTTTCTTCTCCTTGATCCAAGATTCTTCATCAGCAATGTCACGAAAGAACTGATGCAAAGTATTAGCTTCGTTAAGTCTCGCCTGTCTGTGCGCCGCTAGATTCCTGATTCGCTCATAACGTTCATTTATGCTCTGACGTTTCTCCTGAATACCAGCAGCATCGAACTGACCGCTCTCAATCAACGAATCAGCTTGTGCATTCATATCCTTGATTCTTTCCTCGTGGGCCTGTATATCTGCTTCAACAAGTTGATGTTTCTTCATGAGATTTTGCACCGAAGCCAAATCCTTGCCGGCGTCTTCGGATGTGAGTAAACTCTCGACTTCTCCAAGCCAGAAATCAAGATCCTTCACAGCAGCGATATAAGTACGTTGTTTGTTGGCTTCCTTTAGTTTCATGGATTTTTCCGTAGTTTTTTGCGTAAGGTATTCCCACTGATCAGCGATAGATGCCAATCTCTTTTGAACTGCATCTTCCGAACCAGCACATTGATGCTTTTCGATTAGATTACCTCCCATAGCGAGTACCGATTGGATTCGGTCCGCATTGGCTGCCAATTCAGCTTCGAAAGCTTGATGTTTCTGATGCTTCGACTGTATGTTAGCAGGATCTTTGTAATTCTCTTCAGTTGCTAGTTGAAGTTTTTCGGCAATCCAATTTTCCATCTCGTCCGCATCCCGAGAGAACTGCTGCAGAGTCTGAGACTCGCCCAGCCTCGAGCGCTTCTCAATAAGAGCGTCCTTCAAGTGCCGCCAGCGATCTAACACTTGACATCGTCTTTCGTCAATAGGTTTAGCGGCATAATGTTCTGCAGCAATCAGCTGATCAGCAAGAGTTTGCAAGGTAGCGATCTTCTCTTCGTGAGCGTTGATTGCTTTATCAAAATCTTCGTGTTTTTTGATGAGAGCCTCGACGTTATCACTGCTATCCACCGCATCCGCACTGCTGAGAAAAGCCTCCCGCGCGCTCATCCAATTCTCCGCCTGTTCGCAATCTCTGCAGAATAACTGCAGTTCGAGGTTTTGATCGAGTTGCATACGTCGTTGAATCCAAGCTTTCTCTAACTCTTGTCGGGCTTCAGCCATAGATTCAAGTTTCTCTAGTATCTCCACACTGGCGTAATGGCTAGATTGCAATAATTGTTGGCCGAACAATTCGAACGCCTGGAAAGTACCTGCTCTAGCATCTATCTCCATCCGATGCTCCTATACAAAAAAATAAATAAATAAAATTTACAAAGTGAATTATGATTCGGTTCTAGAGTGTTTTATACTAGTATACAACTCTTTGTTTGTTATGTATGATCAAATCCATTCGACAATAGAGATTACGACAAGCAGAAAAGTAGCAATTACGCGATAAGCATTGAAAATACTCAAACTGTTAATAGGCAGTATTTTCATTGCAAAACATCGGCACAAGATCAATCAACCTTTTCTCGTAAAATAAAAAAAAATCATCCGCGAAATTAAATTTTAGGCACTCTCGCCAGGCAACTCCGCGACTCTCTTGATGCATGCTCAAACGTTCTTATACCTCTGGAAGTATGCCGTATCGCGCATCTATCTCTGCTCTGTGATTCTATAATTTAAATGACTTGGTGAAGGATTTGCCAAAAGATGATTGTGATGACTGTGTTTGATCATGCTATGATGAAGATTATATTTACCTGATGACGTTCGAGCAATGCCTCGGCACCCGTGACGTCCGATGCAAGTTCTTCAGAAGCGACCAGACCCATCATAGAGTTAATCCAAGCCATTAAGTCGCGATAATCACTGAGGAAGCGTTGCAGATCGTACGAATCCAAAAGCTTCTCTTTTCTGCTATTAGCTTTAGCCGTCAATTGTGTCCACTCTTCGTTGATCTCCTTCTGTTTGGCATATGTTTGTTCGGCAGTTTCCGGATGTGACTGCATCAGGCGATTAGCTGTCTCATCAAGTTGCTTGATCTTATCTCCCAAAGCGGCCAGATCTCTCTCTAGACCCTCGTGCTTGCGCTGTAAAGCTTGAACGCTGCGCAAATCCTTGCCCAGATCATCATTATTCAGCGCCGCATCTTTTTCACGAATCCAGTCCTTGGTTTCGTCGACATCACGATGGAATCGTTGCACCTCGTGAGCAGAACCAAGCTGATTGGCCCGTTCTGCTGTGAGCGTTTGCAGACTGGTCCACTTCTCGTTCAGATCTTGAATCTGTGTCTGAATCTTCAATGCCGCTTCAGTTTGTCCAAGGCTCATCAGCTGTACGGCAATTTCGTTCATCTCAGCCAAACGCACTTCGTTCGCCTTAAGATCAGCTTGGAAATCATCGAACTTCTTTTGCATAACTTCCACCTGTTCCAAATCCTCGCCCACATCTTGCACTTGAGCGTGATTCTCCTTGTCCTTGATCCAAGTAGCCAACTCAGCAGCTTCTCTCACCAGTACGTAAGCCTTAGCTGTTTCATTAAGTTTGTTTTGACGCTCTCGCGCTAAACGCAAGAGATCATCGTATTGCCCCTCAATCTGCGCTTGTCGCGCGGCGATCGAGCTCTGCTCTCTAGCCAAGTTCTGCTGGGACGCGCTGAGACCTGCCTCTGGTTCCACGCGCTTTACATATGCTGCCGGTACGAAACCCTGACGATCGTTTACTTCAACCTTCCACCAATCCTTGTTGTTGGAATTGAGCAGGGTCAGAGTGTCACCCTTCTTCATGGATACTTCTCTGGGAGACTTTTCGGTGTAGTCATAAAGAGCCACAACGCACTCCTTGCCAGTGATGTCGACTGTAGGTGTCTCTTGCTGTCTGCAAGCCGCAGCTTGATCTCTCAGTACCGCAATGGTGCTTGCAAACGCTTCCAGATCGCTAACCAAAGCTTCATGTTTTTTCAGAAGAGCCTCGGAACTATCCTCGTCCTTGCCATAATCACCATTCAATACTATAGGACGTTTCTCCTTCATCCATGACTCAGCTTCGTTTGCATCGGCAAAATATTGATGTGCTTGCAAAGAGTCGTCCAAGTCATTCTTACGTTGCCGAGCCTTATCCTTCAATTGTCCCCAGTGTTCGTCCAAAGCTGCAAGTCGCTGATTAATCTCCTCGGCCGCAAAGTGCCCCTCTTGCAACATCGTTGAACCCGCTTGGCAAACCGCAGCCACTCTCGGTTCGTGGTTGTTGATTTCTGCCAGAACAGCCTGATGCTTCTTCTGGAGATTCTGCACACCGATCAAATCACGACCACGATTCGTGGATGCCGCGACTGGTTCTTTCTCGCGAATCCACGCTTCCTCGTCCTCAATATCTCGGAACAATTGCTGCACCTGGAGCGAATCTAAGAGTCGTTGCTTCCTCACACTCATAGGGCGCTGTAGGGCGGCATATCTAGCTTGTAATTGCTCTTGTTTAGCTTTGATGTTGTCGGCGTCAAAGTGTCCCGAATTGACAAATTGTTCGGCCGCTTGAGCGATACTATCGATTCTGTCTGCGTGAGAGCCTACATCGGCCTCTAGGAGCGCATGTTTCTTCTGCAAGTTCTGGACGCTGGTTAGATCTTTGCCATAGTCTTCCGACAAAAGTTGTCCCTCTACTTCAGAGAGCCACAATTCGATATCTTCTACCGTTCGGTTGAACTGCTGCTGCTGGGAGGCTTCCTGTAATTTCGCACCTTTCTTTTCAGTGGCCCGCGTTAAACTATCCCACAGTGTCACGATCTCATCCGAGCGAGTGCGTATGCGATCACTAGCATAATGATCACTCTCAATCAATTCCTGTCCAGTGGCTACCATCTCCTCCATGCGCGTCCTATTCGCGTTTAATTCCTGCTCGAAATTCTGATGTTTCTGGACTTTACCGTTTAGATTAGTGGGATCCAAGTAACTATCGTCAGTGGCAAATTTGAGCTTCTCATTAACCCAACCCTTTGTTTCATCGCAGTCTCTCTCAAACTGTTGTAGCTTGTATGCATCCTCTAGGCGACGGCGTCTTTGAGCTGATTTATCGAGGAGAATAGCTCGTCTTTCCAATAACAGTTGCCGCCGTTGTGCCACATCGTCTGCAGCATAATGTTCGCCCTCAATTAATTTTCCAGCAAAATCATCAAGCACTTTGATCTTCTCCTCTTGAGCTGCCAAAGACTTATCAAAGTCCTCGTGTTTCTTAATAAGCGCCTCCACGCTATCGAGGGAATCTCCCAAGTCTTCATTAGCCAAAAATGCTTCCTGTTTGGCCATCCATGCGTCTGCCTGTTCCGTGTCTCGGTAGAATAACTGTAAATCGACACATTGCTCGTATAAGATACGCCTCTTCTCCCATAAGTTCAAGAGAGAAGATTTGTCATCGGCGAGAGAGCTCAATTTCCGTGCTACTTCTTCGGCAGCGTAATGTTTCTTTTCCAGGAGCTTATTACCAGCCAATGTGGTTGCATCAAAACTATCAGCTCTGGCATCGATTTCTCCCTTATGTTCCTGATGTCGGTCGACCAAAGCCTCGGCGCCAGCCACATCTTTAGCTAATTCATCTGCGGAAATAATAGCGCGCATATCGTTCATCCAGGACACCAAGTCACGATAATCGGCTAAGAACCGATGTAGATAATAAGATTCGTCAAGTTTGAGGCGCCGTTCTTTCGCTTTTGCAGTAAGGCCCTCCCACGACTGTAAGATCTCAGCACGTTTAGCTTGGATCTGCTTAGAATGGTCAGCTTCGTGAATCGCAGCTAAACGATCGGCTTCCGCTCCTAGTGTATACACCTTGTCTTCCAGAGCAGCCAAATCGCGCTCGATACCTTCGTGTTTTCGTTGTAATGTTTGCACGCTGGCAAGATCTCGTCCGAAATCGTCGGACGATAAGACAACGTCCTTCTCCGCGATCCAAGCCATGGTCTCATCAGCGTCGCGATTAAATCTCTGGATCTCGTGCGCTCCGAAGAGCTTCTCTTGTCGCAGTGTGGCCAGTTGTTTCAGTCTCTGCCAGGATTCATTGAGCTCTTCCTTCCTGCGTAAAATGGTGTCACGTTCGGGATGTCCGTCTAACAGTAACTTATCCGCCAGCTCGTTCACCTCCGTAACTCTGTACTCCTGACTTGCCATGTCCTTCTGGAATTCGTCAAATTTTCTTTGGAGCACTTCCACATGCTCCAAGTCATGTCCAAACTCATCGGTCGTTACAAATGCTTCCTTGTCGTGAATCCAAAACATCACCTCGTCACATTGACGAATGAACTGTACAAGAACTAAAGCCTGCTGTAGCTTTAAGCCCTTGTCAGCTAATCTGGACAGCAGCAACTCCCACAGGCGATGTAGTTCCTCTTTAAATAATTAAATATATTACATTAAAAATAAAAGTCTGTTTGTCACATATATAGTATATCTCACAATTATAATATTTTCAACTAATCATTTTCATGTTTCAAACAAAATGATATTAAAACACTCCACATTTTACATAAATGGAGAAAAAGATAATTCAAATTTCTGTCCATAAGACATCAGTTATAGATTTTTGAGTTGTTTCTTTTTCATTAGAGAAAACCAATTATTAATATTAAATTTTTTGTAATACACATACGCAAAAATTTGATAGTAAAAGACTCCGTGAGTTCGAAACGCATTTGATGTATCTCCATGTAATTTTTTTACCTAATATATGTAATTATAGCCATTATATTTTAATTTATTTCAATTTAATCTAAATCCCTATTGCATATATTACGAGCTCTAGAAAGGCTTATGTGTGTATTTAGATGTTTGATAGTAAAACTTTGACAATGTCTTACGATGTCGAAAACAAATTGATATCTTTAGCACTTGATACCTAATCTCTTCCGAATTACATCGCTGGCAAAATGATGCTGCGCTATCATCTCTGAACCGGTATTATCAAGCAGCACGATAGCGTTTGAATGAGCAGCAACTTCTGCTTCAAAGGCCTGGTGCTTCTGGATCTTTGCCTGCAGATTAGTAGGATCCTTGTAACTCTCATCAGAGGCCGCTTGGAGCTTCTCGTAGATCCATCCTTCGAGTTCATCCGCATCTCGCTTAAAATACTAAGAGAAACACGAGATAAGTGTGAACGTCAACAAATTGTGAAATCAAGAGAAGAGTATTCAGATACGTACCTGGAAGCGACGGGAGTCCTCGAGCTTATCCCGCTTGTTGCGCGCCTCCGACTTGAAGTTGGCATAACGTCCCAATACCTGCTCTCGCCTCTCCTGGATGTCCTCTGGATTCTCGAGGATTTTCACCTCCTTCGGCGTAATTTGATCCATGGTCGACCGTGATCTTCAAAAATAACTTCCACCGACTATCGTCCAAAATGGCCACGGTGGGGTGTGGCAGGATCAATTCGCTGCCAGAATCGATAAAGCGACGTTTCTTCCGCAGGCAAGTAGGCAAACAGTCGAATGCGCGCGCGACAATAGATCGTGTCGTCGATAATGCGGAAACAATGGCCGAAGGATTTCCGTGGAATTCACTCGCGAGCTCACAAGCTCGTCCAATTTCGTCTGCCACGACTGACGTTCCGATGATCTGACCGGATTCTTCCTGCACTCGGTGTGACGGTATATTCCCACTCCGCGCACTTGCGAACGTTCCGATAGCGCCGTCCGTTGATTGGACACTCGATCAAACTTTATACCAATCACAACGAAGATACAACCGACCAGATTTAGGTCAGGCTATGAGCAGAGAGAAGAATGAGAGACGTCGTGGCCCGCTTTTAGGTGATCCCTGAAAGCGATACGCCCTCACCATATTAATTCAGTTTTCATTTGCAGAACGCGGCGGACAAAGAACGAACCGGCTCCAGCATGAGTGGTGTCGTGACTCATTTAATTGGTAAGTATAGTAAGTACAGCGTATATTTATTTCAGATTTATTATCTATCGCGTGTTGTATTCAATGATCAGATATTAATAAGCCGTTCGGATTATTAATATGTGAGCGTATATCATAAAGTTTCTTCGGCCAAAAATTTATCGGACGAGTCTATTAATGCCGCGTCGCTCTTGTCGCGTAAAATTGACTGAGAGACGAAGCGCATGCGCCAGTTCATTTCGTTTTCGATTGCGGAACGCGGCGGACGGATCGGCTCCGGCACGAGTGGCGATTCATTTAATTGATAAGTAATAAGTACAGCGTTTATATATTTACTTCGGGTTTATTACTGCAATATCTGTCGCGTGTCGTATTCGGTGCTCAGATATTAATAATCCGTTCAGACACGTATTTTGAAAAGTTTCTCCGGCCAAAAATTTATCGGACGAGTCTATTGACGCCGCGTCGCTCTTGCCGCGTAAAATTGACTGTGCGGTAAACGAAGCGCCTGCGCCAGTTCATTTCGTTTTCGATTGCGGAACGCGGCGGACGGATCGGCTCCGGCACGAGTGGCGATTCATTTAATTGATAAGTAGTAAGTACAGCGTTTATATACTTACTTCGGGTTTATTACTACAATATCTGTCGCGTATCGTATTCGGTGCTCAGATATTTAATAATCCGTTTGGACGCGTATTTCGAAAAGTTTCTTAGGCTAGAAATTTATCGGACGAGTCTATTGACGCCGCGTCGCTCTTGCCGCGTAAAATTGACTGCGCGGTAAACGAAGCGCCTGCGCCAGTTCATTTCGTTTTCGATTGCGGAACGCGGCGGACGGATCGGCTCCGGCACGAGTGGCGATTCATTTAATTGATAAGTAGTAAGTACAGCGTTTATATATTTACTTCGGGTTTATTACTGCAATATCTGTCGCGTGTCGTATTCGGTGCTCAGATATTAATAATCCGTTCGGACGCGTATTTCGAAAAGTTTCTCTGGCTAGAAATTTATCGGACGAGTCTATTGACGCCGCGTCTCTCTTGCCGCGTAAAATTGACTGCGCGGTAAGTTCATTTCGTTTTTGACGGAACGCGGCGGACGGATGCGCGGTAATTCACGTAGTAAGTACGCGTGCGCCAGTTCAATTGTCGTTTTGCTCAGATTTAATAATCCGTTCGGAACGCTCTGGCGAAATTTATCGGATCTATTGACGCCGCGTCGCTCTTGCACGTAAAATTGACTGCGCGGTAAACGAAGCGCCTCATTTAATTTCGTTTTCGATTGCGGAAAGGACGTCGGCTCCGGCACAGTGGCGATTCATTTAAGTAGTAAGTACAGCGTTTATATATTTACTTCGGGTTTATTACTGCAATATCTGTCGCGTGTCGTATTCGGTGCTCAGATATTAATAATAATCCGTTCGGAGTATTTCGAAAAGTTTGGCAGATGAAAAGGCGGAATACGGTGTGATGACAAATCGTGTACGAGGTGAGCATTTTATAATTTATATTATTATTTATTACCGAATAATTCGTTTGCTCAATAATATTCGATCACATAACATAAAGTATCATAATATTTACATAGTAATTATAATTGTAATAACCAACAATATTGTTTAAAATAAAAAAATGATTTTAGATTATATTTAATATGAAATATTCAGCAAAATATTTTCGTTATGTTTAATATTAACAAATATATATATATAAATTTTCCAAGCATTTAGATTAAGATGTAAAGTAAATTATATCAGGATTAAATTTTTCTTATTTTATAAAAATTTTTATATATAAATTTTATATATAAATTAATATATTAGACAGCACTTTTATTAACATATTATTGTTATTAAAAATTTATCATTTCTTATTATAAATTTATTAATTATAAAATGAATGATATTTACGAAAATTATTTTAACAAATTTATTTTAGACATTACTTTTATTGGGATATATTTGTATGTTACAGTTACTATATACATTATAATTCCGCTGTGCGCATCGAATATAAGTAAAGAAAAGGAACTCTGATGATCTTTACAAAAATGAAGGAGAAGGTTTGACAATTCGAGAGGAGGGCAAGCCTAGGAGAGGCATCATGTGCTGGTGGAGCAACTTTGCAGTAAGCATTATTTCTTATGTAATTGTAAAATTAGTCATTACTTCGTGTTTAATCGAATTATTTTATTTCAACAATTTAGAAATAACAATTAGAGAAAAAGCATTAACCTAAAACTTCATAAAAGTTTATTTTTATGAAAAATTTTTTTAAAGAATATATATGTAATTATTTTATTAAATATGGATAATATACAATAAATTATATATTTCTTTAAAATCAATTAGAAAATTTAACTAAATACTACGCGTGTGAAAATTATTTTTTGTCATTTTGAACACTATTTTAATTTAATTTTTATTATTGTATGTTATAGAATCATCGTAACTACGTTGGTAACTCCACTGTTGTGCATCGGTCGGTGAGTGACAAAAAACTTTTTTAGTATATAATAGGATAACGAATCTGTGAAAAATATATCAAATATATCATATTTATTAAAGTTATACTAAAAATGTGTTACATTTACACACAAACTTTTATATAGATTATAGATTCATTATCTTAAAATGGATGAGCTAGAGAATTATGATCTTGAATAATTAATTTTGGATGGTTAATCTTTCATTATTTACTAATTTAGTGTTCTAATGTGACAATCGCACACATATACATAAAGAGAAAATACGGAGTATAAATCTCTCTCTTCCTCTCTCTCAATGATCATTTATTTCTAAAAATAATATTAAAAGAATGTTGATTTGAACACGTTTTAAATTACTGTTTGCCTCAAATGTACTAAAAATTATTAAATTTTTAAATTTAATACAATAATTAAAGTAAAGTTTCCTTTTTTCTTCTAGACAATAAAATAAAAAAAATTACTTATACTCTAAAGTCAAATCTTAATATAAATAGTTCCACGTGTAGATGTCAGAAAATGATTATTGCAATAAATTTTTATTATTAGATTAAAGTTATTAGATTAAAGTTATTAGATTAAATTAAATTTATTAGATTAAAGTCACTAAAATAAAAACGAAAAAAGAAGAAATAACCTTGTATTATAAATAAAATCCAAGATTAAATATTTTATAAATTGGTGCAAACAAACAATATTATATTTATAAATATTTTTCGAGTAAGTGTGTAGAAACATTGTCTTTCTTTCATAAACAAAATATACATATTTTAGTAACGTTATATTATATTGCACATATTCCTTATTTTACATATAACGATATTATACATAATTAACCTAATTTTTACTTTTATAAAGTGCCAATTTATACATAATGATCTATAGTTAATCCATTTAATCAATTGATACACTGATTTATATGGTAAATAAAGCAAAATAATGTAAGGTCTTATAAATTGCTCGTCGCAGAACAGAGATTTTTCAAATATAATTTTCAATGTTTATTAAAGTTATTTCTTTGTTCAAATAAAGTTATTGATGCAAATCATTTTAATAATATTATGTTGTATAATGTAATAAGAAAATGTACAACAACATGCAAAGCCATACATAACAGATATATTTAAAATAAAAATGTCATCAACAATATATAACAGATATATTATCAACCATTAAAAACTCATTGTCTCTTTTACACATCTCACAATATTAGTTCCGAATTTCCCAATTGTTGCGATTTTGTAAGATTATACTTTTTAAATATAATCTGCAGTTAGATGTACTAATAATATACAATAATAATAATATTCGTAATCTATTAATCAAAACAGTCTAGTCGGTGTTAAGACACGTGTAAAACGTGGTACAAGGGGTTGGTCACATTCACATCGATGTAATATTTCCGCATCATTCTAACCCAGATAGCACAACTGATCCTTTTGATTTCAAAAAGAATTCACTTTCTTGAGTTCTTTTCGAATTCGCGTAATCTGTTTGAAATGAACTAAAAAAGAATTCCTTTTCATTGCGAATTCTTATGGACTCGAAAAGGAATCCTTTTTGAATCTAAAAAAGAACTCACAAATGGTGACATAAAAGTGAAGTCTTTTGGAATGCTGAAAATACTTTTAGAACAGAAATGGGATGGAAAAAGAATTCATTTTGTAAATCGGGGACCAAAATAGAATTCTTTTCGAATTCTCTGTGCTATCTGGGAAGTCATCGATTCATGAACGCGATTTCTTCTGCACGTGAAAAAGCTAAATTCTTTCTATTTTCTTTGCCACGTGTTTCTTCCTCAACTTCTGTTTTACAGAAATTTTTTCAACTTCGTCAATCTTTCTATTAAATTCCTTTTGACTTAATATGTTAAATTAATTTATTTCTATTGTAGCCATTCATTCCTTTCTGGCTATATGTATATTTTAATATTCCAATCTGATTATATGTATATATTATATATTATATTATATATTATATGTATATAATATTGTAATATTCTGATAAATATCGCGTTTATTATTGCGACTCAATAGAAATTAAACCGAAAGCGTGTTACCGACTGAAAAATTTCGTGGAAATGGTATATTACCCATTGAAAAGTTTCGTGGACATGAACTACGAAGCCAATGTCCACGAATGTTCTCAGTGGTTACATAAAATGTGTACAATTTCTGGTTGTGTCCTGTACTATGTACACGAAATGCTGATTCGGATTCTGTAACACACAAGCCTTTATGCATGTATTTGTATATAGTGCACATAACATATGTTTTATTATTACAATTACTTCGTCTTCATTTTAATCTATAATTGCGAATCACTGGAAGTTGTTTATATTTGATATTAGAAAATACAGGATTATTTTTCGCTTACAAAATTATTTTAGCAATAGATTGTATCATATAGTGGTAAATTTAGAATAAGAAATTAATTTATTGACGGTGGTTTTGTTCTCCGACAGATGGTAATTTATTTATTGACAATTTTATCGGCAAACAATCACGAAATAATTGATGAATTTTAAAAAGAAAAAATGAAGATACAATGTATATAATATTAAATTTGTAAAAGGAAAAAATATTTATAAAATTTATAGAAAATTATTCGTCCACAGAAGATTTTTCTGACTAATTTACGCGATTTAAAATATTTCTAATAAAATTTTATATTTTATTTTTGTATATTTGACTCTCTCTAATATTTTTTATAATAATCAGAGAATTACTTATATTAAAACTAAAATCTAAGAGAATTAAAAATCGAAATATTCATTGAGTATGGGGATCAAAATAAAATCATATATGAGTACATATATTATGATACAATAATCTTTTATTAAATTTCACCTACAAACAACGAATCACAGAACGTTACATTAGAGTTCCTTACGTCAATCCATCGTGTTTTCATATATTTTACAGGTAAATAATTATGTATTTATCTCTATTATAGTAAAGTCTTATTTGTTAAAATATCTCGTAGTGTATTGTGAATTGTTATGTATATGTAAATTTAATTTACCTAAAAATAGGATTTCTGTAGTGTCCATTCATTGTTTATAAGTGTCCGTTATCATGTATAGAAGTGGTATACTATAGGTACTTTTGTCCATTGTACTCTGATATATCTTCTTTTTTTTATCATTATTAATATTATTATTAATATTATTACTATTTCCCGCCGATACATTATATTCGAAGTACGAATAAAAGTCATCACGTACCAAAAAACTTTTCGCTGATAAAATTACAAAATTCAATTCGTCACAAAAAACGATGATGATTAGGGCTTTATATGTAAAGGGCTTTTAAGTACCTGGACAAAGTGACAGCATTTACGATACAAATCACTAGAACTTTTATATGCATCTTTTTTTGTTAGAAGGCAACACGTCTTTGTTAATACGAAAAGGCAATTTGCTTTGTATCATCGGTATATCTGGTGTCCCAAAAACATCGGATCGATCTGACAGCACCGTGTGTGGCTCGACTCGAAGGGCGTTGACTCGAGCGACAAGTGCAAAGGGACCGTTTACAGGCATTATTGGCAGCACTGGATCACTGTTCAAATGTACTGTATATTTCGTTTCTCCGGTATATTCCGAGATTGTATTATAAATCGGCTTGTATACGCGCCTTCTGGTCGGCCGCGTAATCATCGCGCATGATCTAGCTAGAACGTTTCTCGTCCATTCTTTCCTTCTACCTTCCATCGTTTTACTTTTTCCCACGGATATAATTATCGCGGAGATAACCAGCGTTACGTTCTTCCTAAACGTAAATAATATTTTTGACGATTTCCTCCTTATGTACAAAAACTTAGAACTATAGGATACACTTGCACTCGCGCGCGTCACGCGTCCCGGGGCGCCAATAAGTTAAATTTTACTCTAGAGTTACGCATTTTATCATTACGCTTCTCGTGCGTCGGGCGGTTTTCTCTATGTTGTACGTGCGACGTCTCTGATCAGTCTGAGCATGCGAGACCAGCAATATACGTGTATGTATATATGTGTGTGTGTGCGTTACGACTGCGACTTTTAGAAGGCTCGAGTGCGAGATCGCTCTCGAACATATAAAATTCCTCCTCGATATAATGTATATAAGAACAAACAAGTAGTATAGAAAGTTTCAAAAGAGAGACGTCGCGCGAGACGGTTACAAGCGCCCTACGCGTGTCGCCGTGACGCCAAAATCTCATAGAGACACATCAAATCACTCCATTTTTACTACATAACATACAATATAGATATATTTATATAATATATATAATGTTCAATAATATATATATATTTTTTTACTAAAGGTATTCTTTATATTTATATACAGAGATATAATCGTCCGCATCGATAATCTTTACGAATTAGTAACACTAGGTTGCTAAATAATAATTTTCTTGGACCTCGGTGTGCGTGTGTGTATGTGTATATGTATATGCATGTATATTAGCCAGCACCTTGCGTTGTTGAACCCTCAGCTCACAAATCGGAAGGGCCAATCCCTTCCGCTTATACTTAAAAAAATATAATGTGTACCCCTCCCTGAGCTCGCTCCGTGAAACTTCGAGAGACGTTTCTCATCCTTTTCCGTTCCACTACACATCTTGTCTCCTCTCCTTTCTTCTTCTCTGTTCTCCGTATCGTAATCCTTTTCACAGCCCTCATTTCGTTTCATTTTTATTATAACTTTTGTCCATTTCCATACATTTTCCATTTGCGCGGATCACGCAAGTAACAATTTTCTTAGGTAACATATATAAACGTCTAATATACAATAAATAATTTGTCGCTCTTTCGAATATACAATTTTCGCTTTCCGGTGCTTTGCGGCTTAAGTAATTTGTCCACGACGTCCCTCCCGCAAGGTACACCAGATAGAATCTTTAGTTTCCTTTCTCGACACGTTAAGAACTAAATTTTGTACAAATTTCAACGAGTCGGACACTGCCCCCCGATCTACGCGGTATTTTGACCCGCGAGAAAAGAAACGGGCCGCGAGAGAAGGACGAGGTACTGAGTCGGGACCATTTCCGACAACATCGTCACGCGGCGCCTTAATTATACATTTACATAGGTATAATACAAGGAACAAACGAAGCCAGAGAGAAAGACGGAGAGGGATAGAGAAGCAAGTAGGGACAGACAAGAAGAGACAGGGAGAAAAAAGAAAAGGCGAAAGAGAGAACGCGTTTTACAACATCTGAGGGGTGTGCCAGGTTGGCGCGTCTCGGTGGAGAGAACTGTTGAACCTTTCACGCGGATGAGGTCCCGCCATGGATCCGCGACGCCGTATCAACGACAACGACAACGGCGGACGTCCACGCGAGGCCCGCGCCGAGACGCCGTGTTGTTGTTGCTGTTCCTTCTTTCTCTCTGTCTCGTACCCCACGGGACGGACCAACTCCCTGTCTCATGCTCCTGTACAATCAATCTCGACGATATCCTTCGGCACATCGACGAATTGGTAGACCAGCCGCTGACCATCCACTTTCGCTAGAATGCCGCGCTGATAGTAGTAGCGCAGTGCCCTGCCCATCGTTTCGTAGTTCATGTCCGGTTTGTTTTTGTGTATGCCCCAGAGCCGTGAGACCGCCTTGCTGTCAACCAGCTTGAAGACGCCCCGCTCGCGATTCGTCCACTTGATGTAGCGCGGACAGTACTCGTGATCTTGTAGCAGCTTGAGCAAAAATTCCCACAGGTACGTGGTCGAACCCTCGCGCGACTTCCGCTTCACCGCGGCTCCGCCCTCGCCGCCCTGCCGCGGCTTCTTCAGTTTGCTCTTCTTCGAGCGCGACGGGAAGCCGAGCTCGAGAAGGTAGAGATCGTCCGAGACCGAGCTGGTAGCCGCCTGGATCACGCTGGTGGGCACGCCGCCGGGTCCCCGTGGCGGACTCGGGGTACAGGGGGTCGCAAACTGACCACCTCCGCCGTACATGTTTATATAACTGTTGTAGCTGTCGGACACTGAAAAAGAGAAAAAGGAACGTAATTAGAATTTTAAAAAGTCTTGCGAATAATCTCTTCGTTATTTATGCAAATTTTTATCTATATCTAGTTTATAATGACCTATCCGACTTTTTATAAGAGGCGCTCCATTACAAGTTTAATATAATGATTCTTTTATATTTTAATTTGCTTTTTTTGCTCACTGCATAACAAGCGTTTAATTATATCTCGAGACATGTAGGGCAATAACATGTGGAAGCCACTTTATCGCCTATATAAAAAAATTAATATCGCTGCATCTATTTCGTAGAAATTATTTCGGCGACAAAGGAGTCTGACCTTGAAGAGACACGTTCTCATCCCAAAAGAATCCTTGGCACAAAGTAGTGTTATTATCTCGATTCGCGGCAAAGAATTGGTGTCAGCGTTTATCACGTTAGTTTTTGCATCGCGTGACTTAAGAATAAACGTCGCAATTGAACGTGCAATCAAGTATTAATAGCTGCAGTCGTTCGCGAAGCGACAAAGGGAGGGAAAACGTCGTTATCGCCATCATCATTGTCGTATCGATTGATTCCGACTGACTACGTAAGTAGATGCTTTTGACATCCCGCCACCTGTTTCCGCGTATCTCACCCCATCGTCTACATATCGTCCCTAACGTTAGCGTTTTTTCTCTGGTCTTGCTCGACAAAACCGAGAAAACAGATAATTAATCGAATTCACGATCTATGGGAACACTGTCATATGGTTCAGTCGGGAGTGAATACCGTGCAATATCGATCGCGATTATACAGACGCGAGTGCACACGATCTGAGTTTATGCCGCGAGCATAGAGCCGTGCTCATGGTCCATGGGCGTAGGAGAAACACATCGAACGTGCGCGAGAACCCGCCGCTGTTCCTCTTTCAGAGGAGCTTCTCTCTCGCGAATTTCACAGTAAAACGCTGCGACGTTTCTCGCTCGAGGAATCATCAAGCTTCAGCGCTCTCAATTCAATAAAGAAATCGCCTTTTAAAAATCGAATTCAGTTGAGAAAGTTTTATTACTTAAATCCACTTGGTGTATCTATCGAAGAAATTTGTAAGTCGGAATCGTATCAACTTCGTGCGAGAAAAAGATAAATTTGGCGAGACGATATGGCGAAGAGGTATCGAAGGAAATTGAAGTTTTGGAATTTAGGAAACATTATCGTGAAAGATATTTATAGAAGAATCAATTTGAGAGGAAAACAAACATTTGAATATACTTGCGAAAAGGTATTGCATTGTGAAAAAAAGTAAGGGAATTTCGAAAGTAATATAAGCCACTTTTATATCGGCGAATAAGCAGCAGTTATACGTAAAAGAAAAAAAAATTCTCCGTGACGTACGGCGCGTGCAAATGGTGCGCCACGTTATGTCGAAAGAAAGCGAAAGTTTCGAAGCTCGAGATGAATCTCGTGTTCTTTATACCGGAGATGAGTAACCAGTGTCGCCACGCGGCTTCCATGAGGGGGGGAAAAAAGAAAAAAATTCTTAACATTTCGCGACGCTACGTGCACGCGACGCTGGACGTTATGCTGAGAGAAAGCAAAAGTTTCGAAGCACTGCTACGA
Source organism: Crematogaster levior (assembly GCA_901521435.1). Taxonomy (NCBI): domain Eukaryota; kingdom Metazoa; phylum Arthropoda; class Insecta; order Hymenoptera; family Formicidae; genus Crematogaster; species Crematogaster levior. The sequence goes on along the minus strand of CABEGB010001169.1, from coordinate 175,349 downwards.
AGCGATGAGAAGCTCTTTTCCCCTTACGCCACTGGGTCGAGAGGAAGAGGAGACGGACCGAGATAAAGAGATGAGGAGAGAGAGAGAGAGTTAAAGCGGAGAGTTGAGCGCGGCGAGCGGGAGTGAGTATGAGACGAAGAGGAAAGAGGAGGGAATCGGGGAACTCTGCCTGCAGTATGATAGAGGACTGACCCGAGCCAAGGTTGCACGGGTGACGCCATCAAGCTACTAGTGCATAATAGCGCCGCTCGTTCTGAGGCCGCCGCGACTGCGCTAAAATCGGAACTCGTTCTCCGGCCCCTCGCGTTCCCTCCCGCCCTCCTTTGCCTCCCCTCCGCCGTACCTATCCTTCCTCGTCACCGTCAGCTCTCTCTCTATTCTATATTCCTCTCCCCGTCCTCTCCCTCTCTCGCCTGCATCCTTCTCGCGCGTCGCGCGTTGCAGTTCTGTGGAGTCCCGCGCGGTTGAACGATTCCTCGGGTACGATTCGAGGTTTTCTGGTTTGTGGACCAACGAGACGAGAGGAGGATGGAGCAAACGAGAGAGAAGGACGGGAGAATTATTTATTTGGCGATACCGAAGCGGTATCTTCTCCGGACTGATGGAGAAGCGAAGTAATAAGCAATCGCTCGAAATAACGGCATTTATATATGCGTTACGTTTTATTGATATGTTAATTTAATACGAAGATACTTACAAATTACGCGACATTGTTACTGATCAAGAAAGAAAAAGTAAACAGATAGAAATAGGCTTTATTATGCCATGAGCGAAAAGAGTAATGAGATTGAATTACGCAGAAAATGGTTACTCTGATCAAATGAAGCAAAGGACATAAAGCGAAAGTACTAAGTTCACAATGATACATAATGAAAGGCGCAAAGATAGAAAGGAATTTATTTAATTTCTCGATATATGCGGTAACATAAATCTACTCCAAAACACTTCTGTTTTGTGATATACCGCCATAACGTAACGCGACAAAGTTTCAATAACTGTAAGGACTGCGGTATAAATAGCGCGAGAGAAATAAAACGAGATTCAAAGATGAAGCAAGAAAAGAGACAGAAGAAGAGAGGGAGGGAAAAGGGGGGAAAGGGGAGGAAGAACGGGAACGAAAAACAGGAGAACGGCAGGAGAGCGGAAGATTTTCGAGGCTCTAAAAATACGGAGAACGCACCGTTGTTCTCGGCAAGTACGCGTATATGTGCGCGGGTAGAACGCACGCGGGAGCGCACGAGGAAACGTGGAGCGCTCGAGAAGCGTGGCGGGAGAGAGACGGAGAAAGTGAGAAGAAGGCGGTAGTAGCAAGAGGGCCCCGAGAGCGCGCGAGAACAGCTGGAGCGGATCGTGTTTACGCGCGGTATGACTGGCTAGATGAGTCAATCGTAGACCCGTTGTCTAGGAGCGGTCGCGGTGGGGGGAACTGCTCCTACTTCACTGACCTATACCACGAGCGTTGTATAGCGCAGGAAAGCACCGCTAGAGAGACGACGCATTGCCAGCCGAGTCTGGTGTGCCGCGCCGTGCCGCGCCGTGATCGGATAGAGATTCCTAAAGGTCTCGGAAGTCTAGGATCGGGGAGTGTAAATGGAATAGGTAGTCCGACAAGTTCCAGAATATCGATAAGTTTCTTTTTTTCAAAGTCAAGCTCGAGCATAAAAGGATTCCAGGATACAAAGTTTATCCTCAATAAAAGTATGATAGAGATCCCTGAGAATCTATGAAGACTGTAATATTACGATCGAAAACAGAGAAACGATGTATGAATAAAATGGAGTTTTGAACATTCTAGGATCAATAAATTTAAATTCAAGCGGGAATTCAAAGATTCTTGAATAAATAAAAAATCCTGGTAAATCAATTTAATATTTAATGATTTAAAATGAATACGTTCGCGATTATAAAAGTGTAAAATCTATGTGAGTTGAGGAATTTTTTAGAAATATAAATACATAAATGATAGAACTTATAATTCTATAGCAAATATCGCAACTTGATTGCAATTGCGATTCTAATTATTTCTACAATCATAATTTAATTGCTATTCGGAAATAACAAATTTTGAGGATAGATAAAAAACAGGGAAGAAATGTCAGATTCGTTATTATTGTACTCATTCTCTTTCTCCATGTATCGCATAGAACCATTACCACATCGATGGCTACACAAAGCGCAACCGGAGGTCGACTTAAAGCGATCATTGGTCGAATTTAAATTCAAGTTTCGCTCGGCCCGACGAGACGAGATGTTCCGCGACAATGAAACGACAGTCTAATACGTCCCCGAGGCCGTATTAATCTTCTACTTAAGCGGCATTCTTCAGCTCTTGTAACTGACTCGCAAACAAGGACGAAAGAGCGATTACAGGTTTAGGGAACTTTTAGAAAATCTAATTACCCGTAATAAAATTTTTAGTTTAGATTTTTAGCTTGAGTAAGATATCAAAAAACTATTCTAATTCCTATATAATATAAAACAATATGAAAAAAAAAAGAATTTTTATTCCTCATGCATAAAACTGTGTTTTTTAATCAATTATAGACGAAATTAGCTATTCGCACAAATCGATTTACACAAATTTTCCACAATCACTCACGTTCATAATCAGAATCTATAACTCTAATTCAAGTTCATCAAGCATTCAATGTCATATAGTGCTTGAATAAAGGAAACCACATCTAAAGCGATAAAATCTAAATTTTTTTTTTAATCTCATATTTAATTAATAATATATATTTCTACGCACACGCACATGTTTCTGAAAAGCAACTCCAAAGTAGTTTGCTATTCCATCTCCAAGTCTGCGATCGTGAAAACTACTCAGTCACTCTGTCAGGCGATTACGCGTTGGGGCGCGTTATTAATTTCTATATTTAACAAGGGTTTCGCAACCCTGCGACGAAGATCGAGAAAAAGGAAGCCGATCTGGGACTCGGGGGCCGCGTTTCCTCGTGCGCTCTCGAGCTGCGTTCCTTTCTGACAGTGCCGGCAGGAAGTTTAGTCGAGGGACTCGGTAACGAGTCGATAGTTAAAAATATACGGAAGGGTAGGCGCACGTTGAGCCGCGCGACCACGGCTGCGACGCGGCGCGGCGCTCGTTTATTTTGCGGAGGATTTCGCGCTAGCTGCTCTCTCTCTCTCTCTTTCTCGCGGACCGGAAGTACAAGTATAGTGAGAGGGGTAGGAGATAGGGGAGAAGGAGAGATAGAGAAAGGAAGAAGAGAGAAAAAGACAGAACGACAGAAAAAAAGCGCGATGAGCCGAGAAGCAGCGGGAGGCGGCTCGGCCGACGCAACAAACGGAGGGGATATCCAGGGACGTACGATTCGACGGAACGAGCGGTAAAAAAAGCGGTTGCGCTAAAAGCGAGCTCGGTAGAAGAGATGTTGCGGAGAGAGAAGGGGGAGAGAGGGAGGGAGAGGAAGAGATCTAGACAGAGCGCACATTCTCACGTAGTGACGGTCCCGGATAATTGGCTGGGAAGTCGCGCGCGCGCGCGCGAGATATTCCCTTGCCTTCGTTTTCGATAGCTTGTCTCGGATGCTTGTCTAGAGATGTATCGAAGCATCAATGCATTCTCTATCGAGTGTTTTCGATATTGTAACATCTCCTTTTTCATAGTTTGCAATTCGTCTAGGAAGGCCACCGAAATCTAGAGTAAAAAGAGGAGATGTCGAGGGGAGGAAAAGAGAGAGAATAATTCCGACGTATCGATATTCTACCTTCGATATATCGGCAAAATCTATTAGCGAATTTGAAATATTAATTCCTCCTCCCTTCCTCTCTTTAGTATGTTAAGGAGATAAAGTTTAGTAAATTAAACGTCAGCCAAATAAATTAAATGTTATCATATATTGTTTAAGTATCCCTAAACAGATCAGAATTCGAGACTATCGCGTACCACTCCGATTATCTGAATAAATAAATTAAAAAAAGTTAATCGCATTGTTTCAAAATACAAATCCTTTGCATAATGTTGTGTAGTGTCTCTTCTGCATATTTATTTTACAGGTTGCATTACGCGAAACATTCTAAATTAAATTTCAGACTATTCACTATTCAATTTAAGAATAATTATAAAATTTCTAAGAATAATTATGAAATCAAAGTAATGTCAGTAATGGACAGTCTATCCTAACAAGAACATAAGATATATTTATCTGTTTCAATAAGAATCGTCTCGTAGAGAAATTGACATAATTTGACATCCATCAGAAACTTGAAGAAAACCAAGACAAAGTCCGACTTCTACGAGTGAGAAATCCGTTCCCTTCGATTCCTCCGATCACCGCGAGATACGCTCGCGTGACGCGTGTTCTCACGTACCAGGATTTCGAGAGGCGGAATTCCGCGTGCATCTAAGTGCATGAGTTATACCCGTCGGGGTGAGAAAGGTGGGGGGCCCGGGAACGCCGGGCGAGGGCCCCGTCTCTGGGAGGCAAGCGGACGCACGAGGGGCCACCGAAAGTGCTCGTCCGGCATAAACAAAGCGATCGTGGATTATGGTTCCGACATAGCTCCGGAGCTGCGGAGCTCTGACGCGCGGAAGAGGGAGAGTCGGACAAGGCGGGGAGCCAGAGGGATAGCGGAAGGGCAGGGTGAAGATGGGCCGGGCAGTGTCGGTGATAGCGGAGCGACGCCGATGATAGTGGTGGTTGTGTTGGATGATGGTGGTGGTCATCGAGCGATGGAGTGAGTAGGAGGAAGAAGAAGAGGCAAACGCGGAGGAGGAAGAGGCAGAGGAGGAGGAGGATGATGAGATCGAGAGAAGGGGAGAGTTGACCTTCAGCTGCGCCGGGAAAGTCAGGCAGTCACTGACCGACAGACTAACTTAACCGCTCTATCCTTCTCCTCCTTCTCTCTCCTCCGCCTTCATTCGCGACCGGCTAGTCCGATGCACCGCATTGCACACATATATGCTGGCGTCGCCTCCGGCCTCTCTCCACCGTCCTGCGTCCCTTTCACTCTCTATCCCGTCGATCTCTGTCCATCTCTTTCCTCTCTCTTTTTCTTCTCCTCCTCTCGCACTCCTTGCTATCCTTGCGCTTCCTTCAGCATCTCCCTGCTCGACGTCTCTTGACGTCGTGACGTTCTTCCCTCGTCCCCTATTCCTCTCTCCCTCATCCCCCTCGGAGTCTTTCTCTCTTTCCTCTCGTTAGACCAAGTCCTTGCCTATTATGTTACCCTACTGCCTCGGGCTACTATCTTTAACCCCGAAACCCGTTCAAATTGCGAGCTCTCGGCGTGCACGTGTACGTGCACCATGTCGTTGTCGCCCCTTCCACGCTCCTTCCACGCCTCCTTCCTCTCCCCTTCTGTCTCCACTGTCTCCTTCGACATTCGGAAAAGGATAAAAGGCGATTGAGAAGGAAATGTAAGGAGATTGGTAGCTAATGAAATATTTCGCTGTAAGTCTTTAATGTACTTTGTAGAACAACGTGTTGTACACATCTCTGTTCTTCAGCCTGGATTTGCAATCTCCTAGATTTACAGTTTAGCAATTAATGTTATTTGATGAGATACGTAAAAAACGTATGTGAAATTTTTATTTGCGAACATATCGTCTTAATTAATGTAATAATGTGATAATTATTTTTGGTTAATAAGTACATACTTGAAAAAATTATTAAAAATATTTCGAAACTTTAAGTTTATCACTTGTGAAATAACGGAGCACTATCTATTTTGTCATTCGTGGTATTTGAAATACAATTTTTCGCTTTTACTGAAAACGCGAGGCGATCGTTTTGATTATCGACATATATATTTTTTAAGGTCAATTTCACTTACAATCAAATGTGAAACAGTTAATGTTTCATCATTTTATTCCGTTTCAAGGTGATTTAACGAGTGCACGAGATTTTTCGTCGGACGAGGACGTTCTTCCTGATTGTTATGTAAATGCATTTCGACGTCGGGGAACGGAACTTCGTGTCTGCGGATTAGGTTTGCATGGCGATGAGCAACGCTGTTTTCATCGTCGGCGAGGGCGTAGGCGGTGGCGCGGTACCTCTCTCGCGGTTTCTGTGTTTTCCACGAAGTGTCGACCGCCTCTCTTCCCAACGCTTAGAGCGAAAGACAGGGAAGAGGGACCAAAGAAAAGAGAAGGAGACAGAAAGAGAGAGGGAAGAGATTTACGTTCCGGACGCCTTTTTCCGCGCGACCACCTTGACTGCCTATAAAATGTTCACGAAACATTTATGTGTGCGTGTTTCACGAACCCGCCGACCGCGTCGATTTCTCGGCGAGCAACAACACGTTCCGCTCGATGCGAGAGATGATGCTAACGAGGAAAGAGACGCAGCGATGACGAACGCGAAATTCCAGGGAAGTATCAGTGATTTCTGATAACTGTTTTAATGAGATATCGATTACTCGGAAACATTAATGATTATCGTGCATAAAAGATCTTCATTTTCCTATTCATCATACCATTGATTTTCGACATCCATTTTTTTTGCTTACATGACAAAAAGTCTCAGGATATTGGTTCATATTGTGAGTGAGCACTATCGACATTTCGTCCTTTGACGTAGTTTCCACAGCGATTACTGCCGAATTTAATGTATATCTAATGATCTTGACCTTTGGGACATTTGCGAACGGCGCTATCAGGAGCGTTTCGATAAAGGCTGAACGTATTGCAGAACTAAAATATCTACATCGCCAAGAATCAGCGTTATTGTCGAACAGATAGGGAAACAAGTCAACGGATTGAAATTATCGGCGATGTAACTCTAAAAATAAAAATAATCTTTTTTTTTATTTGCATCGTTTGACAAATTCGGCACGTTGATTTTAGAGGAAAATCTTTTATTCTCGTAAAAATTTACAAATGTCAAGGCTATTAGCAACAGAGCAAGTCTATTCATTCTGTAATGACTTCTTGAAAAAGTTGCTTTTTATCTCTCTTGTTTAGCTTCACTTGTTTAAAATGCTTTCAGAAAATTACTTTCACTTTTCTAAATAAAGAACGGTAACTCCTATACCGTTCTATTACGATCACAGAATTACTCATCCCATGTACGCATGTGTACAGGATAGCTAAATTACCGTATGAATTCCACATCACGACATTTTTTAAAGAAAATTAGAAATGTAGCAATTTGGAGATAATTTCGTCAGATAGTCGAAGCGTGTTTCTAAGCAACAAATCGAACGAAGATTCATCTCGAATGGACGTTCTCGAGAGAGGAGACCGCCGTCGATCGCCAATAAAAATACGTGCGTTTTCGTTCGCGCTGGCGAAATAAATACTTGGCGCGATTTATAACCCGGACCGGAGCGGAGCGGAGCGCGGCGTATCGCCGGCGTGCATCGTTTGCGGAATACGTTTCCCCGGCGCGGCGGGTTCGTCGATCGTTCGATGGGATTCTTATTGTCGGTTTCCTGCCGCACGCGTATCACGCCGGGCAGCTCTTTGTGAACGTTTTCTCTCTCTCTCTCCCTGTGTTTCTCTCCCTTTCTCTCCCTTCCCTCTCGTTCTCCCGGTATCCGGAAGTCTCGATGCCGCGCTTGAAGATCAACTTACGCGTGCAAAATCGACTGCAAACGCTCCGCGTATAAAAGCATGAAAATTTAATTTGCATCGCGCGTTTCTGACTCGCGAGGATTTGTCATTTAGACGAATTTTGGAAATTGTAGAAAGATACCTAAAAAAAGGTGTGAATGTTTCTTTCGCGTACTTCACTGTGCCTAAGATTTAATTTAGAAACTTTTTATTTTTTTTATTAATTTTTTATTAATTTTTTATTTAGAAATAGAAATCGATACGTATGCTTCAGTTTTAAATATTACCGTCTTATCTTTGTATTATCTTATTGTCATTTCATATTGATAATAACCGAAAAAATTTTCCTGCTCGCAAAATGTGCAGTTACGCAGTGATCGCTAGCCGCAAAGTTGCACGCTACCCACGTCGCACAGTGGATCGAACTGCATGAAAATGCGGACATAAGCTAAAAAAATTTTTTTTTCAAATCACGTTTGTAATTTTATATTTCGTTACTTGAAATGTCATAGAAATAGTATATAATTCTAATTTTTTTTAATATTGTTATAATTTATGCGTAAAATAACCATAAACATTACGAGTTAGACAATTCTGGATTTCCATAAATTTAGTTGCTTATTTTCAAGGTAGTATATTTCGTTCCACCTTGTATATTGCCACACCAACTTTTTTTACAGCAAACGTATTATTCTTTGACTTAAAAAAAATGCATATTTGAATCAAAAAATATATAATTTATGATTTGACAATTAATTTTATAATGTCTGAAAGAAAATACCGATTATTAAATTATAAATTAACTTTTACAAAAAACCTTATAAAATCTTAAAATTTAATTTATCACATTTTATTAAAGGGACTTTCTATTTTGTGAAATGACATGTTTCAGCTGCAATAATTTGCAATCTTGAGAAATACATCTATTTCTTGCAAAAAAGATCTCAAGAAAAAATCTCAACATGTATGTTTTATTAATGCTACTGAAAATATTAAAAATTATTTTGCGACATTATCGTTATAAATTAATTAATTAATTATTTCATACATCGTAATATTTACACTATCAATCATGGTGAACAACATTTCATAATTTATTGTTATATTTTCGTACTTTGTGGTGCAAGTTAAAAGTTCATAATTTTATTTTGCATTCTTTCATATTCTTTTCTCGTAATTTCCGCATTTTTATTTCTATAAGTCTATACAATGTCACAATCACTAATTTAATGGAAATAAAACTAGTAACAATAAGAAGAAAAAAAAATCTTTAATAAGAAGATTTTCCGTGACACTGCAAGCAATCTCATGCGGAGAAATGATAAATACCAAAAGATTTGGTTCGTATACTCTTGACACCGCTAAAAAATTAGTTGAAATCTATGGATGGTATTACATGACAGCCTCCGTGCATAAACTCTTAATTCACGGAGAGGCAATAATTGTTAATTTTTCGATCCCCATTGGACATTTGTCAGAAGAGGCGAGTGAAGCGCGAAACAAAGAGTTTCGGGAATATAAAAGAATACAATAACGTAAAATGGACAGAATAAAAACCAATGAAGACATGTTACATCACCCCTTAATCTCATCTGATCCTGTAATTTCCAATTTAAGACCAAAAAAAAGTGAAAAGAAAAAACAAGATATGTTTCCTGAAACATTAGAAATGTTATTATAAACACTCATACGTTCATCTTCTCTCACGCACACACGCATGCACGCACGCACCCCCCTCCCCCCACACACACACACACGATATGCAAAATCCGGCCGTGCAACCTCCTATGGCGCATATTGGTTAATACTAATGCCGGAGGTAGCTGCCCGTTTATAAAAATTGTTGTTTATTGCAATATTGCATACAACAATTATTTAAATTGCTAAGGTACACACTTCTTGATTATGTATGCATAATTATTTCGCTTTACTTGTTGTATTTTGTTTCTACAAATGCAATGTCCGCTCTTTCCTATATTTCAATCCACTGTGCGTCGTGCCGTCATTCCTTTTGGAAGACGAGAGAGACCCAGACAACAACGACGAGGCGAATGGAAAGAGCGACAGGTGTAGGCATAATGCGCCAGCACTGCCGGATGACTTATGCAGAAATGATGCGTGTCGTCCTCAATGATGTCCTCGCAAAATGTGAGAATCGACATTGCGGAAGCGCGTGCGAGTCCTTATCGAGCCCCTCTAAATTAAGGCGCGTTACGAAGCAGTTCCTAGAAATTCGCGCTGTAGAAATCGGAAGTCATGAAACACGCTGTAGAAATCGGAAGTCATGAAACACGCGAAAGTGTCTGGAAGGAGAATTTATCGGACATGATCCAACCAAGTGAGAGCTACCATCAAGTAACAAATAAGATGGTATCTGTACGGTTGATAATCAAAGAGACGGACGATCATAAAAAAAAGCACTAAACTGCCCACATATCTGAACCAGTAAAGTACACGCAGTCGCATTTTCCGGAATTATCTTATCGCTCCCACGTCGGTCCGATCCGCTACGTTACTCCTTTCCGACAGTCACAAGGACAGGAATAAGGAAAGAAAGAGAGAGAAACATATCGGAAGACGAGAAGAGCAAACGGTAAGAATGCACAGCTCTCCTCTCTTCCGTCGTCGCAGACGACGCGCGATGTGTGCGAGGTCAGTGACCATGGCGCGCACTCTCGTCGTCGCTCACACTTCTTGCGCCGGAGAAGCGGAGGAGGAGGAGGAGGAGGATGATGATGATGAGGAGGAAGAAGAGCAAGCGGGCGGTAATACCAGGAGACAGCGCAGTTTTGCGCGGCGCAAAATACGGCAGCCGGTGTTTAATGGTTGAGTGAATTACCGAATTTAGAGGCCGAAGGTGGCATCTTGCACCTCCACCGGAGAACAGCGAACGGAGCTATTAATTGATGGGGAAGAGAGTGAGAACGAAAAAGAGAGAATTCGCAGTTAGTTGAAATATGGCCTTGAGGGGAGATTCACTGCTGCTCCGTTCGCGCGACCATATTTACGAGACCGTTAATTTCTGGCAAATAAGAAAGCGAATTATTCGGCGGATCTCTTGCAATCTCTCGGGCACATATTTCTTGCGCAACTCCCGTGTATACTTCGCCGGTAAGACAACCGGGCAGTGGGATTTATGTCGCACGAACAACAGGAAGAACTTAGTGATGGTCGCGTCAAGACGGTTACTTAAATCCGGTTACAAAGAGGGATATATTTCCCACGTTGCTCGCGTAGGCGCACCAACACCTGCGCTAAATTCTCGAGCTTCCTACGCATGTACATAGACTTAAAAAAAAAGGAACAGAAAAGTTTCTCGGAGCTGTCGAGCTTATTTCTTAAAGTATATCTTCTGTGATGACGTACGAGATCTCCATCGAAATTATGACTAAAGTTGTGACTAAAGTTGTGAAATATACGGTATGAAATCTTCGATCTTAAATTTTATCTTCTAGCGATTTACGTTTCATTTTTTTTAGGAGAATTGTTATAACATTTGATTCTTATTATTCAATTTCTGTCTTATACTGATAATTATACTGATCCACAAATAGTTAATGATCTAGTTAATGCTCTACGAATCCAGATGAATCGACATACCATCTGGAGAAAGAGAAACAATTCTATTAACAAAAATTTATTTTAAAGTCTAATTGAAAGCACGTAGCCCTTCTCTCTTCTTCTTCGTTGAGATAAATAAAAATTGTGAGATAAATAAAAATTAACTTGTGTAAGTAATTCAGTTCAGCCGAGTCAACGATCTCTTCTTCGAAAGGAATAATTCCGACGGAGGGTCAGAATTGTTACATGCATCCGCGAGAAAGAGCCTCGCGAGTGTTGCGCGAAAGGAAGCTATATGATAAGCGACGCGTTCTGGCAAGTAGGCAACGATTGGCGAATCGCGCGAGATTCTTGTGCACTCGCGAGACTCGTCAGAGACCCGACTGCGGTTATCGCGGTGATAACCTCCTCCAGCAATTGCCGAAAGTGTAGGTCTTGGCTGAGATAAGGTGCGGCCGGGTCAGCGTTGACTGATGTGGGTCAGCGCCGCCGATCGTTCCGCGGGACGAGGGGTGCGTTTATATCTCGCTTCAACCAACTACCGATGATTATAATAATAAGATAACGATTGCAATGAAAATGTAAATAAGTCATTAATCCCTTGCCATCTGGCCCGGAGAATCGATATCACTCGCGTCTATCGCGCCGTTACATAACGCGAGATTCGAGTCTGCCGAAACGAAAATTATTTCTGCCAATCCGCGATAAGAGAACGAGCCTTCCGTCTTTGCGCGAGGCATGGTATTCACGTGCTATTCCTTAACGTATGATAAACGTACGCGCCATCGAGGAGCCTTTCGAGGAAAAAGATATATTATATTATACAAAATTTATGTATGTAGAAAATTTAAAGATAATCAAGATCCACGCAGAGCGAAAGTAGGCCACGTTCGTATTGCATAATTTTACAGGAAAATGCTGATTAAGAAAATTTGTGCTCGTTGTAATTTTGCTTCTTCGCGACATAACTAAACCTAAAGAATTATTTTGTAAGTTTTAAATTAGAAGTGTAATTAACGAACGAAACGGTGATTAAATCACGCTCTTGCAAAAAAAAAATATTTCGAGCACAAAGTTTGATAGTACGATCATCGAGCCATATTTACACATGCGATTTTACTTGAAAAAAAAAAACTAGCACATAGTTGCTCTTCAATTCTCATAATTTCTTCCGGCACAACACAGAAAAAGGCGCTTCTGTGGGAAATGCTGCCAAAGGGTTGCGATGGAGAGATGCAATCATCCGAGTGATGCATTCATTCGACGGGATAATATGGCGTATACGCCGGACTGACAAGGTCGCGCGATTCTCGTCGCAATAATGCCGCGACGAAGAGCGGCGATATTCTGGCCGACGGTTGTCCAACGTCGCTTTATGCATACCGAGGGGCGCGCTCGCGTGTACCTACGAATGTGGGTCGACAGCTTAATACGGTAACTCCGAATATAAAAAGGTTGCGGCATCGAGAGCTGTGCAAGAGTGTCCCGGCTTTGTCGCACACGGATTATATAACGTATTATTGGTGTCGGCGAGAAGTGAGTATGCTAAGCTCGATCGTGCCGATGTCATACGCAATATAAATCTAGCATTACAAAGATACGCTCGTACAAATGCTCACGCAATTTATATGCAAAATAAATAGAAAGGTATTCTCCGAATGAATAATCGTACAACCTTCAATCGTAACATTATTTCGCGCATAAAGATGACAAAGATCAATCATATCGAAAGAAATAGAAAATAGAAATAGAAACTGAAAAATTCGTTAATCCATATAAGATTGAGAATTCAACTTTGGAACGAACCTCTGGATACATACAAATATAAATAATTGAACAATACATATATATATTATATATACTGTGCGGTGGCACAGGGCACATAAATTTCGTTAAAAACTTTTTATCCAAAAGTTAGCGGACAGCAATAACTTTTTTGCGTAACAACTTGCTCGTGGTAGGAGCAGAAGGGAAATCATTTATTCATTACGTTAGGGCGAACGACGGCTGGGAACTCATACATCGACGCGTCATACGCGCAATGAGCGCGCGCGCACACACACGCTCATATACGGTGCGTGCGCGCGCGCGCGAAGTTTCCAGCGTGTCAAGTAGATAATAGAAATCGAACACGAAGGAAAGGAAGGTGTGCATCGTGCACGACAGGAAGAGTTTCGCGTGCGGAGCCACCGTTGCCGCCGCCACCACCGTCGCCACACCCGTTCACTTTCTCCGATAGTACCTAGAAACAGCTCAGTCCGTTCGTCCTCCTTCCCTCCTCGTCATCGAGTTCATGCCGTCGTCCGTCCCATCCCGTCCCCGTCCTATCTCTCCCTCCGCGTCCCGCTCGCGAGCGCATATACCCGCGGATCTAGGCTAGCTCAGTGGGTCTAGGTCTAGGCTGGTCGCGACGTCGCGCGCGCGTGCAGTATGCACCGGCGACGCAGCCGCGTGCGCGCGTCTCGGGACCGACGACGCAAAGTGCGTGCGTGCGTGTGTGCGTGCGCTCGTGCATGCAGCGGATCGTGTTATATTTAGACCGTAGTGCGAATGTAAACGCGATTTCGCATTCGGGCGGACCCCCTCGTTCTCTCTCTCTCTTTCTCTCTCTTGTTTCAGGATGAAGTAAAAATAGATAAAGATTAGGAAAGGAATTATTGCCCGCGGAGCACGGAAATGAATCATTTGAAATTTTTAACTTTCGATTACGTGCGTGCAACTTTGTGTGAGATCGCAAAGAAATACTGTCGAGGAAGTTGTCCGTCGCGTCGCATTTTGGACGTGTATCGCCCTTCTTCAGTTTCGGAGATGATTATGTAATGTTACTGCTCCTGTTTAGTACACGCAACTTCGAGAGTAAAGTTGAATGACGCATAAAAAGGATTTCCACGCAATTAATAACAAAGACGTGCTGAAGGTATAATAAAAAAAGGTATTTCAAAAAAATAGGATGAGAAATAACTTTTGAAAATTCTTTTTTTCCGCTACGAGCCAGTTTTCCTTTTTTTAAAGAAACCCTTTTTGTAATAATCAGACTAATTCCCAGTTCGAAGTTTTGAAAGCATATGATCGAATATGAACGGATATATGGGACAGCAGTGTATAATTTACGAAACAGGAAGTGCGAGCCAGCCACATAGTAGATAATGAGTATCGATGGAAAGAGAAAGAAAAAAAAACAGGAAACATTAACAGAAGCGGCATATACATGATGTATATATATATATATATATATATATATATATGTCTCGCAATAAATTTAATTCTGGTTTTTCCTAACAAAAAAATTAATTGTTTATTACATCGATCTGTCACAATGTCATCAATTTCTGCACGTGTATCACGGTAATCGTAAGTTAAATTGGTATTATAATTTACAATAAATTAAAAAAGAGCAAGATTACATTTTGAATTTTCGAAACTCCTTGGATCCTCCGATACTTTTTGTGATCTTCGATGTTTTTTCATTTGCATAGTTTTTTGATTAAAATAATTGAGACATCTATTTTGTTTATAAGAAATAATTTTTATAAATTTAAATAGATCAATAAAATTTAATTAAAATTAAAAAAGATTAGTAAAAAGATGAACACAAAACAGATATTTATGTATAAACTCCAAAACGAAAAAATTGCAAAACATCATAAAAAGATATGTGAAATAGTTATAAAGGGACTATTATTATCATTTTTTATTATTCATCAGCCGTATTGTTCATATTCGACCATAAATAAATAAGTAATAAGTAAATAACTAACAAATACATACGAAAAAAGAGGTGCTTTAATCATTTTGAAGCTGACTGTACGCGAACGAAAATGAACAAGCAGATAGGAAGAAACCTACGCACATTCTCTTCCTCTTTCCATGATCGTCCTATCCTCACAGTGAACGAGTAGAAAATGTACATCTTAGCGGAAAGGGGAGACCTTTAACTTTGACGAACGAGAGCGAGTTGAAGTAATGAAGAACATTTTCCTGGGCGTGTGAACAAAACGCTGTACCAAAGAAAAATGGATTTAAAAAATTTATATTTTAATTTTTATTTTAAATTGATCTTTTTATTTTACTGTTTCTTGCATTCGAAATTTATAAATTCACATTTTCCGATACAAATTCGTCAATTTCTTTTAATTTCGTGATATCCATTTTCTGTAACTAGAGATTTTCAAAGATTATTTTTAAAAAAATGATAATTGCTGCAACCGCAAGTACAAATAAAACAAGAAATGGGATTTCGGCTGGACCGCGTAAGAGAGAGAAGGGGGAAGAGAAGAAGGGATAGAAGAAGAAAGAAGTCAGAGATAATTGAGAGACACAAGTTATCTAGTAGTGTCCTCCACACAAAGAAAAGGAAATGTAGGAAAAGAGTTGGGCTTTCGTCATAAACGGAGCGAAACGAAGGGCACAACGATGAACAGACTTTATCGAGCACGAACGAGAGACGGAGAGAGGTACGGAGATAAATGAGGAGGAAAGATGAAAAGGATGAGTCTATGGTAAATGAAAGATAGAGAGCGAGGAAAATCCACGCGCGAGGCGCACGCGATGTACAAGCGAAGCAAGAAAAGAGGAAGAGAGAAACAGAGAGGGAAGACAAAGCGAACGAGCGAGAATGGTAGCTCGAGGAAGACACGGTCTTTTTCGACGAGTGCGACGAGAATGGAAAACGTCGGACGTGTCCGTTTACGCGCGTTCAGAAGGAAGGGGGCAAGAGGGTGTAGTAGTAGTTGTTGGGCAGGGTGTAGAGAACGATCACACCACCCCGGAGGAGCCGATCGAAGAGCGGAGAAGGGAAGGACACGGCGATGTCGGAAGGCAGTGGGGGAAGAGTGGGACCGACGAAGAGACGAACGAAGAAGAAGAGGAAAAGATGGAGGAGGAGGAGGAGGAGGAGAAAAAGGAGGAAGAAAGGGTACCGCGCCGCCGGGATGGAGGGGAAGAGAAAGAGAGGGGGGTCAGACGGGGTGAATTGCCGGCGACAAGGTCACCGTCTATACCTCGCTGGAACCGCCGATACGTGCCTTCGGCGTTATACACGCACGGTACTCTAGCTGCGCCGTTTCTCTCTCTTTCTCTCTCCCCTTCAGCTATACTCCCCCTTCCGCGCCCACTTCTTCGTGCAGCAAGTTACGTGTATGCGCGTGCATACAGTTACGATGAGCGCATGCACACGCACACGCGAAGCCCATGCGTGAGCTAGCATAATAGGAATAAAGAAAGTGACGCTCATCACGTAGGCGAGTCGGACACATCGGTCAGAATTTCGAGGCTGAAGAATGGATGAATATGAAAGAGGAAGCAACCTCTGATCTAAGTATATCGACGATATAATTATTTTGAAAATACGTCACGTTCGATCTAGGATGTTATCTCGTTTCACTTTGTTGCTTCCGGCAGTGAATATAAAAAGTGTCGTTAAATTCGATTGAAAGATGATTTATATTTATCATCAGTGTAGGATTAAAAAACGATTTCTTTAAAGAACATGTAAATGCATTCAAAAAATTAATAAATTATTACTTAGATGCAGAGAGAATTTGTCTCCCAGCTCTTAACATTAGTTCTATCTACAAAACACCGAGAGTGCAATGCTACGTCCGCCTTCGTCGACGCTGTCTAGGATTTAGTATTTGATGTTTAAATTCTGTTTACTTAGCGTCTGTTTCGGAGAACATTGTCGGTGTGCCGCGTAGAGAAACCAGTCGAAATTGAAAGTCGAAAGCGCAAGGAAATTTATTTCGGGCTCGCGCGCTTCCTTCTCCGCTACCGAAAGCCGCGTTTAAATGTCCGAAGGATTCTATTTTCAGCGGCAGGAAACACATGCGAGATATGGAGTGTCAACGTGCGTATCAAAACTAAGCAATTGCTTGCCTCAATTTTCTTATCTTTAGCGATAAAAAAAAACGAGAATCTCGGCATCATCAACTGGGAGAATCGATAACCTGAAAATTCCTCTGGAAAAACTGTGTGACGTGAATACATCGAAATTATATTTTCCTCAGAAAATTGTTCATTTTAACAGTCGCAGAATGTGCGATGGTTCATAAATCGATGCAATAAAGAGGCGTTTACATAAATGTATGTATTTACGTAACCAACGGAGTGATTACAACAGTGTGGTGAATGCGGCCGTAGCTCTCAATATGATAACATTAATATTAAACATTATGATAACACTATTATTAAAATAAATGGTCATAAATCTCGTTAATAATTTTATCGCCTCTAACTACATAAGATATTACGGTATCGCATTTATTTCGTAATTTTACACTGAGGGAGAACGAGGAAACTTGTTCTCAGAATCGAGCAAATTCGAAATGTACCTTTCGAACTTACCTAAAGAAATTTAAATACGTTGTAGATAGAGACATTACATAACTGCATTAGTTTTATTACAATTTAGTATAAAACAAAATTTCGGTATGCGACAAAATTTCAGACTATCTGGTTTTTCCAGAATTCTTGTGACATTTAGGACTGGCCTCGTCTGGTCCTTGCACCTAGATCTTCGATTATCGTCATCATGAACGATGACGTCGATAAATTTCGAAAATATCCGTGACACCACGAGCCAAGTCGCAGCACGCGATTCGATGTGCTCTAATAGCTGCCAACAAACGGAGGGAAATCTTGAAGAGGAAAACATTTACTCGGCTTACACGAATGTGTTCTCTCCCACTTCCTCTCTCGCGACACTATCCTTCAGTCGATTATCTCTATCGCCGTTGGACTGAATCTATTTCCCCAAAAATTCCACGCGAAAATTGTGCACTCTTTTACCTTCAATATCCTCGTCGAATGTAATATACTTTCAAACAATCAAACTCGTTCAAATATATCCGTGGTATCAATCAAATTCGACGACGTTCAATGTTAAACACATGTAGATCACCGATTTGCGAATTTAAGTTATACGTACCGTCTTTTTGTATGTCTGAAACAATGAACCGGATGGATAAACGTTGTGGATCGTTATGTACGGTTTCTCCGACATTTCTTTTTTTGAAAAGGAGGAAATAAGTGCACCTCGTTACGCGACGGATTAGTCGTAAACAAAAGTGAACGGAGGGCTGCGCTAAATGCGTCGCACGAGCGGTTGAGAACCATTTGGTGCAAGCGCTATGCATTTTTGCCGACGACAACGACGACGACAACGACGACGACGACGACGACGACGACGACGGCGGCGGCAGCGACGACGCACGACGACGACGACGGCGGCGGCAGCGACGGCACTACGTGTGGATATGCACATGTACATGCGCGAACGCTATGCACACGCGGGCGCGGATGCGACGGGTACGGCAAGTGCGCACACACAGAGGAGCACGCTCTAATAATATGTACACTGCAAATATACAATACTACAATACACACGTCGGTGCAGGGGCAGAGACCCAGGAAGGACGCGCTTCTCTGTCAGCCAGAGCCTGCCAGCCTATGCGCGCCTATCTGTAAAGCCGAGCGCGTTCCCGTCCTCCTCCTTTCCTCCTCCCGTCTATAGGGTGATCCGAAAGACAGCGCGTAACGAGTGAAAGACGCCACGCACGCGAATTTTATCCTTTATAGTTCTTTGCACGTACGAATCAACGGATTCTTTTTCTTTTTCCTCTTCTGTCATGATTTTCACGCAAATTCGACGTTTCGCAGTTTTGATATTTCAATTAGGCTGCTCTCCTGGCCCGCAAATGCAATCCGGAAGACAACGGGTGTGAAACGACGAGATTTTACTTTGCATCTCTTTCGTGCATATTAATGATTTTCTTAGTAATTATTCCACAGATAAACATGTATTCTAATTAAAATTTCTGCTTCGTGTACTGGATGATCCTAAGAGCGATACGCGAATGATGTAGCCTTGAATTAAGTCTTGTAATAGGATTTTTGTAAATAATAGACTCCTGAGTAAACGCCACGTTCTAATTAAAATTTTCCTCCTATAAGGTTATCTTTCACATATTTTGCTCGTTTATATTAATAAATTCTTACTAGATAAGTGTTTTCCAAGTAAATGCAATGTCTTAATTAAATTTTTTTTTTATTTACGAGACTCGAAACCGCTAAAGCAAGAAATGCAATCTAAAATTATTTAGTAAAGTTAACATCCGCTAACGTCTGTTTTCTTATTGACCGCTTAGAGACCGTAAGAAGTTTTATTTTTTTTTATTTGCAAAATGAGATTATTGTAAACGTATCAACGCAATATTAATCGATGTAATAAATGTAATAGATATCTGCATAAATTTCACTTCGCGCGATACAGGAATAATTTTTGCAAATGATAATCGGTTCGCATTTTACATAAGACGACACAAAGCATTTTACATAAGACGACACATGCAAAACGAATTCATGTCGAACTATTTAATTCCGTAACCTTCCTCGCGCGATATCGTAACGAATTCCACGCGGAGGTTTAACTTCCTCATGAATATTCAACGGACGCTAGCGGCGCTATTTAAAGGAACTTTGCACTTATTATTGGATCGCGCGATACGATTGTAGTGTCGCGTGAAATTTCGCCAAAGAGAATCTCCAAGCGGAGAGATTCGTAAATTCTAAATTTTAGCAAAATTAAGAATCTGAAGTAAAACGGATACGCAAAGAGATGACGGCTATCAAGTTCGATAAGAAAATCAGAATTTCTTCATTATATATTTCTGAACGTTTATATTTACAGTTCTGCTTACAAAACAGTAAATTATGATAATAAATCAGAAAAATATCAAGAGTATAAAAAAATTTCAATTGTAAATAAAAGATCATGAATGTAATTAATGAAGAACAGGAAAATCTGTCTTACAAGATGAATTATCGAATTTTAACATCGCGGTATCGGTTTGGTCAGGAAAGAAGAAAAGAAAATGAGAACTCGCATATCGCGAATCGACGCTTGCTACGAAATCGACGTAGCATTTATGGCGACCCGTTATTTTCTGCCTCGCGTGCAATTTGCGAAACGTGCCGTGGCCTACAATAAAAAATCCGATACCACTCGTACTTCCGGAGTCCATGGACATCATTAATCAGCAAGTCACGAGAATGTCACGTGTTGACGGTGTGAATGCACCATGGCCACTTTCGATTTTTATGTAATAAAATATTAAAATGATCGGCTCAATGATTCTTATGTGAATCAAGCATACTTTCATCGATATCATTACTTTTATCGATACAAAAAAAAGAGGAAGATTATGTTGCAAAGATATCTCGGAGTTAATTTTAGTATCAAACTGTACAAAACCTAAAAAATGTCGAAGTGCTAGAACTCGATTCCGGATCAAGTTACCGACAACGGGATAATTCCCAATGATATGCTTCATCCGCGAAAATTGTCAGCGCGTTTTTCCTTCGAAGAATCAAATGAATAATCGTGGAAATCGGTATACCGACATAGTTCTATTGTTTCACAGTGCGCGCGCACGCGTTTTGCCCGAACAAACATTATTATTTCGCGCGAGCATTTCCGAGAGGAAAGCCGGATTGTCGTCCTCGAGTAGGAAGTAGACCGCCGCGCCCCTTCCTAGTCGACCTAGACCTACACCTAGACCTAGACTCAGCCGCGGCACGTTTCGTTTCTCGCTCGCGCTTTTCCTCTCCTCGCGCGGTGAAACCGTGCACCTGTTTCAGGAAACGAATTCGCCACTTTCACATCTGAGGGAGCGGATGCGAGTATAGTAACGCAATACATTCGTGTATTCGAAAAAAATTGTGAGCAAATAGTTTGCAAAGTAGTATTTTTGTTGTCATAAAACTGTCAAAAAAAATTAAACATTTTTCCGTTTTATATAAAATAATAAAATTTTAATACAGAGTGATAAATGAACACAAAATTCTCCTTTTCTCTCATTGCGCTAAAGTTATTTACAAATTAAAAATCAAATTAAAATTGAATTTTGTATTAATATCGCTTTCGACGATAGAAGTTTGTTATCTCCCGTCAGGAAGTGGTCTCTATCATATGAAGCGCAACACGTACACCAGAGCAGGCCGCGCCTAGTCGACCTAGACCTAGACCCGCTCTAGCCTTAGAATCCACTCTGCATCACCCGTTTCATTCCTTTATTTTTACTCGCCGTAGCCTCGCGAACGTGTATTACGTAAGACTGTGGCGCTCGACCCTTCCACGGTGCCGTTAACGCATTCTCGCACTTCATGAAATTCTTCTCTCTTCGTCCATCCCGCTAGCAATTTTCCTTAACTTTGAAAAAAATGTTCTCGCTATTTACTTCTCTATTTACTTCTCGAGATAAAAAAGGTTGAGTCAGGAATGTGTCGTGAACTCGAACCGAAATGTCCTAGAATCATCATCGATTCTGCAATTAACGTAAAGAAAATATATAATATTTGTTATCACTTTTACTCCTTACGCTTTATTT
Source organism: Crematogaster levior (assembly GCA_901521435.1). Lineage (NCBI taxonomy): Eukaryota > Metazoa > Arthropoda > Insecta > Hymenoptera > Formicidae > Crematogaster > Crematogaster levior. The sequence continues at coordinate 153,890 of CABEGB010001169.1, read as the reverse complement.
TGCGGTCATTTTTTACCGGAAGATACGAAACATTATCTCTAAAATAAAAAAAGAAAAACGAACAGAAAAATTAAAAAATGGATTTTGATTAGAATTCATTTTCTTGAGAAAACTTGATTAAGCATTAGTAAGTATGAAAACGCTAAAAATAGAAGAAAAATTATCTCATTGATAACAAGCTACATACATCAGTACACATATTGACCAAGAACACTTTAAACTTTCGTCGCGTCTCAGGCTTACTTCTGTCGCTTAAAGACATTTGCTCTCTCTCAGTTATTAAAGTCGCAAAAGTAATCAATCTCATACGTAGTAACGGTGATATGCTTTTCCTGGTGTTATCTTATTATCGGCCATCGATCGCTTGTATCAAATAAGATTTCAATCACGCAGCAAAAAAATACTTCGGTGTAACCAGTGCATCTTACGATGACTGATAATCGACAGCTGTATAAATAATTCTTTCTCTCTTCCTCCCTCTTTTTTTCTTTTGATTTACCCTGAACAATTGTGAAAAGATTATTTCCGGCTGATAATTTACGAGAAATGTAACGTGCACCTAAAACAAATCCAATATTTTCTTAGAATTTGATTACGTCCCTTAAAAGTGTTAGCGAAGATAAGTTTAAGTCCTATCATACGATTACATATCAAACATACTAAATGTGTCACGTGAGTCTTCATGTGGTATTAATATCTGATATAATACGCTTTTCTAAACGTAAACATCGCAATACGGAAGATAATTTCGCGAAGATTACGTAAATCATGTTATTAAATTTCTGTATGATAAGTATACACGTAAATAGGAAGATAGATTTGTATTTAATGTATCAATATTATCGTGAATTGTTGATAACTCTTTAGATATTAATATACACGATTAGCAATTATTGGAAAATATCAGTGTGATAAATTATGTGTTTTATTTTAAACAAAAGCTCTATCAAACATTGAAGTCATTATTTCTATTGACCGATCAAAACAAGTATTAATTCTCCGCTAGTCACAACATCCAATAGATACACATTCAGGCACATTTATTTTAAATCATTACTGACCTTCAGTTTTTAAGTTTTTTCCTTCTTAATACTTGTCAATTTATTCTTTATGTATGATATCCCTGGTCTGGATTAGTCTAAGTGCTAAAAGAAAAATTATTTGAAGAAGCAGAAGAGGATAATAGGAAAATTGATACATCTGTAAGATACACATTGTGTCCATTCATAGATAAAGAGTAGTGCAATTAACGGAGAATTAACACTTTTTTTTTCTTTTGAGAAAAAGAAGAGAAAGAGAGATATTACAAGCTTGGTATTCTGATAATTAGCATATTATTTAAATACAAGATATCGATATGTCTATATAATTTATTTATTTGACAGTGCTTTTTACTTTGCGATGTCTCATGTGGCGACCAAGAAGATGCACGCGGAAACTTTTTTACGATCTCTTGCCCGACTGCCGGCTCTTTCGTAAACAGCTGTTATTCGTCGGCGAATGTGCGCCGTTCTATTTTTTCCACCGATTTCCCGTGGCAAAAAGTCGGATCTTCTTTTTCCCGTCCCCACCAAAACTCTTTTCTTCGTATCTCTGCGCGTTCGAAATTACATCGGTGCGTCTGGCAATCTTTTAAAAATATCTCAGGAGTACTTGATCTAGGGCAACCAGGACATTCCTGATCCCCTATGATGGCATGGTTCCCAAATACGCTCATTTTTGTGTACTCTCACACAGATCCAGTCATGTGAAAATAGTTATAAAATAATTACGTCCATAGTCAAATATTTTTTATATTTTTAATATTAAAATCTAGCATGGGACTGTGTTTCGTGTGACGGTATATTTAATATAAACAGTTACAAAATTCCAAAATGTTCAAAACGGTTTTCTTCAATCGGAATAAAATAATCTCGTATATCAAAACTATTTGTTGTTTTTGAAAAAGACAAAAATATTTTGATGACATCTGTTTCCCGATTCAACACGGTATGTATTCAGGTTAATTTGACATCAAACGTTAAGTTGCAGAACGTACATAATTGACATGAAAATCAGATTTATCCTTGACGTGTCAACGAGAGAATTATATGGATCAAAAGAAAAAAAAGAAAGAAAAAAAACATCGCAAGTTTTTCAAAAAATGATATTTTTACATAATCAGTCTTCTTTATCATTTTTCTAATTATAGTGATTATTCGAATGTTTTTCATTCGTGTGTTATAACAGCTACGTATGTATAATTTATTTAGAAGAATACATATTATTTAGAAAAATATTATTTAGAAAGATACAGGTGTGTATCGCACAGGAAACTTCAATGAATTTGGAACTTATGCATGTTTTTCAGATAATGACACTTGCCCAATGGGCAAGAGGAAACCATGCAAATAATCGCGGAAAATAAAATCATCTTTGGACGTTCTATCGCTACTGAGAACCTTGTAACACTTTCGCCTTGACGCGCCGTCAGCGTCAAAATTTGTGCCACGTCGATTTGCCAACGCACCTCGCGCACGTCACTTTCGTTCTCGGCATGCTTAAAGGGTCTTTCACACGTTCCCGAGGCGCTAATGGACGACGAATCGCGGCTCGATGATGATCCGACCGAAAATAGCGGCGCGCTATTCTATTCTTTCCCCGAGTCGCTATTCCGGTAGTGTACACGGCGCCCGTCGTAAGAGGTCTATAATGTGGTCGACCACGGATAGACAAACAATTCACTCGATAAACACATCTCTGATTATTTTCTATTTCGGTTAACGAGGCATTCCCGTTTTTTCCTCATGTATATAGATCGGCCAGACGAATAAATCGCCTTTAACAAGCGTACCATTGATTTAATCAATAGCGGATCAATAGTCGCGTATAAACGCGTGAATAACTGTAAGAAAGCATTTTGTTTCCTCTTCGATAAACACAAAGATCCCAAATTGGTTGAGGAAAGAAAACTGACAGAAACTGGCTTCGACACCCTGTAGACAAAGTTATGTATGTGCGGTCACTCTTACCACAGATTGCGCAATGTTTGCGCGATACAGTGATCTAGATAAAAGGGGCCGATGGCCAATTGGCTCCGGCGAAATCGCGGAAAATTGCTCGACGTAGTTTTGGCAGCGTGCAAATTTTCGCGGATGTACTCGCGGTGCAGTGGCCGATATGCCAAAGAGATCTATTCGACATGCAACAAAGTCGCATAGAAATCCATCAGCCTAAAATTTTATGAAGCTACAGTTTATTGAACCACAGTATAGAGGTATTACTAGAGAGTTATACTTGGGTTCCATCTCGACAACAACTTTAAAACATAAACTTTTAAAAGCATTTTTGTACAAATGCAATTCGATAATGATCGTAACAGTTCATTGAGTATTAATCAATTCATCAAAATCATATAAATTAAAAAATAAATACAAATATTATATCTTTTTGACCGTAAATTACATAATAGTAAGAAATATATCTAAAAAATAAACCTACGGTATTTACTGAATTTTATTATCTTTTTTCAAAAAAATTTTGCCATCAAACATTTTAACACAATAAATTAAAAATTAAATTAAAAACCGACAATTTCTTCTTGATAAAAATTTGAGAAAATAACTGTTAAAACATCTATTTATTGAGGTAACTGAATAAAAAAACTTCATTAATGCATAGATCATAAAGTTAAACAGGGCGAGAGAGATTTTGTTCGTCTCATCAGAGATTTAATTTCTTCAACAAACAATTAAACAATTCCTCAGTTTAAGCTTAGGGAAGGAAACAATTGTCGGAATTCTTTAAATATTACCGCTTTATTGTAGCTACCTATCCGGATGCAATCATGTATACATCCGGTATTGACCCTTAACAGGTTGAATTTTCTGCCGTCCATCTCCGCTCGCGTGGACTGTTGCTCCTACCGCAATGGGAACACGGCCGTGCCTTTCGGACAGGGCAAGAGGAAGGGGGGCCCCGTCGCTTACCAAATCGCTATGGCGTAACATTTTGCTTATTCACGTTCGATTATACAATCTGGCACACTTTTACTCGGAACGCGACGCAGCGGCCCGTCGAGCGCGCCTCGGTATAGTGCAGTGTCGTTACAGTATTTTTGTCCCTTACTTTCCAAATTCTACACGAGCAATAACGTTCTTTTTTCTTCAAAAAAAAAAGAAAAAAAACAGAAAAGAAAATTTCATGTACATATGTATTTATCTTTTATTGTTAAGTAAATATTTAATATTTTATCTAACAAATTAGTATGTATTTGTATTCTTTCTTGTTGTTAAATAAATATTTAGTATTTTATCTAACAAGTTACTGAAAAGAATTTTCAGAAACATCTTGTTTTCCATCTCAATAAAAAATAAAAATAAATAATAACGCAAAGCTATTGTTTCACTTTCGCGACATTTCTTGCAAAATTTTATGGACTAACCGTAAAGTCATCACCGACAGTATACGCGAAGAGTAAGCTTATTCCGAGCCAAGAAAATTTTCATTAAAACTGTCTATTAACGTACTCCGAGCGATTGCAATTTACGGTTTGATAAATGGTGATCACTCTTATTTCTGTGCAGCCACAAATGGCGTTTTAACGTGCTAAAGACACATGGAGTAATTTATTTTTTCATTCAAAATAGTTGGGAGCATGTCGTAAAAAGGAAGTTAAAGATAGCCTTGTTTGCGGGATATTTGCAATTAGGGAAAGTTCGATCTCATTGTCGGGGCGATGTCGCGGCGAGAATTGCAACCTACGATCATAATAAAACGCAACAAATGTTGCTTCCGCTCGAGATGCGCGTGCCTGTGTTTCTTCTATTTTCTTTTCACTGCAATAATTGATACTCCACGCTCGCACGCGAACAATTTCACCGCGATTGTATGTCGGAGCACTTTCCACCTCGAACCACGACTCGTCAAGAAATCAACCTTGGTGCTGATCCGAGAGACTGTCTTTGCAGCACCAGGTGTTCGTCGACGATCAGCTGCCGATCACGCGTCGAACCCGCTTAATGGCGAAAAGCAGGAGACTCGTGCTGCGAAATCGAAGTCCGAGAAATCTCCTGTCGATCCTGACTCGTTGATCGTGTTAATTATATTTCCCGCACACCGATCCAAACCAGCGCAACTGACCCACATCACGTCTCCACCTAATTAATTCCCTTGACAGCTCGACGCGGGCGAATTAGCGGTGCAAACATATCGAACGTCGGCAAATCGGTAAAAATCTAACGCCACGAATGTGTCCGCAATCCGCAAAATGTTATTCCACGGCGTCCTCAATTTTAGGATCGCTGACATGCTTAATCTTAGAGCGCAACCTCCGTCAGAATCTCATTACCATGGGCTAAATTTTTATGCTTAGAATTGAGTCTCGAGGATTACGTTTACTTTCAACGTCGACAAATTTGCTTTAACATTACGAAAGCATGAGAAAGCAAAGTGCAGGCATACATGATCTTGGTACTTTTTTCACAGATTACTAAAAAAATATCGGATTTCAATCAACTGAATTCAAGAAATGTAAATGAATGAAAACCATGCTGCTTGATCAATTTTAAATGAACTTTACTTTAACAGAACTCCCATTTGGAAAGTTTGAAAATAGTCGGTAAGTACCGAGAGAGAGAATTTTTACGTCATCCAGGTGTGTAGAGGTTTGTGAAGAAAATGTCTGTTATTTCTTAACAGAGATTGTAAGCATCGAAGGAGAAAACTACGTCTGTCAAGATGCGAGAGCGTAGACGGAAATGCTTCGGCGACAGGAAGCGAATCTGGGCCGTCGAATCGGAGAACGGCAAGTGGGTCACGAGAACGAGTCGCGCTCCAAAGGTGTCGACGTCGCCGTCGTCGACAGCGACAGCGACGACGACGTCGGCGCTCGTGCGATCGTTCTCCGCGACGACAAGGCGAATCCTTTCACTTAGCATCTCGGCCGCAAAGGAAATCCTCCTCTCGTTTCAGACGGACTAGACGCTTCCTGCCTTCACACGCTCAACGAGAAACTCGACTAAACTTCTTCTGTCTCGCGACTGCATCGTGTCTTTGAAATCGCGGATTTACGTTCTAATTCCTTTATCACTTTCTCGTGCCTACTAGACTTAAAACTGTAAAGTATCTCCGTTAGTCACATTGATTATATGTCTTTAAATAACCAGTATATGTAGCGTATATGTAGCGTTTGTTGATGTCATTTGATATACTATACGATTATTATACTGTACAATGTGAGAAAGTTGTATGAAGTTTCGCTTATTATTTCATTAGGGCGGAAAGTGAAATTAAGGTATCAGTAATTTAATATCTCCTCAATATAGAACACATTTGGTGTATACTATAAGAAAACTTATCTTGTTTCAAAAAGTAAAATTAAAGAACTCTGAGCGAAATAAGTATAACGTCAATATTTGTCTCGCGATAATTTTATTTTAGTTTATCATTTATTTTCTTCAATCTATGAAGTACAATACAAATGTCGCTCGTACATTTTCATCTTCTATAGGAAATATCTTTATATCTAACAAAAATATAAGTATTCTGTCAAAGATATAAATATCATCAGTTCAATATTTTTTAATTTATTAAAAAATAGTAGAAAAACACACACTAGTCAGTGTCACTAAATTGTAGAATAGAGAACATAGAAGACATTTTACATTATACAGTCGCGTGCATGGTAAGCCGTCAAAAGCGAAAATATTCCGCGTTTAGTTGGTCGACGACGATCGAATCGATATTCTACGAAGTTGAAATAAATTCTACGGGCCGCCGTTGTTACGTCACAACGATCCATTCAGATGCTACCGAGAGATACCGAAATCACTGTTTCATCGAATATTCATTCCCCCTATTCCCCCGCACTTCCCGTTTCTTCTTCCTTTTCCGACCGCCGATCGATCGCGATGAGAACAGAGATACATTTACTATCACCGAAATTACCGATAAGTAAACGGGGTCAAAGAAAAGGCCTGCCTCATTGCAAGTCTAGCATGAAATCCGAGTTGCCAGATTGCTATCCGTCTTTTCTACGTAAAGGAAAATTTCGAAATCTTAATCCGCTACTCTCGATCGATTTTTTCTTTTAATTTTCAAGACGACGGAATTTTTATCGGTTACCGTCCGACACATCGGCCAGTACATGTTATTACCTGTTATTGCCTATTGTTCAAAATCATCGAGTATTCGGAGAGAGTTACCCAACGAGGCTCGCTAATTCCGCCAATTATATCGTTGTAATAAATTAGAGTTTGAGAACTTACGTGAGGATGGCTGACGGTAATGCAAGTGATGCTGGAGACCCTGCGCTTGATGATGATGGTGGTGGTGAGGTGGTCCCATCGTCGGACCCATAGTGTGGTTGCTGTGCTGATGGTGCGGCGAGCTCCCTCGATGTGGATGATATTGGGAGGGATGATGCTGATGAGGATGATAGGTGGGCGACAGGAAACTTGCCGTCGATCCCGGATATACACCGGGGCTGTGGCAGGCTGACCTGCCGAGTGCTGCTATCGAGCAATCAATAGAGACGATCAATAAGAAAGTACAATTCAAATTTTCAAGTTCCTGTTGTTTTCCGGAACTTTCAAGTTAACTTTAAATTCGATCAATCCTAATCGGTCAGTCTTACTTTTAGAATAACCATTTTTTATCGTGCGAAATTGACGATAAAAATAAAATAATCTTTCTTTCTTAAATTATTCAGTATTTAATTCACAATTACATTTAAATTTGTTCTATATAAATATATATATTGCTTAAAAATATTCTTAAATAATATATATGTGGATCTTTACAAAATAAAGATTTCAAATTCTTTGTATTTACAATCTCTACAGGTTGTCAGTTTCCGAGAACATTAGATTATTAAAAGACTTTAATATTTTATAAATATAAATATTATATATATTTGGTGTGTCGTTTACAGTTTTAATTTTCTCGAAGGATAATTCAACAAAATTGATTTGCATATAAATTAGGTAGATCTGCGTTCTTTAATTACCAGATTAATAAATTTCTCTATACTACTCTATAGCAATGCACTTATTATGCAACAAACTTTTTAAACTTGTTGCAAATTTTGACGAAAGTAAATAAATGAAGAATCTTTCATGTAAACGTTTATTTTTTTTTACAAAAAATATTTTGTAAAAAAAAATATTTTGTTTAAAGTATTAAAATATAATTGTTTAGTATTTAAAATTTTTTTCCACATATGTTAAGCACGACAATGATCGTGCGTGAAAATAAAGATCGAGCTCACCTGACGACAGATGGGAGTGATGAGACGCCAGACTCGGCTGGAGGGACGAATTAGGATTGAGCCTAGCTTTCAGTAAGAGATTCGCATCCTCGTTGCCACCGGAGGACGTGCTGGACTCAACGTCGCTGACTCCGCTGTCCGCTGGGCTCGCTGGCAGTGATCCGCTTCCTGCTTCCAGCCATGAAACAAAGAGAAGAGACGCGTCCTCTGTGATAAATAGCCGGCGGAATTTACGGCCAGCGATAAGACGCGACACCGTCAATTAATCTCGCGCGATTCCGTTTCGCGCAGAACAGTGTGATAAATAAAATAGAAGGCACTCGAGAGGATTGTACAGAGAAAGAATTGCATCAGCCTCTGTGAACATTATTATTTCGTCGAAAAGACACCAAGGAGAATAATTTCGTGAAAAGTTACAAGAGTTGAAAGTTACGTTCGCAACGTGAATAATATGTCTTTTGAGTATATTCTATTTCTAACTAAATAAGAATTATTAAACAAAAACACAGTTGCGAAACTCTTTTACTTTTATCATTCACAGACATTTTTATAATCATAAAACTATCATTTCTTGATATACTTTAAACAATCTTTTCGTTATCTATTAATTTCGTTATCTATTAATTATTATTCGTTATCTATTTCTATTAAGAAAATAAAATTATAAATAAAATCACATGACAGATGATTAATTTCACTTTTGCAAAGCTTTCTAAGCCACTATATCATTCGGTCATTATGCTTTGTATAAGATTATTCTCAATTTCCTCATGTATTCTTTCAAGTTTTACTTTTAATCTCTTTCAAAAAGTTATCACTTTTATTTCATCAAGGAAATTTCGATACAATTTCTCGCTTCTGATGTCATCGATATATATACAGTATATACGATATATACATACTATTTCTATATATATATAGACATATATAGAGAGAGAGAGAAAGAGAGAGAAAGCTAAAGCGACCACCGTGCCGATTTAAATACCCAATGAATACAAAGTATACGTTGCAATTATCGAGTTGCTTCAACGTATTACACGGAGTTATAAATTAGCGATCGACCGGTTCTCGGCTCTTTGCCAAGCCCTAAATTAAAGCCACATACACGTCGCTTTCGTCCGTCGCTTTAAACAAATTAGATGTCCTATCGAGGTGGTCCAGCGGCTTTCGTTCTCCCGCTCGTTCGGCTTTATCGAGCGTCGCCGAGCTATGCTGAACGTGTTTTCGCGCGCGCCGTCAATTAAAGGCATCTTTATGCAACGGGCGAAGGTCATCCGGTCATTAGGTATGCATATCGCTCGTTCTTCCCACGGTACCTCGCTTTCTTTCTTTCCCTCTCTTTTTCTCCCTCGCGATGCAAACTAACCGTCTCAAACGAATCTCAAAGGGTTCTGCACGAATCATTGCTCTGTTTCTCTCCTGTCCTCTCTTTTTCTTTTTCTCTTTCTTTTTATCGTCATCGTCATCGTCGTCGTCGTCGTCATCGTCATCATCGTCGTCCTCATCATCGTGTTACGCAAGGCGATCTTGCAAGACTGGCGCAAGCCGATAGCCGCGAATCTCGCCGATCGACCAGCGTTGCTTTATGCAATGATCGAGTCGAGTATTTTAAGAACCGTCTTACACCCGAATTCCTACCGAATATGCAACGGTCGGCTCGTTACCGGTGCGCGATTTTTACCGTTGCGCAACGTAGTTTTGTGAAATCGACATTGATCCACTAATTGCAACTTACGGATTACGAACACGGAAATTTGGCTTACATCGTTATTACGTGACTCCTGCGTTGTATTCGGTCATTCTTGAGAAATTGCGCTGAGTTCTTTTTCCTTTCTCTTCTTAAACTGCTGTCGCGTTTGATTATTATTCTGTTCTGCGGCCAATTAATAGTAGCATCAACGATGCAATTACTCGATAAAACGTGAATCGAATAGTTGTCACTTCGGTAACGAACAATGTACGAGAGCTATCGCGATCCAATTAACGGAAATTGATGTCTTATTTTATCCGACAAATGTCACACAAAATGTCAATCTCGTTGTTCGTGGATAAGATATCTTATATATGGTATATTACAATACAACTGTGGTGTGTTGTGTAATAATTTTTAGATTTCAGAATAAGAAAGCTGTGACTTAATTACTGAAGCAATATATATATGATTTGACACATATATATGATTTGACACATGTCTTTTTTGCAATTTTTTGCAAAATGATTTTTTTTTACATAGAATTCTAATTTAAGAGACAATATCGATATTGCGATTAAATTCTGAACAATGGAGAAATGTCAAAGAATTTTCTAAACTTTTCTACGTTATACTTATTTGATTTTTTTCTATGCTATTTTGTTTTGATGTTTTATTTTATGTTTAATATTATATTTTTTTAATATTTTTTATTAATACTATTTTATTATTATGCGTATATGTGAATACCTATTTTTTTCTGTAATTTTATTGGACTTTACTTCTTTCTGCATACGGATATTAAATTCCACTAAAAATTTAAATCAATTTTCAGGTTCTCTCATTTTTTTAAATCCTATCTTTCATCATTATATACATACATTATGCTAAATTATATTATAAAACTCTTTCAACACTCTTTCAAAACTCTTTGCTGTAACGCTGGCCAAAACCGATTATAGACAATAATCTTTAGTGTTATTTGATGAGCTCAAGTCTCATCAGCATTTTTATAAGGCCTTGTTGATACGTCTTTGAGGCCTTACCTGGCGTACTCGTCGTGGCGATGGCGGCAGTGGTGTAAGGTGGTTGGCCCATCTGTGCGTGACCGGCCAAGTGTCGGCCGTATCCATTCTGCAGCCCCAGGCCATGCTGCTGGGGGTGCTGGGAGAGGATACCATGGAGCAGACGAGCCCCCGTGCTACTGGTGGTCGTCGCACTAGTGGATCCCGGCTCCACTTTTACACTCGCGAGTCCCAACTGTTCTTTCTCACTCGGGTCGTGTGGCTGAACTTCCCTGGTATCCACTGTAACAAAGTAATGAGATATATCGTTTAAATATTAATCTTGTTTAGCTTCACATTACACAAATATATCAGACAAGTGAGTAAACAAAATAAAATATGAAAATCAAAGATTCCCACTCCGGAATCGAATCTTTTAAATAGTATTCAAATATGTTGAAAAAAATCCATTCTGTTCAAGTGCAAATATACTTAAAGTATGACTTTCATTTTTTCAAAGTAATTACAAGAAGTTTGTGTTAACAATAGATTTGAACCAACATATAAGATAATATTAATCTCATCACTAGAAATGTGTTATTATGTTACAAAATCTAAAAATTCCAAAAGATAATCGATGCTCATTGTAATGGAATGTCAATATTTATTTTAAAAATATCAAAAATAAAGTTAACGAGTTGTTATTTCATTAAAACATTATATATATATATATATATATATATATATATATATATATACAGGGTGTAAAAAAATTAGACCGACAAACTTTGAGGGGAAATAGAGGACATAAAAACAAACATATTTTGTTAATAATATTTTTCTCTACGACGCTTCGTTTTAATATTACAGGGTGCAAAATAGGAATTTTATGATTTTAACAAAAAACAAACACATAAGTGGAAAAATTAAATTTATTTCAATTACACATATTTAATCTTCAAAAAACAATTAACAAAAGAACGGAACAAAAATGCGCAAATAATTAGCTCAATTTATAATAAATGTTCAAAAATTCCTCCATTTGTTTCAACACAAAAATGACAACGTGCGCAATTACTTGGACCAAAGATTTAATGAGCGCTGGATAGGCCGAGGAGGTCCTATCGCATGGCCTCCCCGGTCACCAGATTTATTTTCGCTTGACTTTTTTTTATGGGGGCACATGAAAACTCTCATTTATGAGACACCGATTGAAACAGAAGAAGCTCGAATTACTGCTGCAGCATATCACGTTCAAAATATTCCTGCAGTCTTCGAACGTGTGAGAGAATCAATGTTTCGACGTTGTCATTTTTGTGTTGAAACAAATGGAGGAATTTTTGAACATTTATTATAAATTGAGCTAATTATTTGCGCATTTTTGTTCCGTTCTTTTGTTAATTGTTTTTTGAAGATTAAATATGTGTAATTGAAATAAATTTAATTTTTCCACTTATGTGTTTGTTAAAATCATAAAATTCCTATTTTGTACCCTGTAATATTAAAACGAAGCGTCGTAGAGAAAAATATTATTAACAAAATATGTTTGTTTTTATGTCCTCTATTTCCCCTCAAAGTTTGTCGGTCTAATTTTTTTACACCCTGTATATATATATATATATGCATATATATATATACATATTATGTACGAACATACATGACATACAATGTACTATATATACATATATAGTTTTTATTCGTTGTGTCATCAAAATATTTGCATAAACGCAAATCGCACTTCTGTTACAGGTAAAGAACCGATTTCTCATTAATTTAAATAAAAATGACGCTACGAGATAAGTCTCTTGTCATAATTCATTTGTTTTACACCGTGCGTTGTTCGATCCAGATTAATTGTATTCAGTTTGTCCGTTGAGAGAAGATAAACGTATCTTCTCGTCAATACAATTAAATGCAATCATAGGCAGATAAACATTCTCACGACGAGAGGAACGACAGAAGGAGAAGGGGAAAAAAGCCACGGCTCGGGAGGCGTTCTCGAGGAACTCGCGCTGGCTGCCGAGAGGAAGTGAAAGCCGGCGTCTCTCCTTGACCCACTGCAACGTTTCTACCTTCCTTTCAGGCGATGCCGAGCCGTGGCAGCTTCATTAAGCAATTTCTCGCGGCAGCCCGAAAAATCCGCCGTGGAAAATGCCGATCGACACACGACTTGATTCAAATCGCGGTTCGATCGAAACGCTCCTCTTGCGAATTCCCTCGATTTCTCGCTGTGAAGAGAACACGAAGATCCTTCGTCTCCTCGCTTTTGGAAGATCGACAAGAATTGGGCAACATTATGGATCTCTCATTGACTCCTGTCTCAGGAGTTTTTCGGAATCGATGGAGAAATATTAGAGATGTTTACAGAAAAACCAGTCGAGATAAACTCGTTTTATTTAATCAATTTATGAGAGGTATCGAATTCCACATCATTTCTACACTGCAATTAAACACTCATGTTATATATAAATTTACCAATCATCATAAATTTTATTAAAGTTTTCTAATAATTCTGCGATCCATCTACGTAATTTTTCAATTTTATTACCGTTTGCCATATACTGCTAAAAGCAGGTAATGTTGTTCATTAAAAGCCCGGATCAAGTTTGCACTTTCACAGTTTTTGGCAATATTTGTCAGAATGGATTCCTGTAATGGCATAATACACAAATCGGAGAGATCACTTGGAGATCAATGAAATCATGTAAAAACTGATATTTAATGTGCCGCAGTAGTACTGCTGATTACAGGCTGGCATTTACCATGAATAATTTTCGCCTCCGCTGTAGAAATTGCGTATCTCCGTGACTTCGTAAGAGCCACAACATCGTAATAACCATGGATACTCGCTGCGGAAACAAAGAATGTAATGTTCTCGCATATTTCCCTTCCAATTTCCCTTTTCTATACAGTATTCGCAGTGGGAAAAATAATTGTTATAATAAAAATATTGAAAAATCATTACTTAAAATATTATCGCTTAAAATTGCATTGCGTTTGTTCAATTATTACTATTCAATTACTACTATCCTAGATACAACAAAAGTCTTCAGATAAGATAAAAATTTTATGTTGTGTTAAAACCGCGCGTTTACACGCACGAAAATCAGGTATGTACAAACACGGTTGCAGCACAAATCGGTTATTGACGTCACCACGGAACGTCGATTCGTGAATCGACTCAGTAATTACGCGATCGTGCAGATCAAAAAATTATAGCTAAACTTAGCACTGCATGCCAGAAACCAAATTAATCAGGAATTATATCCTCTGACGTACGTAAACCTATCGTTAAATTGCATCACGATCCGTTCACAAATCTTTTTTTTTTTCAATAAAACAACACGCCATTACGAAGATTGATACTAAACGCGAGTCGCGTTTTTTTTTTTTCAATCTTAGAGCGCACTCGTAATTTTTTTTTAGAGATTTTTTTTAGATTTTTTTAGATTTTTTTTTAGAGAATTTATTTTTAGAGATCCGCCACAAAGAAGTAGAATGCGCGTCTTCCAAACACTTCAAGGCTCCCGGAAGTAAACGATGCTCCGGCATTGTTCAAAACTACCGTCGCTAGTCCCGCGCAGCCTTTGCAGATGCTTCCAGACCCGATGCGCGACCCAGGTGTGTCGTTTCGCATTTTTATCACGCATAATCCACTATGAAGATATAATCGATTCTTGAGATTTAATGATCGTGTGTCTTCACTATTCATCGTCTATTTCAAGAAAATAAGGAAGGAATAAACGCGATTGAGATTGAAAACACTTTGATTCGCCTATCATCCGTACCAAACTTAGTCATTATTTCTTTTTAACACTAGTCTCAATCGTATCTCTTAAAATAAAAAATGTTATTTTCGTTAGCAGATCTCGTGTCAAAGTGTCGCTCCTTTTCCTCAATCTTCAGCATCTCGACGGATCGATCGAGATAAATAGAATGTTTGCGACGCTCGAGCACAATCACGAGCGGGAGATAAATCTCGTTCGCCCACCGGAAACTTGCAAGGGTGATGCGACCTTGCTTAGCCTTGACTCGCCCTCGAGTGTCGCGAAGGCAGGATGGGTGTCTAGACGCATCGACCGCGTGCGTTTCGAGTCGTCGGTTCGAGTTTTCACAGCGTTTTCACCTTCCTCGTTTCTCCCGTACCAGAAGCCAACTTCCGGTGTATCGACATGTCGGCAAGATTTCACCATAATCACCATTACCACGTCCTGGTTTTCATAGTTTCTAAAAATCCGAGACTTTGTTTCGCTCATCCGCGAAGTATCATTCTAATCTGATCGTTAAATTATATTACACCGCGCAACTTTAATCACTCTAACGAGACTATCAAAATTAAGAAATGAAATTATTATTAAAGCAAGGGGAGAAAGTGTTCTTTATAAAAAATCTAACGCACATTGATTCAAATATATATACCGAACATGGCTTTAAGTACACATGTCGGAAATATAATTATTTATCGTTAACGAATCATCATATTCTAAAAATAAAATTAATTATCAATATATTTATATATACATATGTCACATATATTTTTATAATATATCACATACGATTATTATTATCCTGTGAGATCGTAAAATATTGTTTCGTAAATATTCTTTAAAAAATTATATATCAGATGTACATACATAATATTTAAAATATATAGAATCAAAAAAACACACCTTCCAAATACATAGAGATACAATATCTGTATGTATAATAATTCGATAAATGTCAATATTTAATAATATCTCAAAGGCTATAAAATGTTTTCATGATTAAAAACAATCAAAAGTTTAAAATTTAACTAACTAATTTTCTCATATCGGCAAAATTTTTAAAGGCCACGTTGAAATATAGTAACGAAAACGGGTTTACAAGCTCGCACACGCATACGAATGTATACGTTCCTCGAGTATGTGCGTACAAACGTGTGTACACACGCACGCACGCGCGCGCGCAAACAGTACGTAAGGTCAGCGTTTGGCCCGGCCACGCAACTTTCTCGCACACGCACACGCGCGTCCCGGTGCGGCGTGGTCGGCATTGCGTAACGGTAACGACTCTCTCTTTCTATGTGACATCATGCGCGTCCAACATGCGGCAGAAGAGAGGACTCTTTTACATGTAAGAGGTACGTATGGACGCGTACTTACACACGCGAGCGAGGACACATGTCTACATTGTGCCGTGTCGAAAAAGGAGGTGAGGCACGTTATCTCGCGCGTCCCGGAGACGTTAAAATCCGTATTCGCCGATCTTTCGCCTTCGGCGATCACGCAAAAATGTCCCAAGACAGCCCCGAGGTATTACAATCGATCTCCTTCGAGCGACACGCGATCAACTGTCGACAGAAAACGCAATGTGTTTTGGACAATTGGACAATGTTTTGTGAGTATGTTCGAAAAATAACAATTGTAGAATATTAAAAGTTACATTTAAAACAAACTGTAAATGTCATTAATAATATCGATTTTTACCGAAAGTAATTATCATTAGCATTATCAGAGCGTAACTGTCAGTTTCGCAATGCATGCGGAACGTTTACTATGATCCACCGCAATTGAAAAACGCAGCAGGTGCACTTTCGTGCCCGTGGTGTTTTTTGAAAGAAAATAAAAAGTATACTAAGTATACTAAGAAAACTATAATCTCTTTTTCACATAATCGTAGAAAAAGGTAATATATTTTTTTTCTTTAAGACGTAAAAAAGTCATAATCCATCATTCGCGTTATACACATGTGTACATCGACTGTCTTATTTTATTTATCTTGTCACATGCTCTTATCTCTTGACTTAATACCACAATGTTGAAACTTGCTTCTCGACAAATAAATTTTAATTCAACTCTAGATTATACAATAAAACATTCATTATAAAATCATAATCCGTTGAAAAAATCGCTTTATATATTTATTCACATTGAATGTTCTCTTGCATTATTAATTTAGTCTTATGATCTTTTCTTATTTATTCCGTGTTTTTTATCGGATTTATGGAGATATAATTACCATAGTAGAGTATCTCTACTTAGAGATACTTTCTACTAGAGTACATCTATCTTTTCCGTCTGTTGTTAATAAATGCATTTCATAAAACAATGATATAAAAGGTGATTTCTCACCGATTGTACATACTATGATTAAAGTGTGTAAATGTAAATGCATGTAGTGCAGATCGCGATTAAAGCGGGATCGATTATCTCGTGTTTCCGCGTGCTATCGTCGGTGCGCATTTAATCACACAATTATCGGACGACGGCATATGTCATTACGTACTTTAGCGATCGTTTATCGTTTTGTATATTGATGAAGCAACTTCGTCCCCGCAAGATTCGTTTTCTTTTCATGTAAAGTAGAATGAATCATTCAAAGAGTGAGACAAAAATTCCTTGTTTTGAAAAATAAATTTGCTTCGAAAATACTTAACGAAAATCTAGCTTTTTTTACATATCATAATTCTTTTTATAGATTATTATTATTATTATTATTATTTAAAAAATTTTAGAGCTAAGAATATCAAGGTTTAAATTTTGAGAAATAAAGTGTTGGTTTAAAGCCATTATTTTTCTATTCAAATTTCACATTTTACTTATTTTTTTATTTAGCTTTAACTTCCTCAAAAGATCCTGAAAAAGTTAATACATGAAAAGAGTTAATACATATGATGTATATGTATGAATTGAATGACGTGGATGAAAGAATTGAAATTGATTGCGTGGCGTCTGCAAACGTGTTTCGATAAATGCAGATAAGAAAAATACGTAAATGCGGTAAGTGATATTATAATGACCGGAAAGAAGTGTGATCGTTATGACGCGCAAGAACAAAAGTGAGCCATTCCGTCACGACGGCACAGAATCGATATCGATGAATACAATCTGACACTAATCGAGGTTGTTAAAGCATTACAAACGTGTTGATTTACAATCGGTGTCAATTCGATGTTCACCAGAATCCTGTCAGAGTTGGAAAAAAACATTAAATTGAGATAGAGAGAGGGAAAGGGGGAAAACATTAAATTGAGATAGAGAGAGGGAAAGGGGGACACACATCATATAACAAATATTTCATGAATATCATCGAAAAATATCAAAAATAAAATAAATAAAATCTCTACCTATTTATCGCTTTATCAATCGTATAACATTTTTTTATTTAATCACATTGATGAAATCATCAATACGAATTACGAGCAAATCGAATTTTTCTAATTAGTATTTCATAATTAATAACGTAAAAAATTCGAATCAACAATTATTAAGAATATTAAAAATAAAAGTTTTTGGTTTTATTTCGTATTTAGTTTTTTATCACAAGTACTGGTATATGAAGGTTCCCATTCTCAATTTAATTACAATGTGTTTATATAATATAATTTATGATATGAATATGTTATATGTATAAATAGAATAAATATGTATAAAATGTATAAACAGAGTGTATACTGTTAAATATTTTTCCTTTTAATTAATTTCGAGATTAATAGAATCAGATATATATATATATATATAAAGAAAATGAGGGAACGAGGAATAAATAGTCACACGATAGTGATTACCGAATGACGGCATTTAGACGAAACAATAGCGAATTGGTAAGTTCGATTGATAAGTAACGCTAATTAGGTAACGGTATTAATTCGTCTGACATGCTGACATAATTCGTCGATGTAAAGGAGCCATTATTGTAGCGTTAGCATCTCTCACATTAACGGATTGCCAAAGCCGGAAGTTTCGATAGCGGAAATGGCAAGCCGCGCGTGGCTGTGTTAGCGACCCACTTCGTCCACCTCCGACGAAACCGAGAGTGCTCTGGGAACGTGCGTGCCTACTATGTTTACGTGTATTGTGTGATTGCATACACCAACATGTAGGTAAGTGTTCGCGAAAGAAACTTGGTTATCGCGCACAAGGAGCTATCGGGTTGTGCCAACACTCTTCCTTTTCTTTCTGTCTGTAATTTCTACCCTTATTTCACACTCTGCTGAGTAAATTTGAGTGAATTTTCAATCAACTTCCTCGCATCGTTTAACTCATCTCCTTGTAATTAGTTCATCAATTAATTTTCGTTATCTTCAGTAATTTAATTTTATTTCTCCCTTGTTACATATTTCTTTAAGAGAAAGTGTATCCATTAGATTCACGTTAAATTTCTTCGATTATTGTCATTTATAAAGTAAAATTATTATCAATAACACACCTACGGCTTTTTCTCCATGTAAAATTCTCTTTTTTTATGTGTTTCGATGTTATTACTGTAACCTGGAGACACTTTAAAATTTTCAAATTCCTTCCTTAATGGTCGAAGGATGGCCACAACTACATATGCAAACTCGCTACCGTTTCCTACTTTCCTTCCAAAGAGGAAATGGTACATCGACAATGACCCATTTTTGTGAACTGAATAGCATCAAAGAATATTCTTTTATTGTCCTGAACAACCTACAGTGAAACGAATATACGTTCAAACACACTTCACACGCCCATTTCCTTTAGCGGTTGAAAAAGGAAGCTAATAGGGATAAGAATAATAAATGAAATATAGTAAATATATAGCTTTTCCGTAACAACGAATTCACAACGGAAGTTCACAAAAAATATGTGAAAGTAGAAATATAAATACCTTTAATTTTGAGACATAACTTCCCACATGTAACGTACCACATTTCTCTCTGCGACTTTACATCTCAAATTTGTTTGAAATTTAAGTCGATAAAAATTAATTCTGTTTATATAAAGAATATTTTAAATAATGAATTAAAAGATTTGCTTACTTGACTCATCTATATTAAACATTTATCATTAAATCTCTATTAAACATTTTTTATTAAAAATCATATTCTTTTAGCTTCTCTGGAATAAATAAACAGAGAAACTGTCAATCTCTAATGTGACACAGTTGAACATTAGAAATTAAAGAAAAAGGAAATTTGGTCATTTCAATCAAACCCATGTTACCGCAACGTGTCTAGCGTAGAGGAAATGAAAGAATCGAAGAAAAATGGTGAGGGTGAAGAGATGGGGCCGGGCGAACGAAAGTGAGCGAAAGGACAAGAGGAAAAATCTCGGAGTAGACACACGTTTTAAAGGGATTCACAACGGTTGGATGAATTCTTTCTCACGGGGGTGGCCAACCCTTCTCTTCTCATTAGGGCGTAAAATCCTGCATAGAACCCTGCTGAGATGTACCGTTAAATGAGGACGTTAGATTGCAAGAAACTGGGTTATCCATTCCTACGGGATCGTGATGCGACCTCACTCTAACGGTACCAACTGAATTCCGATGAGCAGGTAAAAGGAAACATAGTACGACCTTTGATTCTTGTCTCATTCTACGCCTGCTTTCTTTCTTTATATCCAATAAAAATCTTTTTTTTCCTTATTGAAAAAAATAACACTTCCGAACATTATTTTCTCAGAAAGAGAGCTTTTCCCAACACAAAACAATCCTTTTGGTGATGTAAATCTTTTTCTACATTTGAAGTGGAGGTAATTTATTGACAACCTGCAATTGTTTAGCGTTTAAGAGCACATAAATATTCGATTATAATTTTTTCCACATTATTTATTCGAAAATAAAGTAACAAAATGCTCGCTTTCTTAATATATTTATGTGTATGTATATTTTAAAAATAAAAATTATTTTTTATTAAATATATCATAAATAGATGGAATAATTATTATATATTCAAGGTATCTAATGTATCTAACGCATATCAAATTTGTATTAATTTGTTTTTCTCAAAGATAGAAAAAATATTTTTACACACAATCTTTTTTCTCAATAATTAAATAATAGACCATTTAAAAAATATCTCGCCCGTTTTCGAACTAAATAAATTCATGAAATTATATTCAATATATAATCTCAATGTTTACTTGCTGTAGAGCAGAATAATTTTAATGAAAAATAATCGTGTTGCTTATGCAAGACAAAATGATATCTGTTCGGAAAGGGTTAAATGTTACGTGCAATCACCGTTATCAGCGTCGTTTCTTGCGTTTTCTCTTCCTGCGAGAAGTCGTTACTCTTTCAGACGCGAAAGAAGTATATCTTCATCCGTCAAAGAATTTCGATTGATTGGCAGCCTTAATTAACTGAGCCGAAGGCGGTGCGCAAATACAATGTCGCGTCCCCGACGTCAAGTTGTTTCTCGCAAAGGACTCATTACGTAAAATAACAGCGTAGGAATCTAATTTCTCAATTGCATAACCACGACCGTGCGCGTTGCTTCGCACCGATATTTGGTGAACTTTCTTTTTCCTCCGCTCTTCACTTCTCCGTCTCCCTTCTCCACTCCTGGCTGACTGTGCTTCTCCTCTGGGCATTCCATGACTCTCTGGTGAGGGACTCGTTTCGTGTCGTCCATTGGAGAACAAGAATTGGAGAACGAGAATTGCGACAATTCGTCGTAAAGATCTTACTCTCTACTGGCCAGTTCACAAATTACCGGCCCGTTAATTCGCGCGCAAACGAGGATTACCGGCGGATCGTGCGGAGGAGGGATGCAGAAGGGTGTCAAGGACGGACACCGGGAACGACAATCACGGTAATCACGACAACGACGACGACGACGACGACGACATCGACGACAACGACAACGATGATGATGATAACATTCTCTTGGAGAATACGGAAAAGCTCGAATGCCGGGATTGTCGTCACTTCCATTGGAAAATACTATTCTTATTGCTGTCGCACCCGAGGATCGCTACATTGTGCAACACGAGTCGCGCGTAACGGCCGCTCAGTATAAAACGCGTGTATTACATAATGTTAATCGTGTCGCAGCATCATTGTCGGCCTCCGTGCGATGATGATATAATAACGCGGGCACGAGCTCGCCGCGGTATCATCGGCCGTAGATTTTTTTGCTCATCCATCGTGTGTGAAATGAGCAGGTTAGTCGTGAAAGAAATTATAATAAGGGAGCTAAATGTAAAATTTTTCTATGATAAAAAATAGCTTTTTCGTCATCATAGAAACATTATGGAATAGTGACCGAATTCCATGTCATTTTTCGTAAGCTCACATAATCCTGTTGCATCTCGAAATCTTGTGTGTAGTTACTGTTATTTATTGAATAATTTTATTATTATTATTATTATTATAGACATTGTAGGATCTAACAAAATTCATTGTAAAAACTTTCCAAATTCGAAATGTTTATTATCAATTTATTCTTCCAAGCATCATGACCATGAGAAAATTTTATCACAAACGAATATTTTAACGTCGCATCTATGCCATAATTATATCATTTTACAACACCTTCCACTATAATTAATGTACGTTTTTATTCTTCTTCCCATCTCATTTTTTATGACACAACCAAAAACTCGCTCCGAGTCATATCAAGCTGCAACGTGTGCAGCGTAGCCGGGATCAGAATGTCCTGACCCGACGATCCTTTACATCCCCTCGTCATTTCCGCCACTGGATCTCCCAGAAACCGAACAAAAAGCGAGCGTGATTACACGGTTTGCCCGTCACGCGCCTCATCGAGAAGGAGGGGAGAAAGAAGAAGAGAAGGAGGACTACACCCTACGCTTCGTTGCTATAATAGTCTAGGCGGCTTTAGTGTAGGCTTGCCTAGCCCACAACACACTCTACTATGTAGGTCAGGGCTGATGCATTCAGCGACGCGCGCTGCTCTTCCTCTATGCACCGTTCACGTACCTACGACGTACACACGGCTCTCGTCTCTCCGGTGCCGTGCTTCGTCTAACGGGTGTCAAAAGAAATCATTGTCGTCGTCGAATCAAATCTTTACACCCTTTCTCCAAAACTTTCAACATCGATCAACAATTCATAAAACTACATTACTGCTCGAAGTAAGTACTACGGACAAATGTGAATTGAACGGAATTCTTATTGTACGTCTTTCAGTGCGCCTGTCAATTCTTGCTAATTTTCATGCAAACTTTCTCTCGGGCAATTGACTTCGTGGAATAACGAGCGTACTGCACTCAGGTTCTTGAGAGTTACAAACGAAAGTCGAGCAATATTTGAATAAAATTGGGAGAGCAAGTAATAAATTTATAAATTGACAATTTCATGTGCAAAGTTGTAGAAAAAAAGAGACAATTTTTCAAAATCTACATCACGAGTTTGAAAGAACTTTTAACTTGTAGTTTAATTACTAAAAAATCATCCGCGATAATAAATTGGCTGGTTGCGAAAAATATGACAGCTTCATGAAAAATGGATTTTTCACGCAACGCAAAACTCTTGTTAGCGAGGAAAATTTTTCAACATATTGTATTTTCTGTCGATTGGCATGTAAAATCTTATTTTGCAAAACGCTCACAAAATCACGAGTATGTGTCCAATGAATTGCCACTTGTAATTTTCCACTGCTGGTTTCGCTAAAAAAAAATCCTTTCGTAACGAATTTGTGCCCGCGGCGTGTATCGGAACAGTTGTAAAAAAACAAAAACGCGAATTCGTACAACTTGTTCGATTTTGTTCGTTTTATTCCGATGCATTATTACTTCCCTATCGATCAGTCGACAAAATTTGATGCGCGTTGAAAATTAATTGCACGTTCGTCGGCTGATTATTTTCCACTCGTGATTGCAACCACTAGTTGGTAATTAATGCGCCGTTTGTGGAAGATATCGATCGCTCTACAGGGTGTCCCTTTCAAGTGCAGATAGTGCCGATAAGAATTGTTAATTAACCGATCCGCGTACACAGCAAAAACGATCGATCTACGGGGTGTCCGATCGTTTGAGATCGATCTACGAACGCGCAGCCAGTACGAGGAAGATAGGTCCTACGGGCTTGCCATAATCGTCGATCGATCGAACGCGGTCGTTGAACGTTCGCCTGCCGATTTGAGTGACCGATGGAACAAGATATCGTGCCTCGATAAGAACTGCAATGATAAATTCTTGTTATTATCGCCGCGTAACGATGAATGCATCATGAAATCATGCGTGATGCAAATCGCATTCTGTGTCGAAGTGGGATAGTCACAATAAATGAACCTTCAAAGAGTGCATTTGTCTTTGGCGTTAATGTATGAAATTACTCGGCTTCATTCTTTTGAACTTAAGACTGGCAAGGTCAAACTCTATATACAGTGATAACGCGATATTTACAGACAATTATGACATAATTTTTCCTTAACTATTAAGAAAGATAATGCTTAGATATAAGGATGTAATAAATATGTTATATATTCTAATAGAAAAGATTCTATTTTATTCAGACTTTAATTGAGACCTTGATTTTTCGTACAATGATTCAGTTTTGAAAGATATTAAACTGAGTTAATAAAGAATAAGGCGCAGCCGCGAGATAGCAGCTGCTTGGAACATTCGGTTTATGTGTACACACGACATATTTCGAATATCCTACGTTCTCAAAACGTTTTTACGGCTTCCTCCGCGTGAGTATCGAATTTCAATGATTCGAGAGGCGTAAAGAGAGTTCCGCTCAGTAGAAACGTAGGCGTTCATTTCGTTCCTCCAGGTACAAATATATTTGCGTTTCAACATTCCCCTTGTTTCTTTTAGAGGGTTTAGAGCAAGGGTAAGAAACTGAAAACTACTAGCCCTAGACTCAACTATAAAAATCAAACGCTAAACTGTAATCTTAATCCTTAAATGTGTGAATTTATTTTCAGTATTTGATTTAAAGCCGTTTTTAAACTCGGAGCAAAATTCATATACAGAGAAACAACAAAACAATGAGAATTTAGTCGATCTCAGAAATATTATTACATACAAGATACATAACATTTACACGTATATCGAAAAGATTAATGTTTTTAAGAATAAAAACTGAAGCTTTATTGTTATGACTTTAGGACTGCGTTTATGATGAAATTGTTGCGTTTTCTCTGATCAAATAGAATTTATTCTCGACAAACGCGAGATCGTGCTGTCATCAATAATCTTCTTTTTTCTCTGTGGAACCATGTTGCATTTTCATGGCTGATCGCGCGTGCCAAGATCGCGGCACGGCCTCATAAGCGGGACACCCGGTAGACGAAGGTAAACGTCGTCGTGCCAACGTTCCAATAACCACCCGAGAGCGCAAGGACAGTCTACCCCAGTTTTCCTATTGCGCCTACAGCACGTCGTCCTTCACCCCCTCCGCACCCTGCTACCGCGCGCGCTCGTCACCCTGCCGCCCTCTCCGCCCCCGTTCTCAGTGACTCCCTCCATCTCGGCACCCGCCGCTCCTATTCTCGTGGACTCTCTTCCGGGCCGATCGGCGTGGAAAATGCCGCGGGAAATCGATCCCGGCCGCAGAGCAGAAATTCGTGAGGCGTGAGACCGGGGTAAAAGGGTGGACTGAGAAAAGGGCGAACGAGGGTGATCATCGTCCCTCTTCTTGGTCAAAGACGCAGGAAGAAGTTCTTGGTTTCAAGGAGAAGAGAAAAAGAAGCGTCGGAGCGATCGACATTGCCTTTCCCTCGGAGACTATAAAAAAAGGAATCTTCGCGGAGGCTGCAAAGACGATGGTCGGTAGCGTGGGTTAGTAGAGAGGAGTAAGAAGAGTGGAAACAGAGGCACAGGCGGGAGTTAGAATATGTATCGAGAAAAAGCAGCCGTGGAGAATTACGGCAGCCTTTTTTCGGTGAGCAAAGGAAAGAGATGACGCCCGGAAAAAAAACAAAGTTCGGAGAGGGTAAGCTCCTCCTCTTCTTCACCACAACCGAGGGCGGCGCGAGGGAAATTAAGCGTGCGAAGAGTGGCCGCGGGAGGGTCCGGATGTAGGTCAGTTTCACGAACGCATTCGGGGATAATTTTAAATCGGTCGCGCACCTGAGACCCCCGCGGCGTCCCCGATATTGACACCCTCTTGACCGCGTCTCTCGTGCTCTCGTGACTCAAGAGCTGTATATTATTTCTTACGAAGATCGTGTGACGGTTTTACGGCATTTAGGAAGTTATCTAAGCACTGTCGCAAATACTACTGATAGTAAGTCGAAATTATTCAAATTTTAATAATATTCAAATTTTAATTAACAGATAATTAAATATCTATTAAGTTAAATTTGGTTTGTTCATTTCTGGCGACAATAAGTTTCTTATATTTTTATCTATTAAGTTAAATTTTAATTTAATATTATAGATAGAATAACCCAATGTTGTAGTTTCGCGAATAAAATTTTTCTTACATATACGCCAGCAATTATAAATCTTCAACTTCCAATTTTCAACTTTCCACATTGCAACTTCTTTGCAGCTCTTCGTTTTACATTACCAGCTTTCATCCTCACAACCATTGACTTTCAAATCTCAATCTCGTTGTTCGTATCTTACGTTATCATTAGAACAATCTAGAAACGGGTGTATATCAGAGAAGCAGCTTGAACAACTCTTACATTTAATTACTTAATTACTAAAAAATATTTAATTATATTAAATATGTTTTATATTATGTATATATTAATACTTTAAATACGTATTAATAACAAATTTCTAGAGATACAATTCATCGTACTCGCCAAACCAGTATTAAGTTCTTTCTTTCTACAAAATGAATTTAATACCGGCGAGAGAGTAACATTATTCCGTATCACGGACGAAGGAAAGTCTCATAATGTTGAATATAGGACACACTTGTCCTTTCTAGAAACAGTGGTAGATGCGTTGTTTTGTAGAGTCAGAGTGATACTTTAATCGTACTGAATCTGACAGTCAGACGATTCAGCGAAGGAGAGAAATCGCGTATTCTTCTCGACTGCGACGTGCGTACAAGATGCGCGGTACACTGGAATTCGTAGAGCGAACAAAAAAAGAGAGGGAAAGAACGAGCGAGCAAGCTGCGGAATACGCAGGAGGGTGGCACGCAGACAGGAAGCGAGTCCTTCCTTCCTTGGCGGACCAATATCCTGAATCACAATGAGCTCGCGCGCTTCCTCGAACCATTAGCTATTTAAATACAAGCGCCGACGGCTATTCCGTCTTCGCTGGCGGCGAGCGGCTCTAGTGTTCTCCAACAATAATATATCTGACATGGTCATAATGAGTATTGGTAACCTGTTGGCTACCGGGCATTGTGTTTGGGTAACTATGTTTTATAAACGATTATTATAGTGCCATTAATTTTATCATATTAAATAAATGATATTCATATATTATTTGCGATATTAGACGAGATATCATCATTTTTATACAAATTGTCTAGAACGAATCTGAATCATAGTAGAGAAGGTAAAAAGTAGATTAAAGAGGCAACAAATCTCTTTATCAGAAGAGCCATGTTCATCATATAAAAAAAAAGAGAGAAAGAAAATATCTCCATCACAAGTTTTACAAAATGAGGCGACAAACGAACAGTGTCTATCATCAGAACATTCTCGAGACTGTATCAGGTTAACGACATCATCCGGCGATCTTCAGGGCGTGTCCAGACTCGTTTTCTTTTTTTTCCTTCTGCCTTAGACTGCTAAGAGAAAAGGGAGGTGAGAGGAAGAGGAAGAGGAAGAAAGAGAGAGAGAGAGCTAAACCCTGTCGCTGATTAACCCTACGGTCGACAGACGCTGCTTTTCCCCCGGGAGGCGATCGAAGCATCTTCATTTCCTGATTAACTCGCCGAGCCGCTTGCAGCTTGTACGTTCCAAGAGAGAAGCGCAGCCGGAAGTAATTCGTCTTTCTCTTCGCGCACTATCGTGATCGAGAGGAAGAGAGAAAAGTGACGCGAGGGGAAAAGACGTTCGAAGCAGCAGAGAGAAGAATGGCTGACTCGAATTCGCTTCGAGTGATTTAAAGGCTGAAATTATCTTTTCCTCCCGTTCCTCTACCCTCCACCTTTTCCTCTTCCTCGTCATTACGCGTCTCATCCGCCTCCGCCTTCTATCGAATTCTTCGTGTCGCGACTACACTGTCCGCGATTTCAATCACATGCCTTAACAAAATGACAATCGATTCTGCGGTTTATGCATGTAAAATCTCTGGAAGCATTCGGTCATAAAGATATAAACAAAACCAGTCAACACACTAAAATAATCTCTCTCGAGTCTTGTTTGATATTCATGAGATATCCATAATAAGTGTGTTATTAAAATGCAAAAGGTGATAATAAATATAAATATATATAAATTTATATAAATTTATATAAAATATATATAAATTTTATATATATATATTCATATACATGGGTATATACACACACACACACACACACACACACACACACACACACACACACACACACACACACACACACACACACACACACATACACACACACATATATCAATTAAGAATTTTTTGTTTTATAAATTTTTAGAAAATTTTAGTCTTTATCTCAACAAAACAAAAAAAAATTTTCCAAATTAATATAATTCTTAATGCAACTTTCGCAATTATATTAATGTCACGTAATTCGCAACATTGCTTTAATCCTAGAATTTTTGTAATATATTACATTAATTATAATGTAACAAAATGCATTTCAAATATGTATTATATGACATATGTATTATATGACAGTTCTCTAAGTCTAAATAATGGTGATTAATTGCATTAAAATAATTTTTGAAAAATAAAAAAGAGCTTTATACTTTAAAATAATAAACAAACTTATATCTTCAAGCTAATAAACATCTTAACCGAAATCGAGCTGTTATTATGCCAAGTACTTTCGTAACTCGCACCGGGCAGCAATCCGTAATTTCACTTTATCTGATTACGTGGCCGACTTATCGCTCGAGTACCCCGCGCTGGAGCACGATAAAATAATTTCTACCATTCTTCTCCTTGCTTTCTTTCTCTGCATGTTGGCACACTTCTTACGTGTGCGATAACAATTTTATCTGATAACGCATTACATTTTGGCGTTACGGCGAATCAAGGGGACGCTTGTTGACCGGGATTCGTTAACCAGAGCAGGAAGTACGCGATGACTTTCGCGGAAACTGCCGAGACGACCTCGACTAGTGTGTAATTAATCTACTCCCCTAATTTTTTCCAAAGGTCAAAATTACGTTATTGTTTATACGAAATATCGTTTATATGAATATAAACGATTTTTAGATGATTTCAAATGCGCACCCTAAAAGCTTTAAATAAAATATATTCTTCTTTTTTTTCTTTATTTACTTTATGATGCTTTTTTGTTATTATTTGAGAAAATTAACAGATTAAAAATAGAAACTGACTATTTATATGTGTACAAAAAACAGTATAGACAAACAATTTGCGACCTCATCCGACACGCGTTACGTGAAGTGACATGTTATTCGAAAATATGCGAAATGACATTTCAGTAATAAGAATATGTTTTTGAAAGACATAATTGCTTGAGTGAGACGTAACTTTGCAAACTAATTAGCAATCGAATGTACAAACGACACAGAAAGCTTTCAATCCGATGTTTTTTCAAAAATCGTTCCGCTGTTGAAAGTATCGACTAGTGATTGACAAACAATAACAAAAAATGTTTTTTTAATTCCAGATGACAAATGAGAATTGTTTATCATACATATGAGCTATTGTATTATTTCCTTTCGTGTTTAAATGTGTCTTCATAATTAATAAAAACAAAAGAGCATAAAAATTATCATAAATTCGAAATATTATAATAATAGAGAAATGGATAAGAAATGGAATTACAATTATAATTTTAAACAGTACATGTTACACATAGTATTACATACATGTGATATCTTAAAAGAATTAAAACTTAATCAAGATGCGAAATTATCGATAACATTATGTAATGTGTAAAAATTTTGTGGTGTAAAAATAAAGAATTTCAGAGAAAAAGGTAATATTGAAAGTGTGTGATCATATTAAAAAAAATATAAATAAAAATCTAAATATCTTTTTATATATTCTTCGTACACATAAGAAATTAAAAATGTTATAAACATTGAAGCGTGCAATTTCTGGATTAGCCGTATGGAACAATTAATATATGTCGGATATTATCTGAACAATTACATATGAATCCATAATTTATTACTATCTACTACTTAATTTAAATACGAATCTGTAATTTTAATTGACTACCTGATTTGTGAAAGTTTCGAAATGTCCGTCCGTACCTGCTATGTACATATATATACGAGAAAAAAAGCAGAACAAAAAAGTCATCAATAAAAATTGGAAAAACGAAAAAAACTCAACTCACTGTTAAATAACTCGTGCTGTTACTTTCATCGGACGTTTTATTCACAAGGAAAGGGTTAAGAAGTTGTTTGAACAATATTCTTTTATAAAACTTTCTGTTCAAAAAAAAATAATACATAAAACATAAATAATACATAAATAGTACATAAAACAAGAAGAAATATTTGATAACCATAAAATTTAAAAATTTAAGACGTATTTTTCTTTTTAGATAGACAATACACAAACGAATTATGATTTCTTTCATCTGTTATGTTCACAGACTCGATTATCGTCGGACTCGCATTGTTGTAAAGTAAGAAAATTGTAAGGCAACGTTAAAATTGATGACACACAAGGTTAAACTGATTCAAATGACAGTAACTTTTTATGTGTATTACCTTCCAAAAATTAAAAATGTTTATTGAGGTAAGACGAAATAAGTATGTGAGGAAGAGGAATAAGATAAGACGTTTATATTACAATATAACCAGAAATTAAATACAATTGAAAAATATGCCTCCAATGTTACATATTAGTTAGAAAGAAAATGTAAAGATAGATTATAATAGATGAGCATTTATTATTTTTAACATTATAGTCATTATTTGTCCATAAGTAATTTGAGCAAAACGTTTTTTCCTTATAAAAAGTCAAGAAGTTACAAATAACTGATTCGGAAAAATCTTCCATTTATATATATATATATATATATATATATATATATGTATGTATATATGTATATATATGTGGAGTGTGTGTGTGTGTGTGTATGTGTGTGTATATAAATGGAAAATTTTCCGAAATAGTACTCCGAGTCAGTACAGTTCCAAATCAATACTCGTATTTATCATTTAATATGAGCTTGAATAAAGAATGTTTCGAGAAATTTAAAACAGTTGTTAAAAAATAGTATTATTTTCTTAAAGAATCGAACTATATGTACAACTGTGTACAAATAAAGACAATGCTTATATACATATATGAAACATTGCTGTAAAGAATCTAAAGAAAATACAACAAAATTCAGAAGTGTCACAACAGATTAAGATGTTATTTTTCTGAGATTGTTTATAAGGCTACATCCGGTGGACCCGAGAGGAGTAATACTGAATCTCAAAGGAAGACTCATCGAACATGAGTCAAGATGAGTTGTACATAAGCGATACGCGAAGCTTTAATTTCGTTGGGGTTGGGGTAGGTCACAAGGTATTATCTGACCAGGCGCAAGTAAATGAAAGAAAGAAAGAGAGGACAGCCTCGCGAAGTGATAACGATTGCGGAGCTGATTACACGAAACGGGTCGACGAATATCTCCATTCCACCACCTCCGCCACCGTCGTCGTCGCCGTCGCCGTCTCACGGAACGACCTTCGGCGAAGTGGCTTGCGTAATATTTTTATCGGCCGAAATTACGCACTGGCTCGGCGAAGATGCGTGCGCATCTCGGGTCATACGCTCGTACGAGCGTAGCGATCGAAAAACCGCTGATAAAATATGACCACAATAATTCTTTTCGTGACGGTCAAACTCGCTATCGGAAATGAGAGAAGGGAGACAGAGAGAAAGAGAGATACATATTTCATTAAAACCATGTTTAATAAATAATTCGCCATCCGTCGAAAAAAAGCAGCTTCGCATTTTGTTTAATTCGAAGTGAACAAATAAAAGATATGCTAAGTTGTCATCATTAACTACCTTATCACGGAAATGACACATTGTATCATCATAAATTATACACGAGCTTGCTTTTTATATGATAACATGAGGAAATTGTTTCCGTTAGATAGGTGTCGAAATAAGCACTCTGTATTTAACGAAAGTGCTCACGCTAGAAATGTTATTGTAAACGATAATTGTATTGTCTTAACTTCTAATCCAATCCGTTGAGTAAACTGAAGCAAAGATTTCATCGAGGATTTACCTTATACAGAAAACTAGAAGGAGGAAAATTAGAGAAATTATGTTTTAACATAAACATTTCCAAATTTTTACAATTCCAAAAAAGTATCCCTCTTCTTTCTCCGTTTTCCTTCTTCGAGGTACCCAAGATAAGAGAAAAAAACGAGCAACCATTAGTCCAAATTCTTACATCCAAACAATTTATCCAAACTATCTATACAAATGTATGGGAAAATTTCCCATACATAATAACAGCGAGATGGACAGAACAATATCGACAAAGTTTATCTATCGGTTCAGATCGTAACTGACTCACAGTATCGTCTCATGAGGTTCTTCTTGTATGGTTTGGTACCGGGCGGCCTGGACCGCGATCTCGTGCCTCCACCACCGTCCTTTGTTTGTTGATTATTATCGGAGCAGGAATCGTCGGAGTCCTCGGAGCAAGTCCGATCCTCCCGCTCTTGACTGTACTCGGACGTGGTGGCGAAGCATCCCCGTAGCCTTAGCGCGGCCGCCTCGTTCCCATAGTCATTGATAGGCAGGTCCTTGCGTTCCCGTTGATCCTGCTCGTCCTTATCCTCCCTGGTGAGCTCCGCGTAATCGCCGACGCGTACGCTCAGATCCAATGGTTGATCCTCGAGCATGGTTCCTTGGCTCTTTCTCGCGGAAGAAGCCCGTTTCTCTCCCTTTCCCTCTCCTTCTCTGTTCTTCTCTCTTTCCGAATCCCTTCGGCGATCGACAGATCCACCACCTCCACCCCTTGCACTACCAGGACACTTGGTACGGCATTCCGCGATTCCTTATCCTTATCTCGGTATCCCGAACGATGCACTCTCCGGTGAAAGACTTTACATTGCACTTCACGAGGGGACTCCCCCCGCCGGCGCGCACGACGAATGTCCTTCGAGTCTCCTTTCGAAGAGGTGCTTGTCCTCCCACTCCCGGAAAAACGGGCGTGATAGTGACCGGCGCGGGTTCGGGTTTTACGCGTTACACTTCCGGTAAGCTCGCGCTTATCGTTCGGATTATCTTCGTCGCGTCGCGTCGCGGTCGATGGCGAAACAGAAGTCGGGTGGAAAGAAAACGAGGTAGATGAGTAATAGAAAAATAAATATAGGAAACGTAAAGAGAAAATAAGATATTAGCAGTTTAATATCCGATACGTTCCACAAATGTACATATAAGCTGTCACAACCAGACAACCTGACGTTAGTAACTCTTGAAAGAAGAATGTACGATCGCGCGAAGGAAGCAGGACGGAGGAATCCTCCTCGCGGTCTTTTCCGGGGTGCCCGACAGACACGCGCCCGATGACTCAACGTTGTCAGAGCACTCTCACCTCTCTCGCGGAACGTTTGACGTGAGAGCCGACGGGAGTGATGCCAGCTCGATGATCGACCGGCTGAAGGGAAAAAAAAAGAACGTCGAGTTTTCACGGTCGCGCGAAAGAGGAGATCGTTCACTCGGCGGTAACTCGTCGGCTCGGTCACGTTCTCACTACTACTGCTCGCGTACGACGAGATACCACGCGGTATCACTCTGTCCCCAACGTCCCCGTCGTCGTCGTATCCGTTATCGTTGTCCTCCAAAAGGGGAGAAGATCACACGGAGAGGAGAAAAAGATGCGGACACGATCGACCTGCCGTAGAGCGTAACCGCGTTCTCCTGCACCGTGGCTACGGTCGCCGGTGGCACACTGACTGACTCGGAACCGGGGTAGCCCGCTAGTCCAGAGTCTCGTTCACTCTCCAGACTCTCACACTCCGACTCCACTCCACCGGACTCGCTCGCGCACGTCACTTGCGCCGCGCCGTATCACACTTCGGCCCTCTCCGTCGCCCGACTTCGGAGGCACTCGGTTTATCCGTCCGACGCTCACCAAGAAGAGACACCAGTCGGCGATGCGGCGCGGCAGCGGTCGCACGTATACGCTGGCGGTTACCATCACACGCATGCGGCGCGACGCATTGCGCGGGATATGCGTGGATGCGTAGCCTACCGCAATGTCGGATCCCGTGACGCCCTCCCTGCACGACGACGGCGGCTCGGTCCCGCTTGCTCTCTCTCTCTTTCGGCCTCTAATAATAAATGCCTCTGTCTCTCTCTCTC
Source organism: Crematogaster levior (assembly GCA_901521435.1). Classification (NCBI taxonomy): domain Eukaryota; kingdom Metazoa; phylum Arthropoda; class Insecta; order Hymenoptera; family Formicidae; genus Crematogaster; species Crematogaster levior. The sequence continues at coordinate 119,867 of CABEGB010001169.1, read as the reverse complement.
TCTCCCTTTTTCCTCGTTCACTCGTGCTCTTTTGGTCCTTCTATCGTCATCGCGAGGGAAAGCTATTTTTCCGTCTATTGAAATAGGACGCACAAACTCGGCTGGGTGCTGACGCACCCATGCCTCGCGTGACATTAACCTTCGATCGTCGACGGTGAGAAATACGAGTAGTTTTGGATCTCAAAATAAGCTCGAATAAAACAAGTGAAGCAAATAACGGAGCGCTTATTATGTTTTTATGAGATAAAACATCTGATGCGAAAATATTGAAATAAAATGACAGATTGTAGTTGAATACAATGTAATCTCAATTAATAAATATAACAAATAGCTTATGTGACATATACAAATATAATGCATGCACGTAAAAAAAGTATGTACATTACTTTGTTTTAACTAGAATATAATTGATTAGCATTAAAAATAGAGTATCAATAATTTTCAAAGATACGTATAAAATTTTATTTATCATAAAAAATTCTCACAATATTCTCCCAAATGAATAAAATCACTGTACCGTTTTTCCTCAGATAAGCTATTTAATAATTCTACTTTAGAAAAATAAAATACTTCTGTAACTTTGTAATAAAAATTTGGAAATACGATAGTAAATGTACTTGATTAAAAATATAATTAATTTTTACAGCATATAAATCTCTCTCTCTCGATCAGTTTTTAATTGACAATTATTAAAATTCTCAAATTGGACAATAAAGATATATCGGATAATTAAATTCGTTGAAAAAAGCTCCAAACTCGCCGAAGGATTCGGCTTTTATACGCTTCATACGCTTTACACGAAAAAATCTGCTGTTTCGCTGCACAAGATAAATATTCCTAAACGTGATCGAGCGCGGTCTATTTTCGCGCGGACCATCTCCGTGTCGCCAGCGGCAGAATATCACGTCGCAGGCAGAAAGCCCGGCACGGTCCGGCTCTCTCGGCTCGCGCGAGCCCCTGACATTGTTTCCGCCTGTCGCGGAGAGCGGGGCCCGTCGCAGGAAGAGGAGAGCACGGGAATGCGAGTGCGAGCGGTGAACGTGCGTGGCGAGGTCGCCGGGAGAAGGAACTCTTCCAATCCGGCCGCCGCAGCCGCAGTAAACACAGGTGCTGCAACTGCGCCGCGTGCAATGGAGATATGCGAGTCGAATTTCGACGCGGTGACGTTTCGTAACGCTGCCGATCGGACTCCTGTCACGGTAACTTTCGTTCACCGAAAAGAGCAACCGAGCGTAGACGCGAGACGTTGCAGAAAATAATCCTTTTCCTCCTACGATAAATTTAATGTTCAATCTCGAGTAAGATAATAGAATTCGCGTTGACGACTTGAAACAAATCTAATTAGGATAATCCGATGTACCGTTTCCGCGTATCGCTTCATATTCCATGCGGATAGATTCTTGGAACTTACTTTTTGTGCGCAATATCATTTCTCTTCTGAATTGATAATGATTAAAGATGATATATTTCAATTTTTAAATTAAAGATGATATTTCAATTTTTCTAATTCATACTTTATTAAGGAACATTTTCTTTCATTTGACCAATGATCATACAAGAACGTTTTCTAGAGCGGTATTCTCCCGGATACGTGTGGCTCGATTTCTCGCGGGGCAAACTTCTGCGCATCGCCGATATAGTATATAAATCGTGTGGATTATCGGCGGCCGCTTATCGGTCGACCATCTCTCGCTCTCCAGCGACATCAAGGTCTCGTGTACTCACGTGCGTGCGCGTATACAAGGACCCGGCGGGCCTAGATCCAGCGAGCCAGGAGTGCGCGCGGTATCGCGAGACGCGCGGCGGTGTCCGATAGATCGCGATAGACCGCGAATTATTAGCCTGATGGAGTGTGAGGCTCTTGCCGGAGGTGTAGCCAGAGGACAATGAAGCCAGCGCCCGCTTCCCAGAACGCGTCGCGTCATTCTCAAAAGGATTTCCTTGACGAGAACGCTGCTCTCCGTCTCACGATACAGTCTATGACGTCGTGCGACATTCAAACAAGTTCTCGTCAGAATTGCAACCCAGTTCTTATAAAAAAAAAAGAAGAAAAATGCACAAGACAAACGAATGGCGTTTTAAAACTTATATACCTAGGCCAATTAGAATATTAGAATATTAGAGAAATCGTATTTGATAGTTAAATGAAAATAAGTGAGTTTAAAGTAGGAAAAAAGATGATCTAATTTTTCAAAGCTTAATATTTAAAATAGCGAGAGAGAGAGAGAGAGAGAGAATCGACATAATGTTTTTAGAAGATTTAGATTTCAATGTTGCAAAAATAATCGGTATACTTAATGTACTTGTAAGCAATAAAACAGCAGATGCCACATATGTACGTAAATATACATATTTCTTCATACTCAATTACAGTTAATTTGGTCGCTTACTTCTAGACAACTTTTAGATATAATTTTGAGCTAGTATAATAGCTGTTTTAATGTTACGATTTGGGCAAAATTTAAGAACAAAAATATCGTGTTCCGGAAAAAGTACAACAACAAAAGTAAGCACCCAAAAAATCGCAAAATCAGGAGCATCGGTAAAGTACCCAATTTCTCAAATGAAAATCTAGTTGCACATGCAACAAGAAATAAAAATTCAATTTTTAAATATTCAACGGATGCAATATTAATTTAACGTTGAAGTATGATCTCCAAAAAAATTTGTTATAATCGATTGTTGAAGCTTCTCATAAACAATTTCTATCTTTAATTGTTAAATGAAACAAAAAAACACTAAAGAATTGCATTTAATCGAGTAATGCATAATCTAACAATCTATAATAAATGCAACAGGAAATAAAAATTCAATTTTTAAATATTCAACGGATGCAATATTTAACGTTGAAGTGTGATCTCCAAAAAAATTTGTTACAATCGATTGCTGAAGCTTCTCATTAAAAATTTCTATTTTTAGCTGTTAAATGAAACAAATAAAAACTAAAAAATTGCATTTGATCGAGTAATGCATAATCTAAAACAAACGTGTCACAAATTGATCTCTTTTGTATATAATAAATATACACTGATTTTAAATTTGTATCACGCAATATCTAAAATTATAAAATGTATTATTTCTTTTAAATATTTAATATCCCATATGAAATATAATGTTCAACTTGAAACACTGTATCGCATCGAGAAGGAGAAATTCTGTCCCATGACGAAGAGAAAGAGAAGGAAAGAACAAATGATATTTTTCGATATGCGTGTTGTCGATCGTGCCGTCACGGCGTTTTCCTTAGAGGATGAACTCATCGATCGAGCCGTGTCGTACCGGACACGACAAATAGCCTGAAAGTTTTATCGCAGTTTGCACAACGACGCGATGCAGCGTGTGTATTAAATGCCACGTCCACGCGAAAGCCCGTGACGAATCGCTTTTAAGGATCGAGCATTCGTACTAGCATTCAGTCACAGAAGTGCGTTGCCGTAATCTCACGACGTTTTTGATTCGATATGCTGGACGTCTTAAAATTCGCGATATGTCATCCTTCTAACTCGCGCAACATTTAGAACAATTACCATAATATTAAATATATCATATCGAGAAAACTTTTTAGCATCCTTTCTCAACGTTGTACGTTCATATTTGTTTGTCTGAATAATTAAAGCAAATTAAAATATAGCAAAATATAGTAAAAGCAAGAACGATTAAACAGAAACTTTGTAAATCTTGTGATTTTATTTCGCGCAATTATTGGCAGTAGAGTCTCAAGAGAGCAAGTATTTGCGGTGACGCAAAAGTCGCGCCAGAATGGCGAGAGACATCTGCATTAAAGGGTTCCGTATGTATGTAGAAACTGACGTTACTATCCTCGATTTGTCGTTCCTTCGCAACAGGGCAGAGCCACACCACAGGGGACCAGCGTCGAGTTATTTTAACACAAAAACGGCCTACACTGCCGACCCGGGAGAGAAAACCTCGTAACTCTCGCCGATCTCGAAACAACATTCGATTCAGGAAAACCACGATTTCTAATCCATCATTAGATCCGTTACGACTATTCATCTAACGTGACCCATCTAACAATAACTCATGATTCTTCTTTACAGTTTCGATTTTTATACATTGTAAATATAAAACAATTCAAAGTACAGAATAATGAGAAAAAAAGAATAATTAAATATAATACGAGCTCTTATTTTGTCTTTTATTTTGCTATTTAAATATATGTATTAAATATTTTATATTTTTATTTTATTTTTTTCCGCTACCTTATATAAATGATATAAAAGATAAATCAATAGAAAATAATTCAATAAAAAGAATGATTAGAAAAAAGAGTGTAAAAGATTTTTATAAAATACATTTTAAATATTTATCTATATTTTTGGGAATTTATGAATAGCATATAAAATGTGTATAACAATAATTTGGAACCTTTTGAATCTATTTAAATAAAAATAGTAAATGATATATGTTATACATATATTACTATTTTTAAGATTTCCACTCAACAGAAGATTATATAATATAATCATACTCATACATATCGACAATGAAATTCAAAATTATTTCCTTAAATAGCATTTCTTTTTGCTATGGAACGTCATTCGCCAATAGTATGCTCGGCTTTAATAAAATACCGCGGAAGAATGGTAACATTTATTTTTCGCCAGCTAATTCGGTAATATATGACCGAGTGACCTAAAAACTTTACAGTATCTTCAGTCTCGAGACGTTTAACGAGAAACGATAACTCCATTGCCATAATTACGACAAAGGATAGTTTCTGCTAGTGTTAAAAGATTTTGTGGCACGCTGGTTCAACCGTGTGTGATAATCCTTTCCGATAATCCTTTCAATTGGTACATGAAAGTATATCTTATTATTTTTCCTACAAAGTTAGGTAGTGCAACAGGTATTGTCTGTTCATAAACGTGTCTCTCTCTTCGGAATCTCTCAGCAAATGAATCAATTATGTATAATTTACGCCTTTTATATAAATTAGCAGACTTTTTTTGCAGAAATTGTAAAATCTGTCAAAATTAATAATACATAATTGCTACTCAAAGTGCAACTGATGTTTTGATCCACAAGCGTTGTACTTTTCCGTTTGCTCTTTTAAAGATGGAAAAATTATAACCATTTATAAGTTTCAATAGATTTTACTCTTTACTTTCCATTTTTTTACTTTCTTTATTGTATACTTTATTATATACTATATCTTTATTATATACTTACTTTCTATACTCCTTCATTAATTTATTTTAAGATTTACTTAATCAAAGTGATCTATTTATTTATCAGTCTCTCGGTAGTCAACTAAGGATAATACGAGTTACATACGGAGTTGCATGCGTGTGTAATGCATCTGCTAATTATTTATCGCAATTATGGTAGTAACCATTTGCTGTTCAATTTTCTGCATGTAAACGTCACGTTCTCTTTCTTCGACTTTCTACGTCGAGCGCCGTCAACCTTTCCAATTGTCATCTCGATCTCCTTGTCTTGCTCGTCGATATCGAAAACGAGCTTCCTCATAATGCAACACTATTTTCGAATAACAAGAAACTTTCGTTATGTACAATTTATCCTTGCAAGTAGTATCGATTCCTAGATCGTATCAATAACGATGCAAAGTAAAAGAAAAAACTTTCATTCGTAGCTGTAAGTTCTCTTACAATTTCTTTTTTATATTTTCTCGTAACTTTTCTGATTCATTAAATAAAAAAATAAAATGTCAAGAAGTATACGTAAAAATGTGTTAAAACTCAACCGGAATGTCCTATGAGACAGCATAGCAAAATGTCGCGCGAAATTTTCAGAAAACCACTCTCATGGACGGTAAATTTCACATTGCGGCGGAGAAAGATATTTTGATACATTAGCTAACGATACAGTGCACGTGTACAGCCGAAGAAAGTGTATCCCATATCGTTCTTTTCTCGTCTGTCAACCCACACCTCCTCCCCGTAATTAATAATTGGTGTGGCAATTTCGATTAAACGGCTTATTACCAGAAAGAATTAACACGAAACGGTAACATACATGCGCGTCCCGATAATTGCAGCCACTCTCGCCACACGAGAGGATGTAGTTTGAAAACAAATCTCACTGCTGCGATGCGAATCGCTTGCATACTTTTCAAAACAAATACTGTAAAATCAACTATTATGTAAAGTAATTAACGAATTATTTATCGATAAATACTGACGAAATTCAAAAAAATTGCGGTTTCCAAAACTTCAAGTTTTCTTGAACAAAAATTCAAACTTAGCTTTATCATTAAAAACAGAATATTTGTTTATGTAAAAAGGAAATTTTATTCGTGCTCCGTTAATTATCGAAATAATATGAACTGAATCAAATGCAATTTTGATTAATATATTAAACTACACAAATAGTAATTTAATTTAATTAGAGATGTTAAAAGTATAAATAAGATATAAATATTATATCTAAAATATTATATTAGATAGATCGTTAAAATAGTGGACAATCACCCATTATAATTAAGAACTAACAGGCGTCGAAAACGACGCACTGAGAGTTTAGTTTCTCTAAATATTGCGTGATTCGTTAGCCTCGTCGGCATGGAAGCGCCTTTAATTTTTCACCATTCTTGCGGGAAGGTGAAAAGAGAGGAGGAAGAGATATTAACTGGTGATTCAGGCCGAGACTAACGCGCACTTTTCCTCGACACGTTTCTCCCCGACGCGGATGATTTCCTCTTCTACAAGTCCTTTTTCTGCCTCTCGTCATTTGATGATTCAGAGCAAAAGGGTAAGTTAAAGATTTCTCTGGTAGATCATTACAGATTTACAGCACTATTTCAGCCTTGAATATTGAAAGGATGGTACAAATAAAGATCAATTTACTTTTAATATCAATTTCCCGTAATGAATATAATATAGTTTTATACTATATTCATTTGCCAAAAAAGTAAATCTTCTCTTCGCCAGTGGAGAAACAATCCAAACTTATATTCATTTGCATGGATTTTCAATGCACATTAATTGCTTTTAAACATTTCGATTTTTATTAATTGTCATAAAAACTTTTTTCCCTTAACCAGAACCTAATCGTTATGAGTATCGATTTAAAGTAAATATCGATGCTTCGTTAATTGAAGCATCCTGAGATTAGCATCGAAAGCAGCAGCGAGAATGCGCGCAGCGGATGAGCCCGGAGGTGCCAGAAACCGTGAAGAAACTTCTTCTCGCGATCGAGACTCGTCAAGGACACGAGGGTGCGGATCTGAGGCGCACACTTGCGCACACTTCGCTCGCCTCGTTTTCTTCTTCGCTACGAAAATCGCCCGGGACTGAGTGAGAGAAAGAAAAGTCGCAGCGAAATCGACGTTCCACATAACAATAGCCGGAAAATTTTCCTACTATTTATATAAAAAGCAACGTTGAAGTGTCATATATGAAAACATTTATGAGCTACCTTTCCCTTTCCTCACGTAAATTATCTCTTTCGAATTTACGCAAATGTAAAGCTATTTTAAGATCTGTACAAAATTTAATACTACAATGAACAATATGTATATAATAATCACGTAGTAATCATAAAGCTGAGCACATCACAAAATATATTTTCTGCTCACAAGTACCCTTTTCATAAATAAGTTCTCACAATTTAGATGTAATTAAAACAGCCATGTCTATCATTCGTTGACGCGAAGAACGCTGTCGCAGGAATCCGGGAATCCTCAGTTGCTAGTTGCAAGGATAAGACTTCTCGTCCTGCGAAGCGTGGCGCGTGTTCGACGAGCAGTCACGAGGAGGTGCCAGAAACCGTGAAGCAGTCCCCGTGTATGCGACTTTCCAAGGACATACGTCGAAGAAGAAGAAGAAGAAGAAGAAGCAAGAGAAGCAACGATAGAGGAGGAGGGAGCGATTCAGGAGAAGGAGGAAGAGTAGAACGGCGAAGTAAGAGAAGAAGAAGAAGAATCCCCTCGCGCGGCTCACGTCCGCGAGAACCGGAAAGATTCCCTCGATCCGCTACGAACGGCTTCCAAGGTCCGCGATCCGTATTCCAGCGAGACTAACACATGCGAGTGCATCGTATTCACGTGGGCACGCATGCACGCACGCACGCACGCACGCTTCGAACGCACGTCCGGCCGCGAGGTTATTGTTTAAAACATTCCCCTTTATTGTGTCTACAATGTGCTCGGTCGCACGCGGCCGGAACGACCGGAGGGCCTGCTGCTCCTCCTCCTCCTCCTCCACTTTCTTAGTACACGTTACTAAATATGCCTTTTGCAATTCTTTTCGGTTACGCTGCGCTCCTCCGTTCTCGTCTTTCGGTCGGTTGATTAGCGGTCAGAAACGTGTATTGTGCGAGATCTATTAGAAAGCATTATACGGGGTGTTTTCGAACCGCGCACGTGATTTTGATTTTAGCAGTAAATTCTCTCGTTAAACTGCCGTTAAAAGTCGTTCTTCTCCTCGTCAGTTTGTATCACACTTGCTCATTTTAACGTAACTTTCGATTTTCATCGAAATAATCTTTGGAAATCGATAGTATTGTTATCAGCGTAACGTCCACTTAGCTTTTGTTATGTAGCAATATACTATCTGCGTTTATATGCATTTTCATATTTTAATAATTCCTTTAAAAAAAAATTTCTTTTAAATCCCTTATTGAGGAAAAATGTATTCTCTAATATAGAGAATTTTTTAATAAAATATCGAACACTTTATTACATTATATTATTATATTTATTATAATTATTTATACTATATTTTTGGTAATATTAAATTATAATTAAAATATTCTTTAAACATTGATCGCAGAGAAATTAAAGTTTTCCAAAAATGTAGTAAATATTATAAATGGAAGCTTCAAAAAATATATCTCCAATTAAATTAATTCAAAATTACACACACATTTTTTATTAAATTAATTTTTAATCTTATTAAATAAAATTATTAAATAAATCATGAGGTTGTTCTTATCAAATTACGATTCTATTTTAAGAACCTTATTTTCCAACGCATTTAAAATGCATCTTAAAAATCGTTGCAATTTTTCATATGACTTCTCTATGAAATGTGATTATGTATCTTTCCATTTATTAAACACACAATTGTAATTAAACATATAATTATATATTTTTTTTCTTTTTTCATTCACGTGCTTCTGACTTATTAATAAAGAGGAATTTCGGCTACTTTTATTTCTCTCCCGGATATAACTCTAAATTATCGTGACATTAATTGATTTAGGAGTGTAGCACCGCAAAAATATTTCCCGAGTTTTATTGAGTTTTATTGAACGAATAGCCGTGTTCTCGAAGTCATCGATCTCGATTCGATTTCCTCGAATTCATTTTCGTTCGATCGTTGCGGGACGTAGGTCGTGAGACACAACGCGGATACCATCGAACACGTTTATTGTGTCTACCAAAGAGTTTAGCCGCGTTGACTGTACACGCGGCTTGGCACAGCTCCATGCACAGCCACAACCCGGTACGCAATACAGTTGCACTTTCGTTCTCCCTATTCGTCGACAAGAGACGTCGAATCGCCTTTCGATTCAAGGCAACCAAGATTATCGAATCGCACGGATAAGTGAAGCAAACGCTCTTCGCTTCGAAAACATCGGTGTGAAGATTCGAGCAATTTAGATGTCAGTGGAAAGTTCTCGCTATTCTCTCGTCTTGTTTTCAAGACTCAATAGACTCAACAGTAACGTCCCTCTCTTGATAAGCAAAAAATATTGGAAACTTTCCGTTTTGTACGATATTCAATTGTTCAAATTTGTTCCAACAATCAAATGTATAGTTTCTCATTTTTTTCCCTTTCATATAAACGATCGCGTTTTTACCACGAAGCTTTGTATTTAAAAGTTTAAATCTTACGTGTATATTTTTCGTTGCGATCGCTTTCAATATAATTCAACCAGTACTTTATTATAGTTAGAAATTGTAACAAAACCGCAAAAACGTACAATTCGAGCTTCGAGGTTTCCAGAGGAAGATGCTACGCCAGTAACGATTACGCTAATTCTACATTCCCGACAAGGAATCCATCGTCTCTTCGAGAAACACACGTCGTGCGGAGAGTCTCACTGCCCAAAGATCGTGTCGTATCTCCTTTTTCTCGAAGGGGGACAGGAGACGCGAGGAGACACGGACACGCACACGAACGTGCACACATAGACCCTTGGCACGCATACGAATGTATCACGGCCACGTGTGTCCATGTACGAAGCTAGCAGCGGCTTGCATGTCTCGGCCGGCGACTTGGAAAGGGGAAGTAGTCGTCGACGAGCGCGAGGATGAGGAGAAAGGACGCGGAGGAAGAGGAGAAGGAGGAGGAAGAAAGAAGGGTGGACGAAGAAGGTGGACAGAGCAGGCGAGGCGGGAGAAGGGAGGTCACGGAAGGGAGGGAAGAGGCAAGACGCGGACAGACGGACGGACGGGAGGTGCAGCGAACTCTCTCAAGGCCTGCGTACCCCCACTGAGCGTGCAACTGCAACTGCAACTCTCGCGAACCGCCGCGAGTCAAGCCAGGAGAGATAGAGCTCTAGACCTGGTGCAACACGCGAGTAACGATACACAGCGAACGGACAAAGAGAAGGCGAGCCCGGAAAGGTTCGGCGTGGTGAGGAGGAAACGAACTGGAGCAGAATAGAGCAGAGCGAAGTTTATTAGCATGCTCTGGCGCTACGAAAAGGAAAGTATAGAGAGAAGGCGAAAATTCATCGCACCGGAGATCACTGAAGATTTCTCATCTCCGGGTTGAAAATAAAATAAAATAATATGTGGATTGAAGGGTTTATGTTACTCTTAGCATTGAGATGTGAGAAATATTATAATCCTTTGTTGGTGTACCTAAAGCAGGATGAGGTACAGGCGTTGTAATCAGCTTTAGCTATGTCGACGCTATCGATTTTTAAAAACAAAAAGACGTCATCGGTCGCAAGAATGTCAAGAAGAAGTTGCTTTGAACGAAACTTGACGGTGTAACTTTACGGTGTAAAATACAGGTCAAAAAGTGGGCACGATACTTTTATTCCGGATTTTTATTTCCTTTCTTGCACACTCTCATGACTTGCGAAACGAATGAACTTCGAACTTACATTTGAGGAAAATCTGCGTTGTCGCTCACGTTATTGAAACGATGCAAAGTTCTTGCGACCGCTGTTCACGTGATTGTTCGAAATTTGTACGGCGCGGTTGTTACCTCGCTGACCTACCCCACGTCCCGCCTCCGTTATTATTTCCGTCCAACTGTCTTTTAACTATTTACATCATCCACGTTCAAAGTCCAAGGTGACCAAAAACAGGCGCTTGTCAGGGAAAGCAAGCGTTGATGCGAAGCAGACAGAACCTGAAGATGAATGACATTTTCTGCCGTAAGCAAGAAGAACAGAGCAAAAATAAAATTACACCTTATTTTCGACCATCTAATAAAATAAACCTCTTCAGAATGATAATTGTAAAGCGTGCAAAATAAAAAATAATTAAAAGATAAACATAATTTAAAACAAAAAAGAGAATAAAATGCAAAGTTAAGATCGTGAAATGTTTTGTTCGCCGCATAGAAAAAGCGAGAGGGTGCTTGAGGGAAAAACAAAAATAATAAAAAAAATATAGAAAGAAAGCAACTTTCTTCTTCTCGTTTAAAAGCAAAAGTTATGCTTCATTTGTGTCACAACGGTCGTACTCGCGGGCACAGGAGAGCGATTAAAAGTGAATCAGGTTTTATTTCCTGTTTCGAGCTCCCATTATCTTGGCTCGGTGCTCGACCGACTCGCGTATTATTATTTACTTGAGCAGAGGTGTGCATACGGGGACGCCGATATATCGAGGCCTGTCGTCTCGTCTGTAAGCGAAACCGATTATCTGCGTCGTGTTTTAGGTCGATTGTTAACCGCGGAATACGAGCGGCGAACGAGTCGCGCGCACAAACGACCACGTACTTATCGCGCGATATTAGGAAGTTCTGTTACGATATGTCGTAAATATTCCGCCACGAGAGAGATTCGCTAAACAATTGATAGTTGTCATAATATACATAACTTTTTTCGAAGCTTGTGCATTGTGTCGTTTGCTATATGCGCGAATCGACATTATCCGGAACGATACTGTGATACGCCTATTAAAAATACGTAAACTCTCGAAACAACTCGCGTCTTTCGCGACTCTTTCCTTTTCCAATGTCGTTAAATTTAAGCTGTTAACATTGCTATTTTGCGACGGGTGTCAAGGTATTGTCTACTAATAAAAACGTATGTGAAGGTTTTCATAATTTTTTCCGTTTGTCGACTCTACATTATTTTGATTAATTTGAACGCGAACATTATTGCGACAATATTCTATTGATTCTTCATATTTTTTATGTTTTCACGAACCTGCGAAAAACATTGAAATGATAGTGTAATTTGCCTTAATCTTTTCTTATTTAATTTTACATCGACTTAAATCTGTTTATTTGATTTTATTTCGTTAAATACGGCAAGACATTTTATTCATTGTTAATCACACTTTTATCATTCTGTAATTACATATCGAATCGTCTGATGGAAAGCGTTAATACAAAGATTCAAAAATTCATTGTTTATTACATTATTATGTATGTATATATACCTCTCATTATTATTTAATTATATCGTCGGTCAATCTTAATTATCCAAAGTTAAATGTAACGAACGAATTTTCACATTTCCCACCATTCCTCGCCTCATTAAATCGACCAAAGTAGCACACCGGCGATCACGAGGTGGATCTATGCGAATCGCGCGGATCGAAAGTGAGATCGAGATCGTGCTCGTTGCGCGTATCGGTCCGCCGATTCTCGCGTGCGTCGCGTGCATATGTGTACGCGTGTGCGTTTCCTCCGCTTAAGGAGATAGTGCCAAGTAGATACGCGGTCCAGCCGCGCGAGACTACCTTCTTCTTCGTCCCTCAGTCGATGTTTCGGAGTTTGCGAGCCGCGGTTACTATACCGCAGTTACACACGTACTCACACACATACATGTAGTCACTGACACAAGCGCGCACATGCAGAACTGCATACGTGCAGGCGCGCGCTTCGCGCACGAACAAGCGAACGAGCGAGCGAGCTCGTTTGCCACGCTAGCCCTGGCCTAGATAGACCGATGCGAGTCGGGTTTGCATCGTTGCATCGCCTTAAGCCCGTCTCACGCACTTGATCTATCGTTGTCTACCTTCGTTATTCCCCGTTCCCCTCACCCTATATTTCCGCACGTACCCGGTTATTGATCGGTGCGCTGGAGCGTGAAAATCTGGCAGAATTAATTTTCCAACTTCAATGAAATCTTAAGCCGAATGTGCCCAATTTATTTAATTACGACTCTATTCGTGAGTGACGAATGAATAGGGGTAGATCTCCGCCAGATCAATGATGACTGCTTTATATCATTGGATTACGAGCGAAGAAACTTGTCCTTTACAATATTTCTTATGACGTTTCGCTCAGCGACGTATATTTTGCGCTACAGCAGTACATGTTTAGGGCAACTGCATTTCCCTTAAGGGAAGGCTCTTATTCCTTACTTTGGTAATGTCAGCAAATCGGATTTGCATCCTATCACCGTTTTCAACTCACGCACCGACCTATCATCGAGCCATCATCTTGCTCTTACGATTCGAGAACACACGAAGATGATCGCCCATGATTGATATTTACAGCAAAAGGTGCAATTCGAAATGCTCGACCGGCGAGCCTCGAAATGTATAGAAGATGCAATAAAGGGCGGAAACCCTGACCAAGAATGAGCGACAGAGGCATTTCAGTTTAGGAGGGAACACAGCTTATAATTTTGCTTGGATCGCATCGTTTCTTTTTAGCTCCCTTCTTCCGATAAGACGGATCCCTCTTCTTTCGCGATTCGCAGCGTCTGTTTTTATCGCATGACGAAATCCACGAAAAATAAACGTTCCACTGAAGCGACTTCGTGTCAGCGACAAGCGAGTTAGATAAAAGTAATCTTACAAATACAAGTTTCTTAATAAATTTGAAAGCAATTTCCGAAACCTTAGAAAACGTACCTATCGTTACGCTTGACAATTCGCATAAAACGTCTTTCTAATTAAACCACAGATTACATTTTGTCGAAAAATAGTTTCACTTACGATTAACCGGAAAGAGGATTTTATTACTACTTATATTTCGAAATCGCGTTGGCAAATTAATTTTAATATCAAATCGTAATTATATACATCTTAATTTAGAACGTCTATATAATCTCGTGTTTCTCCTCCCTTATTTGTAACATTATTATAAATATGCATGTGATTAATTCCTTTGTTGCATATCTCAGATTGCACTTTCACTTATCTGACGGAATCATCTGAGATTCAGAATATAACATATAAGTGTACTCTTGCTGCGGTGTGAGCGATCATTCTTGAAGTAATAAAACGCAGCATACCTCTCACCCCCTCTCTTCCGTGAACTTTTTAAGAATGTCGGATGTGTAGAAAATGAACCTGAAGGATGAGTACAGTTTTACACCAACGGGCACAAACGATTGCATTTACGATCCTAGAGTACAGCAAATTTCTGGCACGCACGCTAACTTCCTTCCCTAAGGCATACCGTTGGATATAGCAACGTATCCGTCAACGTATGTCGAACAAATAAGAAGACGGATAGGCCGAGATGGAGCGATACACGCTTCAGGTGCGTTAACGTTGTAACCCCGATTCCCCGGCGGTTAACAACGTGACGTTACGCCATTTTACCGCAGAATCGCCACGGGTCCATTTTCGCATCCGTACATTTTTTATCGTTACGCGTCGCATGAGGATTGCAGCCGAAAGTGCAGTGGCCGAATTTATGATGTTGCGTCGCGTATGCATCGCCGATGCTATGTAACATTTATCTGCGGGCGGACGTTGGACGGATTTCGACGTTATTTTAAACTGCGAGCGCGAATTGGGTCGCACGGCGCGGTCATCGAATCGTAATCGCCATTTTCCTTGCAATATCCCGCATATTTTATGAAGTAATCGCGATTTGCCTGCAGTTTATGCAGCTTCGAGATAGACCGCGTATCGCGTCTCGATAAAAAGAACACGCAGACACCACGCGACTATTGCCATTCCACGGGTGCCTCGAGGATTTAATTAATGCAATTTATTATTAAATTACCGTGACACGTTTCTCCTAATTATTCCAATAATGGCAAATCGATTGTGTGAGCAAAAAATATTTCCGATTTATAGCCGTTCTAAAAATACACGTATTTTTCATTTTTACAAGAAACTCTTATGGAAGTGTGCTGAAAACGTACAGCGACATGCTTTTTTATAAAAGGATATCGATGTATCGACATCGGAAATATTCGGTCGAATAATTCCTCTACAACTGCTTGAAAACTACATAAAACCCTATTTTTCATTCTATATTTTTATAAGATTTAATTGCTGCTCTTCATTAATGTATAATAACGCTCCTTTTATAACAAAGTATAAAGATAAAAAAGATTCAATTATACGAAATCCGATAATTCCTAATTAACCGTAAAAGATTACATAATATGTAATTACATTTCGACGATATAACTCTTTGCACAATTCCGCATTTAACTATTTACAAATCGTGGCCGAACGGTCTCGAAGCAAGTGGAAGCTTCGAACGCGCCGGATTCGGCTGCACAGTTTTGACGGTTTCGCGCCAACCGTTCTCGCGCGTCACGAGAGCGCAACCACGAGAACGGTGCATCGACGGCGATGCGTCGCCGGCGCATGCGCTGCTCGGCCGATGCACGTGGTAAATGCAAGTATGTCAAGGCGCGACCTGAATTTTCCTACTCTCGGTGCCCTCTCCCCCCGCGGCATTCCCCACGCCTCCTCCTCTTCCCATTGCATCGCGCTTACTCGATGCAGCTACTTCCCTTCCATCCCCGCGCGACTCCGCATCCCTCCCCCTACCCATCGACTGCGTGCGTGTATCGACGTGCGTGTACATCTACCTGCGCCCTCGAGAACAGCACGCGCACACGCATGTACACGTGCGCGCGCGCGTGTGTGTGACACGTTCTCTCTGGGAACGTAAAAATAGCGAGAGCTCGTATCGAAAGCGATTCCTTATTATACTCGTCAAGACCCCTTCCGCCGAGTGGATTTTTCTCCATCGCTTTTATCGCGCACGGAAAAGGGAAACGCGCGTCCCATCGATCGGTCTCGATCGATCGGCGCGTGGAAGACGCGACGAAATTGTGAAAGCCGTTCTCTTCGAAACGGAAGAAATGTCACACTTGTCTTTTTTCCTGACATCGGGTAAAGCCCGCGTCATTTCGCTTTTCACACACGTTCTTATTGTCGTTTTAACGATTCCGAAGGAAATAAAGAATCGACCGAGAACCAATTCTATCCTGTCATTTCCATTATCGAAATAATCCACGGCAACACTTTGAGATCGTTACACTGTCGATATGAATTAAATTGTGAATCTCGATATTTATTGATATATCGATATACATTTACGGATCCGCAATATCAAATAAATTCGAAAATGTTACGAGATTTATATTATAGGTACATCAAGATTATATTTATATTCGGGACGATTTCTGTTCCTGAGAAAGACATTAGAAAATTGCATCTTATCGTCGTGCGTATCACATAGATTCCCTTGTAACGAGTAAAATTTATCTTAGGCGCGTGATAATGTTAAGGAGGTCGCGCGAAAAAGGCTAGAGATAGATATCTACACGATACGCGGATATAAAGTCAAGATTACGTCATTCTTCTGTATATTATTTTTACATACTTCCTGATTGTCCGTAATACCTCGGGCAACGTATTTAAAACGCACGACGTCACTCCGTTCTCCTTGATTGATGCACCCTGAGGCGGCTGCTCCTATGCTTACGCGTGTGTATGCGGGTGCATACGTGAATGACTTCGGACGTGTGTGTGTGCACATGGCTATGCGTTTCGTGTAGGTGGCCCTTATGTATGTACAAGTGTTCTTCTACGTGTGTGTACTTGTTTTGCGGCTGACGCCTTTACGAGCGCGGTTGATGCTTTTACGACCGTACCATCGCGGTGCAACGTACGATTAGGAGTTAATTGAACGCCTCGCGTGATTCTGCCTTTCCCCCCATTTCCCCAAGCCGTTTGCTCTCCCCCCTCGCCCGACCATGTCGGATTTCGACAAAGTTGGAAGAAAGCGAGAAACGCATCATATGCGGGAGATAAGACATTATCATTCCAAACGTCTCGGTGTATCGACACGCTCGCGCATAAATCGTCCAGGCGCGAATGTTACGTGAACATTTGCGTGGAAATGCGTAAATATCGCGCGCAATCGTCGAAATGTGGGCGCAAATTGCCGCGAGATCGAGTTCGAGACGGAGTTCAGTGCCGCCGTATAAATGTAATAAAACGAAATTTAACAGAACGAAAATTAAATGTAACAGAACGAACGCTCGAAATTTGTCGGTCTTTTTTCTTATCCTCGCCACTTTGTACACTTTAATTGCGATCCGTACGAAGCACCGCAGTTGTATATTTCTATTATATAATATCAAAAATGAATAAGTCAATTGCATCACTTATATTTATAAAATAATAAGTGAAAAGTACAAGGAGATAAAATGAGAGAAAGCCCTTTCAATTTGAAATTATACCGTGCGGGGTAACTGTATCGTGCCGAAAGCATTAATCGATACCCACTTAAACTATACAAAATATTAAATAATACAAATTCCTCTATAAGGATATTGTTGAATTTATGATTGTTAACTTACCAGTCGCACGAACAATCGCGCGTTGTTGTGGTCACGTAATGAATACGCGTGACCAATAAATTATGCCACTATTATGCGACAACTCGCACTGGCACGTGCAGAATTAAGGATATTCAAAACGAATTAATGAAATAAATGATAAATGCTGTTTACCGTGTCTCACTGTTCTCAGTTCTACTATGTTCCTTCTATAGCAAAAAATTTGACGAGAATTATAACATTTTTCCTCAAACAAATTTAAAAATAAATCTTCAAGCTTGACTCTGATATTTTCTCTGATATTTTCTAACTAAAGAAACAATATCTAGATGACAAAAAAAGCAACAACTCGTACAATGGATATTAATCAATATTTTACTTTAAAATCTCTAATGTTGTAAAAATATAATAATAATATAAATATATTGTAATAATAATTTAATGTTACAAAAATATATTAATAAGCTAATAAATAAATGTATAATAAATTTATTTTTAATAATTGATATTTATCCATTGCTCATTGTACTAAGCATTTATATTAAAATTTAATACAAGAATATATTGTATGAAAGTAGGTGCTAACCTACTGTCTTCAAACATCTATTATTGTAGTTTCATCGATCTTTTGAATTGTTCATTTTATTTCCAGCCTACCAATGAGCAGCCGTTCATGAAAATAAAACTAGGAATGGAATTTCTCCGACTTCTGTTGAGGGTGACCTCTGAGGTCACCCCCAACCCAGTATCGAATGATGAAATCCTTCGAATTTCGGTCGGTACAGAAAGGGTGCGTGCGCGCGACATTTTTTCCCCCATTAGGCGTGGTTAAATTCGACAGGTAAGAGAAGCTTTCGCCCCAGGGTATATTGTCGGAGATCGAAGGTGTATCGATTTAGAACCGTGTAGGTGGGCGCTGACCTATCCCTACCCCTTATCTTCGTCCCCGGAACGTCCTTTCAGGCGTGTCCTACCCCAACCCAGACATCCGTTTCGCTAACAAACAACCTCCTCCCCTCCGACACGGAGCGACACGAGTAGATCCTGCGAGGATCTTTTTCTCTCTCCCTTTCTATCTTTCTTTTCTCGTTTTCCCTCCTCCTCTCCTCGCCCAAGACTTCTTGAAGTGTATCCTTTTGCCAGGGCAGCACGCGAACCCTCGTCAAGAGCGGTGTCCTATCGAGGCCAATCCCGCAAAAAATAGGATTCAGAGCCGACACGTCGTCTTCTTTGCCTTCCTCTGCCCGCTCTTCCTACCGCTACCTCCTTGCTCACTCTTGTCCCTAAAACTTCAAGGCATGGAAGAAGACGAAGTATGGAAAAGACACGATCCTACAAGAATCCAACTCGACACCTGCTAAGAGAAGTCCTTGCACGTTCCTCATGTCCTTCTATCTTCATCACTACTACCACTCCCGATGGAATGATAGCGAAAAGGGTTCACAAGAAAGAACCACATATTTTTTTCATAAACATCAGTATCTATATCTTACCTTAATTATACCTTAATTATATCGTATTTACATCTTTCCCAAAATATTGTATAAATATTTTGATATTAATATATTAGTATTATATATGATTTATTATTAATGATTTATCATTAATATTATCATATAATATTAATAATAAAAATTTTATAATTTTATTGGCAATTTCATTAACTATAGAGTGCTAAACATCTTACTTTGGATAATTTAATAATCTTTTAATAGCATGTTTCGTCCTATACACACTTATGCTTATTACTTAATGTGTTAGAAAAATTGATGATGAATATAATTTTAAACATTATAATTAAATTTTTTAGATTCGTTTATTAGTTTGGAAAATGTAACAATTTCGTTTATCGCTATTTTCAAAAACTAAAATTCTCAAATAAAAACTTATTTAAATTTTTTAATAGATAAATATATATATTTTTCGTAAAACATATTTATCTATTAAAAACCGTTACTTCAGAGTTTAAAAGAAAAATTCTTGATTGAAATTATTCCGCAATGCGATAAATTAATTCTTTTCTAACAGTTTTCTCTCTCGAACAAAAGAACGAATCTGTTCCAAGAATCCGAGATTTATTTTCATTAAGTCGAAATGTGTCTCACACGACGAAGAGCACCTCGACTGTCGAGCATTCGAAGAACATTTTATCGATCGTTTCGGGAAATTTTCCTACAACGATTCGTCGGAGATACTGTTACACACCACGGATTAATTAATGAATTAAGCGCGGCAAAAAGCGTGATCTTCCGAAAAAAGCATTTCGCGAGAATCAATTTCTTCAAGGTTGACGATAACAATAGAACAAATATGACGTCGCAATAATTTCCAATAATAAAATCAACAGTCAATTTTTTAAGAATCTTACTTCTATGATCATTAATTTAACACATCTGCTTTCACAAAAAACAATATAAAAAAAATAGTGCTTACTATTTATTAACTTTCCGATCGTATTTTATACAATTACACAGTATTGATTATCTTAAAGTTGAGCTAGGGTGAGCAACAAAGTGAGAGATCTACGATGAGATCCTAAACTCACGCTCTTTTTGCCGGAGCAAAGGTCCACCTCGATGAAGAGCCCGTCATTATAACACTGCCTTAGAGTTTTCCGAGATTTTTCTAGCATCGGTGAACCCTCCCGATGCGCGAGGGCCGTGTTCGGCTAATTGGCACGGAGCTCTGACGCAATTCCATGGAAGAGGGGCCGAGGACGGGCGCGTAGGGGCGGATTGTCGAGGGTCAGGGTCCCGGCCCCGCGCCCTCTCTCGCTCTCTTGCCGTGCGGGAACCGGACGGAGCTCCTTTTCTCTCCATCTCTCTCTCTCTCTCTTTTTCTCTTTCCCGTACTTGTTCATTCTCTTCCATTTTCTCTTTCTTTCTCCTTCGTCGCCGTTTAGCGCACATATATCCTCATGGCAGAACGCTCCTACCTACATGCCTACATTGAAAGCTTCACAAGCGAGCGCTGTGTAATTTCATCGGAGGATTCATGAAGATCCGGATCGACGCCTATCCCGAGTTATCCTTCTGTTGAGTGTACGCAGTCGAGCAACACTTTACGGAACAACAAGATCGCCGGCGCGCGATCAGTTACTCATCACACCTCTGTCACACATAGAATGTGTAAATCTCCTTACATTTCACCAACTTTTTTTGTTAACCGCATATAAGTAAAATTGTAAATCCCGCTATATATTCTCGAATTATCTTGAAATGTAAAATAATCAGTTACATATTTTGAGTGATTTTGAAAAAAATCACTATTCAAAATAAATTTCGTCATGATATATTTTCATGTAAATAACAAAAATACGAAAACAGAATGATATAAATATTCCACTGTTAAAATATAGCACAACGCGTTACACTCGTAGCCTCAATACACGACCAGCCTTTATCTGACACTATCCTCTTGCATTTTTTTTTCCAAGTTATTTGGACCGCGCTTTTTAATCGTTCTACCAACTCTGCGTGCGCGTCCATCTCTTTCCTCATACTTTCTGTGAGCGATAATGTGGCACCTATCTGTAGGTCGAAGGTCAGTCCTCTGCGCGATGCACTTTATGTATTCGCGGAGATATGGACGAGACGATCCCGACAACGGAGAGCGGCCTGACGACCAAAATTGATGCTAAGTGAACGTACGTTTTTCTCGAAACGATGGAAAAACAGGGAATGACTTTCGGTAAAGCGGAAAAGTTTACTTATATTCCGGAATCGTCGTTGTTGTCGTTGCGCGAAACGTCGTGGACGTGGCGAAAAATGAAAATAAATCTCCGTGATAACGGGCGATAAAGCCCATCATCTCGAAGCTGATAACGAGCGCAAACAGGAAGTACGACAGAATAAGAATCTTCCGAAAAACAAGTACCCGCCCCGGAGTTTATCTGTATTACTGCAATGATGTCGCAATTTAGGTCTCGATATAGTGTCAAAAACGTACAGAGAGGAAAAAATTATTTTTCGAACGGATCAAAGTAAATATTTTCTTATTATATTTATATATTTGTCGACGAATTCTAGTGACACTGTAACTTTATTGAATCGATATTTGTATCAATATTTATATTTTCAGATATTTTATCAAATTTGCGAGATTTCTTTTTCTCAATTAAACCACCGGTTTCATAGTGTTGGGAGAGCGCGTTCGATTTCTGATTTATTATTTAAATTTTTATATGTCTGAAGACATATATAGGTGGAAATTAACATGACTAACATGAAAAATTTAAAGATAAAAATATTTAAAGAGCAAATATTTAAAATTTTTTTTGCATCGGTCGATTTGGCTTGTAATTGCGCAATAATTATAACAACATCCTTAATATAAAGTGATAAATGCAAATAATAAATGTAAGCGCACAATATTTATTTGGAAAATTGTACGTATCGAACGTATTTCTTATTTTACCCTGAGAATTTAAGATATGCTTACCGGGTGTGACATCAGACTTTGATCACGTCGCAATTACGCACGGTATCGCAGCTTTTTATCGATAACTCGGCGTGCAAGTGCGCCAGTGCGTTCGTCGCTAATAAAACGTTTTCACCGCAGACACAAGCCCATTTCACTCGCAAACGAATAAGCGGAACGAGAAAAGTATATCGTAAGAGAGTCATCGGCGTTCGTTTCTTAATCGACACGATTTCATTTATGAATATTCAAATAATCGAGAGTAAATTGTAAATCTTTCTGAATCTCGCAATTAAGCGCGAAGAAATACTTTAGACGTAAGCCTTCTAATCAACTCACACACAATACCAATTTATCTTCTACAGGTCATTACAAAATATCAACCATGGTTGAAAAGAATCGTATTCTTTATTGTATAAGATCCGATTTTCAAGATATTAAATTTTCTTTTATTCCATTATTCTTTTATTCATTATCTCTTATTTCTCTGAAAAGTTATTGAACATACTGCAATATTATTCGATTCATAGTTAAAACTTCGTAATATAACGTAACGGAGATTTCTATTTCAATAATAGATGTGTGAACTATTATATTATAATATATTATTTATTATATAAAATACAGTCCATCTATTTTTTTTATGGTGATGCTAAGATGAGATCATTACTTTTTCCGTGAAACGGAACAATTGCGAAAATCGAGTTTGTCGAACCTGAGCCGATATCGGCCACCTAGAGAATACACAATGTGTCTTTATACCGCCAGATATGAGACGGCGATAAGCTGCTCGCGAGTTTACGACAATCGCACGTGCATCGATGCATATGCATACCAGCGCCCGTGCCGTAAACGCGACGTGAAGAATCTGCGGAAGTTGCCAACAAAAACGCAACGTCCTGTTGCCCCCGCCCTCCTCCCCAAATACATAATCACTTGCTTAAAATAATTTTTTCAACTGCTACATTTGTGTCCGATTCTAAACAGAACAATAATTGAAGACATCAGTTAAATGACGGAAAATACAATGGAAAATACATAAAAAAAATTTTTTCATGAATTATTTCTTTACTTAGATCATGATAATTAATAAGAAAAAAAGAGAAACATATTTAATTTGTAATTAAAATTAAATAAATTAAAATATTATTTAAATTATATTATTTATTTAGAGATTTCTATAAATTATTTTAAATGAATATTATGTAAATGCAAAAAACAGCAAGTAATAAATCGTTATCTTCCGAAAACCAAGGAATATTTAAAAAATTCAATTAAAAGTATAGAAAAGTAATAAATGTAAAAATGTGTCTTATAAATTACAAGAAATATATATCCTAATTTTTAAATTGTTACATTATATAAATTTAATTGGTAACGTTATATAAAGAAATAAAATGCGTTAATTTTGCCAACATATGTTTCAAATACTTTTCAAATAACAAATATTGAAAAAATAAACGTACATAACCCATATTACATGCTGAAGATAAAATATTATTATATGGTGTGTGTCGTCTTTTTTTATCAAATTCTGTGTTGAATAAAGTTAGACGCTCAAAGTTTTTTAAAAAGAGGAGGTAATTTTGTGTTTCGATTTCTGAAACTTTGTTTTTACTTTTATTTGAGAAATATGACATGAATCTTTTGCATCAACTGAAATTTCTTTCTATTCATATTCTATAAGATACAATTATGCAGCTTTGCAAACACTACAAAATATTTCATAATCGGATTGCTGTGATTCAGGAAGATGCTGCATTTGAAGAGTACTATGATGATCGAATGCTTTCCTGAATCATTTCTAGAAAGTTCATACTTAGCTACGATGGAAAGTCGACAAAAAATGTAGAACAACGCCGGTGTGAAAGTCGATCTCCGTTGCTCGCATTAGATGTATTTTGGTGAACGACAGAAAAAGTGCATAAATCGAAGCTGGTGATAATACCAATACCGATAGCTTAAGATATTTGTTTTAATATGTTTATCATTCTTGTTTGAAGCATCTACTATACCTATAATAAATCTTTCATTTCTTTAACACTAGAGTATTATTTAAAATTGGATTCTTGAGAGTTACGCAGAGCGACGCTTCTTGATCAAATTTTCATCGAAAAAAATTGTGTTCGCAATTTTTCGAGGAATATACGCGTGATTTCTGATACACCCACGTTTTTCACGAACATGACTGAGGACCGTTCATTTACGCACGAATTGCACGGCAAACGAGGAGGACCTTTGCCAACCAAAGGACGCGGCCCTGAAATTTAGGGGTTGTTTCCAGGCGGTTTGCGAACCGCCTGGCGTTTCCATCGGTCGGAGGGGGTTGATTAGTCGGAGGGTAGTATGGTATATGGCAGACAGGGCGTGGTCGTCCTTGAACCTACCTATAGAACTACGGAATGACCCTCTGCCTCCCTCTCTTTCTTTCTCTCTCTTTTTCGCGCTCTCCTCTTCCCTGTTCATCCCTTCGACCTTCTAGATCCGGCGATCTTTTTCTCCCTCACTCTTCTCATCACTCGCGCACTCTCACTTCCTCTCACTTACCTCCGTTCTATCTACTTCCCACCCTTCGTTTTTTGCTTTGCGCACAGGCCACGAAACGAACGATTACCTCGTGATGTCCTTTTGATAAGCTTATTGAGATAGCCGCGCATTCGGCGAGCTATTTGCATGAATTATTTTTCATTGCCCTCAACGAGTTTCCAAGAGTGAATAAGCGAATAATATAGAAATCAGCATTTGACATTTTTTCAAGTAAATGATTACAATTGCACAAGACTAAGTGAATACAGACAAATTCGTAATTTGTATGACAATAAACACGTTCCAATTTTTCACTAACTTTTTAGTAAAAACCTGCAAACTGAGCAAAGCTAATGCAAAGACAAATCTAAAATCGAATTTAAATTGAAGTTTACAAATTACAGAGTTTCCATGATGCGCGTTTGAAACCCGGACCCTTCGTGCATCGGTAGAGATACATACTACAGAAACTTGACAAAGCGAGACACTGTCGTTTCGACCCTTCCACAGGCAATTTTAATTTTTCACTCAGCAATTATTCGCGTCGTTTTCGTGCAGCAAGGACTCCGTAAAGTGTTGGTATAATTTCGTGCAGTAATAACTAAAGTAGAAATTATTTGTCACGTATGTGTTCATATAACACATTCTATATCTATTAGATTATTCTATCATACGATTTGATAATCATAATATATATTATACACAATTTATTTGAAAAACTGAGAAATAAAATAATGCATCTCTGAGTATGCAAAAGTATTATCAGGGAATTTTAAGCTTTTTTAAATATTATTGTAACAACAGCAGACGCATGGAGTTTAGCTTTTAATTCTAGCTTTTAATTAGGCTTATCACAATTGTATCACGAGACATTTACGTCATTATCTTTCTCGAGCATTTAAGCGACAACAAATGTATTTCACCCCTGCTAGTGTCTCCCTCTTATTTCCTCATCACTGTTGCCGTCCTAGACTGTTAAGGTAGGTTAGGCAGGGTGTCTTCCACGATGTTGCTTTGTCATAGCCGGGACGGCTCCAATTTAATAGGACACCGACAATTATTCAAACTTTACACGAACGTCGACGCTAATCGATACTTTCCAGCCATATACATTTTACATACGAAGCATAGGTAATGATAATCGAAAAAACTCTCGAAGCCAAGAGAACCAAAATAAATACTTAATATATACCTAGCATTAAAGTGCAATAGTCCAAAATCGATTGCGAAAAAAACGAAAAATTTATATTCAGCGTTGCATGTCTCGAGTAGGTATCTAACAAATATTGATGTCTAACAACGTTAACAAAAAAAAGAGTGCCTGAATGTTGATACTATTGTTATATCAATACACTAATAATGCCTTAATACTATTAATGTATCGCAAATTATCAATGCTTTAATATCATTAATGCATCGTAAATTGACGTTAGCGCAAGGATTCAAGTATTTCATTACCGCAACGTATTTATCGAACAATCAGATTTCTCGCACTTCAGCGACTAGCTTCGGCTTTGAATTTTACATGAAGTTACATCCGTTCAGCCGAACACCGCTTGATTTATCGCAAGCCGACACTCTCAGTTAGACGAGTCGCGTCCAATTAATTGAGCGATCGATCGAGCGAATATACACGCGTGGCAAGAGGGAAAACAGAGAATCGTAGAAAATATTTTCTACATCGTGCTTATATCGCTCTGTAATTAATTGCAGGAAAACAATATTCTATAAGTTTAAAATATTAGAATTTCTAGAATTACTTTGAAAAAAAAACTGTATGTTTTATTGTTTTAAATATAGCAAATATTTATAAGCACAAAGCGAAAAGCAAATACACATCTGACTCACTATAAATGAACAATATGATGATAAGAATCGTGATGTATACGAGTATAAAAAGTTTTCGTCAAAATAATAATTGATACAAAATAAATAGTTTCAGCGCTGGCAAATTAAAACAACGATACGAAATGTTGCATTAATCAATTATTAATGTGTTTATTAAACTGCCTCAATATTATAAAAATTAAATGAATTACATTTATATTTCGGATTGCGTAATATCATAGCATTAATTCAGTCTGACTCTTATGACAAAAAGATATTTCTTTTTAATAATTCTTCGAATGATATTGCTTCACTAAAATATGTATTTATATTGGTTCACTAAAGCGTAAGTCTAACATATTTTTCTCGTTTATTTTTCGTTTGTCATTCGTTCAACCATCATCCTCTGCATTTTTTGTTTTTTTTTTGTTAGAAATATATATTTAGTTATAACTAGTCAACTGAACTCGATTGCATCAGACAAGTTTACCTTTATCGCTTTGCAAAAAAAAACTGCCAATAGGAAATGTATACAATAATATTGATTGGAGAAATACGTATTTTCGATATTGTTGACATAGTATATTGTATCAATGATATCAATAGTATACGAGCTACTCTTTTTAGGGAGGCAACAAGTGAGAGAAAAGCAGTCAAATACGAGTAACAAGATTACAAGTAAAGATGTGTAAAATACGACGGCTACGCCAATGATTCGCGTATCAAGACAGTCCACGGAATTCGCCAGGAATTTTCGCGAGATGGGGAGATGGTAGAACAGGAGCCTTCGTAGTCATGGCGACTCGGCAGTTGCCCGGCTGCTTCACTTGATCGATACGGTCAAGGTCATCTACGAAACCACAAAGCGGTCGTTCTGCCGGCGGACACACCCCCGCAGACGGTAGCTCTTCGTCGATCCTCGTTTACGCGATTAGACATAATCGGGGTGAAATAAGAGCTAGAGCTCTTCTCAGATTTTTTTTCACAAAAAGAAGTCACTATAACGCCGCAAACATGAAAAAAGGATTCGAATAATTTTCTATGAAGTAAACTCGTTAACCCAACTTTTAAAAAAGTAACTTTATTATTCTTTTATATATATATAAAGTAAATTAATTGTTTATTTTAAACTCGTGATTTTTGTTCAAAAAGTTAGTGTTTTATTAAGATGCTCTTGGCATTAATAAAGCAGGAATTTAAGATATTGTCAAGTTTGACGAAATACACAGAAAAGAAAATTCGAGAAAAGATCACATTTTGGTGACATTAACTTATTTTATCCTTCGAAATTCTCGTAGTAATGATAATTTTATCGAATAACATTTTTCGCTCATTAAAAAAAATTAATTTCAGGTTTTTCATGGTTAACTAGTTAACTGGAGATTAATCGATTCTCTGTGTTTCTTCTAATAACAGAAAAATATATGGAATAATAACTTCTGGTTAACCATTGACTACAGGATGAAAAAACCGGACCTCGGAATCACAAGATACGACTAAATAAATGCCTCAATCTAAAAAAATCTGAAGAAAATAATAGATACACTTTTGTAACAATATTTTTGTAACAATATTTCCGTCCAAATATCATATCACAGATTACTAAAAGTGTCGCGCGCAACTCTAGCGAATTAACATTGATATGAGACGCCGAAGATTTTTACAAACATCACAATATCATCACAGCGAAATATTCTTTTAGTTTTCAAAATTGTCATAGGAAAAGTTATTCTTTACCTCATGATACTATTGATATCAGGCTAAGCTTTTTTAAAAGCTTCAATAAAAATTTCGATATGTTTTCCATGTACACATCCATCCCACTTGCCGATTGTGATGTCACTTCTTGTCGTCTATCACGACATAATGCGCAGAAATCGAACGGCATATTTACGATTCGCTCACGTCCAGCATGAGAGTATAGACGTCACTTTCGCGTCGCCATCGATATTAGCCCATCTTCAACGATGCGATGACGTAAATGAAGTGTGAGCGAGTATGTCAAGTATGCGGAGCCGGTAGCAGAGGATAACGTTGTCGTTATCGTCAATTTGCCGCAAAAATCCGTCGTCGATTCGTCTCTCGTGTTCTTCGCATAAATTCCGACCGATGTATTGGTCATTGCGTCAAACCCGAGCGACACGAGCGAAACGCGACTTACCAATTACATCACGTGAAGAGCTCGCGTATCAGACGAGGAAACGAGTGGCATAGCGAGTGATTATAGATACTTATGAGATGTTTTGTCTACTGTAATTTTGAATTTTTTACGTCAACAACTATATCTCGCTGACAGCGAGATCGAGATATCCCGATTGCCTCATTAGTCAGTGAATTGTCTTGGAGACGTTGGGAAATTTTGATCGATTATGTTCGATAACGAGAATGACAAATGACCTAATATTTTGCTTAGTGTCATTTTTTGCTAAAATCGCGATTATTTTTGTTATAAAAATTTTGTCTGATTTTTAATCTCATGTTCATAAAAAATCATTTCGATAAGCAAAAAATATATATAATTATTATCTCGCATGATAAACATAAAAATGAATTCTATAAACAATAGTCTAAAAAAATTAGAAAGAAGTAAAAATAATAATGATCAAAATTAACAATCGCAAAGAAAAACTACAAGCAAAAATATTTAATTATGAAAAAGTAAATTATTTTACAAATAATATATAATAAAGAATATATAAAGAATGCAGAATATACTGATGATTAATCCATAAAAAAATAATTATAGCATATGTGTGTGACGCATAAAGAATTCAAAGAGAATTTAAAGAGAGTAGTAGGAAAATAGATGCAATATTTAAATATATATAATACACACACAAGAGTTGTTAAATAATTAGAAATAATTTAAAATCAATTTGTAGAACAATTAAATTCAGCAATAACGATTAAACTCTGAAATGTTTCAATGAAATCCACAACAATACCCTAAACAAAATATCGTTCTCCAATAAGGAATTAAGCTAGAAAAAAAAGGAATCGTAAATTCACGTACGCAAATTCATTACAAGAATTAAGGACCTCGTGACGCGTGGCACACGCAAGCCGACAATGCGACCTTCATATAATATTCTTTCCTCTGACCTTTGACCCCGCCAGCCATGGGGGTGAAAACTTAAAGGCGCGTCTCGTGCGTCTCTCTCGTCTCCCGCCGCGGCAGTCAGACGCCGACGATTCCGTATCGTTCTGATAATCGTTCGACGGCCCTCGAGAGGCGACGAGACGGTGTCGCGAGGGTGGAGGCCGCGGCCATGACCTTGGCGCGGGTTGGCGGGGTGACGGCTTATCGAGCGAGGACTTTCACTGTTTCCCACCCCCACATTCCCTGTTCTCCCTTTCGCCTTCGGGCGCCGCCACTATCACCGTCACCGCCGCCACCCCCGCAGTCCCGTCGCACTCCAACTTTCTCTCCGACGCGAGTC
This sequence comes from Crematogaster levior, assembly GCA_901521435.1. NCBI lineage: Eukaryota > Metazoa > Arthropoda > Insecta > Hymenoptera > Formicidae > Crematogaster > Crematogaster levior. The sequence continues at coordinate 89,988 of CABEGB010001169.1, read as the reverse complement.
ATACGTGTTGAACTCCTCCTATTCTATCCCTTCTCGGCACCCTGCTTCTGGTCGACTATCTGAAGGTGAGTCGTCTAGACTTGCGATCATTTCCTTTACTACCATCGACAACGATGGCTCCAAAAGAGAAAGAAAGTGAGCGAGAGAGAGAGAGAGAGAGAGAGAGAGAGAGAGAGAGGATATGGATTTAAATCCTCTTGGTCATTGTTCTGGCATAGATGAGGCATTTCTTCACAATACCGTTACTTCCTTATCTTCCTCAATCTTAAGATTACACACAATTGCAAAGATAAAATGTAACAAATGGATAAATTTTTTAAAAACTATTTATGAAAAAAATCAAAATTAAAACAAAAAATAATAAAGTATCACGTAGAACAATATATTAAGCTAAGTTTTTCCTTCTATTTAATCTTTCTCTCTCCATTTAAACAAAAAAATCAGAAATTTCAATACATGTGTGATCCTCCGGTTAAAGATATAAAATTAAAAAACGTTTATAATATAGGCAAAATATTTAAATAGATTTATATAATTTATATAATTTCATTATATGGTATATAATTATAAATTAAATACTCAAGTCTTTCTTTAATATCAAATGACATAGCGAAGGATAGTAAATGAAGGCAAAAGCGAAGTGAATTTTCTAAAAGCGGTTTTCCCCCGACCCATTTTTTAAAGTACCTCTTAGAGCTGCGAAAGTCGCACAAAACTTTACGTTTTCGCAACAACATAATAATAAACGTATCAATTATTCAAAACAGAGTAGATGCGGAACGAACTGCGGGACTTCGTGCCAACCTCAAACGGAAGTGCTTGTCGAGTAGGGAAGTCTACCCTCCTCCGTAAAAGAGATGGTACCGTTTCATGTCAGACAACGTTGCGTATAATTTTTTCGATTAATACGTAAAGCGTCTCGCAGGATGTGTGCGGATCCGCGTTTGTGTGTTATTTCCCCGATAAAACTCTTTCCCTCATTTTACGATAATGGGGGGGATCGGGGCGAGAGGAACTCAAGAGTCTAGACTTCCCCTTCTCGCGCTCCCCAACACTCCCCGGTGAAAGTAAAACCCGGGCTCTGAAATAACGTCGTCTCGACGACCCGAAGATCCTCCGTCAACCTTCGAGGTTACCGAAGTCCCGGCAGGATCGATCTACCCTGAGCATCGTCCGGACGTCCTCTCTCTCGCAAAGGCAAGCTTTTCCGACTCACGATTTTTCGCAGCAATGATAAAACGGAAGTCGTCGCGGCGGAATTGATCAATTTTGGAAAGGGATTGTACCAAATTATAAAGATGGAATTTTTTTTTCAATTAAGTATTGAAATATCAAAAGAATCCACAGCGATAAAAAAAATCTTTATTTCTTTTGATATATCATTTTTGCGATTCGCAAACACTCCTCGTGATTTGCAAGACATAGTTCGATCTTTGCTTTTTCAGTGAAGCAGCAGTCCGGAAAATCGCACGAGATAGTGGCACGATTGATTTACCACGCACTCAACCCGGGCCAAATCCGTCGATATTATTCTCTCGAATTGAAACGAAAGCAAATAAGAAAGAAACAACTTTTCCAAGAGATACTCCAAACCTTGGATTTTTAGAGATATATGTACTAAAAAGCGATAGCTGTCAAACAGTACAATCTTGCGTGCGACTCCAGTCACATATACGATCCAACGTTATAACAATATATCCTTTTATTTAACAATATATTCTTTTATTTAGAGTATATTTAGTATATTTAGAGTAATGTAATAAAGTTAAATATCAATTTACTAACTTCTATGAATTTTTTAGCCTTTCTTGCAAAAATCAAAATTGAAGTTTTTGTGATTCAAGAGAAATACATTCCTACAATCATCATAATTTCATCTTTGAGATTTTATTTTGCTTTTATAAAATTTCTTTTTAAATTGCTAATAGTTTGATTAGCAGTGGCTTTAAACATTAAAATAATATTAAAAATGATTGTGTGCCTCGAGCTCGCATCCCATTTTTTTTCAATTTCCAAAAATCACTAGGTGGAGTAATCTCGGCAAGCGATTGTTCGACGTCCTCGTTATTTTCAACTCGATTTCGATAGGCTTACGGTGTTTGACGGGTAATCCACGTGCAAAAACCGATCCCGAGGCTTTCCGTCCTCGAAGGTCGCACTCCTCCTTTCGATTGATTTTTCGTTCAAACTTGCCAATCTCATGCGAAAACGAATGGCCGAATTTCAAATTGTTTTCCGGCAGTTCTCCGCTCCAGTGTTTTGCTGACATTACACTATTCCTTCCCACGGGAGACAACCCTACGATCGTCGACCCCGAGAAATATACGTCCACATAAAAACGCAATGGAACCGTTTGACGTCGTCTATCTTGCTTCTTTACGTTTTCTTTTTTTTACAAATTGCTTTGTCTTAAGATTTACCCAATTTAAAGATTTAACCAATTTCATTTGGAGTCGCATTAGCATCACAACACGATCAAAAAAATCTTTACTTTGAGATGTCGCTATTAGAATCTATTGTACAATTTCAAAAATTTCAAAAATGTTATTTTCAATATCTTATTGTCTTGAACAATAAAGTTCTCAAAAAAATTAATCATTTTATAATATAAAATTTCTACTTTCAAACGATAAAAATCTTTTTTTTAACTTTAGTTAACAATATAATCCATATAATTTATAATCATATATCTTACTAATCATTCATCAGAAATCGAAAGAACGTCAAATTATGCACCGTTAACCATTAAACTTAGTTTCATTATCGAGAATCCATAGTTTTTATCCATTTAATATTTTTTAAATATTTACACAGAAATGAAAAAGATATTATGAAACTGTATATTTTACAAATAAACCTTCAAGAAACATATTTTGTAAAATAATAATTGCTTTAAATAAAATTTTGTCGTTAATACTGATAGTGATTAGCATTGAATTGAAGCTTGTTAGTCACTTTCGAGGGTCAATATATAAATTCATCACTAACGGATTTCCCTTCCTCTAAAGGTTGCACTCGCACCCAAATTCATCCTTTAAACCTCGAAAATCTATTTAAATCCTCGTAATCGATTATGACGCATCGATAGAAGTCGTTCGAACGAAAGTCAAAGAATCACCGAAAAATTTGACGTAATCACCACAGGAACCAGAAAAAAGATAAGAAAATTAAAAGAAACAAGAGAATAATATGATGGAAATAATCGTAATGACGATAAAACAATTGTTAATAACAGTTAAGTTATACATAATTCCTGAGATACGTCTTAATTAAATTTTCTGCAAATTGAACTTCAAGATTATCATTTTTATCACAGGTTTATTTCATAAAATTATACAAATATAATTTTATAATAATAATAATTAACAAATATAATTTTATAATAATAATATTTAATAATTTTAATAAATTTATCTTTAAATAATTTTAATAAACTTATCTTTAAATAATTTTACTTATCTGTATATATCTTTGCCAAAGTATCGACTAATCTATTGTAATTCATTTTTCATTCGCCATATATTTATAGTTTATCGTATGTAAATGTATGATCCAGAAAAAGAAATGGTTATTTATAAAACCTCGTCATTTCAGTGCACGTAAGTCTACACGTCACTTGATATATAGTACATCGGATAATAAGCCGAAGCAAGTTGACCAGCTATCTGGTTCTCTATGCGTTAATTTTCGAGCTCGAGATATATTACGCAACTTTCATCATTCGGGTTGCAAAATGTCAGCTCACCCTTAATCGAGAACCGTATTCACGAAGCAAATTAAGGAGGGAGACGAAACTGCTAGAAATCGATAACCAGAATGAACGAGAATGTTATGAGCGACCTGTAAGATAAAATGCAAATAAAAAGCAAAATTTTTTTGTATTTCTTACAGATTTTGAGCACATCATAGATGTATTCTAATACTGAAAGATCGATACAAAAATTTGAAGATTTACAATGTATAAATGTTTTGGAACTTTCCCTGAATTTTTGAATTGTAAAGCTAGCAAAATGCTTTCATAATTAGATAAAATAAAAATAGAAAGTGAATACAATTACAAAATCAATTAAAAATAAATGTCGTCGGGCTTAATTAAAATGTTACGCATTTTAAGCAGAGATAGACTACAGTTGAGTAATAAACATCCTTTTTCACATAATAATAGCAATGAATAATCGATTATAATGGGTATTAAATAATACATATCAATTATATAAAATGTTATAATATCATATCTTTCGGTTTATTACGTTTTTCAATGCGGAGATTACGATACGCGATAAATTCTAATTTATGCTTGTCGATCATCAAGGCTATTTTCAAATTATGAAATTTTAAATCTAATTAGGTGTTTAGCTCTCATGGTCTAACAAAAAAAGTAAAAGAACTCGTTCATAAGGGTATCGACAGATTATATTAGTAAACCGCGTTCAAGCCACGAGGTAAATCGAAGTCCGGTGGTAAGGTTGGTAAGGTACGAGGTGCCGAGAGAGAGAGAGAGAGAGCGAATCGATAAGGTTGTCCCAGACGACCTTCGAGAACCCACCCTGACAAGGGAGAGGAAAGGCAGAGTGGTGGAAGGTGTACAACCTCCAAAACTTAGATAAAGTACGAGGACGACGATCATCTTGCTTCCTACGGTAGCCATTCGTAAAAAATCCATGAGCACTAGTGGCAAAAACATGGTCGACACCCTCTATCTCACAGAAAACAAGGGAGGCCCAAACTCTAATGTGTAATGTGTGAGGCGACTTCATTTCTTTGTGTGTGAGACAAACGTTACGAAATTATCCCAAGATAAGATAAGAAATAAACGTTCATCTCGCACAAGTTAATTTTTTTTTCTCCTATTTTTTTCTTCTTCCTATTTTTTTTACTAAAGCGAGTGCATACACCCGCTTTCTTTGTTCGGAAAATAGGTCACGAATTTTTTCTGCGCCATTACCTCTCGGCCAAAGCCCACCCTTGCTTCCCCATCATGGCCTACCTCACACACCAACCCCCTGCGCTCTCCTTCTTTCTCTTTCCCTTCCCTCCTTTCTCTCTCTCTTTCTCTCTCTCTTGGGTTTGCGTACTGACCATCGATCTCTCCGTAACGACACGAGCTAACTGACAGTCAAAATAACTTGAGAACATAGGAACCCTTGGTTATTCTTTCGCTCGGGTACGCGCACTGTAATGATGAAATTGTTAAAAATAAAAAATTTCTTTAGACAAAAATGGAAATATTCATTGTATACGATAAAATTCAACATCAAATAAAGATGTATATTACAAAATATCAGATATGCAGATACTTAGAATACAAAAGAACAACTGTCATTTAAAAAATTTTTATACTGCCCTAAATAAAACATGCTTCTGTATGCACTTTGTGTGTCTTGTTAAGTCAACAATTATTAATGAGAATAAAAGCAAGATTGTAGTCTTAAAAAACTAATAAAATTAAATTTTGCATATATTATATATGTGCGTGTGCATGTGTGTATGTATGTACATATGCAAAAACCTTTTCATATATATGTAACAATTTTTAACTTCACTCATAAAAAAGATTTCCGTTACCATTGGAAACATCATCGAATAATAACACTCAAACGCGCTACAAAATAACGATTCCAGACTTGGACACGTCGTCCACCGTCGAGCAACCACGGCTTTGAAATCGCGTCATTATCCGCAGCCTAGCACTCCCGCGAGGGGAAGAAAAAAAGGGACACATTATAACTACTTCTGCGTAATGCGCGAGTTCCTTCTGCAGGACGGCAGAAGTTCTCGTTATTAACTAGAAATGTATTGTCGTCGTCGATGACAACGACAACAACAGCCGGCTGCGTCGGCGCTCCTGCTGGAAATTTTCCACCGTCTCGGTTTCGCGTGCGCGTCTCATCATTTTTTCCCTCTTCTTTTTTGTTTTTTAAATAGTCCCCACGATCGTGGGGCGGACACGGACGTGTCGTGCGAGAAGCGCGCACACACGTGGGACACACGTGTGGGCGGCGCAGACTTTGCCGCCGGATAATTTCGCGAAGTTTTGCCCGCGATGAAAGTTGCACGAGAACAACTTCTCTGCCGGGGGAATGAGAGACAAGTGTCGGGGGTGCCGGGAGCGTGGACGCAGGAGGAAGGAGCGAGAATGGGGGGTTGCCGTTGCACTTGTTCTCAAACCGAATTAGCATGTCTGAGTGAGTCTCGATCGTCGCATCAGGCGAGCACGTCCGCCGATGTGTACCCGAGCGTATCGTGCTTACTTGGCGAGATCATTCGGAGTGAAAACTAAAGTCCCGCCGATTGAAGGGGTTACCCCGACGCGATCTCTCATTGCGTTGCCGGTGCGCGCGCGCGCGCACGCACGCAAGAATCGGAGTGTGAATTTGTAGCGAAACAGCACGACCCCTCGCGTCGACCAATTTTCTGACCGCGTGAAAGTTCTATTAAGGGTAGATGCGCCACAGCAAATGAGCCTTTTATTCTTGTTTGCATAATGTATATCACTCTTATATTTATCTATTTTTTATATATCACTGTTTCATAAAAATATGTTAAAGCTATCATTTAGTTTTCTGAATATAATGTTCTTCATTTTTTAAATTTTCAAAAATGTATATTTATGATAATAGTATATTACCAACATAAAGTAAACGATGTTAAATCTTATGTGTGTGGTATTTAAAAAGCAAGACAATCATAACAGAGATACTGAATGGTATTATATCCTAATAAAAAGGGGTGATTGGTTCATTCTTTGTCGTATTCTTTCGTAATAAAATGATGAATTTTTTAATGCATTTATCGTAGTCCTCCTTTCGAAGTAGAACGCTAAGGTTGGACTCTCAGAAAGGGAGTTTCGGGACGATAGTCGAAATCGCAAATTATTTATTCGCAGAAATCACAGCCGTTGTCCAAGTTCGCAACGCTCCACGCTTGGGCTCGAGATTGATGTTTCGCAAGCCGGAATGCGCAGAATGAAGTAAGAGAGAGCACGAGTGCCCGAGCGAGACTTTGCGAAAGAGACTTCTGCGCCGTTATCGTCGTCGGCAAATCTGACCCCCTGTTAGAACCTTCCCCTCCTCGCACCGATCCGCGATGGCGTAACACAAAATTCCGTTTCCTCGTCCAATCCGCGAGGTACGCGAAAAAGGTCGCGACGTTTATATTGCCGTCGAGGCGTAACGAGACTCGCTGAGAACCGCGCGTGATTTTATAGCGCATTAATCTTTTCAGGGGCGGACGGGATTCAAGCCCGAACTCTTTGTAACATTCCCGATCTCGGACATTTTATTTCGAAGTGATAAGCTCCGTGCCGACGGCCATCGAATTAACTCATCACCGATTTTATACATAAACGTTCACGCTTCCTACAATAGATATGAAATATTTCGAGTGCGTAATTTTCTACGTACGTTAGCTTTTAATTCACAACTCTCACACTTCTAGTCCCTTGATTCTATGACTCTAAATTTCTTTTAACTTTCATCTTAGTTAATCTTTAGTTGTTTAGTTGTTCCTTCACTCTCATCTCTTAAATTCTCAACCTTTAAATTCTAACCCTCGATTTATCTCAAAATAAACATAGTTATCAAGAAATGTTATATAGCTACAAAAATGTAGCTCTATTAACGTTATCAAATTTATTCAACTATTTTAAAAAATTTTAACGGAACCATTCAAATAATGCTGGAATAATTCTTTAAATATTTAAGTTTAAATTTTTCAGATAAGCTTCCCTTATCAACCGACTTTTTCATTACTGACTGAACCGTATATTTCCGTTATTCATTACGGATGTATCTAGAACAATTAATATTAGTGCCACATGTTCGGCATACGTAACCGTTTGCACGAACATTTCACGTTCATAAACAATTTCTTTTACGAAAAAATAGAAAAAAATTTTTTAAAAGGAAGAAAATTTTTACTTTCAATTCTTTTTGCATGATAAGGAGTGCCAATCGATAGTCTGATCGCGACGGTTCATTTCGTATGATTGAACATGTCATCCGCCGGATGATCGGTGCACTACGTAATAAAATCATACTCGTTCCAGTTGCGTCGTCTGGGACGCTAATTCGGAATGATTATTGGAAAGCGTCAGATGTGCTAAATAGGTCGTCGCGTTATCGAAGACATGTCGCAAAACGCGTTTAACTTATCTAGTCGGTTAAATCGCAAGATCCAGCTATTTCGCGGTTGAATTTGAAAATAACGTCTCATCGTCTGATTCTCCATTATATGGGTCAGACCGTCGTTCCTTCGGCGAGATTCGACCACGACGGGTCACGTTGGTCCTTAATATTCTTATCGAACGATATCCCCTCCCCTCTCTTCACACCTTCTCTTTTCTTTCCCGAGAACAAGAACTAGGTCGACCTCTCCCCGCCCCCTCGCGTCCTCCAGGATTTCCCGATGGTAGTCCACGCCGTATTTTATAATACGTATCACGCGTGACTTACGCGTCATACCGTCGTCGTCCTTGACGCATCTCGTCTAAGATGACACGAGATAACCGTGCCGAAAATGGGCTTCATTCACAATTCTCGCTTTTAAAACAATTTTTCGCTTTTAAAGCTTTTAATGCAATTTTGAGCAGTCTATCGTTTAGGTTAAAATCGTTAACGTTTTAAATAAAAATCAATATTTTAAATGTTGCAACGGTATTAAATTTGTTTTTTGTATTCACATTTTTTTTATCGATTAAATATTTGCTATTGTTTCAACTGAATCTTTAGCTCTATTGAATAGGATTAATTGAATAGGATTAAAGATTAATAGAGCAAGACGAAAAAGTAATTTTAAGGATAATTGCATAATAATTTATGATATCCGGGAGAGATGTAACCCATAAAAAGCACAAATAGAAGATAATGTAACGATTGATAATCTGAGACAAGCTAAAACGAGATAAACGAATTATATAATACATAGATTAAGCTCGTAAGCTTATTTTAAATTCTGATATCTGCATGATACTGAGATATCTTATAATAACGATGTTGCTTTTGAACATGTTATCAAAAATTTGAAAGCAATTCTTTTATCAGAAGTCGACTCTACACAAAAAAAATTCTACTCACAAGCGGGGAATTCCTCCAAGCATTTCCTCTAAGCAAGAAATCTTATATGAAGTTAATTCCTCTTTAATATATATTCATCTATAAAAGAATGGACGCGTGAGCTATAATCAAGAGTAAATTCCCCTGTTGGAAATTCTACCATAGTAATCCGAATTATCTCTTGAAATAAGAGGATACTGGTAGCACACGCACTTGTTAAAAGAAATTGTATTATACATTTGCTATGTGACCACATACAAGGCAGCAAGCTGTGTGCGAGCAAGCTGAGTCGTATGCAAACAAAAATATTTCGGTGTACAATATAAATTAAACTCTATGCATCGTGAAAAAACAAATGTTTGAAGGAGTACCTTTAGGCGACTACACTGACATTTAAAAGTGAGTATTTTTTTCCGATAACTTCTGCTTAAAAACTAAACTACAATAAAACGTAAGTCATGATTGTGATTATCAACCTAAAATATGGACTACATAAAAACGCAAAAAATGTTTTTTAAAATAGAAAAAGAATAGTAAAAATTCATAAATATATTTCTCTTTTTCCAGTGCAGTGTGATAAAAAGAGATTAGATAGAGATTTAAAGTATTGTTATAAATATAGAAATATTATTAGATTCATAAGAAGATATTCTTCTAAAATTATGAAGATTACAATCTTAAATTCAATGATTCATAATTATAGGATATTTCTCTAGATTTTAGAGTCTTTTTGAGACTGCATATCAAAGAAAAATGTTCCAGAATGTTCAAGAGAAAACTGCTAAAAAATATTTTTTTTTTGTGTATCATCGTGCATATGTTATCCAAATTTAGCCAAAGTAAGAACAAACTAAAAGAGCCATATTAATCGTAAAATGCTCGCACGAATTTCTTAATTCAGATGAAGGCTCTAGGACAATGATTTTTTTTCTCATCCATTGAAACTCCGAAATGGAACACTCGCATCCCCTTTATAATGCTCGCGCACACATTAATTATACTCCCGCTAATCGATGATAATTCAAAGCGGAATCTCGCATATCATCGGCGAAGTCATCGGCACTTCTGCTACGATTAAAATGAAAGGCCTCGAAATATATCGCACGATTCGCCTGATAAATCTGGCGTACACAATCGCGCTATGAATTACGCAACAGAAAATTACATTATTAGATCTTTCGAGAGAGCATCGTGATCCCGACATTGCGCTATCGTGCACGTTGTCTATTGCTTAAATATCTATGAAATATGCAAATTTCCTCCGCGACATGCAGATTTCTATATTGAAATTTCAATATAAAAGTGTCACAAATCGTATTTCACGTGATAATCATTTTAGATTTCCGGCGACTGATCTGACTTAAGAATCATCAGTAAAATTGATGAACTTACGAATTGAAATGATAGTCAGATGGATTCATTACAAGTTCTTAGATTCGCGAATACCGTTTGAAAAAGCTTAATTTTCATCGATGTGTGTGTGTGTGTGTGTGTGTGTATTTTGTCATGTCTTCACTAATGAACTATTAATAAAATAACCAAAAAGAACTAAAATGTTAAAATAGTGTGGAAATCTCGACAAAATTATAATAGATGATTAAATGTTTAACGTGTTGTAACAAATATTTGATCAAGTGTACATCATTCGCCATCGATCATGGAGCCGACATTGTTACGTAATGTATTCTGAAATGAAAACATACAACTTTATATTCGTATTCTGGTGAATGATAAGGATATCAATTTAAGGATTACGCAAATATATTCGATAAAAAAAAAGTCATAGACAATATTATAATTCCATCACGTTCCATCAAATACATCAAATGTCGAAATGTGTACTGCAAATTCAATTTTTCAATTTAAATTAAAAAAGAAAAATATAAATAATTCATATTTATAACCTTATATCTAGAACCCTAAAAATGGGTAAAAGTTAGGCAGACTAATTTGAAATTAAGTGAATTTTAAGGTAACATGTGTCTTTTTTATTATAACTTTCTTCAACTTTATTTAATCACAAAAGTATTAACAAAATTATCTTCCTTCTACATCGATTTTAGAAAGAATACTAAATTTCAATCATTTTTCTCAGAAAGTTAATGAAAATGTACTGATTATGAGTAAAAATTTTTCCAGGCTTAGGGTTCAGAGTTTTTTAAATGTTTAGATGTTAGATTTCTAGGGTTAATTATAGTCTAGTCTAATCTTTTAATTATAATCTAGTATTTTATTATAACGCGTCTAACTTTCTTTTTCGCATATGTAGTAGCATTATGTACACACAATTAATACTTTTATAATATGGAACAATATCGAATTTTCTTTTTTGTCTTCGCTCGTCTTTGAAATCTACAAAATATCTCGTGGTCGACAATTCCATTCCGATAAGGTAAAATCGTTAAAAGCTACTGTTATACCTGCTATTATTTAAAGAAAATTGTGCCTAAACCAGAAACGCGAGGAATTAATGGATCTGCACAAATTCGACCTCCTTTCGCAAGCTATTTCTCAACGCGGAATCGAAGCCGCATGTTTGCGGTATGACGTTATGATTAAGTGATAAACACAAGATTATGTTAAAAGAATATTCGTTGAATATCATTTGAATGAAAATACAGACGGTTCCATATTCGAATTTGTGCTTTGCACAGAAAAAAAAATTCCTTGCCAAATTTGACTGAAATAGATTTGTTCTACTTTTAGCTGTTTTAGCTGTATATTTGAACGTTCTCTATAATCTCTATATTCGAAATAAAAATAGGTGTAAAAAACAGATCAGATATTTTCAGAAAAACGTTTCCCTCAATTGGGAAGCATTAAAATTATGTAGATATATATAAAATTACATAGAAAATTGTTTGCAAATTCGCTAATTATATTTAATAAATATTTTTCGTACACGGGTAAACCATTATCGCGTAAAAAAATAAAAAATAAAAAATTTTATCATATTTTTTACATTCTCAAGGCGAAAATTCATTAATGAGAAGTAATTCTTGCAATATATATCGTGAATACAGTAAACATTTTGTTTGCGACACAAAATAAATATAATTTTCACTTTGGACTTAACATGTCTATCCCGAAAGTATTGCGAAAACTGCCTAATGTCTCGAAACGCGGTATAGGCTTACATACGAAATCAAATAAACGATAAACCTCGATAAATAGATTGCGCTTTCCGCTATCGCCATGCAATGCCCGACACGCACTGTGTCAAGGCCCTACCAGGCGTGCGCGCCCGATGCTAATAGACTCATAGAGCGATCGAGAAAGAAAGAAAAAAAGAAAGAGCAAGAGAGAGCAAGGGAAGAAAGACAGGAGGAAGCGAGGAAGGGGAATCAACTCCTAGCTCGGGCCAGCTTACCAAGTATCGCCTTCTAATCAGGTTTACCTAGATTCTTGTTTATAGAATTTTCTCGCTTCTCGCTTTAGTCACTCACCTTAATACCTAAAAAGAGAGAGAACAACTTGGGTTTTAAACATTCTATCTTTTAACTACGCTTTTACGAGGGAGAAAAGATAAAACATACGACACAACGTCTTCTCAACTAACGGAAATATTAATTGTTACGAAAATCGATTTCACATGCTACGGATAAAAATATAACGATTCTGGGACAGCAGCCTGCACGCAGTAGCGGTGACCACTCATCGAGACTATGTATTATTCACTTTACGGAGACTCTCGCAGCGACGATTCAGCATCTGGGTCTAGGCGAACTCCCCCTGGCGCGAATGAGTGCGAGCCTTTTAGCGATCAGACTCACTCACTCTCTTTCTCGATTGCAGTCAAACGCAAGTCGGAACAAACGCGCGAGGAAGAGAGACAGGCGCAAACAGACAAGCGGCAGAAAAGAGTAAGAAAGAGGTTACTGTTGCAGGAGCCGGTGCAACGACAAGCTGTGCAATCTACGACGTGTCTCCGAAGCGACCCAATTTACGAAGTTTCTTCCTACACGTCGAATCGCATCCTTTCTCTCTCTTTTTCTTCATTTGCCGTATGCTGAATCAAGTACAAGCTTAGACATTATAAAAAATATAATATGTGATGAAATATGTGATATGTAAAGTGTAACGTGGTAATATATCAAAGAATAATATAACATATTTGTTTCGACTGCTTAATAGATGATTACTTGTCTTGCTTCACTTTTTTTACTACCCCACGCTCTTTCAGTTTAATTTAACCACATATATAATTAGATAATTATTTAATTAAGTAAAACAATTTACTTAGTTCACATAGTATAACCGCATGTCTCATAGAATTTTTTATAAGTTTGTTCACATAGAGCGAACTTAATCTTCTCGATATCGAATCAAACTCGACACCGTTTGAACGGAAATAGTTCATTATATCTTTTCCGCTTTTGCTTTTCGCCGCAACGCACTTTCTCTTGGAAAATTTTCTTTCGCCAGTCGATCTATCATCTATCGCACGCTGATCAATTTGTTTGTGTCTCTGCGAAAAAAGCGAGAGATTTTCATTGTAGATTTTACCAAGAGTGACATAGATTAACTTAGACATATTATGTACCGGATTTCTGCTAAAAATAAACACGCACGAACGTTCAGTTGAACAATGTTCCAATAAATGACACTATAAAAAGTTCCATTAAACAATTCTTTTTAGAAAACTCAAAACTTTAAATACAGATATTCAATAAAATTGCTAATTTAATTACCAATTTAACAATAAACAGAACAAATTTACCACATATACTTCTGCTACATATACTTCTATTTTGTACAATGAAAACAAATGTACATATATTTTTGTCAGTTCGATTATTATATAATTTAAATAAATTTGTCGAAAGATTACTAATAATTATTGACTAATAATTAATAACTGTGAACAACTGAAAATGAAAGATCTGTCGTGAATGAACTTCAAAGCAACTTTAAAATAACTTTGAAAAAAAACTCACTCAAATGACAGATTTATTCTTCATTTAGTACAATGTTTAAAATCTATTTACAGAATTGCACAATTAACGACTAACCAATACTATTAGATTACCCTACATATATCAGGACGGGAGGAAAATATCTCAATTCATTTTTGAATTGTTGCAGGCAATGTCCTTAATTTTGCAGACTGGTGTCTGATAAATTCCATCTTTTTTTTAACAGATGTTTTATCATATATAAATACTGAGACGTATGTTCGCTCACCATGAATTCTATCCCTGATGACGAGCTTTTTGCCCACGGCTAAAACGAACTCCTGTTGCACTTTTCATGAGCGTGGTTCTCGTGAATTTACCAAACACGGCAAGCCACGTTTTCGCGACGTCCTCGAAACGATTCTCGTTCTATACCAGTCGTTGCCGCGATGACAGCCATAACAGAATTTTGTGGGACAAAATGTGGGCGAGAGGAACATTTGAACCGTCGATATAGTTAAATGGCATATTCCTGACTAAAAGGGATTGTGTCGCAAAAACTAAGTGGAGATACGATAAAAACATCAAACCAGATACGTTGACCTATTACACGTTGATCTATTTGTTTACAATGTTCACAATGTACAAATAATCGAACGATCACTCTCTCGAGAAAAAAATTTACTATGTTTTATTTCACGAATAAAACATACTTCAAACAATCTATAGAGTTTGTGTTGAACTTAAATAAAATTTTATTATAAACTTTACATGTCACATCTTATGCCGTGTTTTAAAACACGTCTGTGCTTTAATATGTATTTGATACATGATTTTCAAATTTTTTATTTTACATAACACATAAAATTATAAATTTTCCTCTAAATTCTGACACAAATTCACACAGATCTTCTAAAACGATGCTCTTTAATATAAAAAAAGATGTATATAAAAATTTAATTATTTTTTCGTTGAATGTTAATAGTATAGTTCTGCAAAAATGTTATTCTTTCTTTATCGAACAAAAGTTTGGAGAAATCGTGTATAGATAATGAAACAAACGATCGACTAATCAAGGTCTAATCTATTAATAAACCTTGAGAGTATTTTGAAACTTTGTCGGAGCGAGTCGTGCGCCGCTTCAACAAAAAGCATTTAAATGCTTATATTATTTAGATGACGACGTGCCGCTTACTAGTGCGTGTTTATGCTAATTCTATCTGTTTCTAGGTGAAGGACGCTTTGCGTCTCGCCGATGGATTGATTTCGCTGTTATTAACCTGTTATTAATCGTGACTGTATGTAGAATATTCCGATATATCCTTGCATTTCGCAGAGCTTTCCCACTTGCGATAGGAATAATGCGATTATTTTACTCGATCGCCAGAACTCGATCGACGGTAAATTTATAAAAGGACTTCTATATCTCAAAGTTGGCAAAGTTGGCGCAAAGTTTCGAGCCTCATATCTCACATCGTTGCGTCAATCGAAGCTGGCGGATCCTGTAACCTTTCGCACTATAACTTCGTAAGTTTGTTATGTCGTAATGATAATGTCACACAATCCGTAAACACAATCCGTTATGTGTTAAGTCATGGATTTCTCGCGTTTCGCGAGAGGTCTCTCACAAGAGACGAAAATCACCTTGTCTTGTACTGTCCTTAAAGATACTTAAACAATGCGTTACTTACACCATTACTACACCAGGTTGAAAAAAGAGAGAATTCGTAAAGCGAACTTATTGAGAAGAATAAGAATGGCCGAGTCCTTTTGCGCAACATTGCAGTTTTATAAAAATTGTTCGAACTCATCTACAGATTTATTTTCTTTCCACGAACTGTGCTCGAAGGTAACGGATTATCTATAATAACTTTTCATCATCACGACGTAATGCAAATTTCATTAGCGGATTTGCGACGCAAAAGGTTACAGAATACGGAATATGCAATGCATTCGTTAATAAGTAACGGAATAAGCTCGCAGAAGACGGAGCAAAAACCAGTTGAATTCACGGGATAATCGAGCATCGCGTTCCCCAACGGACTCAATTTTCGTGATCTGACCCCATCGGTTCCCAACGGGACGACCGATATTCACGGTTTTCGCATCGGTTTTCGCTATTTGCGGATCGTGGTCCGTTCGGTAAATACGTTATGGATTTTCTCACGGTTGAAACTCGGCGGTGCAGACGACTCGGAATTATTGGTGCCTAGAAATAAGCGCGATCGTTGCAAGGATATTTAGCACCGACGACGACGACGACTAGCATCATCGCGAGATTACATCTTTTCAGATAATTATCGGATTTCGGGTGGCGCCGTCTGATGACCCAATTTACGACGCGAATATCATCACACGTGTTCGCTACCGTGGATCAGAAATAATTTCTACGAGCTTACGCGAGTCGTCGTCGGAGCCGGATCGATCGCGGAAGAGACGTCTTCTGTCTGCACATTCGTTCATAATGCACGCAAGAACGTTGAAATAGCCATGATCGAAATTATTCACGCGACCGCAAACAGGTGATGATGCTTCTTTTCACCACGTAATACACATATCTTTACAGACAAAAAAGATAAACAACATAACAAGGAAGAAGCACATTTGCATTCCCAAGGAAACTCGCAAATGAACGACAACAATCCGTGGACCGGGCGAAATCTCTGTCCAAAATGCAAGGATACAATACTATTATCTAACTATGTCTACGCGAAATATAATTACGTTTACGTTGCGTATTATAGATAAGATGGCTGAAATAATAATATCAGCAGAAACGTATTTCATGAATTTTGCCTACTTCCTCTTTACTAGAACAATATTTAAAAGATTTTGCCCGCTTTTACCATCTCTCCTAGTTCTACCTGCAATATGCGATTGTGAATAATACAATTGCACTAGATGTTCCTATTGAAAATTCACAGCCCGATTAACTTTTCACATTTCCCTCAACACATAACGGGGCGGCCTCGGTTTAATTCGCGTTTTAATTCGCGCCTATCGTCTGGAGCCCAACTTATATGATCACGTGGGAATTATTTCATCGTGCCACCGGAGCGCCGACGCTGAGAACGATGCAACGATAAAAATACATTTTCTGGAATCGAGATACGATCTCACCGTTTATCTTTCTCTCTCGCTCTCGTGCCAACACACGCTTTAGCGGTATACGCCTCTCATGATGCGCATTCGCAGCACGTGATCCGCGATATTTCGTAGTGATCCCCGGAGGTTTTTCGATAATAAATTATTTTTCTCAATCGCACGCCGTGATTTCGCTACTTCGGTAGCATCGAATCAATTATTTCCTTCACGTCTTTTCGTTTCTTATCGCATCGTTTCTTATCGCATCGCGTATATTATTGATTTTTATTGGGTAAAACATTAGGCATAACCTATTTAAAGCACAAACAAAAACTATCGCATCTGCCAGCGTTTTTTATTGTGCAATAAATAAATTTGTAAATTAATTTTGAAACAAATTAATAAAAATGTCTGCGACCTGTGCATCGTTCAATAATAATAATCTTATATTATCTGATAGCTAAATATGGCCAGTTGTATCTCATGAAATCGATATCTGACTTACAATAGTTAGCTCACATCTCTTATTTTAGTCGAGTTGTCTCGCCATTTGTACTCGATGGAACACACACACAAGCGAAGCGCGAGTTTTCCAAAGCACCTCCGGGAAAATAATAATAAAAAAATAAAAATTCGCGGAAAGATAGTAACCGCGCACTTCCGCCGATTATGGAAAGCGACTGCGAAAGATGGAAAATTCCCTAAACCCTCCCACATGGTATCTAGATCGCGCGTGCATCCTTCGAGTCGCGGACCCTTCAAGGGCGTGAGTATATAGACGATGGGGCCTACCATGACGGTGCCGTGTATACACAGGCTGTTATTTTGTCTCAACCTCTGCTTTTGCAGGGCACGGTAGCAACTCACAGCCGACGATACAGACGTACGCGGCGGATTCGTGACGACACGAAGCTGACTTCCTGCGCGTCGTCTGCACGTCAGTTTCCCTCGTATTCTCATGTCTGTCCGGCTTTTCTTTCTCCTCATGATACTAATCGGAACGAGACCCTCGCATTTAATTAAAGGCAGTCGGCAGCACTTCGCACCTTACTCCAACACACTGAAGAACAATAGCAAACGGGAAATCGATGCACTTGCAATCATTCTTGTAATCATCGATCTGATAAATCAAGCGGAGTAAATCTCTCCTTAAAAACCTGACTACAAAATATTAGAACATTTACCAGAATTCAAAACTGTTTACTTTCAGACATAAGAAATAACAGAAGCCATAAAGATATGAATCGTGTATCACTATCAGTAGACAAAAAATAAGATATCGACGAGAGAGAAAAAGATAGAAAAAGAGATAGTACGACAAATACAACGTAAACAGGAAATTGCAATTTCAAGCAATAAAACAATGAGTGTGTAAATGTTGCAGGACACATTGCCGAGTCTTAAACAAACGCGTAACTCTCCAACAATTAAACATTTAAATAAACAAATTATTACAAACATTGGGAAAGAATAATTAAATATCTCAGCGACGATAACAAATCGTATTATTTATCGTACGATTTGTTGTCGGGATGAGAAGAAAATGTTGCATTTCGATAAGACAAAACTGGCGATGGGAAAATCACGTCTGGCACGCGGAGAAGTTTCGCGAGACGGATCCGCATCTCGATGTCCGCATGTCGTCAAAATATTGATCCAAGTTCCGATCGTTGATGAGAATGGTCTCGTCTTAACTACTTGCGAACAAATTCGGACGCGACTGTCTATTAAAGACCCAGTCGTCTAAACTCAATTTTCTTGCTCAGACTGTCTTAAATAATATTTCGCTGTCGTCGGGGAATATCAGCGACATCCCGAGATGAAATATTTTAAAAGATCTCCAAATTATTATTACGCAACTTCGCAAATCGTATATAATTCAAGCTGTGAAATAAACTATTTTTATTCTTTTTGTGCGCTTACACAGTTTCAAGAACATTTCCATAGCTGAGATACATATTTGCGATTCGTAATAACAATCATATCTGACACTCGGAATGCTGAAATCACCGATACTGTTTTTACTGCCGTTTTTAAACTTTAACAACAAAACGCCTTACATTAATCCTAAAGTTGGCAATGTGTCCTATAAGATCATATTTTTCACTGACTAGACGAGCAATTTTTCGTTTACAGATAAAATGTATTTTCAGAAAGAGAAAAAAAGGGAGATTACAGTTTGTATCGATTCTACTTACAAATCTTGTCTACAATTTACATTAAATTTATATTTTTATTTCTATTCTAATCAATAATTTCTATAATCAGAGATCACAATTTTATTATTTTCATTTTAAATCTTTTGCATTGGAACTTACAATTTTTGTTTTCTTTGAATATATTTTCAAGTCGAGAAATAGGATTTATACTCGACAGAGAATTTTGTACAGTCAAGAAAACAATTAAAGAAAACTGTTATGATAACTGTTATGAAAATTAATTATACGCTTTCTCAAGAATACTGAATTGTGTTTTTATGACCGACATTAACGTGCTTTCCAAACAAGTGGGTTCCTTTATCTGTACGGAATTACAAATGACATTGATTTATAGGTAATACATTATGCAAGTCGACATTATCTGCAACAAAGAGGACACTCGCCTTAGCGCGATGGATCACATAGCAGTCGAATTTATTTATTTGATTTCAATTTTCAATCCTTCGTGATGATCGTAACGATATACTTCCAATGAGAATAGCACGCAATCCAGAAAATGATACTAAATCGTAACGTATTATTCTGTTTTTCGAATTTATATGAGAAGTCAATTATAACCGCATTATTGTCGCTATAGCATAAGAATAAAACAATTGATTGAATGTACTATAAATATATAAATAATATGTACTATAAATATATAAATTTAATAAATGCTTTCAACTAAAAAAAATAATTTTTGATAAAATATCGTTATTCTTAAAAACTTAATAGATTCATACGTATTGATTTTTTTTTAATAAAAGAAATTTTTTAGATGTTTGATCAAAAACTATCGAGATGAATTCGACAATTCGAAATTCTTATTTTCTGAGAATAATTCTTATTTTAGGAAAAAGAAAAATTTGATAAATTCTCCATTTTATGGAAATTATGCGTATGTCAGCATGACTACGCCTCTACATACTCTCGCACGAAAAATGTCGGTACGTTTCATAAACGCACCACGAAATTTCACACGGAAAAATCGGATGATTGATTATCTTGGCGACTTAGGTCCATATTTAAAAAAAAAATTACTTCAAAAGTTAGCAAGCGCAGGTGCATTTCACGGATAATGAAGAAAGAAAAGTGTATTGGGCTAGGAAAAAGACGTAATTAACATCATAATTCTAATGATAAGATGCGCGGTTTATGTGGTCGATGTAACAAGAATATTACTCTATTACACAAACATTTGCATCAAAATGTATGTCTGCCTTTCTAATCGAACGTTTACGAAACTCCAAATTTCTTCATCGTCAGATTATTATAATAATATTAAAATAATCATTATTTTTCATATGTAATACAAAATATATTATTACATGTATAATAAAATCTTGTTGAATTATTATTTTTTTCGCAAAAGTTTATTGAGGCATTATTCATCACAATTTGCATTTACATTTAATATAAAGCTTCGTTTAACATTATCCAAAGAAATTTCTGTGAACTATTTATTCCTAAAGCTTGACTGAAAAAATCCTTTAACTTTCAATTCTCTTATCTTTATTATAATTTTGAAAAATGTTTCGTCGAAACTCAATAACAATTCACCAGAAAGAGATTCTAATTGTTGTGTTTTATTAACGAAGAAGAACAGGAACACGCGTCGAGGATCTGCATCCTGTTTCAATTGCATCGTGCAATCGATACGTCCCACGTACAAGGCAATTACATTCCATTATATCGCCGCGACCCGGCATACCCGAGAAAAGACGTCATCAGACCTAACAATACACACGAATAATCAATCGATCGGGAAAATGAACATAATCTACGGTGTCATTATAAAGGGCACGTTGACCCTAATTTTTTTACCGCATAGAATTTATGAAAAATATACATATCGTGCGTAACATTATACGAAATACATATTATAAATTCGTATACATTTACGATTCGTATACATTTTTCGATCTTATTTTATTTTAATATTGTTGCCTACAAAATTAAAAAAAATCATCACGTAAACTTTTTTGTTATTCGCGCATAATCAGGGTAATTTAAGGTAGTTGTTGCACCAAACGCGTTTTCTTAGGATTTTTTTGAAACTTTGACAGATTATTATTTAAGTGATTCTGCATCGACTGGTGCAAAATGAAATTTATGGACTACACAGTTTTGGAGATATTTAATTTCAAAGTTCGAGTTTTTGAGAGTCTTATACATTGTACTATACGGGATACTGAAAATTTTCGTTATAAATATCGTTCTAACTTAGAAACTTTTCTTACGATTTTTATAAAAAACTAAAGTAATATTAAACAACAACTAATTTATTATTTAAAGATAGTTTTATTATAGCTTACTACACAGTTTCCGAAATATTATTAAAGAAATAATGAAAAAATTATTGCGTCTATTATTGCGTCTATTATTCTTTCTTCTTTTTGCGTCTATTATTGCGTCTGTTGCCCGATTTTTCAAACGGGCAGTTAGTCGTACGGGATTGGCTAAAAATAGTACATAAACAGCAAAAAATTTTGGACTTAGGAATTACGACTACTAACTGACTGTACGATGTACTCTAGCATAAATTTTTTGTTTCGACTGTCGTGAAACAACTACCTTAATACAAATTAAATTGTATCGATCCGAATACGCGATTTACGAAAAAATATTTAAACAATAAAAATGGGGGTAATGTTCGTGCTGTTTTCAATAACAACATATATATTTAATAAAAATGAAATTTATATGTACTGTAAAGCATTTGATTATTTTTCACGTTTGTTAATTATTTTGATGTTATTTATCAAACAATTTTATCAAAAATTATTTCATCATTCTCACGATATTTTGTTTAGCACAGAGCGACTGTTGATTCATTCGAATTCAGTTGGACTTTTTTGCAGTGCGATGTAACACCGACAGTACTCGCATAACTCGAGCAGCCGAGGAATTTCCTCGAGCGCGAGACTTCCGGCGCGTGTTCCTATTACGATCCAATCTCGATTATCGGCGGGGTCGTAGGGAGGAGAGATCGAGCGGGGTGCGGAGCCGTCGATACGTACCTGCATATGTTACACGAGAGTTTCGTGTACCCCGCACGTACACAAACGCGACGCACGTACGCGTGGAGACAGGGCTCCACAGGTTAGCCTCGGCCCACATCGGCATAACACTTTCACTGACGTAACACCTCACTCTAAACTGTTGCGTTGCCGCCGTACACGTATTTCTTCCCTTCCTCTCTCTCCTTATGACCGCTCTCGGCGTGATACCGCATGATACACACGCGTGTGTAATCGCGACGCACGTTGGCGTCTTCTCGTCATCTCGCCGAATTCGTACGCGAGATTTTTTCTTTCTCTCTTCTTCTTTCTCTCTCTCTCTCTCTCTCTCTCTCTCTCTCTCTCCTCTCTCTCTCTCTCTCTCTCTCTCTCTCTCTCCACCCATCTCACTCACTCACTCTCTCCCGAAGGCGCAATTTTTTTCGCTGTGCGTCTGCGAAAAAACACGAGCTTTATAAAATTTCATGACTTCATACGCAATGTACGTTCCCAAAGGTGAGGGGGAGTTATCCGCGTGAGATGTATCTCGAGGAAACTCATTCTCTGTTGCTACGCGCTCGTGTCCATGGGAGGTCTCAGTTTATTCGAAATTCTCAATTTTTAACTTCGTCTAATATCGCTATTAAACCTCTATTGCGTTTCCCGCAAAGAAAATAAAGCATATCAAAACATGTCATCTTATTAATGATGCAGTAAACACCACGTAAGGTATTTGGACGACATTAGCACAGAATGGAGTCGTTATGTTACAGCGATATGTAATTGCGATACATAACCAGCTCTTTGAATTTTTTACCTCTTTTTTTGTTTTAACCGTTAATAACGATAGGAAAGTCCAGTCTCATCGTACGTTTATTATACACAATAGAAATAACGCGCCACTTCGCTTTAAATGATTAATTTCAAGCATTAAAGAGAGTTTAAACTATATCGTGAGCTTGATTTAACGATGAACATCGGTTTTCTTTTTGTCGGCAGCGGTTCATTAAAACAACTTGATCGCAGATTCGTAATGATATAAGCGCGAGAAGCTGCGTTATGCATACGTGGCACTCGAAGATGAGACATACACCTACCGACGGAAAACCCTGATCATTAGCATATTGTGGTTGGGCAAATTGAAAAAAAAAAAAAAAAAAAAAAAAAAACGACTCATCGATGTATAAAAGATCGTCAGGATTTCCCAGTCACTACTGGGTCATTGGGTGCATGTTTCTCTCGCCCCTGGTCGTTCAAAATCGTGACAACACTGTCTCCGATCCCCGCAGATTAGTATCGACAATGCTTATTGGCTCGCAGTCCGCGCGAAACATACGGTTAAATCGAGAGAAGAGGAAAGATAATTCGCGGCGGTCGTACACACCTGACCTACATTCCGCGAGTCAATAATCGGTGAGGCCATTATACGGGGTGTAGCGAAAGCCACGTATCTCACATCCGAAACGAATGTCGAAGGGTAAACTTCGAAGAAGAGCGAAAGTTCGTTTCGCGTTATGACGAGCGACTGAAAATTTAACGACTCTCGCCGAAACCGAATTGCGAAACAACACAAATAAATAATGAGAAAGCCTGAGTCTTTCGTCTTCTTTTTCTTTACCTTCGCTGGACTTCGCTCTAACAAAATTTTACTTCTAGAGAATAAATTATGCATATAGATATATAAGTAGATATATAATAGACTAGCATGCCCTGTCTCGGCTTCGCTCGAGATAATAGTGTGACCGAAATTATGATATCGATCGAATAATTCACTTCTAATACGTATGATTTCGGTCACATTATTATCTCGAGCGAAGCCGAGACAGGGCATGCTAGTAATTAATATAGCCTATATTGATCAGTGATAATGTAGCATTGAAATGGTGAAAGAATTTTTGAAATCGGTCCAGTAGTTTTTAAGCCAATTCGTTACAAACATACACACAAAAATACAAATCTTTCCTCTTTATAATATTAGTATAGATTATAGATTATATTATTATTTATTATTATTATTATTATTATTATTATTTCCTTTTTTTTATAGTATAGAAAAAAAAAAAAAAAAATAAAAAAAAAAAAAAAATAATAGATAATAGATAATAATAGATAATAGATAGATAGTAGATAGATAAATAGATAGATAGATAGATGGAGATATAGATAGATAGATAGTAGATAGATAGATAGATAGATAGATAGATAGATAGATAGATAGATAGATAGATAATAGATTAATAGATAATAGATAATAGATAATTAATATAGCCTATGTTAATCAGTGATAATGTAGCATTCAAATGGTGAAAGAATTTTTGAAATCGGTCCAGTAGTTTTTGAGCCAATTCGTTACAAACATACAAAAATACAAATCTTTCCTCTTTATAATATTAGTATAGATATATAAATCCAAATCTTCAAAATAAAAATGTCACCGATTCCTAAGTGGGATCTGTAAGATTCCCGATCAATCTTTGATCTTGAAAAGAAATCTATTTTTGACGCACACTGTATCTACAGATAATTTTTTACTTCATACAGTTTGCGTTAATGAATATTAAGCAAGATAAACACAGGAGGAACAATCGTGATAGGGAATGATTGCAGTTGATGAAAGGGCGTTTATAGCACCTGCCACCGTCTCAGATCTACCGATCTATACCGTGGATCGATCGATCGTTCATTCGCTCGCTCGTGCTAACTGTATAACCATAACCCAATTCCGAGACACAGCCGAGTATGCATATGCACCTTTCCTATGCGGCGAGTCGTGTATAAGGAAATTCCCGATCTCGCGCTGCACGATTCTTGCGAAACTGTTTACTACTTGTCGGTATATAGGAAACCTCCGAGAAGAAGGCTCTTAAAGCACAATCCACACGATAGATTTTTTAGGTAGCACGCTTGTTTAATTTCAATTAGATAAATAGGATTTAATAATAATAAATATTTATTACAATGTACATCAATGAAAGATCTGCAATGAAATACTAGCGATTTTAGACTTCAAATAGAGTAAAAGACAAAAAAGTAGAATACATCTAGTAGTATATTTAGTAAACTGATTTGACAAATCGGAGCACAGTTACGCTAATTTGACCAAGTTTCGAGTTAATCCCTTTAAAATTACTGTTTTTCTATGTATTAACTTTATCTTACGACTCCTTATATGAATCGTATTATCTCGTATTATCTTTGAGTTCTTATTATCTCTGAGTAGACATTTTTTCCGACTTTCTTTTCCCTGTAATTCTTATTTTTCTGTCACTACAATACTTATTAGCGAAGATAAAAACTTGATCAATCACGTTGGGATTAAGGTTTTGTTTTATTCGTGCGATTCGGTAATCATGTCTTTGAAGTAACGTGCCTCTGGGAAGAGAGCCGAGAAATTAGTCCTTGGGCATAACAAATTTCCTCCTCCCTCTTCCCTTCTGCCGCTTTCCGTTTCCTGCCCCTGCGTACCACGCATGGTCTCTCCCCCTGTGAAAAGCAAGCGAGTAGTGACGAGAGCGTCTCGGTGAGACCGCCTCGCGGAAATGCATTTTTATTGAGAAAACACTGAGCCAGAAGTCGAGAAACGACTACGACGACAACGACGAGCGGAGCTCGTGGGAATTAAGGTTACCGGCCCGCACGTCCTTCGAGACTTAATTATTACCGAGGCGCACCGGCACGCATTGTCGACCGCACCGCGAGTTTTATTTTTAAACGAAAAAGAGAGAAGGAAGCTAGGTATCGACACAATGAACGGAGCCTTGGAAACTTCCGCGAGAGTCTGCTCAACATCTCGAATTCGTGCTATCTTGCTATCTGATAAATGCAACTCCTGGTGATCTCCAGCGAGTGTTTTCGCTCGCGACGATTCGCCCGCAGATGCCTTCATTTGTCGATCGATAAGTAATGTGTGGAAAATAAAATAAGTCGTACAGACAAAAAATGTAGAAGAAATTATGTCATTTTTCGTTTGAACGGAAGATGAATAACAGCTTTCGGAATATTGTCCGTTCACATTGGACATTAAAGAATTTATTTAGCCAAGTAAGGGATAGCAAACAATTATATTGTTTAAATTGACTGATCAACATTTTTCACGAACATTCTGTCTGTGTAAAGTGAAGGTATTGTAGGTGTCTTAATTATTGCACTTATTACTTAACTATAATTCGGCGCTCATTTCCTTGCTGCGCAAAGATAAGATTCGTAGAGCTTTTTATTTGCGTAATAAATAGAACAGTCGTTGTCGCGGCGCCGACATGACGTAGAATGGAAATATCATTCTTATCGGTCGACTAACATTTTTTCCGATTGTGTGCGCCTACGTTGCTACAAAACATAAAATTCCAAAATATGTCTTTTGCGAAACGTGGACGCACGAACGATTTGCAATTCTGCACGTACTCCTTATTTGCACAATAAACAGATAGACATACGTCATACCTCGAATGAACATATATACATGTTTTTATCAGTCCGATTAGCATTTCTCACGAATTTTTGATCAGACTGTTTAGGCTCGAGTTCAAGTCCATGTCGAAAAGAGAGAGAGAAATTCCGGTTACACCGATTTCAAGAATTTCCCGGTTACGCCGATTTCAAGAAGGAGACGCCGGAAGGGGTGACGTTCTTTGATAGCCGCCGAAAAAAGGACTGCCGAGGAAGTCCACAGTATAAACAAGCCCGGCTCCTAAAAACCGACGCGTACGACTCCCTAAAAAAACGATACATTACGATATGGGAGGGCCGGGTTGCACGTGTTCCTGTTAACGCGCCTTAACTGCAGTTCAGGATCGCTCCCCCAATTTTTTGTCAACCCCTTTCGTCCGAACCTGCACTCGCTAGCTAGTCAGACGCGATGTGGCGAGATCTAAACACTGCGCCACGATATTTTCGTACGTGTCTGATGACTGATTGTCACCCCGTTAATTTCCGAGCAGACAGGACGATTTTTCATGCGACAGAGGAATGAAGATATCCCCTCGTTAAAAAAACATTCTTTCGACAATTTAAATACTTTATTAAAAGATCGTATATATATGCATACATTTTTTTAAATTTTTATTCACGTACGAATCGAACCGCGCAATTTGAGAGTTAGAAACATGAATGTTTTATGCGATGATGATTTATGTGATGTTGTTTGTCCAGCTAAATGAGCTTAATGTGCTCATCAATATTGCTGCGAACCAAAGGTAGCATCCGCCGACTCTCCTATTTTACGTAATCGCTGTTTGATCAACATGACGATTAACCGAAATTACTGATGTACATGTAGCATCAAATAGAAACGCAAAGCGCTCCGGCTAGAATTGTTGCAACATGAAAAATCATTTCTCGCGAAATAAACTGCCGTACGTTCCAGTTTCCACAGCGACAGAGAGATGTGTGTTTGCACAGAAAACGACCG
This sequence comes from Crematogaster levior, assembly GCA_901521435.1. Classification (NCBI taxonomy): domain Eukaryota; kingdom Metazoa; phylum Arthropoda; class Insecta; order Hymenoptera; family Formicidae; genus Crematogaster; species Crematogaster levior. The sequence continues at coordinate 62,352 of CABEGB010001169.1, read as the reverse complement.
ATTTTCAACAGGTGGTTCCTCGGATCCTCATCCGCTTGCATGGCCTGTTAAGTGGATGGCCTTCGAGCTTCGTCGAAGTTACAGGAATTTTATCAGTTCAGAAATCTGCCAGCTTATCATTTTATCCCTACGTTTTAAGCCGGACTTAAATGACGCTTGGCTCGACTATTCTTTTCAATAAGTTCACTTTACGAATTCTCTTTTTTTTTTTACTTATTGATAGACTCATCGTTAATAAACGATCAGTTAAGTCGGAATAACAACAACGCGCGGTTCGGCGAGCCGAATTCTTTTCAATAAGTCGCCTTGTTTCGCCTAAATTCTCTCTTTTTAACTTTGCACACTTGGCCGATAGGCGCCAAACTACGCGTCGTGTATCTCCAGCTTTAACGACGCTCTACTTCAGCCCAGCTCTCCTGTTTTGTGTAAACAGGAAACGCGACAGCCATACAATATCATCTTTTCTTATTCCTCTTTTTTTTGTTTACATCATGATGCAATAAAGTGAAACGAGATAAAGCAATCATGCGCACGATGCGCACAAACACGCTACATAAAATCCTATCTCGATAGGAGGCAAATTTGTAAAAAAGAGCTTCAACAAAACAAAAATGTATTCATACGGCAAATTATGAAACACTTATTCGCGTTAATTCGACGTCTCCATCTCCGAAAATGCTAATTTGAAATCAAGGAGAGGAAAAAGGAGAGGGAGAGCGAAAGGAGGATCAGTTTTTTTACATCGTAGAACGTTGTTTACATCCGCGTGCGAATTCGCTTTAAAGGGGGATTACAGGTAATACTCGGCAAAGAGGCCCTGACCTGATTGTAGAAAATGTCAACACTCTCGTTACGCGGCTGTGCACTATCACCGCGCACACACGCACATGCACGCACGTATGCGCGCGAATGCGTAAGCGCCGCGGCGGCTCTTAAAGTGGCCATCTTGAATTCACTTTCAAACGATTCGAGAAAAAGAGAGACGGGAAAGAGAGAAGAAAGAGAGACACACACAAGTGCGCCTTGTGCCACCGTCGCAGCGTGTGGCAATACGAGGAAGCCGATTACCCAACCCCGAGATCCCTCAAAGTCCGACTCGTTACACGCGATTCCGTGTAACGCGCCGCTCCGTTGCGTGTCGTTTGAATTTAGAAGCGCGTTTCTTTTTTTTTCTTTTAAGAAAAAAAAGTTACGAGTTCGAGTATAATTGAGAAAAATGCAAGACGCTCTCTGCGGTGGAGTTAAGAGCATTTGAATCTAAGGCTGCGGTTTACTTTACGCTACAAATGCTTCGAAAAGTGCTCTTCTTCTCTTCCCTTTTAATAAAGAAAGAAGGAAAAGAAAAACGTTTCGCATTTGTTGTCAAGTGGATCGCAGTCTAAAATTTACTGAGATTTACTTTTATCCGTTCAGATCATTGACAGTCTCCGATATATTTTATAAAAGAAACTCATATTGTGAGAAAAGTATTGACACTATTTGCAATATTAGCATGGTCAAAGAAAGGAAATTTCTGATTAATTAACTTACTGATATACGGCAGTTTAAATAAATTCAATATGTTGGCAATCTAGAATTATTAGTCTCTTTTTAATTTATTTCACGATAGTGAAACTTTTAATGTGAAATGTCTAAGATATTGTGTAACCATTCGATGTCGGAAATTGGCGAATAGAATGCTCAGTATCGAAACAAACCGTAACGTTCTAAGAAACGTCCCTGTTTGTGGGATGAGAGATCTCCCCTAATGTTAGTAAAAGTTCGCAAGAAAGTTGCAGTTGCATCGCATCGCGAATTCCAGAAAAAGTGTGGCAAGTGTGCAACGTCGCGTGGGATTTGTTGGTAGCACGCAACCAGCAGCTGTGTACAACAACATTCGCGGGCGAAACCCAGAAAAGCGTAAAAGGTCGAACAGCACAGAGTAGAATCGCTTGAAAACGAGTTATCGGCTCGAATCATGAAAGGCCGTTTAAAGTGTGATTCGCCGTGAAGCGAGGGAGAGGGGAAGAGGTCGAGCAATTAACATAGAATTACTTAGACCTATTACATAGTATATCTTCCCTCAGATTCGCAATTTATCCTCGCCCTGTTCCCACGCGATTACTTAATGCGTGATACTTGGGAAGTATAATATCGAACAATTCCTGCTGAACGTCCGATAACATCGGACACGGAGGTCATAAAAACATTTCTTAATTCATTAATGAGAAACCATATTATGACCGTTGTAAATGGCGCTGAATCTCTAGTTAATAACACCGGCACACAAAAAAAAAAAAGTGGTCTGTACATTTGACTAGACCCACCTAAGCTTATGTATTTCGATGCGCGGATTCCAAATCTGTAGTCCGTTTTACCCGTACACCCTCAAAATTTTGAGTAAATTGCAAAAAACCGCAAAAAACCGCAAAAAATCGCGAAAAATCGCAGTTGTGCGAATGGAAAAATTTTTCTCGAACTATATCAAGTATATTTTTTATGTATTTTGATGCGCTGAATCCAAATCTGAAGTTGATTCATCTCGTTGACCCTTCAAATTTAGAGTAAATTGCGGAAAACCGCTAAAAATATTTAAAAAATCAAAAAAATAGTCATGAAGTAGTAGATAATATCAAAAAATAGTATTGTTCTTACTCACAGTAATGAACTAAATATGATTCCTTTCAAATTATGCTATAAAATTTATAGATTGTAATTAAATTAAAAAAAAAAAACGATCTTCATTAAGTTTACACTGTTCTTCGCTTATATCGAACTCTTTTCTCTTCGAATGTTCTATGCAATGGGTTTCTCTTTCGTTTTTTATTATTTGTGGTTACTTCTCTCTTCAAAGTCCAGCAAAAATCTGCCATCATGTTGACGTTCCACCTTCCTTGATACCTATTCTCCATTTCACTTATGTCTTGGTGAAATCGTTCTCCTTGTTCTTCACTGCAGTCTCCAAGGTTTTGTGGAAAGTAGTCTAGATGAGAATGAAGAAAGTGCAATTTGAGATTCATCAAGCAACCCAAATTTTTGTAATTTTCCAATAACTCTTCAACCAATTCCTCGTAATTCTCACTCTTATTATTTCCCAAAAAATTCTGAGAAACATTTTTAAAACTTTTCCAAGCTGCTTCCTCAGTGTCATCCATTTGTCCGATAAAATTTCCGTCTTCAAATAAACTCCGAATTTGTGGACCATCGAAAATCCCCTCTTTCAACTTGGCATCGCTTATCGCGGAAAATTTTTCTCTTAAGTACCGAAAACAATCACCATCTTTGTCTAGCGCTTTGACATATTGCTTCATAAGACCAAGCTTAATATGGAGTGGTGGTAGTAGATATTTAGAAGGATCAATCAATGGTGTTCGGATGACGTTTTTAGTGCCTGGATCAAAGTTTGTTCTCAAAGGCCATTCTTTTTTCACATAGTGTTGTTTTCTATCCCTACTATCCCATAAACATAGGAAGCAGGGATATTTTGTAAACCCTGATTGCTGACCTAAAAGTATCGTTGCAATTTTTAAATCACCACAAACTTTCCATTCATGTTCCGCGTGTACTTTATTTTATCCAGAACTATCTTCAAATTTTCATAAGTCTCTTTCAATTTCGTCGAATGTGCTACTGGAATGGGCGCATAGGTGTTTCCGTTATGGAGTACAACAGCTTTGAGACTTCTTTTTGACGAATCAATAAAAAGTCTCCACTCATCATCTTTATATATGTTCGGTTTTAATTCATTTATCAAGCCTTCTACATCCGAACAATATACTAATGAGTTCTCTTTATCGTTTGTAAAAAATCGTCGAAAATCTTGTTCCCTGTCACGATAATAGTAAGCTGACGTTCCTTTAGACAACAAATTTTTCTTCTTCAACGTCGCCGCTAGATATTCAGCTCTATCTTTAGATAATCCCAAATCTCTTACGAGATCATTCAGTTCTTTTTGGCTGAAGGTTTCAGGAGCTTTTTGCTGACCATCCGGTAAATATTCTTCATCTTCAGAACTATCTTCGTAGAAGACCTCGTCTTCTTGCATTTCTTCCTCCTCAACATCCATTTGTTCGCAAACAACCGTTTCATCAACAACTACTATTTTTTCAGGTTTCACAACTGAATCAACGTTGGCGTACTTGATTTTTGATTTGCTAGTAGTGTTGAAACCTGTAAAATTTGTCATGCAAAAATAGCAGTTTTCTGAATTTCTAGGCGTGGACCATATCATCGGTTTTGTAAATTACAAGTTGTTTTTGCTTTCGGTCTTCGCCCATCGTGTTAACATTCCATTACATCTCCCACATGCGGTATGCGGTATCCAGCTTGCATCCCAATTCGTAATTTTAATACCGAAACAATCTTCATAAATTGACTTTAATTTGGCAGATAACGGCCTTCGGTATTTAGTCACTTCAAATTGTCCACAAACATAACAAAACCAATGAGGGCTTTTGTTTTGAAGATAGCTATCTTCAAGTTTTTGTTGAAAGAAATATCGCTTGTTCCCGTAACCAGGGCACCTCCACGTGGTGACGGTGGGCAACAGCACTCTTGGCAGAGTCCCTGGGTTAACGGCGAGATGCCGTCATGGCAGGTACAAGTGATAAGTTTTTTACGATGCAGGGATTCGGAACCCCAGTATCGGCGTCTGATCAGGGTGAGAAAGCAGGCCCGGTGGCGTCGTCATCAAGCGACTGCAGCTCTACATTAGTGGGTAACTTGGCTACTGTAGGGTTTAATGTTACAAGAAGTTACTCCCACATATGTAACAAAAGCCCTCATTGGTTTTGTTATGTTTGTGGACAATTTGAAGTGACTAAATACCGAAGGCAGTTATCTGCCAAATTAAAATCAATTTATGAAGATTGTTTCGTATTAAAATTACGAATTGGGATGCAAGCTGGATACCGCATACCGCATGTGGGAGATGTAATGGAATGTTAACACGATGGGCGAAGACCAAAAGCAAAAACAACTTGCAATTTACAAAACCGATGATATGGTCCGCGCCTAGAAATTCAGAAAACTGCTATTTTTGCATGACGAATTTTACAGGTTTCAACACTACTAGCAAATCAAAAATCAAGTACGCCAACGTTGATTCAGTTGTGAAACCTGAAAAAATAGTAGTTGTTGATGAAACGGTTGTTTGCGAACAAATGGATGTTGAGGAGGAAGAAATGCAAGAAGACGAGGTCTTCTACGAAGATAGTTCTGAAGATGAAGAATATTTACCGGATGGTCAGCAAAAAGCTCCTGAAACCTTCAGCCAAAAAGAACTGAATGATCTCGTAAGAGATTTGGGATTATCTAAAGATAGAGCTGAATATCTAGCGGCGACGTTGAAGAAGAAAAATTTGTTGTCTAAAGGAACGTCAGCTTACTATTATCGTGATAGGGAACAAGATTTTCGACGATTTTTTACAAACGATAAAGAGAACTCATTAGTATATTGTTCGGATGTAGAAGGCTTGATAAATGAATTAAAACCGAACATATATAAAGATGATGAGTGGAGACTTTTTATTGATTCGTCAAAAAGAAGTCTCAAAGCTGTTGTACTCCATAACGGAAACACCTATGCGCCCATTCCAGTAGCACATTCGACGAAATTGAAAGAGACTTATGAAAATTTGAAGATAGTTCTGGATAAAATAAAGTACACGCGGAACATGAATGGAAAGTTTGTGGTGATTTAAAAATTGCAACGATACTTTTAGGTCAGCAATCAGGGTTTACAAAATATCCCTGCTTCCTATGTTTATGGGATAGTTGGGATAGAAAACAACACTATGTGAAAAAAGAATGGCCTTTGAGAACAAACTTTGATCCAGGCACTAAAAACGTCATCCGAACACCATTGATTGATCCTTCTAAATATCTACTACCACCACTCCATATTAAGCTTGGTCTTATGAAGCAATATGTCAAAGCGCTAGACAAAGATGGTGATTGTTTTCGGTACTTAAGAGAAAAATTTTCCGCGATAAGCGATGCCAAGTTGAAAGAGGGGATTTTCGATGGTCCACAAATTCGGAGTTTATTTGAAGACGGAAATTTTATCGGACAAATGGATGACACTGAGGAAGCAGCTTGGAAAAGTTTTAAAAATGTTTCTCAGAATTTTTTGGGAAATAATAAGAGTGAGAATTACGAGGAATTGGTTGAAGAGTTATTGGAAAATTACAAAAATTTGGGTTGCTTGATGAATCTCAAATTGCACTTTCTTCATTCTCATCTAGACTACTTTCCACAAAACCTTGGAGACTGCAGTGAAGAACAAGGAGAACGATTTCACCAAGACATAAGTGAAATGGAGAATAGGTATCAAGGAAGGTGGAACGTCAACATGATGGCAGATTTTTGCTGGACTTTGAAGAGAGAAGTAACCACAAATAATAAAAAACGAAAGAGAAACCCATTGCATAGAACATTCGAAGAGAAAAGAGTTCGATATAAGCGAAGAACAGTGTAAACTTAATGAAGATCGTTTTTTTTTTTAAATTTAATTACAATCTATAAATTTTATAGCATAATTTGAAAGGAATCATATTTAGTTCATTACTGTGAGTAAGAACAATACTATTTTTTGATATTATCTACTACTTCATGACTATTTTTTTGATTTTTTAAATATTTTTAGCGGTTTTCCGCAATTTACTCTAAATTTGAAGGGTCAACGAGATGAATCAACTTCAGATTTGGATTCAGCGCATCAAAATACATAAAAAATATACTTGATATAGTTCGAGAAAAATTTTTCCATTCGCACAACTGCGATTTTTCGCGATTTTTTGCGGTTTTTTGCGGTTTTTTGCAATTTACTCAAAATTTTGAGGGTGTACGGGTAAAACGGACTACAGATTTGGAATCCGCGCATCGAAATACATAAGCTTAGGTGGGTCTAGTCAAATGTACAGACCACTTTTTTTTTTTGTGTGCCGGTGTAATTGAGTAAGCAATGGCTAATATCGCCTCGAAATACTAGTATATCGCTTTCATTAATAATTCTTTAAACACTCCGCGCGTTTTTTTTTTTTTTAATCGGAAAAGGAAAGAAGTGAAAGACGAGCAAGCGTTCACTAATGTTAAAAAATGTAAATTCGTATTATTTATTAAATTCGTATATTTAGCAAACAAGTTGCTACGAATGTATCAGTCACACTCTACAGCTACGTTAATTGAAACACTCTTCAAAAATTCATATAGCACAGACCAAGGATAAATATCTTAAATACCGTATTAATTATACCGTGTTAATTAAAGGTCGTGCAAAAGATCCTCTCCGTGCAAAGAGGATTAATCGGTCATGTGGCGAGTGTGTCTCGAATGACCGCCAAGTCGATACCTCGGCAATTTACAGTGCACCTGTTCTTCTCGCTTAGGAAGCGGAGAAAGCACGAATCTCGGATCTATTTCCGTGGAGCCCCAACCGAGCAGTGACAGACGGAAGGAAGGGAAGCGGGCGGACGGGGAGAATTTATGTGTTTGGGGAGGGTCAAGGGAACGAGGGTAGCGACAAGTGCAGCGAACGGGTGGAGGACAGCTGGATGCAGCGGGCAGAGAAGACGGGACGAAAAGGGGGAATCCCGAGGGGAACGGATGCACTTGCGCGTCACGCGTCGCGCGCGCGTTATCGAGACGAATTCCATTCTCCGGATCGTTTCCAACGGCGAGGGCGCGACGCGGAGGGTCGTTTTCGGGATCGGGGAATCCGCGGCATCCCAAATCCGAGAAGGCTACGGTCGGTGAAATCCAGAATCCGTGGATTCGTAGGGGGATTCAGGGTGTAGAATCTTGTAGGCGATAGAATCCGGGGGGAATCCCGGAACTTCCGTCACACGGACGTGTCCGAAGAGATTAATATCTGTATATCTGTAGATTAGGTAAACAGAGAGTGTCTCACCCTGTAAAATTTGAAATCAATATTGAGTCTAGAATTTGGTATACGTGAATACAGAATCGAGAACTCGATAGAAGTTGTAGTAAAAAAGATCATCTAAAGTAGACCCGATTCCATGTAATACGGAATCAGGTTTCTTTAGAATCTGGAAATCGAGGATTAAAAAGATCTGGAAGATTCCAACGCGCTCGTAAAGCAGTCGGAGTTGAGAAATCGGAGGATTCACATTTGGAGTCGTTCAAGAGTCCGGCAGACATCAGACTTTGGTCGTCCCGCCCCGATTGCATGCCGATTTAATAAATCGGGAAAATCGCCTGAAGAAATGTGCACGTTGCACCGAGCCGAAAGTGAATTATACAGTGATTCGCATTCCGATGAATAACGCGAGATTACTTTCTTCTGCCCTACTTTTGTTTTCATGAGCGGAGCTCGCCGTCGGCAGTTTCTTTGCCGTCACTTCGGGACGATTGAGAGGGAAAAAGTGATGCGCGGAGACAGGACGAAGACGTAGTAAATTGCATGCTCACAAATGAAAATCCGACATGCGCGCGCGATTGCTCGATCGAGCATGTAACGGTAAGAGCATATGTGCGAAAAACCGCTTTTTGCGCGCGTTACGCATCGAGTGCTCGGTGAAAGTGATGCTTATGTCGAAGACGCACGCCAGAAAACTAACGTACATATATGCCACACGCTCGCTTTCCTCCCGCTCTAACGAATTCACCAGATATCGCGATCGAAATCTGCCGGATAACACGAGACATCCTTAATAAACTAAATCCGATTAATCGCCGCTTTCGCGCCCCGATTGGAAATTTCAGTTTCAAGTAGGACTCAAAGCGAATTGAGTCCTCGCGCACGCGTGAAATGTAAATCGTGGATACTTTGATAACAGCCAAAATGTAAATTACTACACCTAACATCATGCTTCATGTTCGATACGGGAATTTTGTAAGTGATTTTTTTAACTGCTGTTTTGAACTATTTAGCATAATATAAATATACAATACAATGTGTATCAATATTCAATCTACTACATATAAATAAAATTAATCTTTCAACAATTTAATTTTCGTAAAATAAGAGTAGCATTTTTCTGTTTATGAAAATTATTTGGAATAATTCTTTAAAATAATTTTCTCTCTCTCTCTTTCTCTCTCTCTCTCTCATCAAGTAGTTTAAGGTTATTTAATATCCAAATAAAATCTTTTTCTTTCATATTTCTATTGTTACATTTATATATAATAATTTTATCTTGATAGCACACAATTTAGTGCGTTTTTATTAAAAGGTGAAAAATTCTTTTTTTGTTCTTTCTTTTCCTTTCTTTCTTCTTACAAAAGAAAAACATGCAACCGTTAAGTGATTCAACTTCGCTCTCATGAAGAAAATCACTATTGATGTGAAAAATAAAACTATTGTCACTTTCGTAGAAATTCTAGCTTTATTGCAATTTGATTTGAATTTGATACAACATTGGGGCGCAAAGATTTCGAACTGTATTTGTAATAGTTTTGTTAGAAAGTTTCGTTTCTCACTTTCCAACCGCTTTCTAAAAATGTGAAAAGAACAACGATGAGCACCCATTTCAATTCGTGTTCTAACGGCTCGTAATTACTCGTCGCGGCCTGCGGTCAGGATGAAATTGCAAGGCTCCACCTCGTCAAAAGTTCGACAAAACCCGTGCGTCGAAATTGCCTAAAAAATTTGAATGGCCAATTGACAATCGAGTTTCGAGTGCAAAACGCGATACAAATTCTTAAATGAAAAAAAAATTGTAAATATCCAACACCAAATTCCTTGTAATTTAAATTTCATTAGGATACTTTATATATTGTTATTCTGTTTATGTTTCTAGTTTTAAAATCTGGATTGTAAAATCTATAAAATTGAATTTAGTATTTATCTATCAATCTCCATAATATTTAGTATTTAAAAAGATTAAAAATTTTGCGCTTGTGTAGAATTTAAAATTTATAGAATCTGAAATTTAGGTATTTGTTCATTCGTATTATTACTGTACGTTATTTATTTACAAATATCGAGCTGTCATGCTAGATATTCTGTATATTAATGTTTATAAAATTCATTAAATGTGAAACATACATGTTGTTTAAAATAGAAGTTATATCATTGAACATTAAAAAAAAATTTTTATATGAATTTTTCTTAATATTAAGAAAGAGAGCAATAATTCTGACTTATATTGAGATTACTTCTTTAATTATCTATAATATAATATCTGTTAAAATCACATTTATCAAAATATCCAACAGTTAAAAAATTCAAAGATATTTAAGAATCACATTATATTTCACAATTCTTGAAAAAATTATTTTAGATACCTGACAATTATTTCTTTTTATCATTCGACATAACCGATTTAGACAAAAAATCGTTATCACTTAAAAATTAAAAATAAATGATATACACGCATTTACGTGTATGCACAAGTGTGAACAAGATTCACCGAATGACGTTTTCATTAGTTACGCAGGCTGTTCGATAACGATGCGTGAAATGGTGCCATTTTTGTAGCTGTGTTCACGTTTGTCAAAGCAAAGTCGTAGAAATAAACGCAAAACTGCATTTGCGCGCATGTCTATATTATAACATGACTGTAAGTTGTAAGAATTGGGCCACCACACACGCGGGTATATATGGGTATACACGGTTTTTTTTCCAGATCACTATACGCAACTCATACGCGCAATTATCGCTAACGCGGATGTCAACTGGCGATTCACAAGACCTTGGCCGGTTTTCCTTTTAGTGGTGCACGATTAAAATTCCCGGCACGCACAGAAAGCGACTTGACCGACCAAGATACACGCCAACTCGATCGCTTGAAGATAAAGAAGGTACGCGCATTACTCGATACAAAAGTATCCACGAGATGCACATTACCAGCCGCTGATTTAACTGCTGTCAGTCGGTAAAGTAGAAAATTCGTATCGTCGATATATGTTGTGCTTTCCTACCATACCGATACACATTAAAGCAAAATAGAAAATCAATGTGTTTATAACTTACCTTTACTCGTTTCAGGTTGGATGTTCTCTGTTTTAATTTCCGCCCTCGAGGCATAAGGGATGCAAGTTGGAGACGCTTGCGTCGAAGGTGCTGCTAATTTTTCTAGACACAATATTAAGACGCAATTAGTGTTTATTGCAAAAAGAGATATTGCTGATATAAATAATATACAATAATGCAGTAAGAATAGCAATGCAATTCACCTGCTAATAAAGGATTCGCAGCGGCAATGTTGTGCCTTTGTCTTTTGTGCGAAGAAGGCGTTGTGGTGGAGGTGGGTTGGCTGACATCTGCTTCGAGTTCTCGTAAAAAGTCCAGGGGATCGAAAAATTCCTCCCCTGTAACACCGGACATACCCGCGCCTTCCTCCGCCGGCATATTCGATGCCGTCGGCGTTCCTACCAAAGCACTTAACTCCATCGATGAAAACTCTACCGATTGGCCTATGTTGCTCTGCTAAAAACACGAAAAAAATTCTAAGATAGAAATTTAATTAATTATTTCTTATCTTCTGATTATAAATATTATTTTTCACGCTATCGTACATGTATAAAATAAGTCACATATTTTTCACACATTTTTCGGATATTCTATGCAATTTCTATATTTTGTAAATTAACAAGTTAAATCAAGTAAATCAAATTTCCAATCTCTCTTCACTCATCCAAAATTCTATTCTTTACTGCAATGAAATTTAAATTATATATTATTTTTGGCATCATCGCGATTAAATTTCACAAATATCATGGGAATCTCTTTGAATTTCCTGAATTCTAGAATGCAAATTCTAAATCCGCTACCAGTTACTTACCTGAAGGCACTGGGTTAAATCCATCTTTCCGTCATTGTCAGAGCACCAGAATAACTCGTCGTCTATGAAGTGCATGTTTGATTCCTCCTTGGGCACGAGGGTGGAGGTTAATGTGGGTGTTTGCGATACGGGGACCGGCATCGGGACCCGTACCCAGCGGCGGGGCCACTTTAGCCACCCCCGCGCCTTCTAACATCTAAAACCACCTCTGAGACTTCCCCGCCTCTTTCGCCTTCCGCCTATGCCGCACCCAGATAGCTCGGTTCTTTTCTACGTGCTATTGTTCACCTGAAAGTAGAATTCACGATTAGATTGTGCGGACATAAAAATACACGTGATTAACTCAAAATGATTTCCCCCGTGCGTGACGCAAACAAATATAACCTTCTTCCATTTACCATACATCGAAATATGTCCAAATTATACATGATGTGCATGCAATGCCGATATAGCAACGCTTCTAATTTTTCCGTTAATAAATTAAGATAAGCAGGTGAGAGACGGTTAATTAAGCGCGAAATGGGATCTCTTTATCTCGTAACAACTTCCGGTGCATCGCATCGCGTTCGCACTTTCGTTTCAATTCTAATTTGAACTCTGCTAAAACGTAGTTTGATTATAATGTTACTTTCTCTTGCCGCCTGTGTACACCCGCATTATACACGACGTAATATTATACGCGAAAAGATATAAGAAATACGAAGCGCTCTCTCTCTCTCTCTCTCTCTCTCTCTCTTTCTCTCTCTGTGCGTGCACCTACGCTACAGGTACAGGTGATGGTCTGTCACAAAAATAAATAAACTTTTAAAAAATAACAAAACACAGACTATTTTGGGGACAAATGTTTTATTTTACTCAAAATACATTCCTTCTGTGGCGACAATAATTTGCAGCTAACGTATGTCAACTAATGATTCCAAACATTCTAAAGATCGTGACATTCTCAAAGACATTCCACAAAAGGACAAAATTATTTGATACATTAATTGAGCATATAAATCGTTGTATCGCTAGAAGGAATGTATCTTGAATAAAATAAAATATTTATCCCCACCAAAAAATTGTTTCGTAATTTTTAAAAAGTTCGGTTATTTTTTAGATAGACCGTGTAGAATCATCAATTAAAACGGATAGCATTTAAAATTTAATCGAAAAATCTACGTCAATCTAAAATCAATTGCATTATTTATGATCCATAAATAAATAATGACATCTATCCGCGATTGCGACATATTTATCCTGCACAATTATAATAAACAAGTTTTACTCACTACTCTAAAATTTTAGAGAAAACTTTAACCATTCAGTTGGTTTCTAAAAATATACTATTTAACATTTATTTTGCGTGACAAAACAAAAATCTCATCAAAGTCTCGAAAAGGTTTGGAACGCTGTGCATTTTGTACATTTCATTTTTTGTTTGAAAGAATATTTAAATACAAATTTTTTTAGAATATTTAAATGCAAAGACAAGATACAGAAATTTCAAAATCCTGGTGATTGCAGTTGGAGTATCTGTTAACTTTTCGTAAATTTCACGCATTTAAGAAAATATACGAATAAAAGTGAAGAAATGTTTACCAGGAACAAGAAATCTTTTTTTCCAAAAATTAGTTCCATTCTGAAGAGGAAGTTGATCAATAGCTCGCGAAGTTGCCTGTTCGCGCGCGACGAGCAACGCTGATGATTCGTGACTAATTCGCGTAATGCGAATTAGAAAGAGAAAGAGGGGCGCGGGCAATTTCCATGAAAGTGAAAACACCGAGCGAGAACTTTCTTTCTGGCTTCGCGTAGCGCTGTTTCACTTCCTGTGCGCGTAACCTCGCGCTCTCCCGCCGCCGTCGCAGCTGCGTTTCTATGCAGCTTCTACTTAGTGCAGCGCTGCTTTTACGTAACTCGCAGCCGCGAAAGAAAGTTTCCACGGGTAGAGGTTAACATCCTCCTCTCCATTCTAATAACTAATACCGTCGCGATTGATTATCAAACCGTAATCGATGTTTCCGATCAAGATAATGCACGCGAGTGTACGCCTCGTACAAAAGTTCTCAAAATTCATGCATTAAGCTTTCAAAAGATAATAAGTTATAATTAATAATTTTATGTATCGCAAAAAGAGTCGAAATTACACGTAAAATATATATAACATTAAAGTGTATATATATATATATATATATATGTTATATATATATATATATAAATCAAAGAAGCGTATAATTACAAAATAAATAAAATATATTTAGATATTTAGATATTTATATTTTGAATAAATAAAATGCTATCCTGAAGTCAGACGCGAATTGTAGATCGTCTGAAGTTGGCTACTAACTTTAAACTTTTCCCGCTCTTTTGCCTTGCGCACTCTACTGCTCCTCGATAGGAGGTGTCGAAAGTGCAACTGCACTTGTGTGAAACGCACATGGCGTTGGACGCATCGTATCATCTTCGATAATAATAATATTGTGTACATTTAGTGCAAGAGGTACATGTGAAAGAAATAGATTTGTCAATGGCAGACGACAGCGAAACATCGGACGAGAGTTTGGACGCAGGAAGTGAAAAATTCGATCCGTTGAAAGCGTTATATTCACCTAAAATACAATTGACGTCCTCCGTGCCGATCTATGACAATCTTTCGAAATTCGAGTCCGTTCTAAAAGGTGTCAACGCGCCGACGAAAGTGCGTATTGCGTATCGCTAACTTTGTGCTATCGTCAATTTCTAACACAAATCTGAGAATGAAGAAATGATCGATCGAATGCGTCAAATCGTAGAAGTTAGAAACATGAAAATCTGTGCGAGATACCGGAGCCTACAACCTATGTACAACCTAACCTAACATTATTCGACTCGACCCAGTATAGTTTGATCAAAGATCTATATTTAGCTAAAACTTACGAAAAGCTTATTATGAATTTTCGAAAAATCGTGATACACTTAGAATTTACGAACACTGTCGTTGAATCAAACTTAATCTATCAGAATACTTGAGAATTACTCCAGAACAATTACTCCAGAATTAGAAAAAAATTAAAATCGGAATCAGAATTTATATATTAACATTAGAATGCAATGTATAATTTGAGATACAAAATTAGCACGATTTAGATGGGATTCCTGAATCGAGTAAGGAGTACACGGAATTGAAATCTCGCGAAATTTCATTGTAACGGGAGACTAGAGTGATCGGCATTTCAGATCTCGGTGAGAGTGCGGCAGACCTAAGATTCGCGGTTCGTGTATTTCAGAGTGATAAATCGGCCGTGCCGGAATCCTCGAGGCAGAGATTTTTATCACATCAAGGTAAGAAGGAGAGAGGGACAGCACTCCTCAATGTTTACGCGCATGCTTTCTCACGTCTCGTGAGAGATGGCGATCGCATGCAATTTCGCAGCCGTCGGTGGAGGGACTTCATTCATGTAGGAGTGACGTCGTAGTATCGAATTTCAATACGGAATTGTCGGCGCTTAACAAGACAATAGCCTTCTCTGCCTCTATATATATTCTTAATTAATCACCATATTAATTACTCTCTGACGGGAAAACAAATGCAAAAATTAGATTACTGTAATCGAATTTTATTTCGAATTTAATGTGAAATATTTTAATTAATTACCACCGAAAAAAAAATTTGATTTCAAAGAATCTTCAAGTTAAAGAGATGAACGCGGAGTGTCCGCGGAATACTAGGTTTACAAATTCGTCGGATAATAGATGATGATCGAGAGACTAGCACGAGTTCGGTGTTAGATTTCAGACGATCTATCGCGCGTCATCTCGCGCGCGCGCCGCTCTTATATTCCAGATACTGGCGAACTTTATTTACGGCCTGACAAATACCACGAAGGTCGCCACAACGACGGCTGCAGCTCGCGTGGAATTTGACCTCCGCGAAAGTGTGCGTCAACCGTTCCCGCGTGCTGAGACCCCGACCGTCGCTCCCTATTGTTTCCTATTCTATGGTTATCTTGCCTCGCACGAGTACGTACATACGTGATATTTACAATGTCGCGAGTACGCCCTCTCTCTCTTTCACCCGGAGAAAAGGGCAAGGGATTTTCCCTCGCTTTAACGTGACATACGAGCATTGTGCAAGATCATTGTGACAACCTTCCGAAAGTCTCGTCACGACTTACGAATTCCAAGCAATCAATCTATTCAATAATAAAGTTTTATCAAGAGAAACGCGATGTTTGTGAATCACTTTTGCGTTAATTTTTCGAAAAATTTAGGGACATTTTTAGGGAAATATTTGGAAGCAGAAAATTTTGGGACATTTTTGAGAAAACGAGAGCAAATTTTGGAAGCTCATCGTCTAGTATTCAATTTTCGCTCGTCCTAACTTCGCTAAAAACTATTCTTATTACTGTGAGAAAGAAGGAAGCCAAACATAAATCACCAATAGTATACAGTCATAAAATCTTGAAACACTATAAGGACATTTATAGAAGATCGGAAAAATAAAAGAAAAAGTAAAAGCTTTGCGATTTATTGTTAATTGGCTATGAATTTTGCCGCATAAAATGTTGCTATGTATATGCTACTCAATACGCGCAAAAAAAAAGGCAATTTCCGCTTCACTAAAATTCTGAGCAAATCAGACCCAATTCCACATAAAGAAAGTTAATCAGTGATCAAGATCATTAGACAGAAATAGTGATCAAAAACGAGAAAGAGGAGGCAAACGCTAGTAGCGTACCTCCTCGCGCCCGCTCTCATGCAACGCAGCCAGGGGGGTATATATCTATTGGCCGGCGGCCAATTACACGAGGCAGCCGATAAATCACGGATCCCTGACCCAGTGCAGTTTTATATTTACCGACGGTGCGCGCGGTGGAGCACGGTCATGCGTTCCTTCCGTCTCTTTTCCTCTCAAAAGCGCGGCCTCGTCTCGCCCCGCTCGTCCGTTCGCCCGTTTCGTGTCTCGCTCCGTCACTCCCGTTTCTCTTCCTTCCTCTCGGCTGAGGTGGCGCAAAGAGAAGCAAAGGAAGCGAGCGACAGAGGGACAGTGACGGAGGGATGCCTCCCTCAAGGGAGCGGAGAGACGAACCGCCGCGGTGGTCGTGCGATTGTGCGAGTGAACGAGGCAGAAGGCGAGCCTCATGTACGTGCGCGTTCATGAGGAGAGGATAGGAGGTAGGAGGTAAGCGGTCTGTGTACGTGTACGTAGTGCGGCACTTGTTGCGCGCCCGGACGTCGACCTCTTGCGCTCAACCCGAGGCTCCGCGCCGCGACGCGTCTAAGGGACGCTCGTGATAATACATTTGATATTGACATTTCGAAACTTTCGACATCGAAAACTTGTCTCCTAACATCTCTGGACTCATCTTAAATTCTTTCGAAAAATGAAGTCGTTAGAAGAGGCTTCCATAGCTTACGTTTTCTCCAAAAGGAGGATTTCGAAAAGGGTTAAAAGGCTCTTCGACTATCGGATGTCGAATAAGTAGCTTTAATCATGAAACATTTGTTTTTTTCTTTCTATATGTATTACATAACATCTGTTTTTGTTTCATTAGAGCAATTCGTCAACATTTATACGAAAATTAATGATATATTGCGAAATTTCTATATATTTGATATTTTATACAAACTTATCCATTCAATATTACAAATTCGTAAAACCTTCTCGAAAAAAAGGCTCAGAAATTGTATAATCTTAAGAGATTTTACAAGATTGTACAATTTCATTGATTCATATGGTTACGTATCTCAGTAAAAAGCGTACAACTATTATTATTACAATTATCCTCTACTAATACAATCACAATCGCTCGTTTCTTCAGTTAATACACCTAAAAGTTTGTAAAACAACGAAGCAATTATGACATTTGTCATAATTATCTATTACGTCGTATCATCATCGTTCAAGAAAGACCGATGCTGGATCACACTTGAGCGTCACTACGCGCATCCGACTGGCTCGCTTCTCCTTCTCTCCTGCTGCTCTCTTTCTTTCCCTCCAAAGCGAAAACTTGGCGCGCCGCGGCGCAACCTCAAAAAGGTCGTTCGGCTTCCGGCGCTCTCGTTACGGCCGTCTCTAAATCCGTGCACGAGCGAGCGAGAACGTCGCGAGGGCGCGTATCTCGGGCGTATTTCGGAGGTCGATGCTACGCGATCGGCAAAAGAGTCGGCCACCACCACCATCGCAGCCGTTGCCGCGCCGTCGAAAGTCGCGCGGCGTTATCGAAGCCGATCGCGAACGCGTCCAGAAAGAGAAAGACAGGAGCGAGAGCGAGAGAGTCTCGAGCGCACTTGTTGCGCCCGGACATCGACCTCGCTGCAGCGAACCTCTCCATGCCGGCTTCGGCCCTCGAACACGTTCCGACGGAACCGCGATTTTTCCCAATTGTGGACACGCGCCGGCGAACGCGATCAACCGACGCGAGCAGCGCGCATATGAGCGTTGCAGCCTGGAGATACTTCGCGATTTCATTATCAGCGCTCATTTCGTACTGTGTACGGAACATCCTAAATCTTGATAATCAATTTTTGACATTCTTGCGGGTGATTGTACTACATTAATGGTCGATGATGAGTCCAGAATTCACAGATACTCGAAAACAAAGCGAAACGTATCGTGTAGAATTGTGAATCTCTTTTTTCCTGATTTTTCCGCGATCAAATACTGATGAAGAGAAAAGGAAGGATGTAAGAGAGCGAGAGAAAGAGAGGAGGGGGATGAGAAGAGAAAAGAAGGGAATACGAGACTTTAGGAATCATAGGACAGAGAGACTACAAAATATTCGCGGAACTAAGCTTTGTGGAAATCGGTATTCACGTTCTCTCGAATATATTCGCATTCATCCGCGAAATTCTGGAAGAAGACTTCCAATAGACTTCGCCGTATATTTCGTTCGCGCTCGACCTCCCGACCTATCGCAACGTGACACACATATGTTCGTGACACGGACGAAACGTCAGAACGACGAGAAGACGACAGTGAGGAGAAAAGGAGGATCTTCTAGATATCTCAGCTCCGGAAGCAAATTTCGCTCTCTAACGGCAAACCCGGCCGCGAAGACACACACAGACGCGCGCGCGCGCGCGCACACGCACGCATATATGTATGCATGCGCATACTCTCGCTCGCGGCACAAACACGACGCAAAGCAACGACGGCAGCCGCCGTTCGCCTCGAGTAACGGAATTCTCGTCGATGTTTTCTCCGCGATTCTCTCTCGCGCGGTATTGCGCAACACTCAAGCGCGACGCCGCGCGAGTGCACGCGTTTTTCCTACACTCGACATCC
Organism: Crematogaster levior; assembly: GCA_901521435.1. Taxonomy (NCBI): domain Eukaryota; kingdom Metazoa; phylum Arthropoda; class Insecta; order Hymenoptera; family Formicidae; genus Crematogaster; species Crematogaster levior. The sequence continues at coordinate 43,377 of CABEGB010001169.1, read as the reverse complement.
CCTCCCGCTCTTCCTACTCTCTTTTTTTTCACTTCCTCCAGGTTTCTACGAGCTCCTGCGGCGTGAACGCTCGGTCTCGGCTCATCAAGCTTCGGGGAGTCCGCGCTTCAATCCTTCCGGTTTCCGCGTACGCGCGATACGATCAGAGCCCGGGCTGCCTAAGTCCCTGCTCCGCGCGCCACCCGGTAGAATGGACGATCCAATTTCTCGGCACCATGTTCGTGTGCACCACGTATCCGCCGCCGTGCCGACCTATCTCAACGTAACGTAACAGATGACTATCGAGTACGTCGAATCGGCGCTCTCGTTCCTTTAAAATCTGGAGTATCGGTTTTAGGCTTCAAAGTTTTATTATTAGTCCCGGATGTAAGAACGTGAGCGGATTCGACAATTATATTAATTGATTCTTATTTGTTTGGACCTTTCACTATTATCGTCTTCCGAACGTGAATTCTACAACTTCAGATTCTGACTATTCAAGGGACTTAAAGCTTTAACGTGTCTGATGTGTCTCGACTATTACTACGTCGGTTATTTTTACGAAAAACTAATCGTAAGTTAACTGTCTTTTAACTAATCTAATTGTTTTGTAATATGTCATGATAGTTAAAATAAAATCCAGTCTTGAAATATACTTCGTATTTACGTTACATATTAGTGCATTCGACTATAAAAATTTCATTGTTGTGAGCAAGTCAGGGAGATCGTTAAAATCGACAGATGTGAAATTGCACTACCGACGATTCCGTTCTTAGCCTCGGACTCGTGCAATAATTACAGTTTACTAGATCGCGTAAGGCCAGCTCAATGGAACCGGCCGTAAAACAAGATAACTCGTCAATTAGAGCAGAGTGTGACCTCGGCAGAGCACATGTTCGCGGAGCTTTCGCGAGCAAACCGGCCGTCATTCGTCATAATGAAGAAACGGTTCGTAGATCATGTCCGCTCGATCGACACCAAGGAATTAAAACTGATAGATCGCGGCCGTGCCGGGTAATGACTTTTTCCCCGCTTTCGTGTTCGCGTGTTCCATCCGACCTTCCCGGGGTAAGAGTGATTTCTCCTTTCTTCGGTCGAGAAAGACCGGGAAAGATTCGCCGCTGGAATCTCGACTAACTCGTCTTCCAAACGTGACCTCTCTTCGAGTATTTTATTACTTCATTCGTTCAATCACTTCAAGTATTTAGAGCATAGAGATAAAATTCGCAACTTCCTCTCTAATTCTGAATAATTTTACATATGCAAAATTTCTCACAGATGCAGATTTAAATAGATTGCTTGAATTTTTTATGTCGCAAAAAAATGAGGGATTTCATGTCATTTTTATCACATGATTTTAAGACGATATGTAGCAAGACACATACAGAAGGCAAATTACACTTTTAACTTGAGATTACAAAAAATTTCAAGAGAAAATGAGGGACTAATTGCATTTAGGTATGGAAAGAATTAATTAAACATTCGAAGATTTTAACGAATGTTATTTTTCATTTAGAAAATCATATCAGATTCTTTAGAACTGTATCAGAGAAAAAAAAGACTATGAATCTTTTATGGATCCTAATATATGTCGCACACATAAATTCTATATTTTCGGTTTGTTCTTTATAAGTAAATGCTAACCTGCTTTATTTTGTCAAGTGTGAAAGGACTCGAGAAGTATCGAGTATTCGAGAAATATTGTTTCCTTCTTTCTTATCTTTTTTTCTTTCTTATCTCGATCTGCCACCTTGAAGGTAAGAAAACAATTTCACCAAACTGTCGTAATCGTTTTCCAAAAACGAGTTCCAAATAATCGCGTGACCGTCGATGATCCTTGGCCGTGAGGATCCGCGAGGAACATCGTGTGGACGGGAAGCAGAGGAGGAAAGGGAACCGAAGGGCTTCGTCGCAGAAGTAACAGTACCTATGGCTAGTTCGCGTAAAGCAAACTGCGGCGAGTCGACCAACACTTCGTCGTGTTCGAGTATACAATGTGTCTCAGAATTCAGGCACTTTCTCTTGAATAAAAGTGGAAGACTGGACATTTCTTCAGCGATTATTTAATTCGATTCCACGTATCTTCACATCTGCGTGATTTTCGAGCACGAAACAGTTGAATAATTGAGTCTCAAATTCGAATTTCCTGAGAAAAAAATGAACTAAACGATGAGGTTTCTCCGTCCACTCCGCTCTGCGAAGTTCGACCCCACGAAACTCTTCGTTTTCTCATACAGTTTAGAACTTAAACAGAACACATCATTATTAGAGATATCGAGATAACTTGCGTTCTTTCTATTGACCCTTCAGTGTTTTTCTCATTGAAATACGTACGAGTGGCTACGGGACACCCCGTATATTTGCGCGCGGCATACGCAACGGCGGAGCGCGCGGCCGTGTGCGATCTCGCGGAAACGTGTGCGCGGCCGTGTACACGTGTACGTGTGTACGTGAGGAGAGGTCTGGTGGCTGCTCGCCTGCCTGCCTCGGCTCTCGGGTGCGCTGCCCGACAGGACATTGAACCCAGCGCGACTCAACCTGGGGATCATCCGCGGGTACAAGCCGCGCTCTACTCCTCTCCCGCCCGTATCTCGCGAACTCCAGCCTATCCTGGTCCCTCACCTCAACCCGCGATATTTCGTTCGCCGTTCTCAACAAGGCACGAGAAGAGAGGGCCCCACCCGTCCCGCGCCCGCAAAACATTCTACGAGTGGGCCGTCGTACCCACCTGCGACCCACGGACTCCTCTCCTCGAGTTCGGGCTTGATACCGAACTGCTCCTTCACACGCACCCGCGCGAACATTTTCGCAGGTGAACAACACGCGAGACACGCTGCCGTACAGATGTTAGCAGGCCCTTTTTACACGCGTCGCACAACACGCAACGATCGAGAGGTCGGAAAATCTCGAGCTCGCCTTTGATTGCCAAAAAGAAAGAGAGAACGAGAGAGAGAGAGAGAGAATTTCTCGTGCTCGATAAATAAATAAGAAAGCTTGGGTATTGAATTAATATCTATTTCTGTTATTGGAACTCTTATTTTTCGTTTGAAATTTTTTAACTTTCAACATCGAATACACCTTCGTAATTGCAGTTTTATCAAATTCTTTTTGGAATGGAACACAAAGTATAGAAGTTATACAATTTCCTAAAATTCAATTTTCGCTTTTTTAAATATTATATTATTACTCATTTATCTTGACAGAAATTTGATGGACTAGCGTAAGATGTTAAAATCTTGTTGCTCAAAGTATTTCTGTATAGTGCTTCACAAAGGATTTTAAACAGAAAAGTTATAATTATAAAAGTTATAAGGAAAATTTATGTTTATGTTTCATTTCGAATTAATATGAAGTTACTTCGTGCTTAGGAACAAATACTTCTCAAAATCAATTCTTATAAGATAGAAAATGGAGAACTTTTACGTCAATCTATATTTCCTGATCTACATTTTTTCTTTTCAATTAATGTCATCAAGCAGACTCTAAAATAAAATCTAATTTTAAAACATTCAATGTGCTTTATCGATATTTTGCATAAATATAATATTTATAATACACGAAGAAAATAGAATAATCTTGTTTATACCTAGCTCGATAAAAATTTATAAAAATTATTGACTATGATATCCAAATTTGCCAATTTTTCAATTCAAATTCAATAACATTTTTCTGGTTTTTATAATTCTATAAATTTATAATTATATTAAAAGCTGGTTTGAATAATTCGTCCTTAATTTCGTTTGTACCTCGATGAAAAATTTCGAAAGTTATTGGCAATTTGTCAGTTTCCCAATTTGAAAGTGAATTGCAAATTTAAAAAAAGATTGCTAAAACATGTGTTAAACATGCTTGTGCAATTTGTAAACTGATAACAAACATGTATTTTCGAAGTATAACATAATATTAAATATGATATGCAAACAGGAAGACTCTCGCTTATACATCAAAATATTGTGTTGTAAATTATTAAAGTCAAATATTAACCTGATATTTCACAATGGTTACAATTTTCAGGAACGTCTGTTGTTTCATTTATTGTGAAAATTTTTTGCGCAAGCAAGTTTGTGTAAATTACAGTAACGATTTTCAAAACAGTAAACCTTTGTCTTTAAAAAATCGTACACTTCTTTCAAAATCGATATTATAAATGTGAAAGCCAATGTTTTTATTCATGTACATGTAATCGAGGGTGCGATGATCAAATCGTCCTCGTGATACTTTTTAATCTACAAATATTATGCTCTTCCAATTTCAATATATTAAAACTTTTAAGTGACGTAATCTAAATATGTATTATAATGTATATACTACTGTATACTCTTTCCTCACTTCAAAACAATGTACTTACAAGAATTATATGTTTTCAATTCATGTTTTACGATGATGAAATCGCAATAACATTGATCAATCCAATTGTAACAAGGTTTATAATTCAAAAAGTTACTTGCATGACACAAGAAAGTCTATTGCTGGCGGTAAATCGAATTTCATTTTTCAAGAATTGAATGAATAATTTAGCAAATTTGGAAATGGGTTAATTACTACAATTTGCTAATTCTAAAAAGAAGATAAATCTATTTGAAACGCAGATACCGCAAATTCTATTATCCATTTGTAATTCTGAAACTTAATTTTTCCAAGATTATTTCTATTGGCTTCAAACGTATCTATATTCCGATATGTTTATTCTCAAAGAAAATTTTCGCGACAATCTGGCGAACGTGCGGAACACCCTATATATAAGCTAGGCCGAGTATCATGCCGCCTTAAAGGGTTAACGAACGTGCAAGGCGAGATACAGAACGACGGACACCTTCGTGGCTCACCCTGCCCAGAGAAGGGACGATAAAGTCACCGTTTCGCGTTTCTCCCCTCGCGGCCGCGCGCACGGTTGCGATCCTAACGGTTTCCTGCAACGCGGTTCACGCAAACGTGAATGTTCTCCGGGCTGCGCTATCTCTTGCACACGCGCGCACGAAGATCGGAATAAGAAGCGAAGGAACTCGCGAGAAAAAAGGAAAAACAGCCGGAAGGTCGGAGGTGGAGTGCGCTCCTTCCATCGCCTCTTTTTCTCGACTCTCTCTCTCCTCTCCCTCCCTTTGTATCCTTTCTCCTCGTTCCTCCCATTCATTCTTTTTCCGAGACATGCCTGATTTATCCATTAAATAAAGCGTTTTATTCATCAGGCTATAAGTTGTGTATCTTCTTTTAGCAGAAGATACTGAGATGCGTTTTATAGAAATTCAGCAAATGTAGCGATATCTTAATATTCCTCGCAGTCCATCCAGACTTAGCATCTCGAAAATATTCATCTTTATATGTGTAAAAGAAAATAAGTTCTAAATCCATCACTATCTAAGGAAGAAATAACTCATAACACAATTGCTCGCAATTTAATCATGGAACCAGGATAACCACATACGGATCGTCACCTTCTCGTCCTCGATCGTCGACGCCAGACCGCCTCGGCGCAATAGTGGATCGTACGATAGTGAAAGTGCACACGGAAAGGAACAAAGAAAGGTGGAAAAGAAGCAGAGCGAGCGGTCGCGACGGACCCCTTTAGACGAATGAAAGTTATCGGAGAAAGCCAATTGGCACCGTCGATCTCGCGAGCGAGCGTGCAAGCGACGCGAGTGCGCGCACGCAGCTCTCGCTCGACGCATCGCTCTTGCTGTATCGTTCGCACGCTCGTGTGCGAGTCACGAGCATCGGTCGCGCGCACACGGAGAAAATAAGTGCACTCGCCGCGCCGAGGCTTTACGTAACTCTACCGTGTTCCTCTTTCCGCACGCGACGACCGTCCAGGGCCGAGTCTACCGTCCCCGAGTCTCCCTCGAAGAGAAAGATCCTTTATATATGTAAATAATAAGATTCAGGATCTTTCCAGAGAAATTAAAAATTTTTTTGCCACCATCCTTAAAAGTGCGATTACGTTCTACTGGAAATAAGAAAAGTTTCCGATGGAGTTGCTGATTTTATTTCTAAATTTTGTTTAGAACTTATTGATTAAGAAATTTAATTGAAAATATAAAATACTGAAAATTGATCATTCATGATAAGCGATAACTTGCCTCGATATTTGGCAAAAACAGGCACTATGTCAAGTATCTAATACATTTATATAACATAGGAAAGAAGTTACAATTTATATATTGTATGTAATGTATTTTTATGCAATAAGAAATTGAAATAAGCGACTTCTCAAGTTTAAACTTCTTAATTTTATTTAATCGACAGCTATTACTTTCGGTTTGCAACTAAAGCTAAATTACAAATTGGATGTTAAACGAAGTTGAGACGTGTTTCTTCCTCTGTGTTACACCTTTATCATTCGATTGATTTACTTCAACGAGAAAGAAAAGTTCGGTATCACTGTGTATAAGGTACGGGAACGACGACAGAGGTTAATGAAGCTCTCCCGGCTGCGTAAAGTCTTGTAGTCACAGCGGGAAAAAAGGAGCAAAAACTAGAGGAACGACGCACACACGATGCTATCAGCTCTCCGTTCCTCACGCGTAAGGATGAACGATGATTTGTCGAGTGAGTCCGCGAGACACGAGAGAGCCGCATAAATTCTTATTAGCGCGGTGTTGCGGCAGCTCATAAAAATCCATCGCCGCAATCTGCTCGTCTCGGGATTACTTCCGATACTCCGATACTATTCAAGTGTAGTAACTCATAATATAGTATAACATAGTACCTTGTTATTATATTTTTCTTATTATTATTATTACTATTTATTATTTCTAATATAATTTAAAGGTAACACATTTTATCGTATATATATGATAAACCTAACAAAATTCTGATTTTTTTTAGGTTTTCAACTTTACTTTATTTCATATTATTACTTTTTCATGAATCAGTTATGATTGAATTAGTAAATTAGTTTTAAATTATGCAGATTTTCTTAAGATATTTAATGATGTGGAAATTAATATGCAAAATTAAAATTTATTGTTTACAGAACCAGTACATAGAAGAAGACATGAACGGAAGGATGTATTCTCGAAAATGCAAAAGATTCTTGGCCCGTTAGGAATGCTTCACGGATGCATGGAGAATAAAATCCGCGTTAGGGTAGGTCGATTAATTTTTTTAAATTATTAATAATATGTCGTAAAAATTGCGATGATTCTTTAAACAAAAACGAAAAGCGATTTTTCACACACACAAATTACAACAATAATTTTAAATTTGCAGATATTTTTAGATTTTTTACAGATATTAAGAATAATTTTCTCATTATTGTAGAAAATCCAAAATAATATTTATTATATTTAAAGACGTAAATACACTAAGGTCTCTCTCATTTCGTTATTCTTCCGTGCATTTTACTTCTAGAAAACTGTGTTTTTAAATACTGCAACTTTCAAAATAGATATTTTCTGTCACAATTTCCCAGTGAAACATCTTCCGAATTCTTTCTTCCGAACGTCCTTGCCGACAGCTAAAAAAGTTATCGTAAAAAAAGAACGCTTCGTCTACCCTTCGATCATTTCTTTCCCATTTCTCTAACCCCTAACTATCCCTAACACCGTGCGTGCACGTGCACACGACTGACACACTTTCGCAATCGAATGACACGTACACAAAACTCTTCGCGGATATTCGAAGGGCGACAAGACCCACCCTTCGAGAAACGCGACCGGGGAGGAAAGAAAAGCATTCGGGTCAACACTCGTAACCATGGTGACCCAATAGGGCGCTTTAGCCACCTTTGTTACGCCCCTGACATACAACAAACGATTCAACACGATAGGAGATCGCATTGCCCTAAAATTTAGTCTTCAAAGCACACACCGTCGACCCCTTCTAGAGGACAATTTAAAGCGACATCTTTCGAAGACTATTACTGATAGTTGCATACGAAATTTTGCATTCCGGAAGACACAATTTCCGTGAATTCTGAAATATTTCACTTGCTTGTTTGTTCTGCGGTTACCAGAGTTGTAAATACTTCGTACATGCGAAATAATGCAATATAATATGATTATAAAATTAAAATTTTACGATTACAATTTTATAAGGACGATACTTTTCGAAAATTATAATTTTGCAGTGAATATTTTAAGGAACACGAATTTTTAGATAAATGACGCGTGCACAATCTAGAGATCTACCCCTGTCGATATATACAGAAACATGTCCTCGAGATTGTACAATCAATCCGGAAATGCACGTCACCGTGGAAAGTTGTAAAATTGCAGCGCGATGTGCACGCTGATAAATCATCATCATACTTATCTAATCGCATCCGATGATTTCTCGCGGCGCAGCGCGCTTAATAATCGCTGCCTCGCGCTAAGGACGACTAATAATAGGACAATGAGACGGAATAATGAAAAATAAAAGTCAAATTGATTTAATTGAATTTCCGGTGAGCGGAAGCGGATATCTTTAACAAGGAGGATGGAGTTTCCGATTACTCTCCTTCCCCGAGTTTAAATTAAATACGTCAACTTTCATCGTTGTTGCGTTCCTCAAGACTTGCCTTGTCTTTCAAATCACCGTCCTCGACGGCAGATCCTAATCTCCCGTGACCTTCGAACGTATCCGGAAAGAAGATTTTATCTTGGTGAATCGATCACTCGACCTTCGACCGTTCAAATTGCCGAGGAAAGCACGCGGTTTTTTTTTCTTTATCATCAAGTCATTCAAACTCATCTCGTCGCGAAAGAATATAAGTGCGTTGAGAAAAAATCGCGAGGGACGTTCGATTATGTTGATTGAATAATTACATACAGATAACGTCTCCGAGATTTATTCTCGACTTATTGCTCGTTAAGAAAAAATGAATTTACACATCTAACAGTTTGTACTGTATATATAACATAATGTAGAATTACTTTTGTTTCGGGAGATAACTTAAAGTGACAAAATCATTAAAGATAAAAATGGCAAACACGAGCTTGCAAAATATAGGGATTTTGGTACACAAAAAAATCACGTGGAATCTAATGAAGCCGATTAGATTGCAGCCTCGAGCACTTCCGAAATTTTCCGGTCTAATTGAATCCATATCTTGCCACCGAATCGCCCTCGATATCTCATTGCCGCAATCTCTTGCAGCGAAATCCTTGAATCCATGGTCAAGAAAATCCTGACACATCAAGCGCATAAAATCGTCGCTATTCCGAAACGACGATTAATTCTAATGACACCATATTTTCATCATTCGCAATTGAGCATTTCGAGATATAGTCGCTTAATTAAAATAAAAATAGAAAAATAAGCTGTCTCAAATTAACTGACGACAGCGAGTAAATGGGCAAAATGACTCCATCAGATCATCATTCATGTAAAAACGAAAAACACGCGGAAGGTCCGTCACCTTGAAATGGTGAAGACTCCTCGTTGGCGGTCTTGATGACTCCTAGAATCGATTCCGACTAATTCGCGGACATCGTCGGCACTCAATGACTCGCGATGACACACGTACACGAGTTCGAGGCTCGCAATTAGTTCTCATTGCGACAAAGCCGACTAGCACGTATGTCTGCGCTGCACGAAAGGCATTGAAGGGGGCCTTGTTGTCTCGTTGGCCTGCACTTCCGTGTATCAGACCGACATCAGACTATCTTGTCTCTTGTGACCATATCTATACGACAAACAACGCTTTTTCTCGCAGACACGAATTTTCAATCAGATGCGATGTTAATCCATTTTATTGTCTTAAAGTTTTACATTACACTGAATACTGTCACGTTTCAAGTATTATCTCCGGAACAAATACGACACAGAATAATATTAAAATTGAGTAAACTTCAATTTAGAAAAAAAAATCGAAACTCAAAATTTTTAATAGAACATCGTAGGATAGAGATAATAGATTAGAATAAATAAGTAAGGTTAAAGTTCTAACTAATGTATTGACAATTATAGATTTTTATCATATAATGATAAAAATAATTAAAAGTACTGATACTATAGCTCATATATAATGGTAGAAATAATTGAAAGTGACACTAATTATATTCATAATTATGTTCATAATTAGTGTCATTTTTAATTGTTTCTAGACTACACAATTAATTAGTCATACAAATATTTAATGAATGCGTAGCCTATGTGATATGGAAGAAACAAATTGACTAAATTGCATTATGTGACAACTTATGCAAGTCGATCGAGTTTTCGTAAAATATTGCAACGATAAAAATATCAGCTTAATTCTATTCTAATTTATAGATTTATTTTATACGACACATTCAAATCTAAATGATATGGATGACGTGGATGATAGTAAACAAGTATTAACAACATTTGCTTGATTTCTACTTCACATTTCGGACGACTCGGGATAATTATCGAAAATGAAGAGAGAATGCCGAATGCAGTCTCTTTTCTCAGCGAACACGGTTTTACCTGGAATACGAGGACTCGTCGTGATCTAAAAGGATTAATCGGCCATTCTTTGTGCCGAAGGTCTACACCAGGAACGCGCATGGCATAAGGGGACACGTGGAGGCATACGTGGTCGCCTTCGACAAGTTCTGGAACCTCGCGCTCGAGGACTGCTTCGAGGTCTGGTCCCGTAAAGTCAAGAGGAAAGCGCCAGCTCTCGGTACGATCATCCTATTAAAGTTTATACCGTGATTGTTTTTATTTTCTTCAAAGATTTGTATATTAGTATTAGAATCAGTAATATTAGAATACATAAGAAAATAATTCCGCTCGATATAAATAATAACAATTGAAAAGAGATAAACAGGTCAAACCAATAGGTCAAACAATCGAGCCAAACAAGGGGTGTCTTTTAAATATTCAAAAAGATATAACCGAATTTATTCTAAGTAGATACATATGTGTACGTTTCGACTTCACTGAGTCTTCAGCACTCGACCAAAATATTAAAATAATTTAACATAAAATAAACCGTTGTTTAAGTATATATGAGTTAAAAATAAAAATACAAACGCAATCATGTCTATCGCAAATAAGAATCAAAGATTAAAAACCGAACGGTATGTTGGGGATCATTACTACAGTCGAGATAACGATCTCCTTATAAAAGTGTTATAGTCAAAATTATCAAACGTGTAGTACGAACTTATTACTCGTTTTATGGCGAGAATATGTTGGTCAATCAATAGATTCATGATGTCACTTTGTTCTTTACGCTGTGGACGTCAAATGTTTGAGTCGGAGATGTATGGGAGATCGTATTCTGTCGGCGACTGGACCCGATTACAATAACGTGTTATTATAGCATATTAAGACAACAAGGAGTCGTGCTAGCGTGTTACAGTTTAAAACGACACTGAATAGTAATATTAGAATCAGTAATAAATTCAACTACTTTTTTTTTAAGAATTTATTTTCTAAAATTATTTTCTTTATAATGAAATTGTTGTCGAACAATGAAACATTCAATAGGCCGTTCAATAGTTGAATGCTATTATTTGCTTTTATATCTACGATTCTTCAGTTCAATTGAGAATCGATCGTATTTTTACTAAGATTTTGCGAATTAAACAGATTAGAGTAACTAGAGAGATAATATCCGCGAGTCTCATTTCATTCAAAGATTTTATTTCATAACAATATTTCAATCTTAGGATTAGTGATATCTGATATTCATGGTCATGATGGTAGATAAGCGCATAATGTGCAATTAACTCTAGTTTTGATTTTACACATTTTACAACAATATTTTACTTCATATTTTATTATAATGTAACTGTTGTAAGGTAAACTATAATCTTGTTGCCTTATCCTAATCGTGTGGAATATTTTTTATTTCATGAAGATTAATATGATGGGAAAAAAGTTACAAGACTTTTGACTGAGAATACTGAAATTGCATAAAATTACAACTCTTGTTCCAGTTATTACAGTTATTACATAAATCATTTAATCACGTACGTAAGAATTAAGAATAAATTATAATTAATTTTTAATGAAGATTTTCAAATGAAAAAAGAAACGGAAAATAATCTCTTTATATTTTATTGTACTTGAGGCAAAAAATTAATATAATTTTTAAAAATAATACAAATAAGTGTTAAAACTTTCAAAATTTATACATGACATCGTACGATCTGAAAGGAATTTATAGATATAAATAGGTATAAATTACGTTATTGAAATTCATAAGACCTTTCTCGACAATTATAGACTCTTAACATTGTAATAATCGTTTTCAGTATATAAATATGCAGATGTATATGGTATTGTGCAAAAAATTATGAGTGTTAGACTCGAGATAGATACGATGAAAAGGAATTGGCTGATCGATTCTCGTCTCCTCGTGAGTTTTTGCGTCTCACAAGGCATGCGACATGATGGTAGAGAGAGAGAGAGAGAGAGAGAGAGATATGCTAACCAAGAGTTAGTTATAAAAATAAAATAAATTCTACAAAACCTCCGATATTTCGAAACACAAATAATATGGCTTTAAGGAAATATATATATAGATACACACACAATAATACGCGGGAAGGTATTTTATCGAAATATTCGATTTGGAAGTTTTCACGTTTTATCGACAAAATATTCAGTATTTTAGTTTCTTTTTTACGAAATTAAAAATACAATATACAAAGTCTTGAATTTTTTAAAAATAAATATTTGCAGGTATTACTGGCGTTTTCATCACGTAAATATTTAACTTTTTTAAGATATTCGCTACTCTGCAAAGTTGTATTTAAAATAGAATTTTCGAGTATTTTAAGCTGAACTGAAAAATATGAACTGAAAAATTTTTCTTTAAATGACGAAAAATTGGTAATTACGTTTGAAAATTACTTACAAAAAATTACTAATGACTATTGTTTTAAAAATTGTTTTCAAAAATTATTTTTATCTGTTTGACAAATATACGTCATAGAAAGCTTTAGCATAATATAATAATATTTGCATGTAATATGTGACATCTTGTACGTAATTTCTATTTATGAGTTATGAGCTATTGATTATGAGCTATAAGCATTGTATGTATCAATGGTATATTTTTAAAATATCAGAACTTAGTATATTTATAGTCCGCATGACGTTCCACGAAACTTAAAACTCGTAAATTTGTCTCTTATTGTTGGTTTGTCTCACCATCCGCCTGCCACCTGACATTGTCGATACGGAATGACGGAGACAATTTGTCATCGGGTCAGGGCTGTAGTAATCGACGATAGTCATACCAGCTTAAAATCGCAACTTAAAACTCACAGACCGTTTTTTTCACTTGTATTATTTATTTAGCCTTGGATTATAGTCATTCTTATTAACATACACACTTATCCAACGAATGATAATCCTGCATACACTTAACACGTTGACTGCCGACTACGAGATAACTCGTAGATTGCGTCCTTTTCTAGGACGCCAACTACGAGTCATCTCGTCCTTGTTTACCAAATTGCCGTGGCAGTCAACGTGTTAAGGTAGTTGTTTCACGACAGTCGAAACAAAAAATTTATGCTAGAGTACATCGTACAGTCAGTTAGTAGTCGTAATTCCTAAGTCCAAAACTTTTTGCTGTTTATGTACTATTTCTAGCCAATCCCGTACGACTAACTGCCCGTTTGAAAAATCGGGCAACAGACGCAATAATAGACGCAAAAAGAAGAAAGAATAATAGACGCAATAATAGACGCAATAATTTTTTCATTATTTCTTTAATAATATTTCGGAAACTGTGTAGTAAGCTATAATAAAACTATCTTTAAATAATAAATTAGTTGTTGTTTAATATTACTTTAGTTTTTTATAAAAATCGTAAGAAAAGTTTCTAAGTTAGAACGATATTTATAACGAAAATTTTCAGTATCCCGTATAGTACAATGTATAAGACTCTCAAAAACTCGAACTTTGAAATTAAATATCTCCAAAACTGTGTAGTCCATAAATTTCATTTTGCACCAGTCGATGCAGAATCACTTAAATAATAATCTGTCAAAGTTTCAAAAAAATCCTAAGAAAACGCGTTTGGTGGAACAACTACCTTAAACAGTCTTTAAATACATAATTCGATAGCGCGACGAAAACTAAAAAGCAAATATAAGACTCCTGCTCATTTCTTTCCGAAAAATCGGCGTAATTATACATGAAATGCAAGATTCCATGTTTCTTCCTACTTTTCTCTCCAATCTTTTTCGCGATCACACTCCTTAGTCGTGGTTAGGAGAAGAGTCGCTATCGAGGCAAAAGTATCTTCACTTTTAAAAGTATCCACGGGATTCCCATTTTTCATTCGTCGCGTGAATCGATAGGGTTTAACGAACTCGCCTCAGGGGAGTACGTTACGTAGGAGTACGCGCGCGCGCGTGATCCGTTTGTCTTTATTTACACCGCGCAGCAGAAGGGCGGCAATCGTGGAAGAGCAGAGAGGGTCGTCGTATCGTGCGCGCGAAAGGGGATAATACTTCCCACTAAGGTCGCTGCTTTGTAGGAGGCAAGGACCGACCTTGACTACGTATAGTGGTCGTCGGCGCGCGCGTTCGATACGCGTTCGAGGAGGAAAGGAAGACCGCGCGGCGGTTCCCTCTTCGCGTGCGCGCTTCCTTGCTCGACTCTTCTCTGTCTCTTTCCGCTGCGTCTTCTTCCCCGCGCGTTTTCTTTCCGTCGTTTCTCTTCAGTCGATTCTCTTCTCCTTCTTCGCTTGTCGTTCCGCGAGACATTTCTCTAATGCACTGCATCTCCCCTCCCCGCCCGGCAACGATTTTCCTCTCACGCGTTATCCTCCTTTTCTCCTTCGTCACGTGCCCTCCAACCTTCACCTCTTGTTTTCATTCATTCACAGTCATGTCGTACGATCTAAGTGGCCAAACACGCGTTCCAACTTGGAAATCTTATTTTGTTTATATACCGGTTATTTTTAAACGATAGATAGTGAGGAATCGAAAGAAACATAACAATCGATAAACCATGAAACGAATGTTTCAGCTGCAAATTCTTCAATCAATTTGTAGTCGAATTTTTCTCCGGATTATCGAGAGAGGAAATTTTTAATTTTAAATATCTCAACTAAGATTTTATTAATAAAATCTATTTGAGAGAAAAAATATAGTTTTATTATCTGTTAAAAATTTCCGAGTTACTAAGGAAGTGAACACTTCCGCTTACACTCGATCATATATTTAAAATTCGAAGAAATCCCATTAAAATGACATCCGCTACATTGAATTTCTTTCTCAGTTTTTCTCAGAAGTCTAATCTATTTCCCAGAAGGTTTAGATAGAAAATCCTTCCATAGTCGATAATCCTCTGGATTACATATCGCATACGTTTTATCGTGATTTTTTTCGGCAAACTTACCAACATTTTATCGGTAATTTTCCGTTTATCCTATCAATGCCATTCTAATCGTAATTTCTACCAGACAAACTAGCGTCTAAACTACGTGTGTGCAGATATATTCTTTGACACACTAATTCTATTTAGTATCTCAAAGTTTACGATCTCGAAGTCTGCTCTTCGCGATTCGATCATATTCGATCGTATGATTGATCGATCATACGTTGATCATATCAAGAAAAGAATATGTCTAGAATTGAAAGCATTTCGGGCAGACTTGATTTGAATGCACGATTTTGGATTTTGATTCTTGCTTGTCATGAATGATTCGCAATGTGCAACCAATCAATGAGACAGTCGATAATTATTTTGACCGAAACAAGAAATAATAAACAGGATTAATGTATTCAAAAATAACGCATGTGTATAAATATTATTTTAGGAAAATATTATTTTAGAAAACATAGAATTATGTTTTTTAAATAAAAAGGTGTGTAATTTATTACAAATGAAACTGGCTATGGCTTAATAACTCATAAGAGGTTATAGAGGTTATAGAGCTTTAATTAAATTTCTAGCAAATATAGGGTCTATGTAATCCCAATGAAATTAAAATATTTATGACAAAATTATTTTAATCGTATCACATTTAAATAAATGTTATATGGCGATATGATTAAAATTATTTCCTTATAAAATGTAAAGTTTTATATTTTACTAATTTAAAAGGAAATCCCATGTTGCACGTGTTAAGGATTAATTTATTTCTTTATTTACAATTTAAAAAAGCTATCTCGAAAAGGTTAATGGAATAACGATATTGCGGAAGCAACATCGTGAAGCACGTGTTAGGACTAAACTCTTTCTGTTGTTTATAGCATCGTCTAAAAAGCGATGCGTGGGCGGCCCTTCCTCTCTCTTTCAATGCGTCGAGTTCAGGGTTAGTTGGCCTACTGACGTACTTCGGTACGTATCGCGAAGGGTCACGAGGTCGTTGGTACGAAGTTAAGAAGGAAGGATGGAGGGACCGGTGACCTTGGAGGCCCAGCAGGATCGATGCTATAATATGTTCCCCGTGTACACGTGTCCTGTTGGCTCCTCGTGCCTGTTTTCCCGCCTCCCATCCCCCTTCCGACCCTCTCGTGGCTCTTTCGCTCCCTTCAACCCCAACCCGCTTATCATAGCCCCCGCGCGCTTCTATGGACACGTGCTGGTACATAAACAACCTTCTTAGACTTTCCTCATGACCTCAGTGAGGGTTTTCTTTTCCGAGTTTATTTGTAACATCATACACACTTCCGATAACTTCCGCTCAATTTCAGTTCAAAAGTTTAGCATTTCTACTACTTTGTTTTCAGTCGCAATACATCTATTGTTACTAGCTCATTACAACGGAAATTTTCTAATTATAGTTAAATATTTAAATTATATATATATATATATTTTTTTTTTTAATATTTTTTGAGTAAATTTAATATTTAAAAAAATGTTATTGAATTGTTAAAAAAAAATAATTACTAATTTTCTCTCTTAGATAAAACTTAAGATAAAAGATTTTTGCAAAACACTTGTAGGAATTTACAAGATTTTAAACGATGTACCTAATATTGAAACAAAATAATAAACCTTTTTCCTGCAAAATAATAAACATTTTGATAAATTAAAAAATACAGTTGCAATTAATTTATCTGCCGCATAAATTTACATTAAAATACTTTGATGCATGTATACATAAATCACGCAGCAATAGTGTTACTTTAAAATCTCTTGCAAAAATAAATTTTCATCTTCCTTTTTCAAAATATTTCCATTTTTTTTCGTCTAATATCATTCTAGACACATGTTCTGTTTCAACGAAACAAAGTGATGACTCTTTCGCGATATGGCAAACGAGTAGAGCATCACATGTTTATGGCAAACGAGCAGAGCATCACATGTTTATATTCATACTATATTAAAATTCTGATCACTGTTAATTGAGCGAAGGTCAAACTCGAAAAAGATATAGCAGAAACTCGACATTGCATCTTCGATTCAGGTGCTGATGCAGTCAAGGTAGAGCCGACAGAAAACGATGTCCCTAGGGCAGTAGTGAAGAAGATCGAGGGAAAAATGGAGACCTTGGAGAGACACGTGCCGCAAATGCTACTGAGGGGAGAACAAATCGCTATAATCGTCAAAATCAATTGACTATGTGCTATTGCCTTAAGGTTCGTCCACAAACAAACACAGTGCCACGTGCATTCAATTATGCAACTAATACAATATTTTTCTATTATTCGTCTTTTATTTGTTCTACAGAATGTTTCAGGAGGTCAGTATTCTAAAACATGATTGTACACGTCATTTTAAACAAAAATGTTTACGTAAACATGTATTGTGAACGGTTATGAAGATCAGCATGTTCAATCTTAAAAACAAAAACATTTATTATCTTAGTAGAATCAAATTCTATAAAACAATTACATTTTACAACAATTTTTTTAAGCTTAATAAATTTTCAATGTATTTTATAGCTTATTTATGTATTTTATAGCTTAAAAACGAGAGTTTATTTTTTTTAGTCTAGTTGATATTTTATACGTTTAGCAGCTAATATACGTACAATCATCTTCAATTCTTCTTTTCACTGCATTGAGATTGGTGAGATATTTGAAAATTTATTTAAGTTTAAAAAATTGAATGTAATTTCATAAAATTTCGTTCTACTAAAATAATAAATATTCTTAACCGAGAGGGTTTCCGGATGGATGCCACGTGGGTGTTGGGCCTTAAAACTAGAATAAATATTCTTCTTTCTTCTTAAGATTGGATACGCTGATCTTTATAACATATCTTTATAATACCGTTCAAAATGAGACACATGTTTATATAAACATTTTTAAAATGATGCACAATCATGTTCTAGAATATTGACATTCCTCCTGAAACACTCTGCATATAACGATAAAATTTTATATGCAATGTACAATATTTTATAATGTCTATATATACATGTTTTAGAATGTTTATATATACGCAAAGTCCTGCGGATTGTATAATTCGATTTTCTTGAAATATCCTCGGAATATGTTGATCGGATAATGAAAGCATCATTTATGTGCTACAATATAACGTTGCATCGTAATTTACATAACCGGAATAAGTATGCATTCATTGTTTACTCCTCAACATATTTGTATAATAATATAAATATTTTGAACGAAAAGATATTAGTTAATGTGAAATTCTTCATAAATACGTAATACACACCTTTTTCTCTTTCCCCACTTATCCTGTCTCTCCTCGCTATTATAATTAATTTTTAGTAAGACAAACACACATATATAAGACGTTTACGTTAAGTAGTTACGTCAGAGTGTGCCCCTGAAATTATACGGGGAATCAAAACCTAGAGGTCACAGAGACTGGACTTTGTCGCGACAGATGCAAGGACTTCGAGAAAATGAAGAAAGAAAAAAGGAAGAAACGTCGAGATGAAAAAAGGAGAGGTCAGTCTATATCGCCACACTGGCGTGGCCTTCGGACGCTCGTATGAACGGTGAAGATGGAGGTAAAAGCTGATAGAACTCTAATCCGCATCGACAACGAGGAAGTCGAAGGCGGCGAAGAAAGTTAATTCACGCGATTGTCCGACGTCGCGCCGTTCCACCGTGACTAAACTCATGGTCCGCGACTGGTTTTTCCCTTCTAGTGCTCGTCGCCCTCGTAAATGTCTCTTTCACTCCCTCCCACCCTCGAGGTAACACAAGGCGGAATGCGCGCGTTGCCGAGAATAAGAAAGTTTCGATGTCGATTACGGTATTGGATGGTATCGATGCCTCCCAGAAAACCGCGGCATGACGTATATGATTAACCTCGTCAGTGATGTGTTGTTACTTATCAACAGGAAGAGATCAACACTTCTCGCGAATCGATCTCACGATTGCGATTGCAAATATAAACATTCTATTTTGAAAATTTTTGATTGAGATAGTTTCATACTTAGAAATATGATTGTTAATCAAGAAGTGTTATATCGAAAATATTAGCTTTTAATGATCGAGGGTGATATATAATTTCTATTTTATATATATATATATATATATATATATATATATATATACACTTATAAGTATTTTCGTTGTCTCCACAAGTTCGTACGGCTGTTCGACTTTTAAATAAAATTTAAACAAAATTAATTAATTTTGCATTAATAATTGCATTCAAATTCTAACTAGACAAAAATCCGTATGAACTTATGGATTAACCCAATATAATATATAATATTTTTTATATTCTTGAAGAATTATTTTTTACTTAATTAGAAAATTATATAAAACATAATAAAATTATATACAATAAAATTCGGAACACAATCTATAGCGCACGCGTTTGTGTGTGTATCTGCGTGTGCTGTGTCTGGCTCTGGGTGTGTGTGGATGTGTGTGTGTGTGTTGTGTCTGGCTGTGTGTGTGTGTGTGTATCTGTGTGTGTGTGTGTGTGTGTGTGTGTGTGTTGTATGTTAAATGCGTAGTTTGTCCTAGGCATGGAGCACTTTCTCTTTAGCGCGAATACTAAAGGCCAATCTGAGAAGAATGTTGGTTGTTTCACGGTCGTAGCATCGGTTATTAACATACTAGATAAACAGTTTTTGCATACTTCCTGTCACCCACTTGGCATGATGTTGATAAAAATGTCGAGGCCGCGATGATTTTTAAATTATAAATAGTTATAAGAATTCAGAAGTTTCCATAAATTAAACATCGAGGGTATAAATACACAACAAAATCGAGTCCTTCATTTAATTTCAAGTTGACTTTCCTTCAGTAGAATTTTAACTCGAGATCTAATTAAAGCAAGATATCTTCAAAATAAAAGGTCGACTTGATTAAACTTTAATACCAACAAATCCGGAAAAGATACTAATGCCGTGTGTATTTAAGGTTCATCCACTCTTGCACGTATTTACCCACGGGCATTGCGCATTATCGCTGAGAGTCGCGTCGAAATGATACGTCGGCCGTAGTGAGCCACGTTACACCGCTACTCTTCCGTAATTACAACTTGCAACACCATTAATTTTCGTATCATTTCCCCCTTACCGGCGTGAAAGAGAACAGTAGAGCGTGGCGTATCCCCAGACTCAACACGGAGTGTAATTCGCGTACGAAGCCGCGTTTCCTCGTTGTTCGCAGCCGTTGTTCCAGCTAATCGCTCTAAAATCATCATTTTTCCGCTCGCGAAATCGCGCGCCTTCGCTTCTGCGTCGCGGAAAAGTGCATCTCGTCGGGGCACGGTGAAAGCACGAACCACCTCCCACCCCCTTGTCCTCTAGATCACGAACAGCCGGGGGAACGAACGCGCACTCCCGGGGGGGCCCTCTCACTTTCGCTCTCCGGAGAAAGTCCGGCCGCCCCGTCGTCGTCGTGGTCCCCCGTTTCCCTCTTTCCCCTTTTATCCTCCCCCTGCTTTGTGGGAGACCCCCTTCGCGTCTCCGGCTCCGTAAAAGAGTCCGCTTGCCATCGCACTCGCCTTGACGACCAGAACTACGGTGCACGTTGTTACGATCTCCCCTCATCCTCCTCACCCGCTCCTCCTGCCGCCCCCCATCCCGCACCCGCGACGGTTGTGCACTTCTTCTGCGGTGTGCTCTCGCGATCCGACAAGGGGTTAATGCACTCCTAGAGCAAACCATAACCTTAGCCGGAACCCTCAGAGAGACGCGGGAATCTCGCTACCGACGACGGAGTCCCGCGGTGTGCATTTATAATCGAATTAATACTTTTTTTTTAGAACCGCGTCTCACTTGATTTAATTCGCCTTTTAACATAATGGATTTCTTGAAGAACAATTATAAAAATCTGTTGTTGTATAGCAGTCTACTTTTCATGTAAAAAAAAAAAAAAAAATTAAATGTAGTCTAACAGCTATAATAAAAAAATATATATAATTACGTCTAAAAGTTGCCTTCTTAATTTCTCGATTCTCAAACCACAAAGTCTTTGACTCGAGGTCTTTACATGTTTATACTTCGTAGACATTAGGTTAAAAAATCACGTTCCTAACGTCCGAATTTTAAAATCTTAAAATCGCTGTATTGACTCTCTTGAGGATGTGTGCGGAAATTTCGTATAGCGGAAAGTACGATGCCGAATTACAATGCGAGAACGATTGCGTGTATATCAGGAGAAAGTATCTCAGAAACACACATATGCGATTATCATACGATGTTGCGATCGGATCTTCAAATGGAGCCTTTCGGCGAAAAATAAACGGGGACGATTTTATAAAACGACATCGTTAAGAGAGATGCGAGTGAGATACACGATTAAGATTCGTGGAGAGAGACCTTGGCGCGTATTGTTCGTGTGTGATAATTGACTGCGGTTTTGTATGCGTGCTTCTTCGACAGACAGAATAGTTATGTATCTCTCATACATCTTTCTCTATCAAACTCGCTATTGGCTCGCGCTATCTCTCCCCCCCCCCTCTCCTCTATTCTCTCTCACACTAAAAGCGATAGACTCTATAGTGGTAGAACGTTGGTCCAGGGCCGACGAGCGCCTTGGAGGCGTAATGACGATCATAGAAACTCACGAGGTCGACTTACAAGACCCAGAGTTTCGTGAAAGCAAGATAGAAGATTCGCAAAGAGACAGATACATATGGGATGTTTGAAAATCACAACAGATATCTACTATGGAATTAAAAATACTTATATGCACTGATTACGTATACGATAGTTAACGAAATATTTGTTCTCGCGAATGGAAAGACATCGGCCAATTAAACATCGAGATTGTGAGTTAACAACAAAGTCAAATCTCTCGATTTTGACTGGATTCTTTGCCAGAAATTGGAATCTCAAGATGTTTAATGACGAAGATTACTAAGTAACTTACGATAAATAACAGAAAGTCTTTGCTAAGATAAGATCAATTCTGAATTGCAAATCCGTATAGAAAAAAGAGAAACATGTTCTGTATACGTGTATTGATATCGCAAACGGTCATAGATGTATAGAATTTAAATTGTCATTCAAGAAAACAAATTCATATCAAAATTATCGTTAATATCGAAATAATCAATTTTTCGACATTGTCATTTTTTAATTTTTCTTGAAACCATATCACAAATTTAAAAGATGCATTAATATATGTTTATGCTTATAAACATATTCATTAAATTTGCTTATAAAAAATTAATCTGTCTATTTTATCCATGTTGCAGATTAGTAAATTCTTGACATTAATTAATCCATAAAATTTCTAATATTATTAATTACACATTATATAATGCGTATCATAATGGTTTTTAATATCTCTTATCAATATTTAACAATATGTTAAAAAATCAAATATTTTGCAATTGAAATTACTAAAATTCTTTCTTATCAAAAGATGAAGATATATAAAACATATTTAGATATAATTAATAACTAATTTGAGTTTATTAAAAATTAACAAAATATAGAAAAGATTTCTTTTTATTTAATAAAAAAATATTGCTTTCACCTAAGTTTAGGAATTATGTTTTTTTTGTGATCATAAAAGTTACAGTTAAATAAGAAGAATCAATATCATTAATTCAAAGAAGTATCTTTGCGCGAGTCATGACACGTCGTTTTCGCGACTGTGGAAAAACGTGTCGCGATAGTTATGGGGAGGTCACTACGGTGAGATTAATCGAGCCGATAGGCAGCGGCGCGGAAAATTTTAAATCACGTTGTCCTCGGAATTCGCGCGATAATGGGCATTATCGCATGTGCTATGGACCAACGGAATGCATCACTCGGGCGCGATATCGCGAACTGCATCCTTCGACGTCTCTTACGTCGAAGAAATCCCCCCGCGAATGATACGCTTGTCGCGCAAAGTACGTAACGACGTTACGCGAGATAAAATCGCAAATTATTGTGTATATTCGCGATAACGAGTACGTCGCGTGCACGACGCACGCGTTTTAACGATGCAATTATGGCCCACCGAGCACTACCGAGTTTTCGTTTTACCGAAGAAAACGAAACGAATACACGTCTCTATTTCATCTAAATAAAAAACTTCTAACCCAGGAATTAATTTGCAGCCTACATTATAATGGACAATATATGAACAAAGCGTGCGAATATGGCACGGTTCAAAACCTTTGTTTTTTAACTTAATAGTAATAACAAATCGACAGAAGTATGCAAATACAATTCGCTTAAAAAAGATTTCAAATTGCGTCACATACTGCATAGATTAGAAATTTTTTACAGATGTAAAAAATTTATAGATCTGTGACGCGAATTGAGTAAAACCTTGATGGAAAACAGCTTTTCTTGTTTCTCCCGCCCGAAGTGTTGCGGCATGAGAGATCACAACTGCATTACGATTACGAATTAGGATCCGGCTAACGGAACTTATCCCCGTCAGCCTCAATTTTCCAACGTGCAATCGCCGTGCAATCTCAATCTCTCCGACGCACAGTCTCTGACACGAACTTACTTGGCGAAGTGTTGAAAATAACTACTCCAACGTCCCTGACGAGATGAGAATGTTGAGTTCACCGCGAATAGTGCGTTAGCTGTCGCAACTTTGCACTTCCTACTCGAGGCTCGTACGCACACTCGTGTGAGCACGCGCATCTCACCACGCGCACGCACGCGTATGGATTTGTGTGTGTGAGACTAACAACAATAATAAGGTTGAGTCATGCGCGTCAGAGACCTTCGCAAACAGAAGAAGGGCCTTGGTCCGTGCCCCGGGCAAGGCGAGGATCTCCGTGATTACTTGAACGCGTGCGGCCTCCTTCTCGAATTCAACCGAATCCTTTTTCGGAATTATAAGGCGTCTCTGAAAATTTATGGACCACCATCGATGAGATCATGTAGTCCCTTCCGTCTTTAAATCCGAAAGAAATACGTAAAAATACTAGCTTCGCAAGAATTGTTTAAAAAATTGTTAAAAATTGAAAATAAACAATAAGATTATATTGACATTCGAAATATCAATTAAATTTAAAGAATTAAAAAAGAGAATAACTTTAAATTTGAATACTTTAAATTAAAAAATTAATTAAATATTGCAAATTTTTTTTTTAAGTCAAAGGTTCAGCAACAATTAACAATCCGGCATATTTTCCGCATATATATTTTAATTATAATTTTTTCACGAGGTGTTGACTCTTCATATTGTTAAAGCTAGTTTTTCTAAGGAGAATTTTAATGAAAAAAGGAACGTGCAGGAGACACGTATAAAGAAATCAGCAATCACGCCCGGCTGGAAGCCAAGGGTTGCCATCTGTTAAAATCCGTGGCCTGGAATTCGCCTGGTTTTTGTCTCTCATGGAACATTACTCAGTGCGAGTGGCCATCGTCGCCTTGCCCTTGTAAATAAATTGTGACAAATGCGAGAATGCATTCCTTCACACAGTACAGACTGCATCGAAAGCCGTAATATAGAAAAGTTCCAAGAATCTCTATAATAAAAAATAACATAATTTCTTAAACAGGCCATGTAGATATTCCCGTATGAGACATCACAAGCAAAGTAAACATATGGATTATTTCTTTTAAACACTAATTCTTCTTGTACTTTAGATAAATAATTTATTTAAAAACACTCAGATTATTTTTTTTTATCATATCGAAAATATTGCAGAGCAAGTAACCCGTGGATTTAACGATCGCACGAGAGGAATTGCTTTTCATCGTTATATTATTTTGAATACCTATGCGCACAATCGGATCGTACGCTTAATCACTATGACAAAGCAAGCGACTTCCTTGAAGGCGACGGTCGCTTTTCAATGCATTCGATGGGGGGGCTTCAATAACGGCGATGCCGTAAGGACGCGTTACAATCCGCGTCTTCTCGATGGAGGCTGACAACGCTGTGCGTTGAAATCCGCCGCCAGTCATGTTTCCGACTGGTCAACAGTCTGAAATGAACGAGACTAACGTCGACTAGAGCGTTATATACATACAACAGATCGACTCGCCACATTGTGTCCCACACTATTTGAAGTAAAACTTGCAAGTGAATTACTCGAATACGAAAAATTTCGAATTTCGAGAATGCATAGTATCTTAAAATTAATTATGCTTTATTATCAAAGAGCGAATTTACAAAGGGATAATAAAATGGTGATTTCTCGTTCCGCTCAGTGAAACGCAGTGCACCAAAGCCAAGGAGATATTTTTCGTAAGAAGATCATATGAGATTTCAGTATCGCTCGAGGGGAGATAGAATCATCGAAGGTCGTTGACGTCAGCCATTGCGCTCTGAGTAATGCAGTAATGAAAACGCGCAGCGCGAGAAATTAGGCGAAGCAATGCGCCTTGGAAAATTCCTGCTCGACAGACACGTGACAAACATGTGGAAATATCTTTGTTCCTACTATGAAGTTTTGAAAAGATGCACTTTCTGACATTAATTTAAAAAAACGCAACCTGGGAACCAGCTGACTCCAATTAGTAATTAGTTTCCGCATTTATTTTTACTTTTGATGACAGAAATGAAAAATTTGTATAAGAATAATTATATATATTTCAAAACGGAATAAAACTATTAGTGACTGTAATAAAGTGAAGAGAAATATATTTTGATTTATTGTACTTTAATGTCCATTTTTTTAAATTATTCGTAAAACCGAACTGTAATTTAACGTACCTTCAGTTTATTCTCAATTAATTTCATCCGTGATCTCAAAATTATAATCATATATATTGTAAAAACATGAAAATGAAAAACATGAAGCGCGTTCTATTGGGCAATATATTATTGATTGATCTTTGTTCTTTACATAAATAAATGACCTTTGAAAAACATAGAAAAAATACGTCATGACTTTCCGACAACCCAATATAATAAATTTGAATGTTTATTATTAGCTGCACACAACGAAACTAATGATCGCGTTAGAAATATATTTACATAGTGCAAGAAATTCTAACAAAGGCGAGTGAAAACGGAACTGTGTCGACAATACGCAAGTACGCACTCGCAATTATTCAGGAATACGATTAAACGCTATTAATTTTTCGATATAGTGAATGAACTATGCGAAATTATAATTATTCAAGCATTTTTTATTATCGCCCATCGAGAACACGCATCGATACTGCGCGTTTAGGAATACGGCGAGAAAGAGAACAGATATATTCAATTAGCACCGACCGCAGGGAGTCCGTTAGCGAGAGAGCATCGATTAATATCGCGATTGATCAATCTTAAGATCTTGCCCAACCGTCTGTATCACGAAATGGCATCGATTAGATGAGATGAGTCTGATTCATCGATCCGCGATAGTTAATCAATAACAGCCTTGCGGCTGTCGAATCGATTGATCGTTTATCGTATGCCGCATTGTCTCATGAGAATATCGATGATATAAAAGTACATTAGGAGCTCAAATACATCATGTTTCCCTCCTTGTGTAAATATCTACAATTCGAATTCTTATTTGAAGATTATATCCAATAGAGTTGCTCCAGTGATACTTATTAAACATATCAAATTTATCCAAATCGACGAATCGACATTTCGTTTCAAGAAATTGACATATAACTAATAATTACTAATTGAAAAATTATATCTTGATTGTAAGTATTAAAGTCTCCTATATTCTTTTAAATTCTCTCTATATTCTCTCTTTATTTAAATGTTTTAAGATTAAAATGATCAAACTATATTCAAGACGTAGATGAATGTTTTTACATTTTTAATTTATGATGAAATTCTGCACCGCCAATGTCAAACATCTTTTTTTACCTCTCTTTTGCATATCCCTAATACGATGACCATACGGTGTTGTAACCGGTTTCGGATCAAGGATCAATGGTCCTCGCGATTCTCTCAAGCGAACGTTGGTGTTTCGAGGCAAGCATAAGACCGATTAACGACCCTAACCTAATTAGTCAGCGGCAGTGAGAAAAAAAAACGAGGAAGAGAAATGAATAAAAGGATGAATGTGCTCGCGCAAACACGAGATAATCGATTGAACTGAAATATTCACAATTCTTCTTTCGAAGCAGTTTGAAATAAGAGATGCTGAGTGATTATTGTCTGGTATATTTGTCTAGAATATTCCATAGAATATTTTATTTCATATTTGCGATTGATATTTATAATGTAAACATCAATCATTCAATGTTAAATAAATCGATAACAATCAAATAAAAAGTAAATATAAATATGTTTACAATGTTGCTTTCGTTCATGCAATAACCAAGCGGGATCTCTTTCCTCTTGTTTCACAAATAGAAGATAATATAAGAATAAAACAATAAGAATAAAAACAAAGAAGAAAACTTCGTCTAATTGAAATAAGTATTAATTGAGAGATCCCCAAAAAAGCATGTTTATTATAATA
Source organism: Crematogaster levior (assembly GCA_901521435.1). NCBI lineage: Eukaryota > Metazoa > Arthropoda > Insecta > Hymenoptera > Formicidae > Crematogaster > Crematogaster levior. The sequence goes on along the minus strand of CABEGB010001169.1, from coordinate 15,825 downwards.
TATAAAAAGGTCAAATACATTTTAGTCGCGGTGTCTCATACAAACGAAATTAAGATTCAATTAAGAACTTCTCGAAAGCCACGTGAGAGTATTTATTTTCATTTAGCTTCCGCGACTAATGAAGATTGATACAAGGGATAAACCACTTATATATAATTTCCTCCTTGTGACCAATTAACTCATCAAAAAGATAATTATAACACATAAAATTTTAGTTACTATTTTTTAATTATTTAAAAAAATATTAAACACGCGGATTTTCTTTCTGCTGGAGTTTAATATTAATTCTAATATTTTTGGAAATTAGATTTTTAAAAATACGAAGAATATTTATAAATCATTTACAATAAAATGTTTTAAACATGATCGTATTAATAATGATCGTGTATAAAGTCTTTTTAACATTTAATATTTTTTTGAATATGAATGAGCGCATTCCTCGCAAAGGAGGAGAGTTAAGCCAAAGATGGCATAGCTAATAGTGGAGTGTCTTTCTGAGTTCATGGCAGCTTTCTGCCTTCAATGCGACTTCTGACAGTGACATTACATATTCATCCCGTACATCGTTCCACAACATGTCGCTATCTGACGTCACAACCCGCGGCAGAGATTCGTCCGCAAGGAATTTTCGCATGTATCATATTTTTTACAAGCCCAAAGCTTGACTAACGCTTGACTGCTATTAAATTTGTGTCAATGTTATCCGCGCACTAACGATCTGCCTTCGTTTCTCTTAGCAATTACTACGTTTCAATCCTATCTATATCTTACTTCATGTCCATGGAAACGTCAATTTGAATAATGATTATTATAAGTAAGGATTATATTATAAATAAGGTAATGTACATTTTATATACTGTTCAAATAAGAATATCAACTCTACTCATGTCTTATTTTCTCAATCGATCACGTTCATTAACTATTAATCAAATGAATATTGCTAAAAATGATCAAGTCTCTTTCCCGTTTCGTTTTCCTAACTTAACAGTTTTTAAACGTAGACACTTCCAGGCCCTTGAAAAACATTATTCTAAATGAACGGAGCTTTAATAAACAACGCAGAAAATGACACGCTCGTTTGAAAAATGAAAGACTGCATTTATCATCCAAACGCGTGATGCGTTTCATTCATTAGCCTCGAACTTGCCTTCGCAAATATTTCCACTGTGACGATGACGGTGATGTTTACTCGGAATATTTCAAAATCCACCGGTATCCTTAGCGCAAAACTTGCACGATCGCGAATGTTGCGCCGTTTCCGAAGGTAAATCACTCCAAGGTAAGTTAAAGTCAGTCGCTGCAATTGTTTAATCGGTTGCAACAATAACACTCGATTCAGCATAATTTTACGCGTCTTGCGTACCGCATGATATTCAACAAACGCGCAAACACGAGTCGTCACAAGGAACGTGTCTCTGTAATCTTCGAGCTTCGAACAAAACATGATGATCGTGAAATGCTCACTCATAAAAAATATCAAGATCTAGAGAGTTTATTATGTAATTGAGTGATTTATCTGAGAAAATGTACACACGAAAATATACATAGCAAGAATATAAATCTTGCGCAACAGAAAAAATATTCATGCATCCTTGGAAAAAATATCGAGAGACTTTCTCAGCCTTTTTTTAGCTTAATGATAGTTTGTTAGCTTATTTTTAACAAATTGTTCAATAGTAATATTTTATGGTCGAAATTTTCTAATATAACAGAAACTTGGGTATTTTTAAATTTTACCATGTCATAATGAAATAAAAGCAGTAAGAAAAACTATATTTGTTTGCGCAAGCTTTTTACTAAATCACTATATCTACATATGTGCATATATTTCCATATATTAGATGTTATGTAAAAATTTCGTCAGTACATAGAGAAGACCTTTCTAAGGACCTAATAAATTATCATTCTATTGTATGTCATAAATGGGAATTCTATTTTACCTGAGACAAAAATCATCTTTTTAAGCGTGGGCAAATGAACGTGTACCGCGCGAAAATCGTTCGCAAGTTCGTCCTTTCAACAACAACCTCTGCTTTTACAGTTTACAATTTGCGTACACGAACAAAAGTTAATAACAAAAATTAATCCTCTCTTCTTGCGATATATATGTACAATACTGTCGAAATAAGATCAGCCCGATGCAAAAACTTTCTCCACTCGGTCCGTGCACCGGTCCTTGACCATGACCGCATTTTCCATGGCCCTCGGGGCGACCCGCGCAGGGCGGTCGTTTCACTCCGCGCCGCACCACACGAGTTACGTCACGCGCGCAGGGCACACGGCGCCCTGTGCACGCGCGCGTACGATTACGTCTAGTCGGTCGCCCCCCTCTGCACGAGGAAGATAGATTCACGTGGTCGGCAGGGAGCGGATATTCAGAAGATGGAGAACGGTAGAAGAAGGAGAGGAGAGACTCCGAACCCGTGATACATTCAAGAGTCAAGGCTCCGGCCCAATTAAGGTTCGTAGACCCGTGGAGGATAGGTCACACGTATGCACGCACGCACACGTAAGCAAGCATGCACGTATGAACACCATTGCCCTGTCTCTTTTCGCACTTCGCCTTCGTAAGGTCATTTACTTTTACCAACAGCCTTCCTCAAGGTTCGCACGCACCTCTCCGACTACGTGTCCTTACGTTTTCGGGGTTGGAGCAGGTGCGTCGAACAGATGGCTCATATTCCTCAGGCTGTTTAAAAAAAAATGTCTCGCACACAATTGTGTCGGTTAATAAAATCGATTCTTAAAATCGTCTCGAAAGCACAATTTGAAGTATTGCTCATGAAATTTTCCTAAATGTTATAAATTTCTCATATCTGCCTATTTATTCGTTTCTCGTGAAAGCGCAATTGTAATGACAATTTGATCCTCTACACTGCGTATTTCATCGATAAAGTGAGATGTTAAATAAAAATACTGACTGTGACGTATTATTAACCACGTGCAACGTCAAGGTTAAGCAATCGTGTTGTCGACGAAAATCACGACTCACGGTCGAAAAATAATCGTTCCACGATTGATGACAAACGCGAAAATAATTTTTGTCTCTGCGTCGTATACTATTGCGATCATATGGACGTAAACATAGACATATCTCTGTATACGAAAACGAAAGGGATATTTTCTAATCATTCATTAGTAACATTCAATATTAGTTTATTAGAAAAATAATGACATAAGAAAAATAATATAGAAATAATATAAAAATATAATTAATATAAAAATAATGAAGCGAATTACAATAATATAATGTTATATATAAAATTGTTTGCTTGACAGAAATTATTCTATCCATTTTATTTCGTCATGAATGTTTGCACTTGTGAGACAAATATTTATATACTGAGAGAATATGCTTATTCCATATGTTATTCTATGTTGCAATCCTGTTAAAAAAGTTATACGAATAAAATTGGAGCCCGCACCACTTAACATCCATGCCACATATTTTAACGTAAATTTATCATTGGCGAAACGCAAGAGATGAGATAAACTCCTCGCAGATGTAGGAGAATATACAATGAATATAAATATGGCTCATAGTTCCAATTCGACTTCGCGAAGGTAAACACACGATGATACACGTGGTTGGCTGTTATTCAGGGACGTGGCATGACGATTTGTTTCCAATGTATATGAGGAAATATACCTTGCGATCAGCGTTGTCATTAACTATCAATGCGCGCTATCCCGAGCAAGCGCGTGAACACGGAATAGAATTTGTGAACGATCGGACTCGACGATAGTTAAACATTCATGTAGCGTCGGATCTTTCAGGGTCGTCCGTGCGTACGATGCGTGCACCTTGCCAAGATATATAAAGATGAAAATACGCGGTAGCAAAACAATGAGTTTGTTTCGATTGCGATCGTTAATTTTCCGGAAGAAGAAGAAAACCCTGGACTTTGTGGAAGAAAGAAAGGAGAGATTATTGAAAAATCGTTGCTCGAGCTGGTGAAGAAACTTATCTCGACAAAAGACACAAATTTCTGTATAAAAATTTCGTAAAGAAGGTTTTTAAATAAGCTTTAACAAAATTTTTTCGAAATCCAGATTCTTAAACGAGAAACAACAAAAGCAACATTTCTCCTTTAATTTCCTTTAAATTTTTTTAAAAATTTTTAAACAATTTTTTTTTTAACTTTCAATTATTTTATTTCCATCTCTAAATATAGTATTTTTTACGAATCAAAATTTTCTGCTGCTTTGCAATTCTTTCTCAGATATATGGTAAAACATTTCGGGAATAATTTCACACAGGCCGACATTTAATCTTCCGGAATCGACCGTGACGGTGTGTCCACGTGGTCACAAGGTCTTTTGCATGATACGGGGCCCTTATGGTGCACGCCGTCGTAATATTTATCGAACGTATACATCGATTTTGGCCCTCGGCCTTGGGCGCGAAGGTCGCTACGTAATCGCTCGATGAAGAACGAGTGTGAGGATTGGAAGAGTAGAGAAGAGAATTTACTACACCGTAATAACGCAATAATTTATGTAACGAATTAAAATTCCTTTAAAACGATCTTTTCCAATAATAGAACTTATCGTGGTTCTAAGTTATAATAACGTTACATCATCATTGCAACATGAATAAGACATTTCTCTCTTCACGAAATAACGATAATTAAAATAGTATCTTTCTTCAAACTAATATGAGTCTTCACAAAATTTGATGCTTTGATTACCTGATAAAAAAGAAATTCTTCCAATTTATTCAACTTGCCAATATAAATTTAGCTATAAAATTTAAAGTAAATTCCATATGTTTTCTAAATTAACTAAAATGGAAGAGAGATGGGGGTGCACACTAATTTATTATGACTTCTTAATTATATTAGAGAACGCGAGTCTTCTGTATTTAAGTCAACCGCAAACGCCACAAGCACAAACCGAGAAGGAGGGATCGCTTGAGGGTCGAAAGTTGGCCTAGGCTGAAAATACTTGTATAAAATATAGTTCACGTCTCGAGCACACGAAAATCGCGCGAACGGGTTCGCGAGAGTTCCGCGAGTCCCTACCGCTCGTGTGGAAGAATTTATACCACACACATATAGTCTAAATATATTTATAATATCCACGCCTGATTAAATTTAATTCGCATCTTCCGGGACAAAATATCGCGCCGACAGCAGCAAAGTGAATGTACAACAAGCAACTCCAGCGATTTTTACGTAAATTAATTTTTTTGCTTTGCGGCGGCCCCGGTATGTAATGCTCCCGATTACTTCCTCCATTTTATGCGATTACCGGCGAGCACGAGAATCGTTTATTTTCGCGAGCGAGTCTTGTCGCGACTGTTTGCTTTTCACTCGGCCTTAGTAAAAGTCTATTAAGTAACGCGTGGTTCGACCGTTCGATCGCCTCGTTTTGCTACTCCGCGGCATGCCTACGCACGCGAGCGACGTGGGCGAAGCCCAGCATCACTTTTAACTGTCACGGCCGCTCGCAATTTAAACTTTTGCCCGAGGATACGAATCCTGGAGGCCATTGGCCGGCAACCACCATTCCTTTATGTATGAATCGTAAAGCGCAATTGATTCTTTAACGCATTTTGGAAATTAGTCTGCTTTGTAATTTGGATAGAGCCATTACGATGGAGTATATTTAAATATTTATACTGATAACAAATGACCTTATTTTATGTTAATATAAGATAAAGTGTAGATTCGTAAGTATGGTATCTTTTAAATTCACGTTGCATCGTAATCTTACCTAGAAAGTATTTTGTTTGTAATTTTTATTATAAAAAAAAGAAAAAAAACCGCGTCCACCTTTGTTAAATCTTCCCTGATTGAATGATATTTGATATTGTAGCAGTTGTCCGTTAATTTTAATAACGAGTTCCCTAATTCAAAGTCAATTTTCCTAAACAACATTAAAAAATACCAAATTTCAAAAAATATCAAATTTCCTTTGTATAATATGCCGAGGGACCAAATGAATAAAAGACAAATGACACATTTACTGAATTATCACATTTGCTGAAAATAAGAATTAACATTTAAAGTTCATTCCTTGCTACAATTACATTCAATAAAATTTTTATAAAATGTCACTAAGTTCTGCGTTTTCTGTTTATTTCATAGAACGTTATAATTCAGCTCCAAATTAAAAACTTGCTAAAGTAAAATTTACCTCAAATTAGCGCGAATACGCTATCTCTATGTAGTTTAGTTCACGAAAAAAAGAAATCTCTTAATCACGTATGTAACTTCAAAATTATCGGCGTTTGGACATTTGTCCTAATCGATAGATACGAAAAATATGTCTCACCGTCGAAATTACAATTACTCTTTGACTTTGCGTCAAAATTGCTTGACATAAAACCGTTAAAGAGGCCCCTTACCTGTCGTTTCGTCTTGCTACGCGCAGAACTCAGGAAGAAGGAAGTGAAGCACCAACGTCGCCGGGGCCTGTTTCCCGGCACCTGATTCTTTTCGCACTCACTGTACCCACCGAGGCAACGTTCCCTTCCTCGCTCCGCGAGTCTTCCCACCCTCGCGACGATTTTTCTTCCGACACGCGAGCGGACGCCGATCCAGCGCGAGTTGCGACAGTCCACGCGACTTGCATCACGCGCGTGCACGATACACGCACGCGGCCACGCGTCCACCTACGCGCACGCACGATCGGTTTCCTTTTGTATATGTCTCTCTCTCTCTCTCTCTATCTCAATGTTTCGCGACACTGACTACCAGCTTACAGATCTCGATTCTCGGTAAGATCACGTGAATCGGAGAAGCGTGTCTTAACTCCGACGGACGGTATCACGTGCTTCAGAAAATGATAAAATAATACGTCGATTTAAATCACAATAACTCTAGAGTTCACTTCGATCGAACCTCGATCGAACTGGTCCAACTGAGACACTGTTATGCCGTTGTCTTCTAAAAATATGACAGTCCAAAGAAATTTCGCACTCTCTTCTGTCACCTTTCTTCGTCCCGTGTCTGATATTAATCGAGTTTACCCAACGACCACGTACCTCTGACTTCTATTACTCACGATACTTTACCCCCGTATCATGATCCGCGCACGGCAAATGCTATTTGATCCTACACGTGTCTCCCAAACAAACTCCGAGATAACACATTCACCGATAGAGTCTTTCTTCTCTTCCCCCTTCGTTTTCTTCACGCCGCTCTCAGCGGAGCGCGTAAATGTGCGAAGCCGATCTTTTACCCTCTTATCTCTCTTTCGCACTGTTTTCCTCTTTTTTTTTTCAATGCTGAAGAAGTGCACGATTCTAGAATAACGCGTGTTACGAGACGCGCACCAGAGAGAGAGACAGGACAGAAGCCTCGATCAAGGAGCGCGCGCGCAGAACACTGAACGCGACGCGCCAACGGCGAGGCTCGGTTTGCCTAGCCTAGCCTAGCCTAGCCGCCACTAAACGCCGCTATCCTAGGTTAGACACGCTCGCGACACTCACCCTCTCTCTTTCTCTCACCCGCGTTCGCTCGTCCGTCCGTCCTCCGTTCGCTCTACTCCCCGCAGCCGCCGCGTTCTCTTTCTGTCTCCCGCTTGCGCCTCGCCGTCTCCGTTGCCACCACTGGGAACCGCTCAGGTTCTCTCGCTCCCACCACCTCTCGCGATGAATACACTATGCTGCGCGCGCGATTCCGATGCGGAAGAGGGGCGGGAGAAAGAAGAGAGACGAGGAGGAAGGAGAGAATCGTAAGGCCATAGCCACGGCCATCGAGTTGCACACACTATACACACGTGCGACAGACACAACATGCAGTGTGGGTGTGTGAGTGCGCGAGCGACTGTTCGATTCCGCGCATCGAAAATCGCATACATCTCCGATCCTTCGTTTCTCTCGCCATCTAATTACTTAACATCTTCATTATTCCAACGAAATGCCTCGCTTTCAAGGCTACGGCCGAATCTCAATGTTCTTGATTACCTCGTATCGATATTCATGCTGGCGCGTATTCCGATGTTAAAAATCGAAAAACTTTGAGAAGTATGTTCGCTAAAGAGAAAAAGTCGCTACGAAAATCGAATTGATTGATGAAAATTATGGTTACAATAGCACGCGGAAGTTTCGGAATACCCGGTATAATTGTTCAGCCTTATCGCGACAGTTTTGTAATTAAGTTGTAATAATCTTGTAATTATTTTAATACAGTGACACTGATATTATTCGTCGCACGAGGGGCTGACAGGCAGATAAACGCGTTCTCATCTCAAAAGCGTGCCAGAAACACGTACGCTGGGTTTTCGCGTATCCCACGCGAAGAGTATTCCGCGTATGTAAAATCAGCTATATATTATATTAGATAAAGTGCGCATGTAATCATATGCGCGTGCAACACACGCACGCACGACGTAGCGCACAACCACGACGTAGCCTTCGTAAGCCTATATACGAGAATGCACCCGACTAAGCGTAAGACAAGAGGACGTGCCTAACATGTGTTTTCGCCATCTAAATCGTCTTTTTTCTATAACGGCAACTTTCGATTCGGTCACGTTTGTTCGAGCTATTCGCTTCGAAAGTACCGTAAATCAGATTCTGAGACACGGCCGTTCCAGATTCAAATCGAGAATTATCTTGAAAACAGACAATGGGTTAATTTGTGGTTAGGTTAGGGAATTTAAATAGCGATTTAAAATATATCCAAAAGTCTCGTTTTATTATTCTTTAACAAATTAAATGATGGACAGCTGCTCCCGCTTTTTTAAAAAGAGAAAGAGAGAGATTTATATATATATATAAATTATCTTATCCTTTCCTTTAATATTGCTAGAATAAGAATAAAAAAATTCCTTTTTATAGAATAATTTTTTAAATATTTTTAGATCTTTCATATTAACTATCATAGTTTTAAATAAAGCAAATAATCAACTATTTTACAAATAAAAAAATACTATTTTTTTAAGTCTATAAAAAGCAAGCAGGAATAATAGTATTTATAACGCAATGATACTATAAAAATGCCACACATAATTGATTTAAATTTCTGGATGAATAATGATTTATATTCATCATAACGTATCTCTCGATAACATGATCAACATCCGCGGTTTACGGAAAATGTTTGCAACGTTTCAGAGTTGAAAGGCAAATAAATCATTAATGAGTCCGTTTTTCGTTGAATATTGGTGTGAATGTCCAGTATTCATGCGCGTAGTCGAACTTGCCTCGCATGCAATATTGCCCGTGTAAACGCAATCACGAAATTTGCTTCAATAACAGCTTTCGACAGAGCGAACGCATATTGGTGCAACGGATGGCTCGTTAATGGCAAAACGTTATTTTATCAGTGACGTTGTTTGTTTAACGTGTACGGATATCGTGATCGTATTATTCCGTTTCACAGAAAACCAATCGCATGTATCTTTGCGATATTTTATTTGAACGCATATGTGCGCTCGTTTATTTGCACAATCATATTAAAAAGGAATGTCGGGTGGGGGGCGTATAGATAAATAATACGATCACCATATTATAAAACGTGGCAGTAACAAGAATACAATTATATTTTAATGACATAATAATTGCGTAAAATGCAAGAGAAGAAAGCTTACGAAATTTATAAAAAATAGCAAAAGTGACAATTGTATGTAATAATATAACATGATATACAATGAATTTTTAGCTTGGATATTATTCCTAAGTAATTCAACACAATATTAGCTTGCTAACAAGCTTCTATGTATATAATGCGTTAAAATCTTTACGACAGAGCTTGAATGAAAAAGATACAATGTACAATTTCGTCAATGTGCATGTACCTTAATTTTTAACGTATTACTCAACATGTCGCCGATATGTCGTTTATTAACCACACCCATAATATGTTGACGAACAGCTCTATTCCTCCCTACAGTTCCTAGGTGATTAATTCGGCACAATACGAAGAATGCAAAAACTCGAAAGCCTGTCATTGTCTGGCGCCGCTCGGTCTTGTACTAATTGACCATATTATGGAAAATAGGAGGGTCAAGTACCCACGCGACCCGTGATGTCATCGCCACGTTGCAGAACTGTGCATTCTGACAGATAACTTGAACATGGAAAAGAATGTCGTTAAAGTCGGTCCTTCAAGAATTTATTACATTTGTTTACATAGAAGCTGCGCATCCTGTAAAAATGACGTATAGCTCGTAAAATGAGATTTAATGCGTGGCGCAGGCAAGGGTCAACGGTGATGTACCTGGCACGTAACAGACAACACTAGTCACGAAAGCCATAAACATTTATTGTGTTTGACGGAGAAAAACAGATACAAACACGTTAACTGACGCAAGAAAAACATGTTATACTATATACCGTTTTTCGTCAAACTAATCATCTTTTGCCTTTTGTAATATCATATTCAATGCTTTGCTGCATATAATAAAAAATTATTTTATTGCTCGCATTAACAATGAATTAATGAAATTATATTATTTCAAAAAAGTACACATACAAATACAAATTGGAATTAATTTGAACTGTCAAAAAAAGATTTCATTAAAAAAAAAAAAGTTTTATTTTCGAAAAGAGATTATATCCTCCATATATAATCAGCAAAATTGTATTGTAATGTGTGTGTGTGTGTGTGTGTGAAGCAGCGTTCAGAGAAATATCCATTGTGCGATAAATTCTCTCATTAATATCATATAAATTGAATTGTATATCCGATGATAAAACACTACTCATTTCTGCGTTTCATTTAATATCAATTTCCACAAAAGGATTGACCGAATCGGTAACACTAGAATTTCGTGACGGAAATCTATTCTGAAGTAACGACAAATCGCGCGTTTACAGGCACGAGTCATAAATCCATCGTGCCAAAACTAGCGAGAGCCGGGCGAGCCACTTAGCAGGCGATCAAGACTGTCGATAGCTCCTACGTGCGAGCGTGCGTCCTTTCCGCAATTTCCCTCAGTGCCGCAATTCCTTCGTGCGGCCGGATCAACGCCGATTACGCGATCGCCGATGAGGGACAGGAGACAGGGAGGAGGGACGGAGTAATAACGTTCTGTATCCTGATTCTATGGATTTATGGGCACGATTTCAGATTCGAAATAATTGATAGAAGGAAACCGCAATGAAACGAAACGGAATGGAATATCGGATGGGGCTCGTTCAACCCGCAGAGGTTTCGAGGAAGGGAGGAGGAGGGGAAAGGGTGCTCGATTAGTTCCCGCCTTGCTCAATGCCCCGGCTGCGATTTATTGCTTGAAACCGTCAGCCGGATCGTTTATGAGGCCAATCCGAATACCGAGTGTCGCCGGTTACCGATTTTAAACAAACGATAATTGCCGGTTATGCTTGTGATTACGATATGTCGTCATTTCCACATGCGCCCAGCTTCCGTTTAACGATACGCGACCGCTTTGAATGACTATTAGTATGTACAGTTAATTTCCTGTGGGCCTTGCTGACCCAGAATCGTATTTCATACGATATGTATGTGTGTGTGTTTTTGTGTGTGCGCGTGTGCGTGCATGTTGTAATATGCATCCCATTTTACAATACGAAAATACTGAGCTTTATGATCCAAGACGAAACAACTATCTGAATTGGAATTATTGAAGTCTGAATGATAAAGTACAAAATTAATTATGTTTGTCTTAATATCTTATTATAGATTGTATATATAGACTTATAATTAATTATATTTACGATAAAACTATTTTTTGCTTTTAATAAATATTAAGTTTATCATGTCAAAACATTATTATTGACAGTTATATCAATAATATAAAATAATAAAATAATAATATTATCAAAAATATTACATCTACATAATTTAATGAAGATTACGTTACAAATTAACCAAAACGTATTTGTTCCTCATTGCATTGTCATGTAAAATGATAAATCTGAATACACTTTATTGTAATACAGCAAAGTTGTAGAATTCGATTTATAGTTACGAATTCTCGATAGCCGACATCGAGTCCAAGTACGAGCGTATCATTCTGGTGAAAAGTTCCGCTAGGACGGCTTCGTCAGAAAGATTCGACCGCGAAGTATCCGCAAGCAGGTAACCACCTTGTTCCCGGCACGTAGTAATCCTAACCCCTCGCAATTTCTTATTTGATAATGAAAAAAGATCTGATCGAACGGATTCACATCGAATCATGCACACGTAATGCCGGTTTATACATGTGCCCTCATGTAGGAACGACCACGCGTACACCCGATGCTATCTACGTGTGAGTAGCTCGATGATATGCATTCTCCAGATGTAGGAGAACAGATGGAGATTGCGTGCGGTTTCGCGTGGATCGTCGACTGATTGACATGAACCAAGACCGCAAAAATCAACGCGACCAAACGCAACCTCGGTACACTCAAGTTGGACCACAGTTATTTCATGCACCTCTCTCGCTCCTCGGGGATCACCTTAAAGATATATTGCCAGGTCAAATCAAGATATATATTGCGATGCCTTATTTGCGAACGCTATCACTCGGCCAGGATCGTTATTATTAAAATGGAGCGCGCGCCTTTATTACGTAAATTATTATTTGCGCAAACTATATATGGGAATCCATACAATTTCCAATGTCTTGACAGGAAATACAATCTACGTTTGTGAGGAAAGAGCATTTCGTTCTCTATTACATAACTATGCATGAATATTGCAACTCGCACGTAGAATAAATAATTTGTCAGGCAAGAAAAAATATTTATGTATTTGATCTCTTGTTTTATAAAATTTAAACACTAGATAAAGAAAATAAAAAGGCGATGAGAGTGTAATCCAATTGTTAGTGCATGAGAATTTCCAAGAAATACGTTCAATAAACTTTTTATATAGCAGAGATCTTGTATGAAGATCTTGTTTATATTTTCATAAAATCTCGTTGTATTTGAGGACAAAATTCGCGATATTCTTTCAACCAAAATCAAAATCTAATAAGCTAATACCAACATCGGGTGTTTTGCTTTTCATCGTCAATATCCTTTCAAAGATGTGAACATACCTTTATCTTTCTCTTACTATATCGCTTGCGGCCACCCACTCATGCAATCCGACTGCAAGCAGCCTTGAAGTTTGCAGCCTGACGAACCAAGGTCGCTACTTACAGCGGCTTGCACAAGAGAATATAATACAATCACTTTCATATTGAACGCGGCCAGATACATGTATACATATATATATATATTTAAAGTAAAGAAAAGTCCCAATAGTACAAATATACAAAACCGTTAATAAATCAATATCTCATCATTCAATTTGTAAATTGCGCAGCTTAATTGCACCAAAGGATGCAGTTTTAAGCTGAGATAAAATAATTTATATATCAAGTTGCACGTGTTTGTTATTCGTTTGATAAAAGTTGTTACGCCTCGAGATCTTGAAAGAAAAAATTTGTCATAGATTTAATACTATCTATTTATATAGATAGTGTCATATTAGTTCAATTTACACTTTTACATAATTATTAAAAATGCTCTCGTAATCGGAACATTCAATGGAATTTTTAGTATTACGCATGCTCTTCTTTTATTGCTATAGAAGATGTAAAATATTTTCCAATAATTTACTGCTACCAACTTTCATTAGTTTTCACTCTGACATATCATATTAAGAGCGTGTCGCTCGTGTGAAAACTGAGCGAAAGTTGAATTTGAACTGTTTCATTCTTCTCAAAAGTGAGCTGGGTTTCCTCTTGTCAATCGTTCATATTTCCGCCGGAAAGAGAAACGTTACGGTGTTGCACAACAACTCCGATATCTCGTTATCATAGATGTGAATAATTAGCCGCGGGACAAAATGTGCTCGTGCACACGTGCGTAAACATGATAACGACATTCTCGTTTTTCAGAAGACACTTCTCTCGCCGTACGCTCCTTGATTGTTCAACGGGCACATCGAGCCTCTCGTATACACTCCCGATGGTGGTGCGTGCATGTGCGTACACACACGCGCGTCTACTCGTGCATTGTGTTAATATCTCGTTGTCAGCAACGACTAGCAGTGGGGTTAGACTGATATACTGCCGACACACCCGTCACATTGCGATACGAGAGATATGGCCTGGCAAAGACTGTGCCTATAAACTATACGCGCGAGTTAGGTGCGTGTGCGAGTTCGCGCGTGAATGTGTGGGTATTTATATATAAGCAAATAAAGCGCGGTTACACAATGTGCTACTGGAAATACGCATACATACGTGGCACGGTCCAAAGTCACGCACATGCATGCGTGCATATCTGTGAGAGATGAAAAACGTACCAACATGTTTATGCATGAAGATAGCGATGTTAATTAAAATCTGTTTATTTTTCCAATATTATCGGGGAATTTCATCGGAAAGAAATATTTGCTCCCTTTTTTAAAATAAGCTATAAAAGTTGAATAAATCTCTTAATTTGAATTATATTAGCTGAAACGTTTTGATAACATCAAATCATACGCGAAAGATCGATGGATATATCTCTCGGATGCATACCGATAGAGAGTTAATTATCTTTTACTTGCAATCATCTTGTGATCCTATATCTACACGGCTTACGTGGCCGACAGTTAAGATCCTGTCTCTCGCTAAACGATAAGCTATCGAGAAAATCAGTACGCGACATGTTTACCGAAGAGCAGATCGCACGTGCTACGAGAACCAAGCCGTAGCACGGAGGAATCGTTTGCCGAAGGGTGGGCGCGACAAGAGCTGTTAATTATTAAGAAAATCAATAGCGCGTCTGTGTTCAGGCGCGGATCGCAAAAGGAAAGGTACATAGAGCGTGCAAAAGGGCCGAGTGAATGGACGTGACGTGAGCGCAATCAATCATTTGAGGGATTTACGGGCTGCGAAAAATGAAGAGGCGAGAGTGAGCATACGTATTATGCATATGTGCGTGTGCGCGCCGGCTCTCTCGGAGCCGTTAAGAAATTTTCGATGATGAAACGCTCGTGCGAGAGCGGGAACGGATCACAGAATAAGCATTTAGATGATTCTGGGAGATTAGTGGATATGTGCATAGGTCGGTAGGATCCCGTCGTAGAAAACATGTACACCTTCGCTTCGCGGTAGGCTCAACAAAGACCCCTTACGCCTGACAAACCGGCGCGGCGCGTTGTGCGAAGATTGAGATAACTACATTTCGCATCGAGCTCACTCTTGGAAACGGACGAATACGGAGATGAGTAGAAAATGTGTGTCTGATGGCACATGTGGGCGAATTAAAAATAGGAAAACAGGAATTACGCTCCTGGCTCCATCGCTATGCATTCCTGACGATCAAACATGGTTGTCAAAAAGTTTTCTTTATGACCCGCTTATATGGTGTGCAACAATAAGATTAAATTCCGCTTTACGTTATAGTCTATTGTTACGTTTCCTAGATCGTAGATACACATTGTTGCTTGTTGAAATTTATTAGTTATAATTATATTCCTTGCTATTTACATGCGTCTTTTAGTCGCAAATAATGCATCTTCTCTCCCACGAACATTACGAATTTTTATGAAAATCACATAAATCTTTATTATCCATGCACACTCATATTATACACACTCACACACACACACACATGTTATACATACAATGGAAAGTACATTCACACATAAAGTTAGTAAGAAACTAGTGTTGAGTGATAAAGCATTCATAATTTTTTTATCCATTTTTCGATAAAATAGTTCTAATTAAAAAAATATGTATCATCACTTAATTACTCGTAAAAATTTGTCACTTTGAAAACATTGTAGCGTTCTTTCTAGGGGATGCTATATTTCTACATATGTTTATTGCAAAAACGCTACCATCTCTTGATAACCAAGAAATTATTAATTTTATTTTATTGAATACCTTGAGAATACTGAGAAAAAAATTGTTGATATAACTAAATATATTTAATACACACAC